>CM062294.1:316163598-317363598 GCA_031216915.1 Pictodentalium vernedei
CCTATATAAGTAATGAAATTTTGTTTATTTTGAAAATTCTCACCTCATATTCCTTCAATTCAAATTAAATATACACAAAATGTACATCAAAATGAAGGTTGGGATGTATAGAACACGAAACACATGTGTAATCAACACATAGAGTCGACTGTAGGCACCACTGGTTCCTGGAAGTCTGCTGCCGTATTCGCTCCAGAACTGATAATTTAATAATATTTCACGAAAACAACTTGTGGCCAAATGTGCTTTACACATCCAAGAACAAAGCTAGGGGTAATTTTTTTTCAAAACACGGCGACAGAGCTGCATTGGGGAAAATTCCAAAGCCTTTGCTTTTGTTTACGTATGAGAATACTTTCGATTTCCGGTCGACGTCATCGGACAGAAAAAGCATGTAAAAACAACGCCGTCTAAAATCAAATAATGAAAACGATCGTCGCCTTCATACAGTATACTGTTATTAGATAGAGATTGCACAGTTGCCATATTCAATGCAAGGTATCATGATACCTGTTCAAATTTCTTAGAATTACGATTTTGTTTTTCGATGGAAATTCGTGGTAACGAGTGATTTGCGCATGTCTGTCGAGCATGGAAACCATCTTCAATAAAAAATGCAGACAGTGTTGTCCTTTTCCAAAATGCAGACCTATCGCTGTATTCGAAAGTCTTTTGAATGCCTAGCTTTGTTCTTGGATATATGAAGCACATTTGGCCACAAGTTGTTCTGATGAAATATTATTTTATTATAAGTTCTGGTGCGAATACGGTAGCAGACTTCCAGGAACCAGTGGTGCCTACAGTCGACTCTATGAGTTGATTGCATATGTGTTGCGGGTTCTATACATCCCAGCCTTCATTTTGATGTATAATTTGTGTATATTTAATCTGAATTTAAGGAATATGAGAGGTGAGAATTTCAAAATAAACAAAATTCCATTACTTATATAGGCCCTTAAAGTTTATCATACTCTATTGTTTGGCTCAGTATATGTTGAAAACATTCAATGTGCATGCCTTGTGAAAAAATGTACATCACCACCATATTCGCTTTTAACCAAGTTGTTTCGAAATGAGTTATTAACAATTCCAACACCTAGGGCCGAGCTGTGTCTAACGTATTTACCGAGGAACTAATCGTTAGATTATCCAACTTACAGCCCATTTTCAAGTGGAGCTTTAAGGAGTTTGGTAACTCAATTTTTCAGGTATTTTACAAAACCCAGCACACAAAAGTGAACAGAAAGACCGAAATTAAATCCACGTGTTCCACAGATTTTGCTTTGACATTTATAGCAGTATTTCACGTGGAATTACAAATTTTAATTTTAATTTCAATTTTTTTTAAATTTTCTTTTGAACCTCAAATCAACAAAACGAACAGCTGAATTAAAAATGAAAACAAAGATTATCTGCGTTTTTTGCTGTAAATTGACAAACAAGAGAGTTATGCCGTCTATTATTACACATCTGTCACAATTTCAAGAATTAAAAATGTCAATGTCTTGAAATTTAACGTCACCAAATATTTTAAAATGTTTACTTATTGGTAATTCCTCTCTTGTACATCATTTTTGAATCCTCCAAGAAGACAAATCTTGCATTCAAATTTTAATTCAACACACAGCTCTTTTGATTGTGGGTTCAAAATGTTTTTAAAAATTGAAATTAAGATTCAATTTTGTAATTTCGTGTGAAATATTGCTATTTAATGTGGTATTAAAATATGTAGACCATGTTGGGTTTAATTTCGGACCTTCTGTTTGCATTTGTGTCCTGATGTTGGAATCTGTAAAATTCTGAAAAAATTGAGTAAACAAAGTCCTTAATTCGGTTCGAATTTTACCACATGTTTTCGCCAACTACGTACAATCTCCAACAAGAGTAAGGAGGTTAAAGATTCATACTCTCGACTTGGTCTTGATTGGCCCCGATATAATTCAAAGGTCATGGGAATTAATTAGGTCTATATCATTCAAGAACGCGACAATGGGGTGGTGGTTAGAATTAAAATGTAAAGAATCAGGAAAAAAATCTCATACGTTTTTTCTGAGAAACGGTTGAGACTTCATTCATAAATTATTGCGAAATAAAGATCAAATCAAGTGAAATAAATGAATGGTTGCGTCGGAGATACAGTGTTCTCACATTTATCTTTCGAAAGATGATGTTCCACTGTATTTCGACAGGACTGCGATCAGGTCAGAATTCTCGGCCGTCTCTTGTAGTCACAGTACTGTTCAATGAAGGTAAAATCGTCGATTACAGTGACGTCAAGGCCTTCTTTGTGTGATTCGAGACCGTCGCAAAGATACTCGATTCTTTCGTCAACACATTATCCCTTTGTTTTCACGAGCATGCGATGAAATGATTTCGAAGGTGTCCTAATTTATACGAAATTTATAAATCTCGTCCTTAAAATAGCTCTGAGCTGCGGCCAAATTTTCGTAAACTCCGTTTATAAATTCAGACTGGAACTAATTTCAGATCCGCTCCTCTATTTAACCCTCTGGACACGGGTGTCACAATAACGAAGGTTCAAGCACTAAACTTTACCCATAATGCAACTAGAAGTTTCACCAATTTAATTTTGTTTGGCGCCTTAGCACACAGTGCGTCCGTGGCCCCAAGTGGTCAATCGGGATTAACCCTTTACCCAACGTAGACGATATCAAAATTTATTATTTTAAATATAATTTTTTCAAATTTTTCAAAACATTTCAACAAAACCATATCATGTGACCCCTCGTTGGAACGAGCTCGACGAGCTCGTTCAAACGATGGGTCACATGCTATGGTTTTGTTGAAAAAATTTGAAAAATTATATTTTTTCAACTACTAAATTTGCATATTACGCGGGCGGATGCGGCCGATTCGTCGGGGAAAGGGTTAAGTGTCTCGCCCAAGGACATAACGTAGTTACCTCTGGTCAGGGACGAACCGTCGACCTTTCAGTTTAAAGTCCAATGTTCTAAGCGCTGAGCCACCGTGCTCACAAATTCCTAGTTCTATCATGGGGAAAATTGGGGGCGCGGTGGCGTTGTGGTAACCGGTTCTCGTCAGATCACCGAAGTTAAGCAACTTCGAGTCCGGTTAATCACTGGATGGGTGACCGTCTGAACGATAAATTCGGACTCCCGCGTTGTGTCCTTTGGCAAGGCACTTAACCTCGATTGTCCACATGGGGACACGATGACGCCGTGTACTAAGGCGTACTGCACGTCGATGGTACGCATGTCTTCAACCAATCTAACCCTGTCTGTGCGACAGTGCGGAGTTACGATGTTGGGGAGTTGGCAGCTGCTCGTCGTTGCTCGGTGGTTCTCTCCGGGTATTCCGGTTTCCTCCATCCGTAAAATTGTCACGGTCATGATTAGCCATTGTGCATAAGTATATGACATTAAACACCAATAAATAAATAAATAATATGGGGAAAATTTTGGTTGAGATGTTGACTCCACTGCGCATGGGTTTAATCGCTTTGACTTGCAGAGTTGGGGATTGGATTACTGTACAAAGTTCCAACACACTTACAGTAAAAGTGCAGCAGTGGAGTGCACGGTTTTATTTACTATACATTAAGTTTGTGACGATTCGGTTTATTTTTCAAGGAAGCAAGTTTTAAATGTGATATTATGTGTGTTGTATTGGTAATCAAACACTGGAAACGTGAATGTGTGTTCTGCTATGTCGTCTTTGTATGATGCGTTACAAATGGCCGTGGATAGAGTCTAAGATGCTGTAGAATTTTACATTACGACGAAGGTAAACATCCCATGATGTACTGCACTTAACAAAACAATTGCATGCATTATAGTACCAACTCATGGGAAGATGATGTTACTTTGGTTCAATTTTTGAACGACGATGTTGAATCACCCGTCTCAAATGACATTAATGTAATCAAAAAAACTACTTCCCCTTTAATTTCCAAAGCTAACCACGTTCCACACCAGAACACTAAGTGTAAAAAAATGATATTCAAGTCCGGGTATCAGCTACCAGTCTACATTCTGAGATTCAGAATCCACTTGGAAATGAAATCAAAAACTGAATATCAAGAGTATCAACAATTGTACCAGGGGCCAATACTATAAAACTTTTACAATCATATTTTCTAGAATTGTATTTTCTAGTTATGGCTTTAAATGAGTTAAAATGAACCACGAGCATTTTCACCGCTCTGGCAAATTGCCAGTTAGAAAATTGCCATATCTTTTAAAATGCTAATGATATATTTTAATCAGTTATATTAACAGGAAGAAAATATAATTCTAGAAAATACAATTGTAAAAGTTTTATAGTATTTTGCCCCAAGTTACGGTTCTTGTTGCGCCATTTAACGGTTAGTGCTTCTGATGTGCTGACATGCAGATTTATATCCGTCATAATTTCATTCACTAATGAATTCGTACGGATAGTAAGGGTTTAATGTAGCGGCGCTGAATGATACAATTTTGTTCAACACGATTGTGCATATTGTGTTTAGTTTTTTAATTTTTTAGTATGGCTTACGACGCGCGAGGATTCATGAAGCAGCATATTGTATAACTTACTTCAGCCCGTCAAGGTTTTTAAAAGGAAATGGACGTTAGAGTTGGAAGTGATCGGGCGTAGCCATCAACTGGAGCGGGGAACAACATATTTTTAGAAAAATATTTCCACCACCCCACTTCATTTCAAGGCGTGCAGTGTTAAGAGTGTGTATGTTCGTGGGTGAAGGTCCAGAGTCGCCCCGGTGGGAAATAACTTTCATATGCCAACATGAGCACCCTGAGTACTTTTTCAAAACTCGAGAATCCAGGATGAGAATGCATAACTGCAGTAAAATGCCCCAAGAAATATTGGGTCAATATATAAAACTTTGATATTAAGAAAATCGGGAGTTGAACACGTGTCCATGTGCATCTTCGCGATATGGGGGTGAATATCTTCCATGCGTGGTTGTATGTGAAATCGGGACAGGACATTTTCTTGAAATCCTCTATCGTGTTTACAACAGGATTGACCTTGTTGATTTTTTTTACCTGCACCAAACTTTGTGGTCTCAGAATCGAAACAAAGAGTTTATATTTTATCATTGAGGACCATTATCTGCAATAGTTGTTGAGACCAACTTGTCCACCCTGATATGTTCAGCGGAAATGGCTAGTATTTTTGTGGGGTAACGACAAAGGTCTCAATGGACAAAAAACCCCTCCCTACAAACAAAAGCCTTAACAGAAACAACGCAGCCAAAGGCCCCAGGATAATCTTTTCATTTATTTTCTACAAAAACTGCTTATTTCTGTATTTGAAATGCAAAAAAAAAATATTTATTCATTTACAGGATTTGTAAAATAGCACCAATATCACAAAATGGTGTATTATACAAAGATATTTAATCAAACGTTAAAATATGAGTTCACATCATATAAATTTTAGATATTAAGGATAATATCAAATATAAAATTCAACAAGTGTAATTTTTATTGGTCGATTGATTGTTAGTTATTTTTGATGTTTAGGTCCACATAATTCTGCACAATGGCTAATTGTGACAGATTATTGGTCGATGTATGGTATATAAAACTAAGCAGACGTGTAGCCAGGATTCTATAATAGGGGTGCCCAAGCCCCTTTTTGGGTTAGGGGAGGTTGGGGCGGAGGAGTTTTATATTTATTAAGCCGTTGTGGGAGAGGAGACCTCCCCTAGTCCTCTTGAGGACCCTCCGGTCTGTACCCTTCCTCCCACTTCCCTGAAACCGAAGGATCCTAGATGTGACTGTGCCCATCGCCGCAGAAACCTTTGAAAATTCCGTGCTTTAACAGAGAATTGGAGGCATTTGTAGCCTGTGTAACCCAAACTTGTGGACCATTTGAGGGCTATATGTTATGTCAAGGTTGCAATGTTTTGGGGTAACAACGAAAATTTTAAGGAGGGGCAATCCCCCCAGGCACCCTGTAGGAGAATTTACACAGACATTCACTGATTCATCATCAGTCTCAATACACTGTTTTAATCGGTTCAAAGAGGTAGGGTAGTGATCAGTACTGAGATGTACTGCACGTCACTGATGCACTTGTCTCCAACCGCTATCTCAACATCTGTAAATAATTGTAGGCTGAGGTTATGCATGTCACTTAACAACGCTCTTTATACAATGAAAATGTGTGCAGACCTTCCAATGATTGTAAATGCGAACAACGATAATTCTCGGCACGCTTCACTGCTAACTCTCAGGCCACCAGTCTAATTCATTATCTTTGTGCAGTTCGACGCTTATGTGGGCTATTTTTTCACTCCCCTTCAGAGCAGAGAGACCATATTAGCATAGCTCCATCTTATACCCAGGACTGGCCATGCCCGTCTAAACCAGCCAATCAGGTTTGTTACTAAAAATTGCACCCACATGTGCTGTGCAGTGTATTTGAGTCTACTGAGCTCCGATCGAAGGAAAAACTGTTGGAAAAAATAATTTGGGGACAGAAAAATTATTCAAAACAGCTTGGAAAATTATTTTACTCCTTCAGAAAACAAACCCCACAAACACACACGCACACAAAAAGCTGACAAAAATATATGAAAACAGTGTATAAAAACAAAATGTGACAGAGACATAGTTCATGTAGATAGCATGGTTTATTTAACGTAAAAACTGTTGTCATGAATTAAAATATGAAGATCATTTGTGAAAATGGTTCGATTATTCGGTAATTTGTTGATAAAATAATATTGACGTTGACTTGAAGTTGAGAGTTGTGATGAACGTCGGAACGAACATGAACAATTGTACCACGAAAATGATAACTATGGAAATATAACATGGTAAAATACATAAATTTCTAACACACAGCCTTTGTTTTCTTTGGGGATGAAAACGAACCTAAAGTAGGTAGATTGTCGACTTGTATTTGATAAATCGGAGACGAAAGACGAAGCTTTCAATGCCGATCAGCTGTTCAATACACGTGTATGCAATCTTAAACAAAGCCGGTTTGAACGGGCATATCGAGTCCTGAATGTAAGATAGCGCCATGGTAAAATGGTCTTTGTGCGCAGACTACAGTTAGGTTCCGCTCCACAGTTTCCAGGCATTTCCAAAAATGACATGCCATGCGCTCACTTCAAATGAAAATATTATGTAACTTAGTTATCTAACCCATAACATGCATTACATTTCCCAAATCCACTAAAAAACATACAACACTATCTGACTAAGCAGAAATAAACAATCTGAATGTGGGTGAAATAATGTATTGTCAAAGGCAAGACTTCAACCAGCAAAATGCATAAAAAAAATGCCAATACCAGTCATGTTCAGCCACCAAGCAGCCTCAAAAGCAGAATTTTCCCTCTATCCCCTCTCACCTTACCCTGGGGCAGATAACCCCCTGTTTCTAAAATGTGAAAAATAATTCCCTGTTTCCGTCTCATTTTTGGTTACATGCTTGGTAACAAACCCATGTAAGAATGACATTTCCAAAAATAGCCAATTTTTCGAATCAACCGTTTCCCATAATTCATCTGGTAATTTACTCCAATGCATCAGACTCCAACTTTGGGACCAAAACTTCAAATTCACTGGTCCAGCAAATAGCCTAATGTAATCATATATCTGATCCTAAAAATATATCTCCAATTTACATGGCATTAGTTTCACCGTATGCCCTATTTTTAGAATTTTACTACTGTACAATAGTGCAAAAGTGTAGAGCGGAACCTTATTTAATGTGACGGCCTTTACGCTCGAAGATGTATAGGCATTATTTCCCTTTCCGGTTATCAATATTTCAATCAATAAGTATTTAATTCGCCATAAAAACATCAAGATATTAACAAAATGGTGGAAGTACACAGCGAAATCATAAAACTACAGTTGTGGGGTCTTCGTTCATAATATTTAGGAAACAAACAAGTCTAACTGTGACGCCGTCAAGGATTTAGTGAAATGCCGAATCAAGGGGAAAGGATCTCTCAAATATTTTCAAGTCAAGTCGTATGAAATATTTTAGTTGGGTCGGAGGTCCGACCAACTGAAATATTCCAGACGAGAGAATCTAAATACAGGCGGTGGACAATTTAAGAGCTAAACTAGTTCAGGCCCCAGCAGCGCCAAATTTTTTACAGGTTATGGCTGGTGGCTTGAGCGCTTAGCTTTTCTATTCAACAACGCTCTTTTTGCAATCAATTTTTTTGTTCTCAATGTGTAGAAGAACACGCAGAAAAATATAGACTGTGGACAACCAACCACACGGGTATGAAAAAGTATTTGATATTTAAAAAAGTATCTAATGCCTTTGTTCTAATTGTGTTCACGTCAAATATAATAAGACGTCGTTTCTGAAATATATAAGTTAATATAACTCTAGCATTTTATAAAGCTCGTCATTTAGTTTTAAGCAAAAATAAAAATAAAAATAAAAAAACAACTAAACCCGCTTTATATGATCACTTTTTGGTAATTTTGGTCGTTATCTATTCTCACATTATAGTATTCGTAGTTCCAAATGTCTATCAGATCATATTTTATGCACGACACTTTATAGTTTGTTAAGTTCTCCCAGAATCCGTACACTGAAATGATTCTATATGTATAATCCGGAGCAACCGGAATTGAACAATTAAGTGATATGGTTTGTGGTATTCCGTGAGTTTAACAAGACCTGATCGCCTGATCAAAAGCGTCACCAAACGAGACGAAAAGGGGCAAACCATATATATTTACTGTCACAATATGTTTATTATATACATTACGGAAATTCGCGTTCTGTTCGAGAAATCCACCAAACGGATAAATTAAGAAAATATACTACTCAAAGTTTGCTGAGCACCAAATATTTGACATATCATTGTGAAATTTGGTTGTGACATATTTGCGATAGTTTTGGGATATGATTGAGAAATATATTGAGATCGTCCCCAGTGTTTTCATTAGCTCTCTTAACAGGCAGACTTTTCGAGACAGTCATGGAAAGCATGTACCCCCTGATTTTCACGATGTTTTCGTGTACTGTCTACATGTACATGGCAGTGTAGGGTATTCAAACTTCATTTCAACACAAACCCTTGTGATTTAATGATTGAATATAGCAAACGCAAATGTAAGAAGACATTTGTCTGAAGCAGAAACGTGGCGGGCTGTAGGGATGGTGGAGCAAGGGGCTACCCATCGTCAGGTTGGTGAAGCCCTTGGTGTGCACCATACGGTGATCACCAGAGCCTGGGCAAGATTTCAGCAGTATGGCACACCAGTAAGACGACATGGTGGTGGCACAGACAGGCCAACATCTGCAGCTGAAGAACGGTTTTTGATCATTCAGGCCCGTAGGAACCGCTTTGACACAGCAACCCAGCTTCGCAGTGACCTTCAGAATGCATCCGGAGTAAATGTTCAAAAAGTATAAAAAAGGTAAATTTGGAAAAAATAACATTGATCAAATTTTGAAGCAAGCCTATGGACCAGAGAAGATTGGCGACCTGTCCTTTTTACAGATGGGTAAAGGTACTGCCTAGACCACACAGATAGGCCGTCTAGGGTATGGAGAAGACCAGGAGAGCGATTCCATGCAGCCATCATTGCTGTGCATGACCGCTATGGTGGAGGGTCAATCATTGTCTGGGGCGGCATCAGCTGGGATGGACGTACAGAGCTCTGTGTCCTTGAACGTGGTACATTGACTGCACAACGGTATATTGATGAGATCCTGGATGTCCACGTCAGATTTATTCAGGTGCAGTGGGTGATAGATTCATTCTGATGGACAATAATGCCCGTCCTCGTGTTGCCTATGCTGTCGGGGAGTACCGACAGTAGGAGGGGACTGAGCGTATGGACTGGCCAGTAAGATCCCCTGACCTCAGTCCAATCGAACATGTCTGGAATGAGTTGCAGCCTGCAATTTCCGCCCGTCCAGTCCAGCCAAGAAGTGTCCAGGAGCTTGGTGCCATGCTGGTCCAAGAATGGAACAACATCCCACAAAGAACCACCAGGAACCTGATTGGGAGCGTGAGAAGGCGTTGTCAAGCTGTAATTGACAGTAATGGGTCTCATACTCGATATTGAAGCCATACCAGTTCGCTTCGTCAACAAATTTTTTGGCATATTGAAAAATTTCCTCTTTTACCAAAAACATCCATTTTCCATGGTTATAGTATTCAAAAGCTAAAAAATAATGTTAAACGCAAATAAAATCTTAATTTCTGTACTTAAATCATTAAAGATATAATTAAATAAAAAATATATACACTTTCCATTACAATATTTCAACTAAAAGGTAAAACAGGTAGTTGGATGTACTTGGTGCTTAGCAAACTTTGAGTAGTATTTAATGAAAAGGCTGTTTTGGTGGTTTGACCGTTCCATGTTACTCCCCAGGAAAGCTTGTAGACAAATTAGAGAGCATTTTCCAAAGCACATTTGAACACATTGCCCATCAAGGGAAAATCAAGATGAGGCTCTGTTCTAAAATGTTCAGTGAATGTGGTGATACGTATACAATGGAAGACATACTCTGCCATCAAATAAATCATTGACATCAATATATCATTGAGCTCTATGTCATTATCTGCATACATGGTAATGTTAAATTCCAAAACTTTGACCTACAAAGAACTAAAACAAGTCAACAAAATTCCAAACAAGACAGGGGGGGGGGGGGGGGCACCAAAGATTTGCAAGACGTGGCGTGGGGGTGGGTGAGTGCGCCAAAAATGTGCATTTCCAACTTGTGCAATTTTTTGATTTTTTTAAAAATATATCAATATATCAGCTAATATATATCATCATTTGTGTTTCAAACCTTAAAGATGATGTTGTACATCACACTCTTAACATAAATATAACATCAGGAGGCTTTATATGTGAGAATATTGGGCTTACTCTGGGAAAATATCACACGTTAGTAGGGGGTGGGTGTCTTGTTCGAAATGTAGAAAATATGCAGACAATATTTTGGGAAAATTCTCTCTGATGCACTAAATTCAACCCAGGTTATTTATTTATTAATAGAATTTGTATGGATAGAAAAGGAAAGTAGCAAACACCTGAGAATACTGACAGAACAATTCAAATGAAAATTTGTCCCCGTATATGTACACCTGCTCTGGCCAAGCCTGATAATGAACAGCTTGTCATTTGTAGATTGGGCCCACAGCAGCCCACAGAGGTTTAAATTGGTGGTACCAGTTTACGAACATTATGAAACTAAAGACAGCTGTGCCTACTAAGTTTATAACTTTATTTTGGATTTTAATGGGAGAGTGGGGGGGTGTCTGAGAATGGTAGTAGAAAATTTTGCACGTAGGAGTGGGTGGATGTAAAAAGGAGCTGAATAAAAAATAGGACGTCACGTTTTGCAAATTTTTAGTGCACCCCCCCCCCGCCCCCCCCCCCCCCCCCCCCCCCCTGAACAAAATAGGAAAATTTTTAACGCCATGCATCTTTAAAAAATGTTTAACAGTAGATTTAAATGATTATTTCAGCATTTGCAATTTATATTTAGTAAGATTATTATTTATGTCACAATTTATTTAGTTATTTTCCAATAAAATGTAATATAAAAGTTACAAGAATAAAACAATCCGGTAATGGCACATGAAACTGTGGTAAAGCTCAGAGAAGTGTCTTCCAACATTTCTGATTAAATTTTATGTCACTTTTTTGTTCGTTTGAAATTGAGTCTGAATGACATTCTCATGTATCAATTTTAGTATAGACAAACTGGCCTCAATAGGGTTTAGGATTACTGTTCACTCTATACATTGCCCGATGTCATGATCTGTCGGCCAGTCGTGACGTTAAGAGATACACTTTAGTTCAAAAGAGTGGACTATTTTGCAAAACTATATGAATACTGAAAACAAAACAACAATCTAATTGGACTAGAGTTAATGACAACAGTTCACTCCCTTCATCGCCCGATGCCATGATCTGACGACCAGTTATGACGTTAAGAGATACACAATAGTACTTGAGTGAACTGTTTAATAAATAGAGGATATAGAATGAGTGTTTTTCTCAAAAAAATATTTATGAAACGAGTCTAAGAATTTTCCGTTTTGGCGAGCCTCTGGTGAGTCCAAACTGAAAATTCGGACGAGTTTCATAAATATTATATGAGAAAAACACTCATTTCATATTATATTTATCATATGACACACAAACGCACAAAATAGCCACTTAGTATGACTTTTTAACCCATCACCTAACTTGAGTTGCAGACGGCACCTGGAAAAACATCCTCGTATAACTAAACAAATTCACTTTTTGCTTCCAAAACATAGGTTATGACACCTCATTGGAACGAGCTCGTCGAGCTCGTTCCAATGAGGGGTCATAACCTATGTTTTGGAAGCAAAAAGTGAAAATATAAAAAAAAATGAATGGCGTTTTTCTTGTAGGTAAAAGGTTAATACAATATAACCCACTCTAAATAGGACAGATAGCGTAAATTTTCCTTACTGAAGTTATGCAAATGCGACCCAGTTGTATTTTGTTTAGCCAATCAAATTGTCCAGTTTTGAAATTGACCAATGGAACTCCCAACTCTAATTATGCAAATTATGAAAATGTGGACCTGTTGTATTTTGTTCAGCCAATCAAATTGTCTAGATTTGAAATTGACCAATGAAATTGACGGAAGGCTTTATTTATCACAAATTAATATGAAAACAAAATATCAAATGTTTTAAAGTGAACAAAACGGACGAGTCATATGATAAATCATTTTAATTCATTTTTTGCATACAGACATACATTGAAACCTACATATATTATAAAATAAATAAATGGTTATGTGTGTTTGGGGGGGGGGGGGGGGGAGAGATGGAGTTTAGGTATTATTCTAGTTTTTTTTTGTTTGTTTATTCATTTGTTAGATTCAAGTTCTGATTCAACAGTTAAAGTTACCAAACTGAATTCTTATTTCAGTTGTTTCTACATTTCATGGGTGACTAGGTGATTTGTAGATATTAGTTGTTGACAAATTCTTATCTAATTTTGACTGGGTTATTTATTGTCTGAACTTCATAATCATTTTGAGGATCTGAGGGTGATTAAAGACAGAAATGTGAGTCTGCTGTGAAGTTTGGCGAAGTTAATACCTCCATACCTTATGTTCACCTTTACCGAATAGGAGCAGAAGATGCCACAAAATTATTTTTCCGAAAAATCTCCCCAAAGTCTTTTTGGGGGGTACCATAGCCTATGACCCCTCTAATTGCAAAGGTTCAAAAATGTATGGTTTAGGAGAAATGAGGTCCCTGAAACAGTCTCTTTGAAGGAGCTCTCATTTTCCACAAACTGAACAATACAATTCCTGGACTTCAAACATGAGGCTCAGTTGGATGAGAGAAAAAGCAAATGATGATGAGTTAGTACTGTAATGGAGGATTGAGAGGGGACTCGGGGAAGTGCAAAACTCGGAGACAGAATTAGATTCTGCATTCTTGAGGATCAGGAATGAATGAATCAGGTGTGGCAGGTTTTGCTCATCTGAGAAACATGGTTCAGCAGCTAGGCAAAACATATTCATCTGTGTGGTATTAGGTTCTTTTCGTCAAAGTCTTCAGCATAGAACATTCACAGCATGGGAAGGTGTTGTGCTCTTTTGAGTTCATTTCATATATATGTGAACTTGATTTATGCCCCATGTTAATGGCATGTTACAGTGCGAGATACTGAAAATATTGTGAAGTCTCAAACTTTTTATCTCAGGAAAGTTTATGCAAACAAATCTTTTATTCATTTTTTATTTTACTAACCCAAGTTAGTCACAGGCGGTATCCAGCTCTTGAGAATCAATATTTTGATTACTCTTTATCAGGTTTGTCTTGCGAGATTAAAACTAATTTATGACTAGTAGAACCTATTTGATTCATATCAGTTTTCTTAACCTTTTACCCAATGTAACGGCCAAAACCGGCCAGCACTATTCACAAAAATTGCCATTTAATTTTCATTATTTTTTCATTTTTTTGTCTCAAAAACATAGGTTATGACCCTCTTTGGAACGAGCTCATCAAGCTCGTTCCAATGAGGGATCATAACCTATGTTTTTGAGACAAAAAATTGGTTATTCAAGAATTTTGTTTGCAAGTGTCGTCTGCTTTTCATGTTAGGTAAAGGGTTAATCAACTGTTGATATTTTCAGAGGAAAGAGAACATTTTCCATAAACCGCCCCGCCCGGCATAACAAGGGATGAGTAGCTAATGGATTAGCTTGTCACATCAATATATATAATAAACTTAGTTTAAACAGTATTTATTCAAATAGTAAAAAATAAACACATGCAAAACATATACAATAAGGAGAAGTACAACTTAATAATAGGAACATCGATACAAGTCAAGCATAATTGAATAATGGAAAATTGAAATATTGACAGGATTCGGCATCAAGCCTGAGCTTATTTTAAGCCGTCTCCTTCCACCTTCAGCATTCACATTTGAGAAGGAGGGGTTGACATTTTGTGAAATGTTCTGTACAAGCTGTATTGGAACTGTTTTTGCTGTGTGTGAGAGAGAGAGGGAGAGAGAGAGAGAGAGAGAGAGAGAGAGAGAGAGGAAAAGGAGAACGAGAGAGAGGGAGAGGAAAAGAGAATGAATAGTGCCGGTCGACGTAGGTAGGTAGTAAAAACGCGCTCCGGGGAGTATAATTATCACAAAAAGGTTGCAGATGATTTGTAGCTGACTCTTTAAAGATTATACAGATCTTTACCAGTGAGTTCCCCTTTGCAACAACACTGACCGAAATAGACCGTTACGCGATGTAAAAGGCCTGCTTTTATCCACACTTATAACAGCACGTTACTAAAATCTTTTACTTTTGATTATAAACTCTTGGACTTTTAGAAATACCAGATTATTCGTTATGTTATCGTTGTATTGTGAACCAAATATTAAAGTATCGTTGTCTAAATGAATACCGAGAGCTCCAAGGGGACTGAGCCGCAATGCATCGTAAATCGGACAATACAGTAAGAACTGTTCACATGTTTCAACGGCTCCACACCGACAGAGGGGTGAATCAGACAAATGATTATGGAAGAGGTCTTCCTGAAGGTTACTACATCTTCGTCTTAGTCGGCAGTGGATAATTTGGCCCTTTCGGTTGTAGCTCTTGATTAAAATGTTTAGGGGGTTTTCGAAGATTATTATTCAGTACGCGCTTGAAGGCAACAGTTGTTGTACAGTTTCGAGTATCTACAGGCAGGTCATTCCATAACTTTACAGATGAATACAGATATGCACGCTGACCTTGGGTTGATCTTCGGTTAGGTAACGACAAGTCACGAGAATTCCTTAGGTTGTAAACTTCTGGGGTAAATAAAAAATACAGAAACGTGAATGACAAACTGGAGATCATATAATCAAATTCCTGGATGTTTGGAAATTATGGAATTCAATGCGTATTTGTTTTGATGAACCTGTTTCAAAGTTAGCGAGATGTCGCAGGATTACACGGGTTAGATTGATGTTCAAAATGATGGAGGAAAATTTATGTTCTTATCAGTGCTCGGCCGACAGCCAGTGACTGTCTTCTGAACCCCAGTTCGAACGTAAACCTTGTCACCTTATCAATGCCCAATCCGCATGGGACTTTTAGGATTCCTGAAGGTACCCGTGGCTTACAACGCCAAAGGGTGATCAACGATAATTCACTAAAAAGATTATTTATTTACATGTACGAAGAATTAAAATATGAAACAAATTACTCACAAAATTATCCATAAGAATACACTAATTAGAGGATAAAAGTTTATTCTTTAGGGCCCTCGACGTCTCCCACAGCTAGCTGTGTCCGATGGATCAACCTCACATCATCTTCATTTTCTCACGGTGTGTGATATATACAAAGCGTCTATTCACTTCTCGTTGCCTCCTCCTCGCAGGGTTAACTTCACAGTCATTCGGGCTTAACACATAGATGTTGTGCTTCTGTGACTCTATCAGCGTTCTCACAGTCCAATCACAATTCAGTCGGCGTCTACCACAGTTCACGATCACTTTGTGCCTTGTCTGGCTCTCACGGGGTTAAGTTATTCTTCGCCTTCAATCACATACTTAACAAAGCTTACATAAACATATTCTGCAAAGTGTTCTCAACATCACCAATTCTCGCACCGCCTAAAACTATTTTAACTCGCGAGCTATTCAAGCGCTTACTCAAGCTCTTAACACGGTTTCTAGACCTCAACGTTACGGCTTTTACTTCTTTGGCTACTATACCACTACGGTTCGCAATCGTTAACAAACTACTATCGGTTCCTTACAACCCTCACAGGGTTACGACAATACGCGGACTTTCAATTTCGGTGCCTATGACCCTCGACCGCCAAGACTTAACTCGGACCTTCTCTGAGTGCCCTCAGGCCAACTGCCCCTCAGAATTCTGCTTCACTCTTTATACAGTCGGAACGCAAAGTTTAAACATATTAATTCTGATTTAACGAGTGCTTTGTAAGTCGATATGGATAGGGATATTAATGCGAATTTTGTTTGAGGTAAATTCTTCTGACATTTCGGAGACAGGACAGATGCGTAATATGGGTGTGTGATGCACTGGTTTCCAACCATTAGATTTTAAATGGCTTTAATTACCCAGATAAAGATAACCGAAGAGAATATTGTCTCTCTTAGTACTGATATGTTATCACATAGCCCATGTGGCGTTCAACAAGTGCGCCATAATGGACATTAAATTTCACACTTCATTTAGAAGCTCTTGAATTAACATTAGTTTGACAAATCTATTTTCAGGTTTCGTCACATACCTATGTTTACGCTTTACATTTAACCCAGGCAGAAATATTATCGAAAATATTTACACTTTTAAACAAGAAAATCGCCACTTTTAGCTATCACCTTGACACAAGGATACCGCTTAAGGTAAAAAAAATAATGTATAATTACATTATTTGTTTTACTGATAGGGCCCACCCATTTTTTATGAGTGTATCTTCCATCAAAAACGGAATACTTGCTTATTCGGGCTCAGGCTTGTTTATTCTGAATGCGATGTGTACTTTTACGAATGTGTTTATATGTGTCTGAGAGCGAGCGAGTCATAATTGTAGAGTACGGCCAAATAGCGTACACCAAGGCAAATCTTTTTTCTTCAACTTGCAACTGTATTTTAGATGTTTGAATGTGTTTGGCTGTACAAATCAAGATCGAATTATGCAATATAACTATCGTGCTCAGTGTGGTAAATTGCGAGAAATATGCATGAATTTAGGAAATATGTCTCGTTTTTATCCAAGTGTTTTGGCTTAAACATAAAAATTAAGAAGATAATTTCGATTCTAGTACTTACATTCTGTGCGATTTATCGCATAATGGGCGTGATTTTTTATTTTTTGTACTGCACTTTTACAAAAACGTTTGTTTTCTAGGAAAATGTCGAATTTTCCTCATAGGTTCAGTGTTATTTTGGAGCTATTCTGACGCCTACCGCCAGGGGGCCAGAAAAATTAAAATAACAATAAAGGGTAATGGCAGTGATCGCTTCCCCTTCTCCCTGGCTGTGACTATAGTCACGGCCTAACAGCGTTTACGTTATGAAAGGTCCTGGATTTGCGGAAGTTTTTCACTTGACGTCATTTGGGGAGGGGTTTGAGTGGTGACGTTTTTCGCTGACATCCCAGCAATCTAGTTTTATAGAGATATGTAGAATGGAAACACGAATAAGGGAAACACGATGAGAAAGTTTGCAACCAGACGGCACCTGTTGGTGAACGTGTCTTGAATTTTTAACAGCACTTTTAACTATCAGTGTTATATCCTCTTGTCGTGTCCGTTACGAAAACGGTTTACACAATCTAAAGCTTGAAAGCATTTAGCATATTGGCCTTTACAAATTTGTCGAATTATTGTGTCTTTCGCCTATCGCTGGCCTAAAAACAACGGGGCAACACACTTTTCGTTCGCCACCATTTATAAACACTGGACAAATAGCATGACTGTTTACTCCAATTTTCTCTTAGTATCCGTATGTTTATTCTTCTAAATCCATAAACTATTTAAGTGTAGTTTAAACAGTATTTATTTCTGAAAGCAAATAATAAATAAAGTGTGTAAACATGAACATAAAGTAATCGTTTACAGATGTGGATTCAGTAGAAAGCCTTGGCTCATTCGTGACCGTGTCCACAAATACACATTCGTCATACATTGTGGTGTTGAAATAGATGAGAATTGACATTTTCTTAATTAATAATTCATGGGATCACCCATAAGGATACATACCGCTTGTATGGTAGGTAGCGATGTTGTACTTTGGGTATGTCAAGGTTCGAGAATGTTCATTTGATCTGTTGTAGCTTTTGGTATTTATTCAAGCAATGTACCAGTAGCTTTTGAGAATTCTAAGTTTATATTACAAACGCAGAAGATTCGATCTCTTGTTCTACAGAATTATAATTAAAGCTAAACACTCCCGCCGTCCCCAGATGCAGTAATAGCGCGAGCCGGTGCCTCCCATCCGAAGGTTATAGATCATTCGATGTCATGTCAACGCCCTCCCGCAACACCCGGGCCCGCAAGACTACGCTACGTTTCCAGCCTGATTATACTGGGGCCTATGTCAATGGCGTCATAGAAACCGACCTGAACTCAGCGTAAAGTGTTGCGTAGTTTCGAAAATCGGATAAATCTCATCAGGAGTATACGACTCGCCACCACAAATGAGAGTGGTTGCAGAGAGATTTGGATATGCAAATCATGAATTGTTTCGTTGTGTAAGAGTAAAATGGGCACTGGAAAAAGGAAGTGCACGCTGGATTCAATTTCACAGCAGCGACAAAGAGGTTCGTTGGACAAACAGTTTCAAACTATATGCTCAATCACGTTGCCATGTGACAGACGCAGTCTGCAAAGTTGAATCGTGCCACACTCGAAACGCAACAAAGGAAACACTAAGAGTTTTGAGCAAGTTTTTATTCAAGTAGCGTTTCAATATGCAAAGCAATATCTTATTGCGAATCTCTGGGAGTACTTCAATTTACAGCGAAGTCGTCGACGGAAAAATGAGTTTTGGGGATGTGGTGCGACATTTGGGTTTCACTATATTTGCTACATCTCTGCTGGCATAGAATTGTGACTGTGCCAAAGACGGCAGCAGCAGACAACGTAAATAGGATGACGCTAGATGAGGAAACATTTTGAAAGACTTGGACAACTTGTCTTTCCCACGTCTCACATTCAGCTCCAAAGTCCAAGAGATTTCTATTGACGCTATTGAAGGCCCAAATGACAATTATCGCTACTTTGTAAGGGTAATAACAGTCGGTAGTGCTCTTTGCCTTTCTCAGTGAAACACAGTAATGATCAGCCGGAGGAGACATTGTGACGAAATATGCTCAGTATGCCAGTTAGTTCATTTCTGCCTTTGAACTAACAGTGCTAACAAGACATTACCACTTATGTCTTTTCCTTTTCTTTAAAGAAACGGAAGACTGTTTACATTAAAAACGTTAAGGTGATATTTCTTTTTTCGGGGCGCCTTGATTCCTAATCTGTGGGGCCTGTTATCGACTCCGTTCCCGTTATGAGCTATAGCGTATAATATTTTTAGGAAAAACTCAAGGAAATCTCGTCTCAACCACGTACGGCATGGCAACATTTTATCAACGTTATGATGTTTAGTATGAAGAAAATTCAGGATAAATTTGTATCACAAAATTCCATTCAACACGCTGTGTTGTGTTTATAAATGAACAACACGAGTTATGTAGTTTGGCACAGCGACGTTACACTGCGTGATCAATAATGTTGGCCATATTTAAAACAGAGACGGATGTAAATAGCATGTAAAGTGGTGTAATCGGTAGTATATGAATACCAATAGAACGTCATCTGAGTTGTTTGTTCATGACATGAGAACAATATAAAGGGTCAGCGGATTTGACCCATTATCTTATTCAGCATCACAGAAAAGCAGAAACGGGGGAAATAGAACCCCGACCATTCTGCATATCTCATGCGTGAACACAACATCAATGTACACAGTGTTAATTCTTATCACGCTGAGTTATTTTAAACTATCTCTCATCAAACCTAGTCATGGCCGCTGTGAAGGTCTATACAATGTACATGGATAAATTATTTTAATAGGAAGAGATTTCCTGTCCTGGGCAGGAATATCCGCCAGGCAGCATGCAAGCAGTTAAAACCTCAGTACCTTTTCCCCAGTTTTTGTGTGTTAAAAAAGTATCGCAAATTAGACGCGAATTAAAGAAAACTCAGTACAATAAATTAATTTAAATCGAATTTAGCGTACACGGTTTTAACCCTGTGTACACCAAAGTCAAACACCGACATTTCAGGCAGCCATAGTTTCCCCATAATACAACTTGGAACTTAACCAATCCACTCATGAGTTGGTTGAATTCCTAGCTGCATTATGTTGAGCTTGACATTTTAATATTTTGACATCCATGTGCTGAGGGTTATATTGCAAATACAACTGCTACATATAAGGGATCACGCATATCGCTGGAACACAGTAGAAGAAATTAGAAAAAATAGTGCTAATTGCACAACGAATTTACACGACATGCAGTTCACCAAAAAGGAGATAATATTCATCTCAGATTCGTCTTTTCCACCCAACCATCACCAATTGTCTGTGCAAACCTTGTGAATGAAAATCACATTTTCATGCATTCTATGAACACCACAGTTACTAAAATAAATAGTGTGAAGAAAAAATAGAAGAAAACCGTGTCCAAACTTTTACCGACATCATTCCACGTTATACAAGTGTTTGGACCATTTGCATTATGTTGCCCATCTCTTCTTTTCTCATTCTCTGTTTCTGAAAAGCGGATATTGTCTACAACAAATGACGATTTCTCTTGTTTGGATGGTGACACGGTTATGTTTCTGTTTCTACGCATTTTCCTTGCCAACATCAGGCCCCAATTAGCAACTGGTAATCGTTCCCCTCTGTTTGTTATGGTGAGTATGAAAACCGATGCAAGAACAGCCAGAGCGCTTGAAAACGTAAGCGTTGTTATATACATTGTAAAGTAAGGCGTTGTGTATGATGTCTGGGGCAACATTGTCGACAGATAACTTTGAAAAACAGTAAAGGATAGAAGAATAGTTATTGAGTATGTTATTTTTTCTCCACATTCTGCCGGTAACTTGAACACAAACACTGACATTAGTCCTAAATTGATAATAGGTATCATAAAATTCAGCAATTTGTAAGCAGGAAACCTTTGCATACTCAGCTCGAAGCGGATAATACCAACGTTGTTCAATCCCATCGGATCGAACAGAGTTATTACGCGGCTGTTTGTAAGATTCCACTCTCCGTTGTCGCTATACTCCCTCATATTTACTTGTTCTGAATATTTTTTTAAGTAAACAGCTCTCGCGTCGTAAGTCCACGACCCAAAGGAAATATTACATGTTTGAGAGTCATATGGGAAGGAAGTTACATCAATCTTACAAGGTACACGAAAAATATCCCCTGGCATCCATACAACTGTGCCGTTAGAATGAATAGTTACGAGAAGGAATTCATAATTAAAATCCACCATTCTATCAAAATAATTCACCAATGTGATGTCTGGTCGCCAAACCTTCTTATACGGTTTGTAGATCATACTTATATTATCATAATACGTGGGATCCCACACCAGTCGTCTGTCGTTCCACAAAATAGTTAAATAACCTGATACTGTGAGAGTTTGTGACACCTCGTCAAGGTTTATAATCGTATTCAGTGCAAAGTCAACCAACACTTCCGTCGAAATACCCACACATAGATCAGGTTGCACGTCCGTGTTGTAACCATTTTTGAATAAATTTTCATCTAATAGATCTGCAACTGTCACATTTTGTCCTACATTCCCGACAGTATTTATCAAAAGAATAAACAGGATACACCAAATCTGATAGCTGATCATTTTAAAGCCTTTGTAGAAAAAACCTCTGTCGATGTTTTAAATATTTGCGTGCTCGTATCAAGCATCAGCTGCACGATCTTACTGCAAAAGATGAAGAAACAGTTCTTAGTATTTGTGTCCTGCTGTTTTGATTTTTTCTATTTATTTTAATAATACATCTCTAGTTAGCTTTGCATTTTTTTATGAAACCTTCCGAAATAGTAAACAATTTATGGATATCAGCGTTGGACTTAGAACCACCGTATAAGTGGAACGAAATGGACTACAGCCATTCATTTTTTTACGTTTGGTGATTTGAATAGGTTTGCCTGTTATTTGCCTAAGGTTTCGCAAATAATAAGACAGGCATGTTCATAAAAGTCGCCATTCAAATTCTATATTTTTTTGTCTCGAAAGCATTGCTTATGACCCCTCACTGAAACGAGCTCTTTGCGCCCATTTCAATGCGAGGTAGCTATGTTTTGGGGTCAAAAAATGCATTTTCTTTAGTTATTATAAAATGTTTTTACTAGTATCGTCTGCTATTCACTTAGGGCTCAATGTTTAACCAGATTTTCTCCGTTTGGTTTAATCAGTTGTAAAGATCTAGTAAAATGGCCGAATTTAACCCCTGCAGAGAAAGTTTCTTACCACACCGATTAGCTAGCCAAACTGCAATGGACCAGGTAGATCACTCAGCTTCCGGCACATGGTCCCCGAGAGGTCTACGTCCTTGAAAGTTCTTAAATATTGAATTTGAAATTATAGGTCCTTAAAATGATTGAAAATTTGACTTTTGGGGTAAAGTCATAGAAAATCCCCTAAAAATGTATTTTTGGCTCACGTTGATACAAGTGTGTGCTTACAAACGCAGGTGTTTCTGCTTTTTGGTTTTGGGTTTGGGTTTTTTATGTCTTTTTTTTTTTGCTTTCCCCACTTAAATAATACCGTACAGTCGCCGTGGACTGGTCATAATCCACGCATGGGCAATGATATCCACGCTTGCGTTTACCAGGTAATAACATTCATCAAACAGCAAAATTTGAATTAATGAAGCACCGGGTTGTACCCGGTGCTCCATTAATTAAATTTTTGATGATTATTTCCTATTCTTAGTGCTTCAAATCTAATATTATTGCGTCCGTGGAAATATTGCGCACACGTGGAAAGTTACCAGTCCACGACGGCGGTCGCACTGTAGCTGCAAGTGAAACTGTTCGTTTGGGAAACTATCTCTCTGAGTGCTTCCCAAGGATCAGTGCAGTTATTTTATTTTTCGGAATACGTGTATACTAATTGGTTACTAGTATGCATATTTATCCACCATTTACCCCAAAAACGCAATCGTCAATAGCAATATCAGTAGCGATAATACTTTGGCGATAACAGATCATGAATTGTTGTTGCAGTAACAATAGAGTACATAATGAGATTGCCAGAAACGAACGCGCGCGCCTGACGGACTATTTCAGTGGTACTGGTAATCACGAGTCATTCCTCTCGAAAACTTACAATATTAGAACGAACGTTGCTTCTAGTTTCCCTCAACATACAGGGATTTGCAAGATTAAATACAAAAACAATCCACCACGCAAAACACCAAAGCAAAAGAAAAACAACTGAAGACGAATCGCCATAGTGACAGCACAAATATTTTGAAACATAGTGTCCATCTCATTGTGGATTGCCCGCTTTTAACAATTATGAATGAAGTGACGTCGTGCATTTAAAGAGCTTCCTGTGCATTACATACAAATATATTATTCCCTATTAGTTTTCGCAAACCATCCGCGAAACGGCGTGGGGATGTGCTACGACTGCCCCGCTATAGGATAGAGCAATTAAAGGCTTGTTATTCACTGTTCCTGGTGCAGGGAAGCAACTAAGTAAAACTTGTATCTACAAGAGCATTGGCAGTGGGTTCAGACGCTGCCTAAAACACTTAGAAGATTGCCAGAAGTTAAAAGTGAACAGATTTGGCGACAGGATAAATAGCGAAAAATGTGTAAATAGGCTAAAAAGACATTGAAGATGATGAAAATAGTAGCGCCGGGCAAACATAAAATGTGAAC
The DNA here is from genome assembly GCA_031216915.1 of Pictodentalium vernedei. Lineage (NCBI taxonomy): Eukaryota > Metazoa > Mollusca > Scaphopoda > Dentaliida > Dentaliidae > Pictodentalium > Pictodentalium vernedei. Next base: position 316,187,551 of record CM062294.1, read on the forward strand.
ATTTCAAGCAACATCACTGAGCGGCCTGGACACATTTTATTTTTATCCGGCGCTACTATTTTCATCAACTTCGATGTCCTTTTTAGCCTTTTTACGCATTTTTCGCCATTCATCCTACCGCGAAATCTGTTCACTTTTAACTTTTGGCGATCATCTGTGTGTTTTAGGCAGCGTTGGAACCCATAGATATGGTCTTGTAGAGGCAAGTTTTACTTAGTCGCTTCCTTGCACCAGTAACAGTGAATAACAAGCCTTTAGTGCCACTATCCTATAGCGGGGGCAGTCCTAGCACATCCCCACGCCGTTTCGCACAGCTAGAAAAAGACCAAACTCCAAATGTTCCCCATAACGGGCTACTTGGGATGCATTTTAAGGCGACGGACTGCAATTTTTTATAAAATCATCCAGTTATCATACTTTCATGTACTAGATGGAAGTATCTTTACATTTTAAAATTCCGGTTCATTTTAATTTTTGAAGGGTGTATTAATATCAGGGTTTATCGGGAGTTAGGACTTACTGGTATACTTTTCAAAATTTGTCTGACAGTATTTTTTTAACTTTTGCTTTTCTACTTTTACCCCGGTTTCTTTTCTTTTCGGGTTGTATCACACACCCGTTTAGTCAGAACTTGGCTTACGAGAAATTTTATCATTTCTTTCGTCGTCCGTGTGTATTTGTCTTGTGTCTGTACCCTGAAGAAGGTCTTCATCAGACCGAAAGCTAGGTGAAAATTGTTTTCTTCCTGTTCTGCTTGGACTTTATTTAGACGAATATATATATACAAACATCATTAAAATCGTTCGGAGATTGTCCTGGAAAGTGCTTGAAACTTCCTTGGAAATGTCCTAGAAAATATTGAATTGGTTTTCATTCAGAGATATACAGAGAAAACTCACATGGCTAAGTTCGCTTTCGCCACCAGTGACTGGGTCGTCTACGTGGCCTGTTACCATTGCGCCAGGGACAGTTATTAATTTTAGTTGCTCATCAATCCTTGAACAATTAATAAGCTCAAAACATAAAACTATCTTGACATGGAGCTCATTTCTCGACTATTTCACCTCACGTTTACAAATGCGATACGCCCTTTTTGACTCTACAATCTTTCTTGAAAATTTAAAAATACCAGTTCTCGCTGATTTCCAGTGAAGTGAGGGATGCTATGTCAAGAGATGCTATTAAATGTACAAATAAATAAATTTTGTTCTTCGGGCTTTATTTCTTTGCTTTGTTTAGAACCCTGTACGAAGGAATATAATGTTTTAATTACTGACAATCGTAGGCTAGGGTTCCATACACCCAATCCCCCCCCCCCCCCACATGCGCATGATGTACGCACTGACATAAACCCAATGATCATAATCTCACAACATATACAAGCTATGCTCAACACCAATGCGCTTTTAGGTGTAATTGCTCAATACACTAATTTATATCCCCCCCCACCCCCGTTCAGCAAGTTTATAAATGAGAATATTTGGAATTATTCTTGTCTATTGAGCCCATTGGGTTCTAGTGTTTGAAGTTTGTTAATCCAAAATGCTTCACGACCCCTCCTGTAAGCTGTATTTTGTTGATTAATTTGTTCAATTCCAATAATCTTAAAATTGTTTATACTATGGTTTTTAGACAGAAAATGATGTGGATTCGGTTCATTCATAACCTCAAGTTTTATTCTACTCAGATGGTTTTGCATTCTCTCACACAATTTTGTCCCCGTCTCTCCCACGTACACAACTAATTGCACTTGTCGCAGAGAATCCCATATTTCACATTCCTGGACATACAGGCGATTTTTTTGCCTATGTAGTAGGCCGTTCCGTTCTTGTCTGCGAATTGTTTTGTTTGGAGCATAAACCCACAGATTTCACAATTTCTCTCGCATCTATCAGATCCCGTCACTTGATTGTTGAACATTTTATTATTATGCTTGCTATGGACTATAATAGCTCCCAAATGTTTCAGTCTTTTGTACGAAATCAGGGGAGGTTTTTCGAATGCCAACTTCATGCGTTTTGAGCGGTGTAAAATGAGCATCCGCTCCCGCGTTATTTTCCCGATGCGATGTCGGGGAGGCGCCGCGAGTAGGTCACCACAAACGGGAATCTTTTGCCGGTTGATTTGTTGGATCGTTTTTCAAGTAACTGTTTACGCTCGATTTGGTCGACCTTTTTTAGTTGTTCGCTTACAAACTTCGCGTCGTAACCTCTGGCATGCAGGTGTTGTTTTATATCATTTTTGTGGCATTCATATTCAGTATTATCGGAACACATTCTTTTTACTCTTGCAGCTATTCCATATGGTATCGCTCTTTTAGTGTTGATTGGGTGATCTGACTTTGTGTGCAGGTATTGATGCGTGTCCGTGGGTTTTGTATATAAACCGGTTTTAAGAAATCCGTCTTCAATTTTGACTATCGTGTCTAAGAATTCTTTCCTATTTTCAGGCCACCTTGAATCGACCTGTATTGTTGGGTGTATCGTATTTGCCAAAGAATGATATTGTTTCAGAGACTCCAACCCATGCATCCATACTCCCCAGATATCATCAACGTACCGTACCTGTTCAAGGGGGTGTAACTTCGATGCTTTTGACAGTTTCTCTTCCCATTCACCCATATATGTGCACGCATAATTCATCCCCAGTCGCGAACCTATTGCAACGCCGTCCGTTTGTAAATAATGTCTTCCTTTAAATGAAAAATTGTTATTGTCCAAAACAGTTTCTATTAGTTTAAGACCTATCTCTGTTGGGAATAATTTTCTTTTAGAGTTTTCTAGTGCTTTTTTACATGTTAATATACCTTAATTAAGTGGGACGCTTGGATATAGTTTCTTGACGTCCATACAGTACATTATGCTGTTTTCAGGGAGTGGTTGGGGTATACAGTCCAGTCTGTTCAAGAAATGTGTGGTGCCGCGTATGTAGGATGGTAATGACTCAACGTGTTGTTTTAATTCAGACTCCATCACTTCTGCCATTTTCTCTGTTGGGTGGTTTTATCCCGAAATTATTTAGTTCTTAAAGGGACTTCATTTTTACGCATTTTGGGGTTACCTTTTACCTTTTACTCTTCCAGCCTGTGGCTGCTTAGGTAATACTTTTTTGTCTATCAGTTTGTTTTTTTCTAGTTTTTTGAGTTGGCTTTTAATCTTGTTTGTTATTTTCTCTGTCAGATTTACAGGTACTTCTTGTATGTTGTTTGGTCACCCCAACTCCATCAAGATCTCATTTTCATATTTACTTGCATCCAAAACGGTTATTCCAGACCCTTTCTCGGCTGGTCGCACGACTATTGTATTATCATTTAACAACTCTTTCAGAGCCTTCTCTTCCATTGTTGTTATGTTGTTTCGCACGTGTTTTTATGCCCTTCAAAATATCTTCCCGTACTATCTCTAAATAAAGGTCAAGGTGCTTATCTCTACCTTCCTTAGGAGTCCACGGGTTGCGCTCTTTAAATTTATCATTAATATATTGCTGTTTATTGTCTAGGAAATACTCACATAGTCGCATTCTGCGCTCCCATTCTTTTATCTCAACGATAAGGTTCGCTATATCCAAAGTTCTTTCCGTTGGGACAAACTTGAGACCCCCTTTTAAGTAATGTTCTTTGGTGTTTTGTTAGTTTCTTCCCGGAGAAATTAAACACGTTATTTAGCTGATTTATATAAGTTTCATTGTGTAGAATTTTACTCTCTATATCTACATAAATGTTATTTTGATCGATATTCTTAACTTCCTCAGATTCATCCTTTATGGAGGGTTTCTCAGACTTTTTGTCGGTAATTTGTTTTGAATAACCCCGGGGATTCACAGATTCGACCTTTTTGGAGGGTTTCTTAGACGTTTTGTCGGTATTTTTTTAATAACCCCGGGATTCAGTTTTGGTTCATCCCTACGGAACGCGGAAATATTTTGTGACTGCAAGTATTTGTATTTGATTGTTTTAGGCCCATTTGTCTTTTTCATACTTACAATCATTTGTGCAACCTGAAAATGAGAATCATTCAAAAAGAGATAGAAATTTAATTCATTTGTACTCACTGATTTTTCAGGTTCGAATCGCACCCACCTGTAATTTTAACCATACTTACAATATACTTGAATCCCTATTCCCAGCATATTCACCAAACCTATTATATCCTCATCTGTTGCCCAGCTCTCAATACTACAATTCGTTTTTGATCTGTTTCTAATGAATCCTAATACTGGCCCATCTATATATTTAGACATTATTTTCGCGTGATGTTTCACGTACTCCATTGCTCGTTTCCGTATTACATGATGATATTCCTTCCTCATCGCCTGTACAGATTTTGCTGATGCATCTATAAAAGCAATTTCCATCAGCTCTAACATTTTGCAATCCATATCCTTGCCTTCTCAGTTCAATGTTGTGTGTTGCGATATCAGTGTGGCCGGGAAGTTTCTTCTGTAATTTTATTCCTAATACTTTTAACACATTATTTATTTCCGACGGCGATACATTCTTTCCAGTTAGGTCGATACCGTCTGAATCCCCCAGTCCCGCTATCTTCTTATCTTTTGTTTTTTTCATTAAGAACTTGGATTTTATCACCATGGTTCTTTATTATTTTCAGAATTGCCTCTTTATCCGAGATGTTGAAACGGGAATTTATCGAATTTTATTACTTCGCGGACTTATCCCTCAGAAGACCCGACTGTTCCTCGAATTCTAATCGCGTAATATCTACCAGTCTCTCTGATGTTTCATTTAAAAGGTTTTCATATTCCGATTTTCGTCTTCCACTGACATCCGATGTCATATTCCATTTCACTTTGAATCCTCGCGGTATTATATTTTCTTCCTGATATTTTCTAAGAAATTTTATATGTGATTCGCGTTTGTTTATTTTTTCAATTAGTTTCCGTCCCACATTGCAGACCGTCTTCCCTTTTCGCGATAATTCCTGAAAATCCGATTTTATACGTCCCCTTTCGCGCATTACTTGGCACGACATCTTTCCTTGGAATTCTTTTAGTCGGCATAAACATACACTTCATCAAATATTTTATATAACTTTGTCAATTTGCCGTCATGCTCGGAAGATTACTTCATTCTAAGGGGCTTTCATTTTTGACTAATTCTTATTCCGTTACGATAAGTGCCGTACCAATGTGTATCGCGTCATGGGAACGTAAAATTTAGCGTCACGCTTATCCTAATTGTTGAATGGGAATTATAAAATTGATCGATTTATTATTTGGCAAGTGGCCGCCTAGCTCCTAATCACGAACCCATCTATAAAATCGCCGTTTCATATCTTCCTTGGGTGGCAACAAGTAAAGATATGTTCCGCATTGCACGTTGTTCACTGTATTTAATTGTAAATTATGGACAAGCAATACAGCATCATATCTTCCTTAGGTGGTAACAAGTGAAGATATATTCCGCGTTATTATGCGCAAAATTTCTCAGTCTTAGAATTAGGAACATGCAATCATTTATCTCAACCTCGCCCTGGTAACAGACTGAGGCAGAAGCGAGTTCGCATACAGTATTCACACATTCAACCATTCCTTGACCCGAATTGTTTAAACGCGTTGTTCTCCATATTCAAGTGTATTGCTTGTAAAATCACCGTATCATATCTCCCTTCGGTGGTAAAGGTATGCTCCCCGTTTCATCTGGTCCCCCTTATCCGAGTCTATTACGCGCAAAATAACCGTATCATATCTTCCTTGGGTGGCAACAAGTAAAGATATGTTCCGCGCTTCACTTTGCTTTGTGTATTCAAGTGTAAATTATCCAAAAAATACCGTATAATATCTTCCTTGGGTGGCAACAAGTAAATATATGCTCCGCGTTATTTCGCAAAAAGCAAATATGAATTAGACACTATTTCTAAAACCTCGCCCTGGTAACAGAGGCAGAGGCAAGTAAGTTCGTATACCGTATTCACACATCCAACCACTCCTTGGCCCGAATCATTCAATCATTTAGAAGCGCGCCTCCATATCACCGCCCCAATACCCAACCCGCGTCATTCAGGCATCAGTACCGCTGATGAAAAATAAAATCTTTTTATACCTTCCTTGCGTAGTAATAAAGCCTCCCCCCGCCCGATCCTTCTAGGGCGTGTAAATGTCTTGTCCCCACCCACTATTGCAGCATACTTGCACAGTTTCATACTCGGTGTCCGAAGTCGAACTGGATCTGTGATCCGATTGGTGGGGTTGATAGGAGATCCAAGTACAGATTAGAAGACTTTCATCTCCTCAGCCTCCACTTCCTGCTTCTCCTCTCCATCCGACCTCTTTGGTGTGGAGGTACGGTTTGGTGTTGGAGAAGCAGGTTTTGCTGAGCCTTATATCACACCATATCCGCCCACTGAAATCCCCATAACGTATTTATTATGCCAGTCCTTTGAAAGAGACACAATCATAAGTGTACCCAGATTCCTAGCGGAAATGTTCTGTTATCACTATCAGAGAATTTCCCGGTTTTACGTCATGTGAAGGTCACGCTAGTAGCAGGTGCTGAAACAACGGAGTTTTCTTCTCAATAAACAGGAATTTATATTAACAATTCACAACTGTAATTCAGTCTTAAGTACTGAAAAAATAAAATAACTGGAGCAAATGGATTAACAATTATTTCAAGAAGGTAAGTGGGAACAGTTTCATTCATTATTTGTTATTGATGATGATATTAATGTTTCTATACGTGTCGTTTTAGTGGTTTATTTATTGTATTTATTTACATTTGTTTATTAAAATTTCTCAAAGTCTGGAAGAAACGTATTATAGTTGTACATTGCTCAACAGACACATACGCAAAATTATTTGTTGTTCGTTGAACACGCGAAATTAGGAAAAACATCGAAGCAAGCGTTGGATGTCAAAAACAAAATGTCGGAACTGACCGTATATAAGCTCTATATGCGGTCAGCTCGATGATACACAGTCTCATATACGGCCACTAGATATTGAAGCTGATTGGTCAATAACAATTACTGGCATAGTAATGTGTATTACACTTCCTCGCATAAAGGCGTACATAGAGGGCCCCCATAAATGGCTAAACTGGGCGTAGCAGTGAAAGGGTTAATTACTCTCGTCTTTTCTATGCAAGTGCAGTTTGTTATTCTTATCAGGTAAAGTGATTTTCTGTGTTGAGGATCACTTACTAGAACAATTATAGAGAAGATTTTCTATTCCGGCAACCACTTTGAAGTCCCGTGAAGGAAGAACTTTAAACGTTTCGGCTGTGAGGTATAACCAGGAATTCCATCGGTTGAAAATTAGCTAGTGCGTTCTACACTTCCATGATCTCAAAAGAGGACAGACAATTTCGACCGGATCTTGACTCAGTTGCAATTCTTTCGAAACTTTTTTTCCGATTCCCTCCGAGCAACATTCTAGAATCGCATCTTCCGAAAACGAAAAGCGCGAACATTACCGGTTTTGGGGTCACCGTACTGTATATCACTTCACATACAATGAATTCCCGCTTGGCTGAAAACTCCACTCCGTACGCGTTTTTTTAAATAAAACTGAACTGATCTCTCACCATATGGTAGTGCGTAAGTCATTTCTTAACATTATAAATTCAGTAAATTTCAATGCCAAAACAAAAACGGAGACCAACACATTTAGTCAACGAAATACAGTTTTAAAAAATAATTTGGAACGTTTCAAGAATTATAAATCATAAAACATTTACAGTATAGAAAAAGTACAAACCTGTCGCAATTTTAAAGGCTTGGAAAGAAGTGATTTTCAAACCCGCAACAGCTTATGCGTCCATTGATGGGAAATCTAACAAATGACATCGTTTATCAACAAGTGCCTTTTATATGCGCTAAACACGTCAATATGGCATTTATCAGGGATGTGGGATTACCAAGTTATTATGTTGGTTTACTGTCTGTGTCGTCCATACAATGTATGTTTTCACTGCATCGGTAATCCGGTTTTATGGCATCCTACAAAATCACAAATTATTAAATATCCCATGTTAAAAAAAGAGATAAAAGCTGACACACGACATATGCGCTTAAACCTTTTATAAGGCTTCACAGTCAGTTGCAGTTGGAAAAACAGGAGTCATCACTTGATTAAATATTTTCCAAATAACCAAACACAACTCACAGACGGCACTTGCAAGGGCAGTTTTAACCCCTCAATACTGAGTCAAAATGTACAAATTAACCCTGCGTATGTTCCCAACATGTAACTTAAATCACACAAGACCGTTGTTGAATTACTCTTCGAAATGTGCGTTTGGAATTTCTGTATTTTGACATCAAGTGTCCAGGTTTGTTGAAAAGGAATTTTCCTTCAGCCCATCCTTTCTGTGTTGTTAGGTACTACCAGTAGACATCCGTTAAAATCCAATTTGAGCTCGTCGAAGCGCTCAATGTCGAATTCGCCCAGGCCTTCTATGTAAGTTCCCAGGGTCTTCTACCTGTACAGTTTCATACTCGGTGTCCGAAGTCGAACTGGATCTGTGATCCGATTGGTGGGGTTGATAGGAGATCCAAGTATAGATTAGAAGACTTTCATCTCCTCAGCCTCCACTTCCGGCTTCTCCTCTCCATCCGACCTCTTTGGTGTGGAGGTACGGTTTGGGGTTGGAGAAGCACGTTTTGGAGGTGAGTCGACTGTTGTTACTCTCTCCATCTCCTGTTTCCCGGTCTCAGCCCTTTTCCTCTCGAGCCACGCCTCCATTCGTCTGGCATCCCGACGTTTGGTCGACGGAGATTTCTTCTTCTTTCTCTTCTTTTTTGTCTCTGTTCCGCTGGCTCTTGTGGTTTCAGTAGTTGTGGTTGGTGTTCTCTTTCCCTTCCACTAGTGTAAACCAGTTCGATTGGGCCGGCGAAAAGTGCTACCACTCTCAGAGGTGGGTTTCATTCGATACTTGATGGTGAGCTGAACGCAGCCACTCTCAACATGGACATCCCAGTTGAGAAGTGAGCTGGCGTCCAATACCATCAAGGTGTTCTTAATTTTTTTTTGGCAGGATACCCATGGCTAATTATGTATGCACGCTCTGAAGTCAGAAGTGTGAATGAGCAAGATCAATGTTTCGCGCGCCGAGGACGCGCAGGGACGGTGTAGGGCAAGCCCTTTTCGACCCTCTTTTCTTGTATATTTGAAATTTAGCAACATGTCTGGGCGTGTTAAAGGAGGAAAGAGGCCGGGGTCGGGTTAATGGCGTCTATTCGTTTTGACCTTTTTCTTGTTTTTCGGGTGATTGCTTCTCTGATGTACTTGTGGAATTCCTGCTCCCTGACTTTCGTGGCTTCTGGGTGTTTCTCTGGATATTAACGGACTTTGTCTTTGTTTGCGCATTCTTCCCAGTGGTCTTCTATATATTTTCTGAACTGGCTGATGGAACCGATGAAATCAATCTTGGGGGATCCGTAGAGGTCTATGGTGCGCTCATCCAGGGCTTTGGCGGATGGTATCTCTCCTAGGCTGTCGTCATTTTCCTCATCGGTGCCAAGGCTTGATTGGTCCATGCATATAGGAGATACAAGATTGGAATGGGTGACCTCGACCTCCTCCTCAGCTTCCTCCGTCCCCCGCCCTCCGATCTCTTTGCTGAAGAAGATGGGGTTGGCGTGGTGGGGAAGGAGGTGGGGATTTGATTGTTGACACCTTCTTCTCTTCCTGTTTCTCTGTCCCTACTTTTCTCCTCTCATGCCAGGCTGGGCGTTCCTGCGCTTGGTTGGTGGACGTTTCTTTCTTCTTTTCCTTCTCTTTTCAGTGGACGTTTCTTTTCCTTCTCTTTTCAGGGCCTCCGGGCTTACTCGGATGAGGACTAGTGTGAGAAGGGGCCCTCTCACCAAAGTACTACCTCTCCCCGAGGAAGGATGGGTGGTGTTCTCTGTCTCAAACTCCAGAGTCAGCTGGACATTCTCGCCTTTCATCTGGAACATCCAGTTGATAGGACAAGAGATGTTCAGAGCTGACAGGGTTTCTTCAGTTGAGTTGGAATTGACAGTTCTTTAGGCGTTAGGTAATTGACACGTCTTCACACTCTGAGTCAAATGGAGTGACCGGAAAGTGTAAATGTGATAAGTGATCCTTCTTTGATACATTTGTAGAATAAAAGGCTGGCTCAACAATATTTACTGGCCATTCTTCTGGTGATATTAAATTTTGAGAGAGGTGTGACTTTCTAATCGAGGTACACTTGAATAATAGCATATAATCTCTAAAATAAACATGATTGTTTTCGAGAGCTGTGTGCATAAACAAGGTTTTCATGATAAGGGGTTGATAGCTGGGAGAAATCCAGAAGGTGTTAAGGTATTGATTGGGTAATGATCAGGTGGGAATTGTGTATATAAACAAGGTAACTCCAGAAAGAGGCTTTTGATGGGTATGGCTTGTCTATCCCCACCTCACCCCACACCCTCACGCACACACATACTCGGGGTTCTCCTCACAAACAAATGAATTCTAATTTAGACTGGACGCGTTTACGCGTAAGCAGGACTGAACCAGCACAAGATAATCCGCAATTTATCTTGCAAAAGGCTACAGTTCAGCCTGAGTATACCAGTGTATGTAGTTAACAAGTATAATTAACCCAGAACGTACACTGCGTAGTTGCGACATTATTTGGGTGTCACTGATGTTGCGATAACCCTGTAAAATGCCACAGTTACGCTGTGTAATTTCAGGGAAGTGTACTTGCATGGTATGGTGGTGAGTGGCTGTGGGTGTTTTTGTAGCTGACAGACCAATTCCTTTTATTCTTTTTAGCCTCGAGTTAAACTTTTGGATTGAACCTATCTATGAAGAATCTTTTCTTCGCTAAGAGTGCTCTTTCATCGTTGCATTGAAAGAATGGGAAAATGTTAAAACCTGTTTCTTTCCTGTGTTGCAGGCGTCAATGTATTCACTTGCATAAAGTTTTCTGTATTTTTCATCTTTAATGTGTTTTTTTTTTGTGATCAGAGACTCTTTCTGGGATAATTACTTTTCCCAATGTACTCTTCTTTGCAACCCGAACACTCTATAACGTGCAGGACGTATGATGACGCGACGCACATGTGAGGGGTGTTTTCGCAACAAAGGGTGAGGTGGAGTTTTGAAATTTGAATGAATGTCCCTCCATTAGGATCTCACGGGTTCCGCATCGTTTATCGTTGCACTTATAGACCATTGGGGTGTTCGTTTCCTCCTCAAACTTCGCTCGCGTTAAAATTTGTTTGAAATTTGCTGGCTGTCTTTTACATTTGATTAGTTGTATTTTTTCCAGCATAATCTCTATTCTCCTTTACTTATGAAATATGACCGGTTCTGTAGTGCTAGCACAATGTTCGTTTACAACTCTGTCCGTACTTTCCCGATCCTTAGACGCAAAGCAGTGAAAATGTCAACCAACTCGAGAACGCTTACACTCACACCATTTGTTCTTCAGACTTAAGGTTTAAGTCTCAAACGTTTAGACATTGGAACGAAATTCTGTACCTACATATCCCCTGAAATTCCAGTGCATGAACATCTATGATTGCTTCGGTATCCCTATCGTGTATTATTTGTATATGCAATACTTTATAAATAGCCTAAAAGCCTTGCATAATTTATAAAAGTCGACGCATACTTTGTATATGGTTTATCTACTCGCCCAAAAAAGAAAGTGTGCATTGCAGAAATTGATCAAACTCCAAAAAAATAATTTCGTAGGTGTAAAGAGTGTTAACCTGTTCATGAATAAGTTATATTGAACACAAAGACAGCTTTCCCCGTTAAAATTGCATTAACGTTAAATGACGTGCTGCACGTTTGTGAAAAGGCATGTTTTGCACGTAGAGAGTCTGAAAATTCATGCAGCAGTGTGAATCCTTGGGTATTTAAACACTAAAGTAAGGCCTTCCTATCGTTCACATTCAAACTTGCGCTGCTGTTAAAACGACTCCACATTAGCATGCCAAGATTGACAATGAATCAACGTCTCCTTGCCCTGGGTATGATTAGAGCTGGCAGAACACACAGAGAGGTTGCCCAGCATTTGAACTGCCACCGTAACACTGTAGACAGGCTAGTCCATCGACATGCACAACATGTTGACGTTCGAGACCGACCTCGCTCCGGGAGACCCCGAGTTACCACCCCTGCACAAGATCGGTATATCCGTGTCGTCCATCTCCGGAACCGGCAACAAACGGCAACGACGACAGCCAGGAACATCCCTAACCTGAGACGGATACATCCTCAAACAGTAATCAACCGGCTGAGAGAATACGTCTTACGTCCTCGAAGACCTGCAATTCGTCCGATTTTGACGTTACGTCATCGTCGTGCTCGACTGCACTGGTGGCGACGTGTTTTATTCAGAGATGAATGTCGTTTCCATCTTTCATCATCAGATGGCCGCCAGAGAGTGTACAGACGTCGAAACGAACGCTACGCAGATCCATGTGTCGTGGGGCGAAACCGTTATGGGGGAGGGTCTCTCATGGTGTGGGGTGGCATCACTGCCCGTAACATAACTGAGCTGGTCATTATTGATGGCAATCTCAATGCAGCCAGATATCGTGATGAAGTGCTTACACCTGTTGTTGTCCCATTTCTGCAACGTCACGGCCCGGCGTCATTCTACAGCAGGACAACGCCCGACCCCACGCAGCTCGTGTTGTTCAACAGTATCTGCAGCAACAACAAGTGGATGTTCTTCCCTGGCCCGCAAATTCGCCCGATATCTCACCCATTGAGCACGTATGGGACGAAATGAAACGTCAGCTACGCCGGCTTCCCCATGCACCGCCAACGCTTGTGGAACTCCAAAGAGAGCTTATCAGAATATGGAACAACATCCCACAACACCTCCATGCTAACTTGTTCGCTTCCATGAGGCGTAGATGCACAGCAGTAGTCGATGCAGACGGAGGTCATACCAGATATTGAGTGTGTGACTTTTGTGTTTGACCCTTAGTGTCTTTGACTCTCCATGGCACCAAGAGTATTCGTCGTAGCGTAAAGAAATTTCTCGTGTTGATCACAAATTGATTCATCTGTGATTGAATAAAATCATGAATGAAAATGATATATATCTTTTTTTAGTGTTATTTTTTAGCATGCACACTTTCTTTTTGAGGAGAGTATATACATAGTTTATATTAATATTTCTATATTTATCTTCACTCTTTCTGTGGACCTACATGTAGAGTCTGAAATAAAGATATATATTATATTATATTATTCGTTCACTGCTTTTTGACATGTCCACATTGGATAGGATAAAAGGGAAAAGATCAGGATTGTTTGGATTAAAGGTGGTGATGAAAGTGAGAATTTCGTTATTATGATTCTTTTCTTTTGGACTTCTCAATTCCGCGAGGTTTAGAGAGTTTGCTCTGTCAACACCATTCCTTATCAGGTTGTTTGGATATTCGCGTTTTTCGAGAGAGTTTGTTAATTCCTTAAGTCTTTTAGTTCTAAGTTCTGGGGTTGTAACTATTGTGCAAACTCTCCGAGCTAGATTATAGGGTATATTTCTTAATTGTGCGACAGGCATTGTTTAGTGCCTGTTGGTTTGTGGTATATGTCTGTTAGATGTAATTCCTCTTCTAACGTGATTAGAATATCAAGGAAGTGGAGGGGGTGTTTGCTTTAGTCCATTGTGAATTTAACTGCCGGATGTAGGGTTTGTAGAATATGATGGATTTCTCCATTTGTTTGTTCTGAGTCAACGAGGTATCTTTTCCAGTTTTTTTACAATGCTTTGCCTGAACTCTTAGCCAAAGAGTTCTCTATCTTTGAGTATACTTTTTGTTCTAGTTAGTCCAGGTCCAGAGTGGCATAAATGGGTGCCATTTTAGTACCCATTGCCGTTCCTCTCAGCTATTGAAAATGCTTACTGCCAAAGTTGAAAATGTTGTTTTCGAGAATGTATTTTATGTTCTCGAATATAAAATTATCGGTGCCTTTCCTTTTTTAACTTTGGGTGTTTTTAGCCAGTATTTTACAGCTTCCAGTCCACGAGAGTATGGAATGTTGCTGTAGAGGGACGTACCATCAAAGGGTGGAACCTTCCTTGACAGATGTGGGCAGATTGTTGAGGAAATCCAGATAATCTCTCACATAGCTTGGGATAACTGTTAAGTATGGCTGTACAATTTTATCTATGATGCTGCTGAGCCGGTGGGTTGCACCGCTAGGCCCAGCAACGATCGGTCTGAATTTAAGATCTTGTGGGCGTAGAATACAGACATATTCCGATTTGTGATCCTGTTTACGCGTAAACGCGACTAATCTAAATTAGAATTCATGTGTCTGGGAGGAGAACCCCGAGTATGTGTGGGGGAGTGTGTGGGGATAGACACACCACACACATCAACAGCCTCTTTCTAGAGTTAGCTTGTTCATACACACAATTCCCACCTGACCATTACCCAATCAATACCATAACACCTTCTGGGTTTCTCCCACCTAGCAACCCCTAATCATGAAAATCTTGTTTATTTATACACACAACTCTAGAAAGCAGACACATGTTTATTTTAGAGATTATATCATTACTCAAATGTAACTGGATTAGAAAGTCAAACTTCTCTCAAACTGTATTGTCACCAGAAGAATGACCAGTAAATATCTTTAAGCCAGCCCTTTATTCTACAAATGTACAAAGGAAGGATCACTTGTAGATAGTTTTATTTGAATACATCGAAATATATCAAGTGAAATTATCTTTGACGATTATTTTGTGTTAAGTGTATCGTTAAATTTAAACTTCAATCTTTAAAACAGTACAATTTATTACACCAACGTTTCGACAACCACTGTTGTCTTCCTCGGGGTGATTGTACAAGGAGTTGGACTTGGGAAGCATAAGAGGATTGATCATGGGAAAATCCATTTGCAGGAAAACCAATTTGTTATCGAATCTATTGTTGCTACCTGAGTGGGTGGATTACGATAGATTATTCGTGTTTGGTATGAGTCTCATTCAACCCGAATATAAATTATTGCTAGAAGCTTTGAACGAGAAATTACCGAAAGACTTGATAGAAAGAGTTTTCGATTATCAGGACGAGATAGACAAATGTGAAATGTCGCCCACGACAAGAAATATTGAGAAAACTAGAAAATAATTTTAAATCGGACGTGGAGTATCATTTTTACGAAAATGCGGAGGACGTGCCCGATCCAGTCGAATTGAATTCAGAGGATAAAAATCTGATTATTTTCGATGATCTGTTGTTAAAGAAACAGATTCGATACGAGTCTTATTAAGTTCGAGGACGTCACAGCAACGTGGATTGTTTCTGTCTTCTGTTTCATCAAGATCTCAAGAATTTGACATCTACGACGATCACGTGGTCAATGCCATGAGCAATGAAGAATTGAGGAGATATTATAAGATAGGCAAGAAAACGGCTTCCAAAAGTTATTTTAAAATCATAGCGAACGATAACATGACCCGTTTCACTACAAAGTTCAATCCACCACTACAACAACTGAAAAAAAGGAGAAGAGATACGAGATAGCACTGGTGAATCTCGAAAGGTACTATTCTTTTCCCAACTTCACGGAGACGAACGACCTGTTCAGATATTCTCACGACAACGGAATGAGTTGGCACGAAATTCGCATTGTGAAAGGTAGTTACGACATAGTCGATCTCAATGATTTTGCAGAGATGAAAATGGAGATAAATGGTCACGGAGCTCTATTAAAAATAACTGCCAATGCCAATACCTTACGAATGGTATTAAACATTGGAGCTAGTTATCGAGTGGATTTCCAAGCGGATGGTATTTTTGGGAGATTGTTGGAATTCGATCCGAACGTATACCAAAGTCATGTGATTTCCGAAAACGTCGAAATTCTCACCGTCAATAGCATTTTAGTGAACGTGGATGTGATCGTTAGAAGTTTCGTCAAAGGTAGCATGCAGCCCATGAACTATTCCTTTTTTTTCCGGACGTTTCGCCGAGCTGTAAGAGCAACCTAGAAATCTAGTGTATTTACCCGTGATGTTAGTCACGATACGTAGTATCGAAATTAATTTGACGGATTAAAATGGCACATTATTAGATCTTAGAGGAGAATATGTGAAGATACCATTTCACATTAGGGAAATTTGAAAAAAAAATTAGAAACTAGTTTTTTTATATTACATATTATATAAGAAGTAAAAAAAAACAAATTAAAATTAATATATAAGAAATAAAAAAATAAAAATGAGATACATATCGAGAAAAAATAAACATATCCGAAGGTAGAAAGCTAAAATTCGAAGAGCACTTGGAAAGCGAGGCGAAATTAAGTCACGAAGATCTGTTCGCGAACGGCGGAGGCGGCGGAGACGAAATCGCTTGGACTAAAACGCAAATCAATAGGACGGCGAAAGCAATTACAATAATAGAGGACTAACCATGAGATTGAGCCCCGCTCTCTTGAGATATAATTTAAAAATGAAAGGCAGTTTTTTAGGATAGGATTGTTGGCGGAACTGGCTACCAAATCATTATCCATTACCACGAAGACCATGTTACCGGCTTTAGGTGTTGGTGCTCTTTCGGGACTAGCTAGTTCAGGAGCACAGAAAATAACGGAAGCTGTCTGGATTTGAAAAATGGGGGAGCCGTGTGTCGAATCGAAACGAATGATACAGGATTGTATCTAGGATAAAGGATTGTATCTAGGACCCATTTCCGTATGTCCTCGGCATCTACAATCTACGAAAATGGTTTATATTTCAAGAGAGAAAAGAATATAACTTCGGTCGGTGAAGGTCTGATATTATGTCCGAATTCATCTTTTCAAAATATCCTCATTGCCGGGATGTCATTATAAAACAAGAAAATATAGCAAAGCTATGCAAAAAAGGACGATGAAAAATACTCTGTTTACGTGTATTTATCAAGGCCACTACTTTTGTGTTTCCGGTTCAACTCTCCCACCATCCACAGTTGTTTTTTATATGATTGCTTATTCAATAGAATCTAATGACTCTACCCACAGGACAAAGGAAATGATGATTGTTCAGTTTGAAAAGCTGAAGTAAATGGAGTGAACCATAAGGCAGTGGTAAGTAACTGTCAGATTCACAAACTTTCTAACCTGATTGAGCATGGTTAAAATTAGTTGTAGGCATGTGCATCATCAATGGATCATACAGCTCTGTAGTCTCTTGAATGTGACCACCACAATTTAGCATTATACTGAATGAGATACTGCAGCAAATTCCTTTGGTTTTACTTTGGTTTGTAATTAACTAATAGTTAACAATGAAGAACAGTTAGAGATCAACAAAAAACAACAATATTCGGCAAGTCCACTGCTGTTACAGTTTGAAAATCAAATAAAGCCTTGAAAAAAACCTCTGAACTGTGTCTATGTGAAAGTTTATAACAAATTAGTAAGGTAAAAATATTTTTGGTGAATTTAATGAAATGCACCCAAAAATAATTTTCAATGATTAGTGTGTTTTGAAACAAAAAAAATAATTACTGAATGAAAGCATATAAGTTTTGCATGGCATTTCAAAAAGATGCAGCAATGGACTTACTTCTACAGTAAAACATGAACATTAAAACTTTTTCCATTTACTTACTAGCTTTTATGTATTCATTTTTTATGGTTGGATGTGATGAATATTTCATGCAAAGATGCGTGATTAATGATGAATGAAGAAGAGAAGTATGAAGAAGTGAAGTAACATCTGAAATAGAAAAAAATAAGAAAGTAGGTCAAGGCAACAATCATACGCATTGACAATTTAGAATTGAAAAAAAAATTAAAGGAAAAAATGGTGTTTCATTGGTCACTTGTTGTAAATACATTTTCAGTCCAACTTTCAACTTTCCTCTTATTCCCTTTACCCACCCTCTTACCTTCCCTATCCCCACCCACAAGATATGCACATACCCCCAAGTCGCAGGACATACAGCAATATTTCATTGAAAACCTCCAGTGCTACTGTAAGGTGACGCCCTTCTTTTGGACACATGTTCAGTACTACTGTAGAGTCATGGTTTTCCTCAACACCTGTGGCAATAGGCACTCTCCAATAAATTTTAACATTTCTATTATTTGTGAACAAATTGTTACAGACCTTAGATTCTGGGTTGTTTGAAAAAATACATTGCAAATAACCTCTTAAAAATAATTGAGCCCTCTACCAGTTAATGTATTCTTTCATGGAGGTGGCTAACTCATACAATAGCATAAATATTAATCAACTTACCAATGACAATACAGAAGTCAAAAAAGTGGTTAAGGTCTCATACAAATACACTAATATCTTTTAAATTTTACTTAAATGTATCCCCAGGCTTCCACATCTACAGAGTTGTTGAATTATTTTTTTTCTATAAATCAGATGAATAAACTTTTAATAATTTGCAGAACAAAATTCAAAATTAAAATCATAATTGTAGTGCTTTAGTGAAATGGAGTGATTTGATAGGTATTTGCTGTGGTGCTGTAAGTGATGTCAGTAATGACATGAAGTGGCAGGTTTTTGATCAATGCAAGTTTTTGGCAACATAATACAGAAGCAATGGAGTGCTTGAACTGCTGGTTGTGTCTGAAATTTTCAAATATGGTGCATCAGTTTCCAGCACAAGATGTTTCAAATCCATTCGCCGTACTACGTCCTGTGACTGTTTCTGTTCCTGCATTATGAGAGGTGATATGCCAAATACACAGTTGGGTAGGCACTTCTTACATTCCAGGTATTCTTCAAAGGATCCAGTAAAGCAATGTCTATGTACATGGTGATTTTCTGGTATTGTGCTGGAAATTATCTTTAGACATCGTTTTGTTGTATCTGGTCTTCCACGGCAATGAATAACAACAGGAAGATTTAAATAAGTGGCAAGTTTCAGTTGTTGGGTGAAAATTTCTACCTGTGTTGCCATTTGATCTTCTGAATACTCTCCAGTATCATCTAACGCACACTCGCCGACAGCAACCGTTCTTTGGGACTGAAGGAGATGATGGAGATCATTCAACAACTTCTGTGTTTAGTTTTGCTTACAAAACCAACCACCCGAGGATGGATCCCAAATGTCATGTAGATTCTCGCGTCCTTTCTAATAAATTCCCTCTCCTTGCTTCCAGGCCATTTTTAGGCCAACAGAAATTGGCAACTCCGACATTCAGTACAGAATCAGTTTCATGTCCACTTGCAAATTTTCTGCACACATCATCCAAATCTACAGACTTTGTTCGTTGGCATAGAACATCAAGATGGAAGTGGGAATCTGCAATTCTTAATCTAGAACCAGTTTCAGATGAAGCTTCAATAATAACACGTGTGTTAAATTTCGTTATGGCATGCTGGTTCTGCTCTGTCAACTCTCCCAACAACTTCAAAATATTTCGCCAGTGTAGAAGGCTACTGATTCTATTTGGTGGGCTTAATACATGTACCTGTTCATCAGATTCTGTCTTATAACCATTAATTTTGTCAAAAGCTTCAATAAGTTTAATGTCGTCATCTTCAAGTTTTATTTCGGATGATAGATGAAGTTTTTCATTATTTGTAAAAACTGGTAATAAATCTGATACAGTGTTAAAAGCGAAATATTTACATAATTCTTCAAGAAAACCATTTATTAGCTGAACCCACTTGTGAATCTTTTCAACACCTTCAAATCGTCCATAAGTATCATGATGCTTTGAAATGATATGTTTTTGCAAAAAAACTGGCTGTCCTTCCTGGTGTTCACACTCCCAGCATGCTGTAGAAGGTGAGAAATACCAAGGCATATGGTTTGTTAGTACATGCCTCTTCAAGTGTGAATAGCGGTAATGACAAATAGGAAACAATGTTCCCTTCAACTTTTTCGAAGATGTTCTTGGTGATGTTGTTGCAATTGG
This sequence comes from Pictodentalium vernedei, assembly GCA_031216915.1. Classification (NCBI taxonomy): domain Eukaryota; kingdom Metazoa; phylum Mollusca; class Scaphopoda; order Dentaliida; family Dentaliidae; genus Pictodentalium; species Pictodentalium vernedei. The sequence goes on from CM062294.1 coordinate 316,207,372, forward strand.
AATGTCATTGTGCAAATCCAGACCAGTTTCATCATAATCAGGCTGAAATTGAGATTCATCTTTCAGGTCCATCTTAAAATACAGAATTTAGTTTTTACAACAGCTGAAGCGGCATTCATAGTTATGCCTTTGGTAGAATTTTTACGAGTCTTGTTAAAAAAAGCTTACAAATGAAAGGGGTGCCAATGTTGGTTGGGTATGAATTTGTCCTGCTATTCCTGGTACCAATTATAGTCAATTTATTGAGTTTCCACCACAATCTACAGATTGGTGAAAACACCCCCAATGATTCAACATTTTTTTTCTAATTTTTAAAATGGCACAACTGCAAATGCATGCCTTTTAAAAGTTGCATAACCCTTTTTCAGGTTATGCAAAGGTAATGCAAATCACCTGTTGCATAACCTTTTTTCGGGTTATGCCAAAAAAAATCCCGAAATCCAGCTCACATGATTTTATTGATTTATTCACAAAAAATCACTTAAATGACTGTAAATAAGTGTACTATCTAACTGTGATACAACACAACAGTATATTCAAACTGAAATATAGTTGTTCTCTGGGAAAAAAAGGTCATGCAAACTTTAAAAGGTTATGCAATGGCTGCTTTACATAACCTTTTTTAACCTATTCAAGTTTGCAAACACCTTTTCTTATTTGAGAAGAACAATTGTTCCTCTTTAATGTCCTGTTGTGTTGTATTATAGAATGGGCACTTATTTGTAATTTTTTTTATTTTTGTAAATAAATCCCAATAAATAATGCGAACTGGATTTCCGGTGCGGACTGGCAGATCAGGAGATTTCCCCGATGGTCCTGTGGAGTCCAAATTGGCCGACATAAGATTAACTTTTTTTTCATTGAAAAACAAACCAAAATACGTTGTTTTTAATGGGGGTAGATACATGCAATGGCCTGCCAACTAGGGCAGTGGGCCGCTGTTGTCATCACATGGGCCAATCACTGGCCCATGTGATGACAACAGCGGCCCACCGCCCTAGTTAGCCGACCCATGTTGGTCACACTTGGTAAATTTTCATAATTTTCCCTCCCCCGGGAGGGGACACCCCGTCAACCCACCCCCCTCACTGCACCACCACCATTCGGTGCTATGTGGCAGCTGCCTTCTGCAGTAGGGCAGAACCAATAATCAGTTTCCTGCACCATTTTTCTTAGCCAGTCCGCCTCTGCTGAATTTTACGAGTTATTTTGGATAACCTGAAAAAGGGTTATGTGACAGGCGATTTGCACACTAGTAACCTGAAAAAGGGTTATGCAATTTCTGAAGGCCTGAATATTATATTTGTTTCATAAGATATTTTTCAGTAAATTAATGAAATACAGATTTCTCAGTTTTTCCAAAATTGAATGACCAAAGAATTATAATTATAAGACGAAATTAGTCAGTAAAGTACTGAAATACAGATCCATCCATTCTTCAGTAGCGGTGTGTCATGTAAAATGTAATTGTTTTATTTGAAATTATTGGATACCTTACTGAAATACAGATTCTTCCGTTCATCTGTAATGCACTGTTTTATGGAATTTTATCATTATATTAGTAGAAGAAATTAGTCTTTAAATTACTGAAATACAGATCCATCCGTTCTTCAGTAGCGGTGTGTCATGTAAAATGTGATTGTTTTATTTGAAATTATTGGATACATTACTGAAATACAGATTCTTCCGTTCTTCTGTAATGCACTGGTTTATGAAATTTTATCATTATATTATTAGAAGAAATTAGTCTATAAAGTACTGAAATACATATTCATCCATTCTTCAGTAGCGGTGTGTCATGTAAAATGTAATTGTTTTATTTGAAATTATTGGGTACATTACTGAAATACAGATTCTTCCGTTCTTCTGCAATACACTGGTTTATGGAATTTTATCATTATATTATTGGAAGAAATTAGTCTATAAAGTACTGAAATACAGATCCATCCGTTTTTCAGTAGTGGTATGTCATGTAAAATGTAGTTGTTTTATTTAAAATTATTGGGTACTTTACTGAAATACAGATTCGTCCGTTCTTCTGCAATGCACTGGTTTATGGAATTTTACCATTATATTCGTAGAAGAAATTAGTCTTTAAAGTACTGAAATACAGATCCATCCGTTCTTCAGTAGCGGTGTGTCATGTAAAATGTAATTGTTTTATTGAAATTATTGGATACATTACTGAAATACAGATTCTTCCATTCTTCTGTAATGCACAGGTTTATGGAATTTAATGATTATATTATTAGAAGAAATTAGTCTATAAAGTACTGAAATACAGATCCATCCGCTCTTCAGTAGCGGTGTGTCATGTAAAATGTAATTGTTTTATTTGAAATTATTGGGTACTTTACTAAAATACAGATTCTCCGTTCTTCTGTAATGCACTGTTTTATGAAATTTTATCATTATATTATTAGAAGAAATTAGTCTACAAAGTACTGAAATACAGATCCATCCGTTCTTCAGTAGCGGTGTGTCATGTAAAATGTAATTGCTTTATTTGAATTTATTGGGTACATTACTGAAATACAGATTCTTCCGTTCTTCTGTAATGCACTGGTTTATGGAATTTTATCATTATATTATTAGAAGAAATTAGTCTACAAAGGACTGAAATACAGATCCATCCGTTTATGGAATTTTATCATTATATTATTAGAAGAAATTAGTCTATAAAGTACTGAAATACATATCCATCCGTTCTTCAGTAGCGGTGTGTCATGTAAAATGTAATTGTTTTATTTGAAATTATTGGGTACATTACTGAAATACAGATTCTTCCGTTCTTTTACCCCTATTGAATACAACCATAATTGACATGCTGACTCTTGAAGACAAAATGCAGGTCAATGGACATATTATGTTCTTATCTACATTTCAACTTGATAAACCAAAATTCATTCCTCACTGGAGACAAAATTTGAATGGGAAATTTTTTTAAATTTATCCAATCTTTGCATCTCTTCCTCAACTTCACTGCTGCATTTTATGTTTTTTAATGATAAGTTCAAAATAGCTAAACTCTGAAGATTTCTAACCCTACTTAATGCAACATAAGTCATACCATCACCAAACACATCATCACCAATGTCAATTACAGCATAATCTAAGGTGAGGCCTTGAACCTTGTGAATGGTAGCAGCCCATGATAAAGTTAATGGTAACTGGACTCTCTGAATTATGGAATTTCTTTTGCCGTACAACAGAGCGGGTTTTGGTGTGATAGGAACAGATTCCATACAACCCTCCTCCAAGATTGTATTTCGACCAACTCTGTTGTCAAAAAATTTTACAAACACTTTCTGGGACATACAGCCAAACAAAGGCTCAGATGGAGGTAGATTTCCTGCCCATTCAAAACCAGTAACAATACCTCTAGCACCATTCACAAGGCCATCCAGAGTATTTACATTACGTCTCAACATAACAACTTCCCCAATGCACAAATAGACATCGAACTCAAGGCCGGCACATTCTCTGCTATCTTCCGGCAGAAGGTCTTCAACATTCTCTTTTTTATTGAAAACCAACGAGCCGTTAGATACTTTCTCAATTAGAGTGTGTTGTGCCTTTATTTTGTAAACTACTGAATGTGCGAAAGTGTCTTAAGTTTGGTGATGTTATGAAGATTGCATTTTGAAGTTGATGGAAATAAATGTAAAGCATCACAGAATGGTGGTTCTTGACAGTTGATGGGGTGAAGGGAATCGGTCACCCTAGTTTGTAAAAGTTGGATGTCTGCTTTAGTGTTGCATGCCTTTCGAGTTCGAACGAGAAGATCTGCATACTCTCTGTCATTTTTTTGTCTCATGTTCTGCTTGAGTTCAATGAGATGAAAATAATCTCTCCACAGGTGACCTTCATTGTTTGTTCTGTGAAAGATATAATCTCCATGCACAGGAGCTAACTGATATAAGTCCCCAAAGACCAAAATGTTGAGATTGGCAAATACATTATCATCTGAGACTCCTTTTATTTCACACAATCTTTTATTTATGTGAGTAAATGTATCATATGAAACCAAGCTTATCTCATCAATGATTACAAAATGGGTATTTCGCCACTGCCTTCGGAGAGTGTCAAGTTTTTAGTTTTTCACCTCGCAATGGTTGGTAAGTGGCAACACCACCGTGTTGTACTGGAAGACCCAGTGCCCTATGTATGGTAACGCCATTTATGTTAAAAGCAGAGACTCCAGTTGGTGCGATGCGGATGAGAGGTGAGAAATGAGGATCACAATGGGAAGAACACCGTCTGATTAATTCTTGAATGATATTCAGCAGATGAGATTTACCAGTCCCACCTGGACCACTGGTGAACAGAGTCAAAGGTTCTGGTTTCGCTGACTGTTTGCCAGTATCGAATGCATGAAGTTTGTCAAAATAATGGCGTACAAATTCAAATGTTTTTCTTTGTTCATGGTTTAACTCTTGGATACTTCTGTAAAAGTGATCATCATTCATAGTACATGTTAAAAGGTTGTTTATTTCTTTATCATCATTCAGTCCTTGTTCTACGTGATTCTGTGGGGAAGTTAATATAACCTGGGTCTGGCATAACTTTCTCATTTGGATTCAAAATATCATTATCTACAGCTTCTATGTTTGGAGCTACAACTGGAGCTATATAATTTGACATTACATGTTGTTCTAAAGCCTGTAGATTCCGAACGGCATGTTCTATTTCAGCAGATAGTTTGTGATTGCTTGAAAAAGATAAACGGTGTGAACAATGTTTGAAAGCTTCCTCTGCCGATTTAAAAATTTTCAAAAGCTCTCCCTCATCTCTCCATGGTAAATAGAGCAATAGAAGAGAATAATAGTAATCATCGCCATTGTTTTCAACTGTCTGTCTCATATGTCTCAAAACCATTTGCTTTTTACGTTTTCGAACATACCCTGTTCCATTTACCATCTCTATACAATTCTTGGTTTGTTTACCTTCGTATACATGCTCATAATTTGACAAAAAATGATGGAGAGTCATGTTGTTGAATTTATCAGTCAATGGTCGATTTGCATAGTGCTGAAATGAATTTTTGGAGAAAATTTCAGTATCGCAATCCTCTTTTTTCGCAAGTTCAGATTTTGGTAGAAGCAGTCGACTTCTTGCCTGTGCTGGCTTACTGTTGACAAACATAACTTTTCTAGATGATGATCGCAGTGGTAGTCCACACATTTTAAATGCTGCTTCTTGGGCACTGAGCTGTCTGTTAGACAGAAAAATATTTCCTATGGTGCCAAGTTTTTTATGTAATGAGGTATCCCATGGTAACCTAGAAACAGCTTCCCTAATACATCTTAGGACCTGATCACACCCAGGTTTGCAAATGTAGCTACAAATATATTTTGCAGCTCCAAACACACTACCTACCAGCTGGATGTCCATGTTTGCATTCCAGACTTTCAGGATTTTAGCATTATATGCATTAATATTACTCGAGTCTGGAAATCGTTTTATGACCTAACACTTTGGGCTTTTGTAGCAGTCTTCAACATTCTTTAAATATGTCTTTGCGGTAACTGGTTGCGGGTAACCAAATCGACAGCATGAACTTGAATTACACATCATCTTTTTGCATGTATATGTATACTTATGTGTTTGAAGTGCAATGACTCTTCTGTGCATTAAATCATCATCCTCGGGGAGTTCTGTCGTTACGTATTTGTCAATAAAGTCAGGTGCAACTTTTCTTCCCTCGGGAGTATCTAACTGTGGTGCATTTGCAACCCACCATAAAGAATGCAGATGGGGTGATCCACGAAGCTGAAACTCAATCCTCCAAAATATTCAATGATCTTACCCATTGGCTCTTCAGGTGATAATACAAATGAGTAGATTAAGTGATGCACTCGTTTGGAAAAATGTCTTGCTGTAGGTACTGGATTTGTTACCATCAAGGATCTTTTTTCTTGAGTTGTTAGATTTGATACATATTTTTCATCAGAAGGCAACCCAGAAAGTTTGCACAGAACACTCATAAGGTCATTCCAGTGCATATCATTTGCACTCAACGTCAGAAACCAAGTAGGTGGACCGAGATGCCGAATCATTGCAAATAAATCAAGTTTTGCAGCATTCCAGTAAGCTTCCGAACCTCTTATCGTCTTCATAAAACCATAAAAATTTTCGGGGTAGTCTGGATTAATTTTAAAGTCTTGCTGGTGAAATGGAGTTCTTCTGTACTGGTGAAATGGAGTTCTAATTCTGAGTGCTACAGAAATTGAATCAATTAGCTTCTGTTTTTCTGTGAGATTAGTAGCCCAAAAAAGGTAAGAAAGGTCAGACTGCCATCGAAGGTCTGACGACAAAATTCTGCTTTGAAAATACTGAAGTACAGTAAGGGCTTTTGGACGATATGCCCTCAAACCATTCTTACCATTTGGAAATAAAGTAGGAAAAGCCATTTGTTCCAAAAGAGTGTCTTATACACATCTAAATGTGAATTTCTGTTTCTACCAATGGTGTAGTGTGGTACGTTAGTCATCTCAAAAAAAATACTAAAATGTATTTTGGGAACAACTGCATCTTTCATGGTGACTGATGTTTCATTAACATATACATTTTCAGATGAAATCTATGTGTGGTGAGAAGAAATGTCAGAAGTTCCCTGATCATCTGTTAGTTTAATCACTTGAGGAATGGTCTCTTTTTCTGATACAGTGTCTACTTCAATATATTGGTACATATGATTTTTTATTTTCAGCCATAAAAGAGCATCTTTGACTTTGTAAACATCAACCAGGTACTCACAGGGAATAGCAATATCTTTTGAACTACCCTCAATCAAAACAATCACAAAACCATTTGTGCTAAACTTAGCAATTTGCTCTTGTATGTTGTAAGGAAAGTTTATTACTTGACCATTAATGGCTTTTTGACCATATGGCAAAATTACCATTTTCATGTAGGCATGAGCTAGAGAAATGAATCTTTCTCTAGGACAGTCAGGAACCTGGAGGTTATTTAGTATGCACAATGGAGGCATATCATTCTTCCTCAAAGACTTCAAACAACGTGCACACAACTGCACTGTTTCCTCATTCTCATTCAAAAGGCCATGCAACACTGTTCGTCATTCAGCTGTGATATTATGTACTGTTATGGAGTCTTGATAGAATAGTTTTTTACAACTGTTACAAATATATGTAGGTCCACACTGAATTTTCTGAAAAAAACCTCCTCGGCAGATTGTTTAATTTTTTTTTTTAATTTGGTTTTAGTTGCAGATGTACTTTTACCATTTTTCTGATGGAAAGAACTGTTTCTTACCGTTATCGTGATTTAAGTGGCAACCTGTATCATAAGTAAATGAAGTTTGAGAACATATTGTTTGAGAAGACTGAACAGGAATTTGGTTGCTGGATTCTGTACTTTTAATTAAATCAAATGGAGACCCTCAGATATGATGAGTTATTTGAAACTTGATTTGTCTCTTTAGGCAGCACATCAGACTCCTGAGATGTCAAATCTACTAGACTCCCAGTGACCACCATTGGATTGAGTGCAGGAGGGCTACACAGGCAATTACATGTTACAGTAACTGGTCTTGCAAGCAGGTAGTGATGACCAAAATTAATGAGTGTAATATAATGGTTTTCAGAAGGAACTGATGGAATGGGAAATTTGGGATCAAATTTTTGCCAAGCTAATTGATTACCACTACCAACTCTCATTAAAACATATATAGGCATCTGTAAAAATGTAGCAGTACATTCTATTTTTATATCAGTAGCCCAATATGCCCTGGAGCCATCTGATCTGTATTTGTCTGAGACATAGTCCTGAACATTATAGTTATATGATTCTATGTCACCTTCGAAGTGGTGAATATTCTGAACCATACAGTTGATAATAGATTTCCGTATATAAATATGGAAGTCTTCAGAGTTAAAGAAATTTAAACTGATGCACCTAAAAAGCAATTTCCATCCCCAGTGACATTTTGAGAAAATCTCCCACTTTTTCTTATCTCTGAATCCATGTCTGGAGAAATATTATAGGCATACCTATCTCTGATGTTACCCCAAAAAATAGCCAGGTTCTGATGGGGAATTTCAAGCAATAATACAAAGTAGTTATTTTTTAAGTTTGCATTCAGCAGCTGGCGGTGTACATGTACCAGAAATGTTAGAGTAATGTAAACCACTCTCAGTCTGACTTCGATCAAACACATTAGAAGCTGATTCCTCATGTCTGAGTGGTTTACCATCAGTGATGGTAGATGTAGAAGCTGGACATAAAACAACTGAACTTTCATCAAAAGGTGTATTTTTCATGTCAACACACTTTGACACTTTTTCATTTTCATTTAATTTGTTTGTACCGTTATGAAAAATTCTAGAACCTTTACTGTTATGTACAACTTGATGATTGTTGGTGTTACATGTACTTTCGGTAATACAATATGTATGATCATTTAATAGTTGGTGTTTGTTTGTGTGGCTTGACAATTGACTCTATGTGTGGTCATGATGAACAGTAAATTCATTCCCCCTACAATAGTTATGATCACCCATACCCTCGAAATTAGACTTGATAATATTTTTTAAGTAATTCTTTTTGTTTTGAGATTGAAAACTCTTCTATTTCGTGTTCACTGGAATCACATTGTCAATGTATGTCTGTGTATTACAGTCGCCTGCCAAATAATAGTTATGTCACTATATCATTAATTTTGGAAGAAAATATTCCCCTTCAGTATTATTTTCTAATTAGCCATAGAGTAAAATGCCATCAGTATTATTAATTATCTTTGAAAATCTGCGCAATCACTATTATTCGGATATCACTCTTAACTATAGTATTATTTATATTGTGTTGGTCACTGCATCATTTTTGGCCTGACTTATTTGTTCTGGAAATGCACTATAAACATTGTTATCAAAGACAATATCATTATCCTTTTTGTACTTTTGAAGAAATTGATGTTACTTCTATAATTCACAGAAAATCAATAATTTAAATCGATTTTAAATCGAAAGATTTGTCGACTAAAAGCTGTAGATGTAGAGGCTGGCGATCTGCAATCCTGACGTCTGCATCGGTGAGGACATCATATCGTAGAGTTGCTTCCCTTTTATCAATGTTTTCAAAATGTGTTCCACTGAACTTCTGAAAGCGAGGGAAGATTTGAATTGTGAGATCATCATATTGCCACCACTGGAGTACGCTACACATACTTACTGGATTAAAAATATAACCAAACACTACATTAAATGTATTTTTCGCCTCACTCACTGATAATAGCTTTGGAAAGGGTGAATAAAATATTTAATCGATATCATAGAAGGCAGTGCGATGGCGTGACGTCATCTGTTCACTGTTGTAATTTTGCGTTTTTCAGCAATTTTCAAGTTTTCTTGTCAATGTTCGGATAATGTTTTATGATTCACAATTATTCACACCCCGATCCATTCCGGTGGTATTTATAAACATGCCTGTAAAGTTTGTGTCGAAGGGGCTAAATATTTGCGACATTATCGTGGTTTGAAGTGGACAGCCGGGTTGTTTAAATTAAAGATACACTCATCATGTCGCTACGCCTGTAGGCCTACTGGCTGTAGTGACAGTCGGTCTAGAAACATCAAATTTATTTTGAAAAAGTACCACTTTTTCCGCCGCAGATAAGTGCCAAAACACATTGGAGGGCTGCATTCCATTCACGGGTTCGTTGTGCTGTAACACGGACGACTGGATATGGGATTTCCTTCGAGGAACAACGGCCCGACTTGATTGTTGAACGGGCTACCCACAACTACAAGAACAGATATGGGCTTTCCTATTTTGGAGATTAATTTGATGAATTTTTGTACAGAAAATTTTCGTGGTGTTTAGTTTATCGGGTCTTAATGGCGCAGATACAGGGGATCCAGCCAGGGTCTGTGTGCTATTTTTTCGGAAATTTGGTAGTTTCGTCAGAATATTATTGAGACCATTCTTAGGGGAATTTATGCCTACTATCATTGAAATATGGGCTTTTGTGGGTAAAAACACAGCTTTTGTGGGACCAAATTTCCCGGGTAAAGCTGTCGGGAAATTTTTGGTCTGTCAGAAAATACTGGACTTGCCCCCCTCTCCACCCATCCCCGTGAAAAGCTATCTATGCTACTGCTCAACGTCCTTTTCCAAAGGCATGATATGTCTTATATTAATCGCCATTAACATCCGCGGTTGGTCTGTTTATTTGTTATATCAAATGACACAATAATTTGGTGTTCTTTTCTGCTTTTTCTATATTTAATATTGGCCCGTGTACTGATCAAAATCAACCCAATAGTTTGTTCATTGATGGAGGGCCGCTTTGGTTACCAGGGACGTCACATGACATCCATTGTATAAGCCTAACCAATTGATGTATTATTCGTCCATAAACCAAATTTGGTGAAAACCGACCCAGGAATTTTCCCATTGCTAGGGAGTCGCTGTGGATGGTGAGAAAGGCAGGTAACATAATAATTGACCTTTTTGTTTGTATTCCAAACGTATTTTGGATCCATTTACCAAATGTGGTTAAAATTGGCCGAGTAGATTGTCAGTTGCTTGGGAGTTGGCACGGTTACTAGGAATTAACGTGACATCATCACCGACCTGTTTCTTTGGATTCCTATTATAGTATTATGGGTCCATCTACTAAATTTGTTCAAAATTGGCTATGGGGTTGCTAGGGATGCCATGTGTCATCATCATCGACCTATCTGTTTGGATTCCCAATGTAATATAGATCCTTATTCTAAATTTGGTCAAAATCGGCCCAGTAGTTTGTCCGTTGATAAGGAGTTCATTGGTTGCTAGGGGAGTCACGTGACATCATCATTAGCCTGTCTGTTTGGATTCCCACTGTATTATGGGTCCATATACCAAATTTAATCAAAATCGGCCCAGTGGTTTGTCCGTTGCTAGGGAGTTGCTTTGGTTGCTATGGAAGTCACGTGACATCATCATTGGCCTGTCTGTTTGGATTCCCACTGTATTATGCGTCCATATACCAAATTTAATCAAAATCGGCCCAATAGTTTATCCGTTGCTAGTGAGTTGCTTTGGTTGCTAGGGAAGTCACGTGACATCATCATCGGACTTCCTGTTTGGCGTCATACTGTATTATGGGTCCATATACTAAATTTGGGCCAAATCGGCCCAGTAGTTTCCTTGTTGCTATGGAGTCGCGTGGGTTGCTATAGGAGTCACGTGACATAATCGGTGCTCTACTAGGTCTGACTCCCAATGTATTATGGGTCAATATATCAAATGAGGGTGCTCGAACTAAGTCAGGTCGAAGCAAAGGCAGTACATCCTGAATGTGTGTTAGTGTCCAAGGGTTCACTGAGATGTGCTTTTTCCTGCCTCTGTTTCCTTTGAAAAATTCCCCAGACGAAAGTAAATCTCGTAGAGTCTCTTCTCGGATGCCACTTCCTTTAAAAAAGAAATCAGTATAAAGGACGATCGAGTGAAGACGTCTTCGACGTCTTCATTCGGTCGCCTTCGGCGCAATCGTCCTTTAAATAAATTAAATTTAAATGAAAATAACAAGTGTGGTACCATCGATTTTTATTATTATTCTAAGTAGGGAGATTAAAAAAACAAAAATAAAGAAAAACTGGAAGTAAGAAGTAACAATATATATTTCGAAAATACTATCAGCTCCTCCTGCAATATCTACCTCAGATCTTGTGACAGGAGACTATAAAGTTGAACCAATGTTGCGTGAATCAAATCAATAAAATTCATTAAGATTTGACTGTGGAACGAAACAAACGTCAAGTGCTTCATAAAAAATAAAAAATATGTTAAACACGGTTATGAGAGTTGCGTCCATGAGGTCATAAAAATATTCGACGCGATGGATACAGCTCTCATAACCATGTCTATGGGATTGGGAGTCGCCGGAGTGAGTCTCCTATCCAATGTAGCAAGCATTCTGGCGGTGATCGTCGTGGAAAGTATATTCATTAGGAAAATTCGTGAGTAAAAAACTATCGCTAAAAGCCGACAAACCCGAAAAGATCAAAGCGTTATCCAATGTGTGAAACTCTATTCCATATGTGACATGATTTCCAACGTGTTGAGAGATGGTCGGATTTCCGATAACATTCTCAGCGAAATAGACACATTCGACACTCTTAAAGAAGGCAAGAATCAAGACGCATCAGATTCTCAAAGTGGAGATGAAAAATGACCTGAGAGAAAAAGATCGACAAGAAGCTAACGAATCCTCCCGTAAACTGTTGGAAACGGATGTAATAAAAAAAAACAATAATATGAAATAGGTGCTACCTAAAAGCGAGCGCAAGTAGTCTCGTTCAACTTCAAGTCAATAAAATCGTGTCAACCAACATGATTTAGATCCCTAGTGCATTGTGGGTCCATGGATTGAATTTGGTCAAAATTGACCCAATAGGTCGCCCGTTGCTAAGGAGGCACGTTGGTTGCTAGGGAAACAAACTGACATCATTACCGACTCCTTAGTTTGATGCATTATGGCCCCACATATCAAATTTAGTCAAAATTGGCCCAGTAGGTCGCCCGTTGCTAGGGAGGCACGTTGGTTGTTAGGGAAACCAACTGACACCATTTTCGATTCTTTGGTTTGGATCCCTAGTGCATTGTGGTTCCATATATCAAATTTGATCGAAATTGGCCCAAGAGGCCGCTCGTTGCTAGGGAGACACGTTCGTTGCTAGGGAAACAAACTAACATCATTGCCGACTTCTTGTTTTGGATTCCTAGTGCATTATGGGTTCATATGTGAAATTTGGTGGAAACTTGCCCAATAGGTCGCCCGTTGCTAGGGAGGCACGGTGGTTGCTAGGGAAACAAACAGACATCATTACCGACTCCTTGGTTTGAATCCCTGGTGCGTTAAGGGTCCACGTATCAAATTTAGTCAAAATTGGCCCAGTAGTTCGCCCGTTGCTAGGGAGGCACGTTGGTTGTTAGGGAAACCAACTGACACCATTTTCGATTCTTTTGTTTGGATCCCTAGTGCATTGTGGATTCATATATCAAATTTGGTCGAAATTGGCCTAAGAGGCCGCCCATTGCTAGGGAGGCACGTTGGTTGCTAGGGAAACAAACTGACATCATTACCTACTCCTTGGTTTGGACTCCTATTGCATTATGAGTCCATATATCAATTTTGGTCAAAATCGGTCCAATAGATCGCCTGTTGCTAGGGATGTTGCGTGTTGCTAGGAACGTCACATGAGGTAGTAAATTGTAAATTAATCTGACTCCCGGTGTATTATGGGAGAATATCACAACAGCACCCACGCCCCCTCTCCTGTTACTTCCCTCAACTGATGGTTCACTCACTTTACCCAATTGGTATCCGAATGTACCTTTGAAAACAATTATATTGTCCCTTTTTGTTCTTGGGAAGATTCCTCGAATAAGAGCCGTTCTCGTAAAGTCTCTTCTCGGGCGTTTCTTCCGGTGAACACACATCCGAGAAGGGTATGTCTGGAGACCGGAGACGTAACAATATTATGGAATGTAATAGAAAAATCAGAAGAGATTACTGGAGAAATAACATCGAGTTTGTCGAGCAAAAGTATGAAAAGGAGGAAAACTTCAGGGGAGCTCACTGGAGAACAAAATAGGTTTTCATTTGATTTCGTTTGAATTTAACACTCTTCGTCGAACGAATCTGTATACAAAAAGCAGTGGCGGCGCCTGATTTCGATTTAGGGATGGGGTGTGTGGGAGGCTTGGGAAGATATTTTTTTTCTTTTTTTCTTTTTTTTTGGGGGGGGGTGGGGGGGGGTGGGGATATGTGAGGTACGTGTGTTCCTCCTGCTGGTGCATGTCTGCGAAGTCTCCATCAGGAAAAATGTCATATCTCAACTCCCTGGGACCATACCCAGCCTAGGTAGTGCCTAAAATTGGGCCCACATCATCAGGGGCGGATCCAGAAATTTGGAATAGGGAGGGGGCTCCGATTGACCATATGATGGAAAGCATCATCCGAGCCGCCAGTAGATGGGCGCGCAGAGGGGGGGTCCCTCTCACCGGCGGGGGTGCGGGTGCCTCACCGGGGAGATTTCACAAAGAACGCACCAGAAACACGCGTTTTCCTGAACTCTGAGCTCTCAGTCACATAATAAATGCTGCATTGTGTAATGTCTCTGGCAAAAAATAGGGGACATCGCCCCCCCCCCCCCCCCCCCACTCCCGTATTCCCCCTTGATCAGTACGCGTAAACGCTTCCACGATGTATTATCATGCAAATATAATTATCAGAGAACTATTTTCACGAATATCACTGAACTAGAAAACAGGGGGCTCGGTATAATTCTGATGGTCGACTTTAACCCTTTACCTATCATGAAAAGCAGACGACACTTGCAAAAAAAATTCTTGAATAACTAATTTTTTTCATTTTTTGTCCCAAAAACATAGGTTATGACCCCTTGGAACGAGGGGTCATAACCTATGTTTTTGAGACAAAAAATGAAAATATTTTGAAAATTAATTGGCGATATTTGGGAATAGCGCTGGCCGGTTTTGGCCGTTACGTTGGGTAAAGGGTTAATGGACCCATTGGTGATAAGGAAGAAGGCACAGAGGGTGGGGACAAGAAAGTCAACAGGAATGGAGGGAAGCTGTTGAACTTCACAAATGAGCTCATGACCTCGATCTGAAGATTCTGAACAGGGACGTGAGATGTAAGGGGAAATGGACCCGGGAGAGAAACGACAGAAAATCAATAATTGACTACATTATCACAGATATTAATTTATGGAAGGAGGCGATAGGTGTAGAAGTGGATGATGAGGGCAAAATGGAGTTGGATAGTGATCACAACTTGATTACAGTGACGATCAGGGCCAAAAACCTAGATAAAAGCAAAGCAAGCTTCAAGGAGTTTTGGGAACTCAAAGAGGATGCCGACTGGGCGAAGTTCGAAGAAAAACTGAAACGAAAGCTGGCAACCGTACACAAGGGGGCAGTGTCCAGAAGATGGCCGACGCCATAGTTGCGAGCCTAGTAGAGGCAGGGAAGGAAAGTGTAGGAAAGATTAGGGTGCCAACACGGGAACTTGGGTACATAGTGAACCAAGAACTGAAAAGAGCCATAAAGGGTAGAAAAGTTAAATGTGCTGCATACAGGAGAAGTAGAAAACTTAAGGGGATGGAAAGCAACGAGGCCATGGTAACAAAGGAAGAATACCAACAAGCAAATAAAGTAAATAAGATTAAAGACGACAACCGGAGAGTGTGAAATAGCAGTCTTATTAGGACGGCAAGAACGACAGGGGGGTCGAGATCGAACGTATTTTGGAAATGGGTGAACAAACGTAACAAAGGGAGTAACCCACAGAGTATTAAAGTAGATGACAGAGTTACAGAAGAGCGAGATCAAATCGCATTAGAATTTGTCAAACATTGATAAAAGGTAAAGGATAAACGATGGGGCTTGGGGAGCCCACCAGAGTGTCCGAACCAGGTCGAGGAAAATCTATCGAACTTCGTGTGCAGCGAAATCAAAACTGAGGAGGTGCGAAGGGTGATCTCAAAATTAAGGAATGGAAAAGTGGGAGGGGTGGACGAAATTCCTAACGAGTTTATCAAAAAAGGGGGAGAGGAACTCTTGGAAAGCCTAACTGCCCTATTCAATTTAGCCATAGAAAAACAAGAGGTCCCAAAGGAGTGGAGAGAAAGTAAAGTGACATTTATTCACAAAAAGGGTGAAACAGACGTCTTGGATAACTATGGAGGGATCTCTGTCAGCAGTAACATTGGAAAAGTCTTTTGTAAAGTCCTGTATGGGAGATTAGAGGAGGTGATTGAAGAGAAGGGTTTTTGGGGAGAAATCCAGAATGGCTTCAGAGAGGGAAGGAGAGTCACTGACCATCTTTTCACGCTATTCCAAATGATAGAATCCGCGAAAGCAAAAAAAAAGAAAGATGTTTATGGTCTTTTTGGATGTTAAAAGGCATACGATAGAGTATGGAGGGAGGGTATGTGGCGTAAGCTGGAGGCTCTGGGCTTGGGAGGCGAGTTTGTTGGGATTATGAAAGCATTATATAAAGATATACAGAGTGAAATTAGCCTGGGAAACATTACAACAAAACGTGTGCCTATGGAGATAGGCCTAAAACAGTGGTGTATCCTTTCGGCAATTCCCTTTGCATTGTACATCAAAGGTTTAGGAGATGAACTCCTGCATAGCGACGAGGGGGTTGCAGTTGAGGACTTGAAGATCCTAGCTATTTTTTGCAGACGATATGATGCTAGTGTCAGAAAGCGAAGAGGGGCTCGCGAAGATGCTGGGAATTGTTGGGAAATATGGGAGCAAATGGAGACTCGAACTTAATGAAAGCAAGAGCAAAGTTATAACTGTGGGCCGCAAAGTGGACCCCACTCGAAGGTGGAAAGTGGGGGAGTTCTGCATTCCGGAAGGTAGCAGCAGACTTCTTAGAGTAGGAGAGACTAGTGACTATGAGTACCTGGGGGTAAATATAAACATCACAGGAAGAGGCATCTACCGAAACCACACAAATAAATTGATTCTGAAGGGGAAGCGAATCCTTAACCAAATGAAACTTATTGGGAGAAACAGTTTCAATAAGGTTTTCGTGGGAAAAACCATTTGGGAAATGGTGGGTCTGCCAAGTATAACATACGGTACGGAAGTGGTACCCCTATTCCAGACGGCTGTTAAGAGCTTGGAAATCCTGCAGAACGATGCAGGCCGATGGATAACAGGGACGAGTTATGCCGCAGCGCTAGAAGCAATCAGGGGTGAGTTTGGGTGGATGAGGATCAAGGACAGGATAGACCTATTGAAACTCGGTTATCTTAATCATTTGGTAAATCTCCCCGATAGCCGATGGTGTAAAGTAATGTTCCTGAGAACTTTCAACTCAAATATCAAGACGGGGTGGATGGTCCAAGTGAGGGAGCTAGTAGAAAACTACTCATTGGAGATCTCGGACCTTGACGTTTGGGCAAACCAGGGTAAAAAGATCGTCAGAGAAAGGGTCATGGAGGATTGTAACCGTAATTGGCTTGAGGGGGTCAAATCAAAGAGATCTTCGGGTGGCCTGCGTGATAACGAGAAGCAAGGTTTTGAAGAGTACCTTGATGGCACATTTGGGGGGGGTCACTGTTGTTCAAGCTGAGGTCGCGGTCCCTGGAGCTGAGGGGAAAAATTGGGGAAAACAGTGAAAAGGAGTGCCAGATGGTTAATTTGGGCGTGGTGGAGACCCTGGAACACTTTCTTCTAGAATGCCCAAAATACCAGTGTAAAAGAACAAGATTCACGGGGAGTATAATGGGGAAGTGGGATGGGAGAATGAAGGACATGTGGTTAGGGGGCGACTGAAAGGAGAGGGTTAATATGCTAATCGGAGAGATTGGGAAGAATGGGGCAAGGGATGTCATCAAGCAGTTCGTCTCCGAGTGTTGGGAGGAGAGAAGAAGCGTGGGAATAGGGAGGCAGTTGGTAGAACAGGGGGTAACCAAGGCCATCTCATTCGAGAACCGCGACATATCAGCGGCCGGCCAAAGTGTTATTATTATTACTAAAAGCACACTAAACTTGACCGGCAAATATAATTATTATTCCAAAATCGACAGAACATTGTGGAATGTTGTCGGATGGTACAATCCGTTTTGTGGACATTGCAATATAGCCACATAGGCCTACATTATATTTAAAGAAAACGCATGTTAGACATTGTAGTAACGATTGACGATACATGATGTGTATTGTTGTGTGTCATTTGTGGGTGGGATATTGGGTGTGAAAATCACCGTCAGATAGCAGTTTGAAGTTTGATTGGTGTCCTCTCTCCCCATGCACCCCTTCTCCCACCGATGGCGCCTCCACTGACAAAAAGCCTGATAAGTTCTTTACTTTTGTTGTCGTTGTTTATCGTGGAATTTATTATGTTCAGTAATTTGTGTGTTACCACAGTTTTTCAATCGCCTGTGTTGTTTCCGACTCAATATGACCATGGTTTTTAAACGTAAACACCCAATATACAAATATTCCACCACTCTCTTGAAGTTGTTCCATTCGACGTCTCTGTGTGTTAATATTGATACCACCCACACTGTAATAATTTTCATATTGTTCTCCTTTGCCTGGGCTTGTTCACGCTGGACGGGATCTGAGCGTTTTGAGCGATTCCAGATATTTAGAAACTTGAAATTATCAAACGTTATCGACTAATATCGTATTGATGCTCACTTCGGTGCTTTAAAGCTGTTCCCTGTAACACACAAAGGTAATGTTTTTTGATGATTTCGTTTGAAATCAAAGCGCATTATATTCTAATCAGTTGTTACAGGAGACTACAAAAATATTATGCCAGAAGTAGATACCCGTGCTATAGCGCAGATCGCTGAAAATAACCAATCAATCTATCAAATATAAGCGGACCAGACAGCAGTGGCGTAGCCGTGTATGTGTGTGTGTGTGTGTGGGGGGGGGGGGTCCACCTAAAAATGATAGTGCACCCCCCCCATTTGGGATGAGGTTCCAGAATCACTCTGAGAGTATTGATTTGAGGGTACCAGTGGCAAAGGGAAACCGTAGGCCTTAGGTGGGGGTGGGTAAGGACCTCCCATTGGTGGGGGTTCGTATTTGTCCTTTAGCACAGAATCTATGAACCTGGAATACAATTTTCCATTAGTCATAAGGCATACATTGCTACATTTTCTCCATATTTACTCAGTATGCACTATGCAGGTCAGTTATGTAAAGACAAGTATTGCTACATTTCCTCCTTATTTTGTCATGTAGCACAGAATTTATGAACCTGGAATGCAATTTTCCACTACTCAGAAGACATGCCAGTCATGCACTGACAGTCATTGCTACCTTTTCTCCATATTTTGTCATGTAGCACAGAGTCTCTGAACCTCGAATACAATTTTACACCATTCAGTAAACATGTCACTCATGCTAAGACATGTATTGCTATACTTTGTCCATATTTTGTCATTGTTGCACAGAGTCTCTGAACTTGGAATACAATTTTACATCACTCAGTATGGAGGTCAGTCATGCTGTGACAGGTATTGCTACGTTTTCCCCATAATTCGTCATGTAGCACAGTCTCTGAAACCGTAATACAATTTTTCACTACTCATTAAACATTCCAGTAGAGCAATGATGGGTATTGCTACATTTTTTCCTTATTTTGTAATACAATTTTACATTGCTCAGTAAACATGCCAGTCATGTCGTGACTGTCATTGCTACCTTTTCGTCTTGTAGCACATAGTCTCTGAACTTGGAATATAATTTTACATTACTCAGTATGCAGGTCAGTCATGCTATGATATGCTATGACAAGTATTGCTACATTTTCTTCATATTTCGTCATGTAGCACAGTCTCTGAACTTGAAATACAATTTTACATTGCTCAGTATGCAGGCTGGTCATGCTATGGCAGGTATTTCTACACATTCTCCATATTTTGTCTTGTAACACTGCATCTCTGAACCCGGAATACAATTTTACACTAATCAGTAAACTTTGCAGTTGAGCAATGGTGGATATTGCTACATTTTCTCCTTATTTTGGCATGTAGAATGGAGTCTCTGAACTTGGAATGCAATTTTTCACTACTCAGTAAACATGCCAGTCTTGCTAGGACAGTTATTGCTACCTTTTCTTCATATTTTGTCACTTACCACAGAGTCTCTGAACCCGTAATACAATTTTACACTGCTCAGTAAACATGTCATTCATGCTATGACAGGTGTTGCTACATTTTGTCCATATTTCGTCATGTAGCACAGAGTCTCTGAACCCGTAATACAATTTTACACTCCTCAGTAAACAGGTCAATCGTGTTACGACAGGTGTTGCTACATTTTATCTATATTTCGTCATTTAGCACCGAGTCTCTGAACCTGCATTGTAGCACAGAGTCTTTGAATCCATAATACAATTTTTCACCACTCATTAAACATTCCAGTAGAGAAATGATGGGTATTGCTACATTTTCTCTATATTTTATCATGTAGCTGTCTCTGAGCCTGGAATACAATTCAACATTGCTCAGTATGCAGGCCAGTCATGCTATGAAAGGTATTCATACATTTTCTCCACATTTTGTCTTGTAGCACAGTCTCTGAATCCGAAATACAATTGTCACTACTCATTAATCATTCGAGTAGAGCAATGATGGGTATCGCTGTATTTTCTCCCTATTTTCCCATATAGCACAGAGTCTCGGAACCTGGAATGCAATGATACACTGCTCATTATGCAGGCCAGTGTTACGACAGGTGTTGCTACATTTTGTCTATATTTCGTCATTTAGCACCGAGTCTCTGAACCTGGAATGCAATTTTACATTGCTCAGCGTGCAAGCCAGTCATGCTATGACAGGTATTCCTACATTTTCTCCATATTTTGTGTTGTACCACAGAGTCTCTGAATCCGTAATACAATTTTACACTACCTATTAATCATTCCAGGAGAGCAATGATGGGTATTGCTACATTTTCTTCATATTTTGTCATGTAGCACAGAGTCACTGAACCTGAAATACAATTTTACATTGCTCAGTATGCAGACCAGACATTCTATGACAGGTATTCCGACATTTTCTTCATATTTTGTCTTGTAGCACAGAGTTTCTGGATCCGTAATACAATTTTACACTACTCAGTAATCATTCCAGTAGAGCAATGATTGGCATTGCTACATTTTCATCGTATTTTGTCATGTAGCACAGAGTCTCTGAATCCGTAATACAATTTTTCACTACTCAGTAAACATGCCAGTCAAGCTATGACAGATATTCCTACATTTTTTCCATATTTTGTCTTGTAGCACAGAGTCTCTGAATCCGTAATACAATTTTTCACTACTCAGTAAACATGCCAGTCATGCTATGACTGGTATTCCTACATTTTCTCCATATTGTGTCTTGTAGCACAGAGTCTCTGAATCAGTGATACAATATTACACTACTCGTTAATCATTCCAGTAGAGCAATGATGGGTATTGCTACATTTACTTCACATTTTGTCATTTAGCACAGAGTCTCTGAACCTAGAATGCAATTATACTTTGCTGAGTATGCAGGCCATCATGCTTTGACAGGTATTCCTACATTTTATCCATATTTTGTCTTGTAGCACAGTCTATGAATCCGTAATACAATTTTCCACCACACAGTGAACATGCCAGTCATGCTATGACAGTGTTTCCCACCTTTTCTTCATATCTTGTCATTTTGCACCGAGAACTCGTAATACAATTTTACACTACTCATTAATCATTCCAGGAGAGCAATGATGGGTATTGCTGCATTTTCTCTATATTTTATCATGTAGCACTGGATCTCTGAGCCTGGAATAAACTATACTTTCCTCAGTACGCAGGCCAGTCATGCTATGATAGGTATTCCTACATTTTCTCCATATTTTGTCTTGTAGCACAGAGTCTCTGAATCCGTAATACAATTTGTCACTACTCAGTAAACATGTCAGTCATGCTAGGACAGGTATTCCTACATTTTCTCTATATTTCATCATGTAGCAGAGAGTCTCTGAGCCTGGAATACAATTTTACATTGATCAGTATGCAGGCCAATCATGCAACGGCAGGTATTCCTACATTTTATCCATATTTTGTCTTGTAGTACACAGTCTCTGAATCCGTAATACAATTTTACACTACTCATTCATCATTCCAGTAGAGCAATGATGGGTATTGCTACGTTTTCTCTATATTTCATCATGTAGCAGAGAGTCTCTGAGCCTGGAATACAATTTTACATTGCTCAGTGTGCAGGCCAGTCATACTATGACAGGTATTCCTACATTTTCTCCATATTTTGTCTTGTAGCACAGTGTCTCTGAAACTGTAATACAATTTTACACTACTGATTAATCATTCCAGTAGAGCAATGATGGGTATTGTTACATTTTCTTCATATTTTGTCATTTAGCACAGAGTCTCTGAACCTGGAATGCAATTTTACATTGCTCAGCGTGCAAGCCAGTCATGCTATGACAGGTATTCCTACATTTTCTCCATATTTTGTGTTGTACCACAGAGTCTCTGAATCCGTAATACAATTTTACACTACCTATTAATCATTCCAGGAGAGCAATGATGGGTATTGCTACATTTTCTTCATATTTTGTCATGTAGCACAGAGTCACTGAACCTGAAATACAATTTTACATTGCTCAGTATGCAGACCAGACATTCTATGACAGGTATTCCGACATTTTCTTCATATTTTGTCTTGTAGCACAGAGTTTCTGGATCCGTAATACAATTTTACACTACTCAGTAATCATTCCAGTAGAGCAATGATTGGCATTGCTACATTTTCATCGTATTTTGTCATGTAGCACAGAGTCTCTGAATCCGTAATACAATTTTTCACTACTCAGTAAACATGCCAGTCAAGCTATGACAGATATTCCTACATTTTTTCCATATTTTGTCTTGTAGCACAGAGTCTCTGAATCCGTAATACAATTTTTCACTACTCAGTAAACATGCCAGTCATGCTATGACTGGTATTCCTACATTTTCTCCATATTGTGTCTTGTAGCACAGAGTCTCTGAATCAGTGATACAATATTACACTACTCGTTAATCATTCCAGTAGAGCAATGATGGGTATTGCTACATTTACTTCACATTTTGTCATTTAGCACAGAGTCTCTGAACCTAGAATGCAATTATACTTTGCTGAGTATGCAGGCCATCATGCTTTGACAGGTATTCCTACATTTTATCCATATTTTGTCTTGTAGCACAGTCTATGAATCCGTAATACAATTTTCCACCACACAGTGAACATG
Source organism: Pictodentalium vernedei (assembly GCA_031216915.1). Lineage (NCBI taxonomy): Eukaryota > Metazoa > Mollusca > Scaphopoda > Dentaliida > Dentaliidae > Pictodentalium > Pictodentalium vernedei. The sequence goes on from CM062294.1 coordinate 316,230,169, forward strand.
CCAGTCATGCTATGACAGTGTTTCCCACCTTTTCTTCATATCTTGTCATTTTGCACCGAGAACTCGTAATACAATTTTACACTACTCATTAATCATTCCAGGAGAGCAATGATGGGTATTGCTGCATTTTCTCTATATTTTATCATGTAGCACTGGATCTCTGAGCCTGGAATAAACTATACTTTCCTCAGTACGCAGGCCAGTCATGCTATGATAGGTATTCCTACATTTTCTCCATATTTTGTCTTGTAGCACAGAGTCTCTGAATCCGTAATACAATTTGTCACTACTCAGTAAACATGTCAGTCATGCTAGGACAGGTATTCCTACATTTTCTCTATATTTCATCATGTAGCAGAGAGTCTCTGAGCCTGGAATACAATTTTACATTGATCAGTATGCAGGCCAATCATGCAACGGCAGGTATTCCTACATTTTATCCATATTTTGTCTTGTAGTACACAGTCTCTGAATCCGTAATACAATTTTACACTACTCATTCATCATTCCAGTAGAGCAATGATGGGTATTGCTACGTTTTCTCTATATTTCATCATGTAGCAGAGAGTCTCTGAGCCTGGAATACAATTTTACATTGCTCAGTGTGCAGGCCAGTCATACTATGACAGGTATTCCTACATTTTCTCCATATTTTGTCTTGTAGCACAGTGTCTCTGAAACTGTAATACAATTTTACACTACTGATTAATCATTCCAGTAGAGCAATGATGGGTATTGTTACATTTTCTTCATATTTTGTCATTTAGCACAGAGTCTCTGAACCTAGAATGCAATTATACATTGCTCAGTATGCAGGCCAGACATGCTATAACACGTATTCCTACATTCTCTTCATATTCTGTCTTGTAGCACATAGTCTCTGAATCCGTAATACAATTTTTCTCTACTCAGTAAACATGCCAGTCTTGTATGATGGTTATTCCTACCTTTTCTTCATATTTTGTCATTTAGCACAGAGTCTCTGAATCCGCAATACAATTTAACACTACTCAGTAAGCATGCCAGACATGGTATGACAGTTATTCCTACATTTTCTCCATATTTTATCATTTAGCACAGAGTCTCTGAAAATGGTATACAATTTTACATTGCTCAGTATGCAGGCCAGTCATGCTCTGACAGGTATTCCTACATTTTCTCCATATTTTGTCCTGTAGCACTGAGTCTCTGAATCCGTAATACAAATTTCCACTACTCATTAATCATTCCAGTAGAGCAATGATGTGTATCGCTGCATTTTCTCCTTATTTTCCCATATAGCACATAGTCTCTGAACCTGGAATGCAATGATACATTGCTCAGTATGCAGGCCAGTCATGCTATGACAGGTATTTTTACTACATTTTATCCATATTTTGTTATGTAGCACAGAGTCTCTGAATCCGTAATACAATTTTACACTACTCATTAATCATTCCAGTAGAACAATGACGGGTATTGCTACGTTTTCTCCATATTTCACCATGTAGCACAGAGTCTCTGAGCCTTGGATACAATTTTACATTGCTCAGTGTGCAGGCCAGTCATACTATGACAGGTATTCCTACATTTTCTCCATATTTTCTCTTGTAGCACAGTGTCTCTGAATCTGTAATACAATTTTACACTACTCATTAATCATTCCAGTAGAGCAATGATGGGTATTGTTACTTTTACACTACTCATTAATCATTCTAGTAGAGCAATGATGGGTATTGCTACATTTTCTTCATATTTTGTCATTTAGCACAGAGTCTCTGAACTTGGAATACAATTATACTTTGCACAGAATGCAGGCCAGTCATGCTATGACAGGTATTCCTACATTTTTTCCATATTCTGTCTTGTAGCACATAGTCTCTGAATCCGTAATACAATTTTTCACTACTCAATAAACATGCCAGTCTTGTACGACGTTTATTGCTACATTTTTTTCATATTTTGTCATTTAGCACAGAGTCTCTGAACCCGTAATACAATTTAACACTACACAGTAAGCATGCCAGACATGCTATGACAGTTATTCCTACATTTTATCCATATTTTCTCATTTAGCACAGAGTCTCTGAGCCTGGAATACAATTTTACATTGTTCAGTATGCGGGCCACTCATGCTATGACAGGTATTCCTACATTTTCTCCATATTTTGTCTTGTAGCACTGAGTCTCTGAATCCGTAATACAATTTTTCACTACTCATTAATCATTCGAGTAGAGCAATGATGGGTATCGCTGCATTTTCTCCTTATTTTCCCATATAGTACAGAGTCTCTGAACCTGGAATGCAATGATACATCGCTCAGTATGCAGGCCAGTCATGCAATGACAGGTATTCCTACATTTTATCCATATTTTGTCTTGTAGCACAGCCTCTGAATCCGTAATACAATTTTTCACTACTCATTAATCATTCGAGTAGAGCAATGATGGGTATCGATGCATTTTCTCCTTATTTTCCCATATAGCACAGAGTCTCTGAACCTGAAATGCAATGATACATTGCTCAGTATGCAGGTTAGTCATGCTGTGACAGGTATTCCTACATTTTATCCATATTTTGTCTTGTAGCACAGAGTCTCTGAATCCATAATACAATTTTACACTACTCATTAATCATTCCAGTAGAGCAATGATGGGTATCGTTGCATTTTCTCCTTATTTTCCCATATAGCACAGAGTCTCTGAACCTGGAATGCAATGATATATTGCTCAGTATGCAGGCCAGTCATGCTATGACAGGTATTCCTACATTTTATCCATATTTTGTCATGTAGCACAGAGTCTCTGAATCCGTAATACAATTTTACACTACTCATTAATCATTCCAGTAGAGCAATGACGGGTAGTGCTACGTTTTCTCTATATTTCACAATGTAGCACAGAGTCTCTGAGCCTGGAATACAATTCTGCATTGCTCAGTGTGCAGACCAGTCATACTATGACAGGTATTTCTACATTTTCTCTATATTTTGTTTTGTAGCACAGTGTCTCTGAATCTGTAATACAATTTTACACTACTGATTAATCATTCCAGTAGAGCAATGATGGGTATTGTTACATTTTCTTCACATTTTGTCATTTAGCACAGAGTCTCTGAGCCTGGAATGCAATTATACTTTGCTCAGTATGCAGGCCAGTCATACTATGACAGGTATTCCTACATTTTCTCCATATTTTGTCTTGTAGCACAGCGTCTCTGAATCTGTAATAGAATTTTACAGAATACAATTTTACACTGTTCAGTGTGCGGGCCACTCATGCTATGATAGGTATTCCTACATTTTATCCATATTTTGTCTTGTATCACTGAGTCTCTGAATCCTTAATACAATTTTTCACTACTCATTAATCATTCGAGTAGAGCAATGGTGGGTATCGCTGCATTTTCTCCTTATTTTCCCATATAGCACAGAGTCTCTGAACCTGGAATGCAATGATACATTGCTCAGTATGCAGGCCAGTCATGCTATGACAGGTATTCCTACATTTTATCCATATTTTGTCTTGTAGCACAGAGTCTCTGAATCCGTAAAACCATTTTTCACTTCTCATTAATCATTCAAGTAGAGCAATGGTGGGTATCGCTGCATTTTCTCCTTATTTTCCCATATAGCACAGAGTCTCTGAACCTGGAATGCAATGATACATTGCTCAGTATGCAGGCCAGTCATGCTATGACAGGTATTCCTACATTTTATCCATATTTTGTCTTGTAGCACAGAGTCTCTGAATCCATTATACAATTTTACACTACTCATTAATCATTCCAGTAGAGCAATGATGGGTATCGCTGCATTTTCTCCTTATTTTCCCATATAGCACAGAGTCTCCTGATCTGGAATGCAATGATACATTGCTCAGTATGCAGGCCAGTCATGCTATGACAGGTATTCCTACATTTTATCCATATTTTGTCTTGTAGCACAGAGTCTCTGAATCCGTAATACCATTTTTCACTTCTCATTAATCATTCAAGTAGAGCAATGATGGGTATCGCTGCATTTTCTCCTTATTTTCCCATATAGCACGGAGTCTCTGAACCTAGAATGCAATGATACATTGCTCAGTATGCAGGCCAGTCATGCTATGACAGGTATTCCTACATTTTATCCATATTTTGTCATGTAGCACAGAGTCTCTGAATCCGTAATACAATTTTACACTACTCATTAATCATTCCAGTAGAGCAATTACGGGTAGTGCTACGTTTTCTCTATATTTCACCATGTAGCACAGAGTCTCTGAGCCTGGAATACAATTCTGCATTGCTCAGTGTGCAGACCAGTCATACTATGACAGGTATTCCTACATTTTCTCTATATTTTGTTTTGTAGCACAGTGTCTCTGAATCTGTAATACAATTTTACACTAATGATTAATCATTCCAGTAGAGCAATGATGGGTATTGTTACATTTTCTTCACATTTTGTCACTTAGCACAGAGTCTCTGAGCCTGGAATGCAATTATACTTTGCTCAGTATGCAGGCCAGTCATACTATGACAGGTATTCCTACATTTTCTCCATATTTTGTCTTGTAGCACAGTGTCTCTGAATCTGTAATAGAATTTTACAGAATACAATTTTACACTGTTCAGTGTGCGGACCACTCATGCTATGACAGGTATTCCTACATTTTCTCCATATTTTGTCTTGTATCACTGAGTCTCTGAATCCTTAATACAATTTTTCACTACTCATTAATCATTCGAGTAGAGCAATGATGGGTATCGCTGCATTTTCTCCTTATTTTCCCATATAGCACAGAGTCTCTGAACCTGGAATGCAATGATACATTGCTCAGTATGCAGGCCAGTCATGCTATGACAGGTATTCCTACATTTTATCCATATTTTGTCTTGTAGCACAGAGTCTCTGAATCCGTAATACCATTTTTCACTACTCATTAATCATTCAAGTAGAGCAATGATGGGTATCGCTGCATTTTCTCCTTATTTTCCCATATAGCACAGAGTCTCTGAACCTGGAATGCAATGATACATTGCTCAGTATGCAGGCCAGTCATGCTATGACAGGTATTCCTACATTTTATCCATATTTTGTCTTGTAGCACAGAGTCTCTGAATCCATAATACAATTTTACACAACTCATAAATCAGTCCAGTAGAGCAATGATGGGTATCGTTGCATTTTCTCCTTATTTTCCCATATACATGTAACACAGAGTCTCTGAACCTGGAATGCAATGGTACATTGCTCAGTATGCAGGCCAGTTATGCTATAACAGGTATTCCTACATTTTATCCATATTTTGTCATGTAGCACACAGTCTCTGAATCCGTAATACAATTTTACACTACTCATTAATCATTCCAGTAGAGCTATGACGGGTATTGCTACGTTTTCTCTATATTTCACCATGTAGCACAGAGTCTCTGAGCCTGGAATACAATTCTTCATTGCTCAGTGTGCAGACCAGTCATACTATGACAGGTATTCCTACATTTTCTCCTTATTTTGCCTTATAGCACAGTGTCTCTGAATCTGTAATACAATTTTACACTACTGATTAATCATTCCAGTAGAGCAATGATGGGTATTGTTACATGTTCTTCATATTTTGTCATTTATCACAGAGTCTCTGAACCTGGAATGCAATTATACATTGCTCAGTATGCAGGCCAGTCATGCTATGTCAGGTATTCCTACATTTTCTCCATATTTTGTCTTGTAGCACAGAGTCTCTGAATCCATAACACAATTTTACACTACTCAATAATCATTCCAGTAGAGCAATGATGGGTATTGCTACATTGTCTTCATATTTTGTCATTTAGCACAGAGTCTCTGAGCCTGGAACAAAATTTTACATTGCTCAGTATGCAGGCCAGTCATGCTATGACAGGTATTCCTACATTTTATCCATATTCTGTCTTGTAGCACATAGTCTCTGCATCTGTAATACAATTTTTCACCACTCAGTAAACATGCCAGTCTTGTATGACGGTTATTGCTACCTTTTCTTCATATTTTGTCATTTAGCACAGAGTCTCTGAACCCGTAATACAATTTAACACTACTCAGTAAGCATGCCAGACATGCTATGACAGTTATTCCTACGTTTTATCCATATTTTCTCATTTAGCACAGAGTCTCTGAGCCTGGAATGCAATTATACTTTGCTCAGTATGCAGGCCAGTCATGCTATAACAGGTATTCCTACATTTTATCCACATTTTGTCCTCAAGCACAGAGTCTCTGAATCCGTAATACAATTTTACACTACTCATTAATCATTCCAGTAGAGCAATGATGGGTATTGCTACATTTTCCTCATATTTTGTCATTTAGAATAGAGTCTCTGAACCTCGAATGCAATTATACTTTGCTCAGTATGCAGGCCAGTCATGCTATGACAGGTATTCCTGCATTTTCTCCATATTCTGTCTTGTAGCTCATTGTCTCTGAATCCGTAATACAATTTTTAACTACTCAGTAAACATGAATGATCTTGTATAACGGTTATTGCTACCTTTTCTTCATATTTTGTCATTTAGCACAGAGTCTCTGAACCCGTAATACAATTTAACACTACTCAGTAAGCATGCCAGACATGCTATGACAGTTATTCCAACATTTTCTCCATATTTTCTCATTTAGCACAGAATCTCTGAACCTGGGGTGCAATTTTACATTGCTCAATGTGCAGGCCATTCATGCCATGACAGCTATTCCCACATTTTCTCCATATTTTGTCTTGTAGCACAGAGTCTCTGAATCCGTAATACAATTTTTCACTACTCATTAGAGTAGAGCAATGATGGGTATCGCTGCATTTTCTCCTTACTTTCCCATATAGCATTGAGGCTCTGAACCTGGAATACAGTTTTACTTTGCTCCGTATGCAGGCCAGTCATGCTATGACAGGTATTCCTACATTTCCTCAATATTTTGTCTTGTAGCACAGAGTCTCTGAACTTTGAATACAATTTTACACTACTCATTAAACATTCCAGTAGAGTAATGGTGTGTGTTGCTATATTTTATCATGTTTACTTGTTTGTTTATTGAGGGTTACACTTTCAACAGCTAGGCTATGATAGTTCTACAGTAGTAGTAGTATTCTTTATTTATGTGATATGTACATATATTATTTGTTTACGTTATATAGACATGCACGCACCCCCATGAAGTGAAGCCAAGAGTACCCTTAGAGAACCACTTCACAGTGTTCAGATTCGAATTTACAAACTCCACACAAAGAAAACACACATTGTCACTCAAGTAACACATGCACAGCCCACCACCCCACAATAAAAACACTAAAATGTACTGACATTGAATCAATGATTGTTTTAAGTTTTATGATCGTAGCCAAAACATTTTCTGAGTTATGATTGAGAATGATATGCAACTTTCAATGCATGTACAACTTTGACTTTAACATTTAAAGGGAAGTTAATTTTACTACATACCCCCTGACTGTTGAAGTCTGATAACTGTACATTGATTTCTATCCGAGTTATGGTTGAGACATCTTCAAGTTTGATCTTGACCTCTCAGTAACTGGCCAACCCGTGGTGTGTCACACATCCTCCCACTCTTTTATGATTGAGTGAATTCTTAAGATTTTAAACTAATATTTATTGAGTTATGCCCAAGACATATTTATTTAGTTATTCATGTTTAAGGTCACATATTTCTGCATAATGGCTAATCGTGACATTGAGATAAGTCAAATTTAGTTAATCATTTATACGTATGTTGCCCGTTTCAGAGGGACTCCCACTCCATTACCATTTGTGCATATGTTATTTAGTACAGTTAAAAAATTAATAAAAAAATACTCAGTTAAGTTATTCTTAATTGTTTACTCCTGTTAAATATTTTCACAAGCAATGTGACTAATCAGTTAGCAGATTGACATGGTACTGGAAGTATTTAATTAGTTGTACATTTAATCCTTGGTACCATTTCTCAAAGTTTTGTGTGAAATTATAAAATAGAACATGAACATTTCCAAAATTGCTCTAGTTCTGTGTATTAAACACATTGTTGTAAGTTCGAATAATTCTGTTCTTCTGCTGTCAGTTCACTTTTCAATGTGCTTTTCTCTTTTCTTTTCTCCAATCCATGGGCTCCAGTAGGAAAAAAGAATAGTTAAATGAGTAAAATGTGTAGGCCATGGATAACAAGAATTTTGACACTTTTCTTTACAATGTCCAATTTTCGAGGCCAATACAATGGGATTTATTGAAAAGTTCCATTGAAAAATTGGATGTCGAATTGGAGGTAGATTTATGTTAAAGAAAATCTCCTACAGGTGGAGGGGCATCTGGTGTTACCCTGTGGATCTGTCTGTTAGTCCGTCTGACCAGGGTACCTTTTGGGTTTTTGGATAACTCAAGTATGGAATCAGAATTTCTAAAAAAAATTTTTGCACATCACAAAGATTGAAAAAATGCTCGTCATTTTGTAATCTGACCATATCTGTATTCTCTGTTCGTGAGTCAATCCTCTTGGGTAACAGGAATATAGTATTTCATTTTTGGTACAGAATGACAAAATGCTGATCAATTTTTCATTTAGCTTTTTTTGCATTATCTCTTTTTGCATTATTCCCCTTGAAGTAGTGTAAAATAATATATTGTAGGGACTTTCAACCAGAAGTTCAGTTGATCCTCATGATTTTTTTTTTACTCCCTCTGCAGATTTATTTATATTAACTAACTACAGCTCAAGTTTGTATTTAATCACATTCATATTTTTAAGACTTATTCTCTTTGAATTTGTGAAAAGAAAGTATATTTCAACATTTTTGAACAATAAGTGAAGTATGGCTTCATATCGTTTTTTTTTTTTTTTTGGTTTCATTTTGCCTCCATAAAGATTTATGGTAAAGTGCAGGCATAATTGTCCTAGGGACAGACAGGTTTGGTTGCTTTTTTCTGATTGGAATGTAAACTAAAATAAAGAAACGCAAAATGAAATGTATTATTAAAAAGTTTATCTTTATTGACACAAAAATTATGGCACATGTTTCACTATTCAACAAGGAATTTGTTATTGAAGAATTATTACATTCCTGTGCAATTTTCTGAAATGCAAATGTATGTTTTTCATTAAACTTAATACAAAAGGAAGTTACATTACATAAAACACTTCATAGAAACTGACAATACATTTCCATAAAATACAGATTAATAAATGTTTAAGTGTCTACAGGCACTTGTTTATAAATTGTGAAATGGCAAATCCTTGAAGGAAAAATAATTTCACTTAAAAAATAAGAGGAGGCACATCCACTGAATATAAAGCTTTCCGAACTTCAAAATAAAGCCCAAATATCAGTCTCCAGATCTCTACCAATTAGAATGACTGAGGGCCTGATTAGTAGGATCTTCATTTGAATCAACTTGAATCTGACATCACTAAAGATTTCCGGAACCAAATATCAGAAAATTCTGACTGGTGGATTTGAAGAAGATTTTCCAAGAATATTCCCCACATTGCGTCAAGTTAAAATGCAGGATCCCATAGTTAGACCAAATACGAACCCAGGGGTACTTGAATTTAAAAATTAAATATGGCCTCACTCCCACCCATAGGGTTAATAGGAAGGATTAATAGGAATATAATGCATATCAAAAGATTTTGACTAGTGGATCTAAACAAGAAGATTTTGAAAGAATTCTCAAATTACGCAAAGTTAAACTTTGGCCTCTGATAAGAAATCCAGGTACTCAATAATGAACCCATCAACTCAATTAGAACTAACTTGGATATGACACAATGAAGATGGTGTATATCCAAAGATTTTAAATGCTGCATTGGAATAAAATTTCAAAGCAATATTCCGCATATTGACTCAAGTTAAAAATCAATCTCCCATAGGAAGCACAAAACAACCACATTCATTCATATCTCTAATAGGAAGCAGAAATATGAACATATGGAGTTGATTTGAGCAAAACTGACCACCCTCGCTCCACTGCTATGGATGTTGTATAAAAATATTTTTAAGACAAAGATTTGTCAAGAATTTTCCTAATCGTGCAAAAAATGGTAAAAATTCAGGCTTGCATGACAGGCCCATATACACTAAATTTCAACCAACAGGAGTCTGGCCTGAAAAGAATGCTGTCAGAGAAATATCATGCGTTTCGTTTCTTCATTCTGAATCTGAAGTCGATTTGAAGAGAAAATACTTCATATTTGGGCACCATAGAGAGCCCCAGTACAAAGCCATGGACATGATTTGAATAAACTTAAAAATGATCTCCATAGGATGCTGACTACTATGAAAATATTTAAACCGGTGCTTGTTATGATTTTTCTCTTGCTTTGGAAGACACATTTTTTGATTGTCCATAGGATGCCCTATAACACAAACGATTACAATTTAATTCCATATGTTGATGTTTCCTTCCATAATAGTGAAGCCAAACTCATTTTAGACAATAAACAAATTTATTGTCACTTCTCCATTTTCTCGGCATATTATCATTTCATATTTTCAAAAAATATTAATTAATGCTTCATAACACCTACATTTGATTTGAGAGGTCAATTTGAAAAGAATGCTTTCTGCTTGGTTATCACCTAAAAGATTTGTGTCAAATTAATGCGGTTTTGACGTATGACATACATGCAGTTGTGACATGTCCGTCAAATACATGACTTTCAAGATGAAATTCTATTGTTTAACCCTTCTTTTCTATCAAAACAATGTGTTTTTTGTAACTGTGTGGTCAAATAATAAACAGGATATGAAATTCGTGTTTAGTCACGATATTTATGAAACTCGTCTACAAATTTCCTGTTTTGCCTCGCAAGGGGCTCAGGAAAACATTAAATTCTTAGACTTGTTTCAAATATATCGAGTGAGCAAAACACTCCTTCAATATCGTCTATATATCTTGCTTGGGTTTCTACTGGATACCTAATTTGCCATTGAAAATTAGTCAGTGGTCAGTTGAGTTAATGTGAGTGTTCATATAACAGGAATGTAGCCGATCTTTCAGTACCCTTGCGATGAAGAGAGCATTTATTCCATTATATCTTGTTATAGCTCAGTGAGCCTGATACCCAAGATATTATTTCATTATTGCTGTTCAGAGTCACATATTTCTGCACATTGGTTATACATGACCACATTATGGATATAAAGTGAAGTCCAACCAATTGTTTATACCCATGATGCCCATTTTAGAGGTCTTCCACCAAAGGCAGTGGTTACTGGGTCCTATTTTACCAGTATGATGGACAAATAGGGCTTTGAACACTGGGAAATCAGTGATTGAAATAGTATTTCTTTGATGAATTACAGCAATTTTTGGACAATAAACAATAGTTCGCTCTATAATGTATATGCAATGAACAGGGCAAATTTGTATGGGTATGAAATGGTTTGGTGTTTGGAAGTATAAGGTAATTATCAGGGTTATTCAGTTATGAATTATCCACTTGAGTGGGCACCACTATATCTCAGCATCATGCATTACACAAAACGTTGGAAAGAGACAGCATCTCCAACACACAAATACAAAATTTTAATACAAAGAATTCACACAAATCTAAATTCTAAAACATTCAACTTTAGTCCTCACATTTTAAACTAGATAACAAAACATTTACACCAAGGAATATGTATTGGTGTCAGCTGAACAACCTATATTCTTCCCAAACATTTATTATGATGATGATTTTTACACAGCCAAGGTCAATGGGAAATATGCTAGAGTTTTGACCACACATGGGGTGTTGGCTTCTCAGTTGGACTATTGAGATTGAGGAAGACTGAGTATCCAAAAACAACCAGGAGCAGTAGTAATATTTATGTTTGTTCCTTTTCAATACCATTTTCAGAATGAGTGGTTTTATATCATGATCACAACACAAGAGCAAAATTAAGCAAGCATTCATTTAACTGATATATTCTTTTTCTAAAACATTAAATGACAATAAATTGCAATGACAATAGACTTTCTGTGTTATGGTGTTGAATTAGATTAATTTTGCCCCTCCCAGAACATCTTCAAAAATTACCTGAAATTCTTTGTTGAAGATACTTTGGTGTACACCTCAAAAGGAACCTGAATACCAAATATCAAGTTATTCCATATATCCGATCTTGAGAAGATTTTAAAAAAAATTGAGGCAAGAGTCCTCACCCAATCCCCTCCAAAGTCATGAAAATTTATTGGAGTTGGTACATCAGTTCATTAGAAGACTTGCCCACCTTTACAATGGAGGACTGATCAGTAGAGTTCAACCTGACTTTCAGTCAGTCCCTCTCACAGTGATTTTTGTAACCATGAATGTAAACAATGATCAATACCTGCATTTTCTGGTTATATAAGACAAAGCATTAACTAGGCATTTACACTATTGTTGGCTATGAGCCTGTACAGAACCATTTATGTAATAATGCTTTAAAGTGCATTTGATGGCGTCTTTCATCAGAGGCTGTAGTAACAGTGAAAACAAGGGCAGTAAGTTTGCAAAGCCAACAGATGCTGCCCAAATGCCAACCTCCCACCCCACCCCACTGCCACGCATGAGTTTCTAATCATTTGACTTTGTTGATACTGAATTAATAAATATTAAATGACAGCACCAAAACAGCAAGTGACCAAATGTGTTCATGGGGCACTAATGCTCCTGTGGTTAACAAAGACCAAAAAGGGGTCATAACTTAGACGAAAATTATTGCACCACACTCAAAATTAAACCTGTCTGGTATATTGTCTACAGTAAGCTATATTCCAAGTTTGATTGAAATCAGACACCTTTTAGTTGGAAAAAGGGCCATATCTCTGCCCAAAAATATCAGACCAAACCCAGTATCAATCCCAACCTGTATCATGTGGTTATAAACCTATGTGTGATATTTTGTGCAGACAAACTAAAGTTATTGTCTGGAATCTAATAGCTATATGTCTTCTTAGTCCAAAAAGGACCATAACTCTGTCTCAAAATATTTTACCATGCCCACTATTAATCCAAACCTGTATTATGTGGTTATAAACCTATGGGTATCATTTTGTTTCATTTCAGTTAGTCAAACTAAAGTTATTGACCAGAAACCAATATGAACACGTCTTCTACGTCGCAAAAAATATCTGACCAGGTTCACTTTCAATCCCAACCTGTATTAGGTGGTTGTAAAGCTATGTTCAACATTTTGTTTCATTTCGCTCAATCAAAGTAAAGTTATCGTCTGTAAAGCAATATTAGCATGTTTTCTAAGTCAGAAAAGGACCGTAACTCTGGCAAAAAATATCGGACCAAGCCCAATATCAATACCAACCTGTAAAGGTATCAGTGTATGCAAGAAAAACCAGATTTGTTTTCATTTCATTCACTCAAACTAAAGTTATCTGCCAGAAACCAATATTAACATGTCTAACCTGGAAAAAGGACATAACCATAAAATATTAGGCCATGCCCACTATCAATCCCATCCTGTATTATGTGCTTATAAACCAATGTGTAGGATTTTGTTTCAGTTCCTTCATTCAAACTAAAGTTGTCAGGCAGAAACCTTTTATTCTGGATGGATGGATAGATTGACAGCGAGAAGGACAGGGTAATGACTATAAGCTCCCCCAAAGTTTTTCGGGGAGCATAATAAGACTATACTAAGACTGTGACTGTGTAATATTGGATACATGGAATCTGTGAACATAATCTAATTAGCCTTTGAGATTAAACAATGTTCAAACTTGCAAGACATCGTTCTGATGATTTTTTAGTCTTGGGGTTGTTTTTATATTACCTGTTCAAGTTGCACCACTGAAAGTTGTTCATAAAGCACCCTTCAACAGTGAATCATGCAACAATGTATTTCTAAGCAGTAATTAATTTCAATTTATTATTTGCTTTGTAGCAGATTAGGACTATCCAGCAAACACCCAAAATGTATATATTATTGCCTGCAGAGATTTGCATTGCATGCATATACAATGACATGACATGGTTTATTAATGACCCAACGGGAATGACTATTAGCAGTCCAAGATATAGATGAGTGTCACTAATGGTCCCAAGGGCTGTAAATCATACCTGCAGGGCTGCTAATAAACCGTAAAGCCTTACAAAATCGTCTTCTTTTCAGTAATTCCACCAACTATGTCACTTGTACAGAGAAAGAATTACTCAATAATAATAACCTTATTGTGAGAACAATTAAATTTTATAAATTCAAATTCAACAATAAAATGAAATGATAATTTGTTTTCAATCCCCAAATATGATTTAGTGCATGTTAATGGAAATAAGCCCCTGCCATTATATTTGCAACCAAATATGCCAGTTAATGGGAATATTGCATGAAATGATAAGAAGTGTTAACAGAATTTTACAAGTCAGTTTTGGGAATGGTTGTGACATCAATATTAATGGCAGTTGCAGTTTAATGCATTCAAGCAATTCATCGAGTGTATAATACAACTGATGTCAGTTAAAAAAGTCACTCAACCACCCCCTCCTCCAATCGACAGAGTAATTAATCCCAGTTCATGACATTTGATGGTGTGAAAGATTATTGCCACAAAGTTATAGCTTTCTTTCCATCAAACATTATTGTGTTTTGAGAATTATGCTTTTTTCCATCATTATTTATTTAAAGCATCTTCTGCTCTCCACTACTGACCTCACCCTCTGCAAGTTGGCAGTAGTGATAGAATTCTATATGTGAACAACAAGTATTCCAGTAATCCATTTGTATAGAGGCTATTAAACACTACAGATGAATGAGGTTATTTATTTTTGACAGTGCTGTCCATGTCAGATAATTTTGTATGCATTAGGCGCTTATGTGATCACTTTCTGTCAGTCATCCATCCCCATCTGGTGTGAACTTTACATTATCGACTTAAAATTATAGTCATAAACCACTGGCCCAAATTGAACCAAATTTTATATGGATGTTACTTATCATATGTCAATATGTCATATGAGAAGTTTGTTCAACCCAAATACTAATTCAGGGATTCAATTGTAACAAAGTTTAATCTGACCCTCCTAGAGACGTTGTATACCGAATATAAAAGGATTCTGATGGGTGGATCTGAAGAAGAATAATTGTTAAATAATTCCCTCATACTGCACTATGTTAAAATTCAGTCTCCGACAGGTATCCCAAATATTCACCCAGGCACTCGATTTGAACAAACTCGAAACTAACCCACCTAAAGAGATTGTAAACCAAATAACAAAACATTCAAACTGGTGGATCTGAAGGAGATTTTTATAGAAATTTCCTCATATTGCACCAAGTAAAAAGTTTGGCTCTCAAGGGAAGACCGAATATTAATGCAAGGACCCGATTTGAACTTGAATCTAACCCACCCAGAGATTCCGTATGCCAAATATCAAACGAATCTAATTCATGGATGTGGAGAAAATTTTAAAAGAAATTTCATCATACTGCACCAAGTTAAACTTTCTGCTCCAACAGAGAGCCCAAATATGAACCCGGGAACTCAAATTGAAACTTGTATCTGACCCCCTCCCCCCTAAAGATTTTGCAACCAAATATGAAAGCATTCCGACTGGTGGATCTAAAGAAGATTTTTAAATGTCATTCCCCATATTGTCCGAAGTAAAAAAGGCTCCTGTATTGAGTCAAATATGAACCAAAGGGCTTCATTTTAACATACTTGTTTCTAACACCCATATGGATGCTATGTTCCAAATATGAAAAGATTCTGATCACTGAATCTGAAGAACATTATTTTTTCAATTTTTACAATTATGCTGACTCAGGTTTTTTTCAATTTCATCCAAAACACACCGACACAACAAATGGCAATTTTTTTAACCATTCAATTCAACTTTTTAGCTTTTGGGGTTTCCACGAGAACACAGGATTTTTTTTCTTTCTTTTTCATAAATCAAGTACTTATGACTGAATAATACTAATGTCAAAGTTAGTCAAAATCGGGCCATGGTTTCACAAAATAGAAATTTGGGGCAGGGCCAATAATCTTGCCCCTCCCATTAAAAAGGCATCTCCACGGACTTTGTTTGAATAAGTTTCATTCTATACCTTAATTAAAAGCTCCATACCAAATATAAACACATTGTACTTATTGGTTCATGAGAAGATATTTTAAAGAATTTTGAAGCATTTTGGCCTACCCCATTCCTATGGGGCTGGGCAAGTTGATTTGATAACAAGATCATCACCTAGCCGGGCAACATACGCCTGTCAAAGTTGGAACATGCACAAGTTTCTGTGGGGTAAAGTTTGAAATTTTTTGTCGACTTGATTATGTCTGCCCCCCCCCCTTCCAATCATTGACCATTCCACTGCCCTGTCTGGAGTAAATGGTTTCAAATTGTATGCTTGTATGCACAAAATTCATATTGTTTTTGTCAAATTTTAATATGCAGAATGGAAATGCGAACAATTTTTTGGTGTAGAAGATTATCCTCGCTGTTTAAAATGGTAGCGTCCATTCATTGACAGGTTAACTTCATTGATAATGATTGCAGACAGGTGGTGTCAAGGAAAAGGGCATTTTGAGGAACATAACAGCCATAAACGGCGAGGATTCTCGTTGTTTGAAAATAAAATGGAGTCATCTGCTCCTGTCATATGTACAACGACAATTGATGATCAACATGGGTGCAAAGTTTGAACAATAAAGCAAGTAAAATGTTGGAGTAGGCGACACAATAGTGTAATGTTTCAAGTACTAAAATGGGTCATAACTCTGGAAATACAAAACAGAGTTAATTGCTCTTGTCACATGCACAATGACAATTGGTTTCTCAACATATGTGCAAAGTTTGAACAATATAAAATGTAAAATGTTGAAGGAGTAGGCGGACACAATACTGTGATGTTTCAAGTACTAAAAGGGGGAAAAACCCTGGAAATACAAAACAGAGTTACCTACTCTTTACACATGTGCACTGACAATTTGTGATCAACATGCGTGCAAAGTTTGAACAATGAAGCATGTAAAATGTTGAAGGAGTAGGCAACACAATACTGTAATGTTTTAAGTACTAAAAGGGGGGACATAACCCAGGAAATACAAAATAGAGTACCTGCTCTTGTCACATGCACAATGGCGATTGGTGATCAACATGTGTGCAAAGTTTGAACAATATAACATGTAAAATGCTGAAGGTGAAGGCAACACAATACATTAAGGTTTAAGTACTAAAAGGGGGGGGGATGTAACTCTGGAAATACAAAACAGAGTTACCTGCTCTTGTCACATGCACAACGGCAATTACTTATCAACATATTTGTAAAGTTTGAACGATATAGCATGTAAAACTTTGGAGGAGTAGGCGACACAAAAATTGTTTACCGACAGAGACAGACAGACCGACAGACAACGCCATAACATAATACATCTGTCAAAAATTTATAAATTTAAAGTAATTTGTATATTTTTTAGACTTACCAATGGCCCAGACTAGCTGGTGCCAACTCAAAAATTAATCGAGGGCCAAACACAAATTTTTGCCCCCCTCCCAATCCCCCAAATTTGCATGCAAAACCGAAAATTTCATGTCCTATCTGGTCCTCCATACTTTTGCGAACTACGCATGCGCAGTATCCATGGAGACACCGAAATTGTCGCCAACCATCATTCTTTCTAAAAATTGCCTGCTAAATGTTGTAAACAATGGGGAGGTATGAGAGCCCACTCATGGCAGGGCCATCCTCGTTTGGGCGATTGGTAAGTATAAAAAATATACAAGTTACTTTGAATTTATATTTTTATACAACAACCAATGGCTCAGACTAGCTGAATCGTAAAAAGGCTGGAGGGCCTAAGACATAAAGGAAAATCCAATTACTCAATCACTTCATAAAGGATATCTCCTGCAGGAGAATAGGAGAGAAAAATTTATATATGTCTTTCACATTTACGAGAAACTCGAAAGACATAACACCAATCATGTAATTGAGTATTACACAATATATAACTCTCTATTTAATGCCAGCATAACCCATTATGCTAATTCGGTGAAGGGAAGCCAAAATATAAAGTCAGTCCAAGAGAATGAGACTCTTTAAACTCATTTAAAAGTGTCAGAGGATTGTATATTAACGCCTGTTTGACATGTGGCATATACAAATGCTTCACAGTGAGCTACAAATTAAAAACAATACATAAATGAGACATATTATTTGCCTCACACCGAGCTACACATTAAATCATCCCAGCTTCGATTCAGGACGACTGACACTGGAGGAGGTCTTCCCTTGCTTTTTACTATAAAGCCACATGATCATAAGGGAAAAACTGCCCCCCCCCCCCCTCTCCTCTTGTTCTGAGGTACATGACCACAGAACGAAGAGGGCAGCGGAATAGCGTCACTGCTAGAATGGGTTGCCTAAATAACTATAGATGTAAACATTTAGTGGACGACATTCTGCGAAACAGAAAGAGGACCTAATCTAATGTCACTGGAGATGGACTCTAAATTTCTGAGGTAAAACTTGGTAAATGTAGAGGGCTGTGTCCAGTACGCAGCCTTCATGAGATTAGTAATGGCTATACTGCTAACTTCATGCGCTGAAATCTTATTTATAGAACGCTGATCTGAAGATAGATTTTCATAGATAAGCAATAGAATGAACATAAATATCTCTTCTGTTAGGAATTAAGGAAAGAAAGAAGCGTTCATTTTCTTATGAAATATGATTGGCGTTTATATATGTGCATTGCCCTGACTGGACACAGCAGAGGTCTACGGTTGTCCGTAGATGGCAGAGCCCTAATGGTAATAGGCTCAGGCCATTTATCTGGAGCCTGGTTCTTAGCCAAAAATCTCACTTCTGTAGTTAAAGTAATGGAATTACCCACAGTACGGTAGTGAGATTCGTCAACAGATAAGGCATGAAGTTTACTAACTCTTCTGGCAGATGCAAAGGCTAAGAGAAATGCCATTTTATAGTAGTAGTAGACCAGAAAGTTGGCCATATCCGGTATGGACAGATCCTAGACATCTATCGACTGATCCTTACATCAATGGAAGAAAACCTTCCACTTTGCTGTGTAATTCAATGAAGAGGAGGACCTCCTGCAGTTAGAAATTGCATCCACTGCTCTTCCTGTAAACTGCTTGCCATGCAAGAAGGACTGCACAACGTAAATACGTGAAGGTTGAGACCTTCTGGGTTGTGATGCAGTGCACATGACTTCCTCTGATAAAGAAGGTCCTCCTGCGGATGAAATTCCGGGGAACGTTCCACAACAGACACCTGAGAAGATTGATCCACGGTTTCTATGATGAAAGAGATGCTACTAGAAGAATTTTGCAATGAGAGTGTTTGATCTTTACCAGAATCTGCTGAATCAATGGAGTTGGAGGATACGCGTATTCTATCATTCCGTCGCATGATATTGACATAGTGTTTACTGTGACGATCGATGGTCTGGGCATGGCAACACGTATGTCGGTAACTGATTGTTCAGATGCGTCGTGAACAGATCTATCATGGGTCGATTCCACTGGTAGCAAATATGTCTGATCACTCGCTTGTTGAGCGTCCACTCCCATGGCAACAGGCGACCTTTCCGAGATAGCGGGTCTGTCAGTACGTTCAGATGACGCGGTATATGACAGACAGAGAGTTGAACATGATGATTCACGACATAAAGAATTTAATTCGCATAACGGAATCGTATGAGTGCCGCCTTGGTTACTGATATATGCTACGACTGTCGACTTGTCCGACAATATCTGAACATGAGTGTCCATTGGAATGTAAATGGCTGAAGGCCTGCGACACCAGTCTAGACTGAACCAGAAAAGATAGGACCTCCTCCTTTGTCCGGATAAAGTCTGCGTCCAATGACACCAGCGGTTTCTTTCTAGTAGTCGCAGTATTCTGATTTGCCGGAACAAATTCAGGGTAGTATTTAAGGATTAAATCTATCGCAATCATGTGTTGTTCCGAAAGGGAAGGGTAGTCTTCTTCCGTATCCCTTTCACCATCCGATCGAATCAGTGGTGACTCTCGGTCTCCCGCATCTGAATGGGCAGATGACTGGACTGACCCAGCATCATCCGACAGCTTAGATTCCGAGACTGCCGTAGGCTGCTCTTGCACTTGCAAATCATCGAGGCCTGAGGAGCAGCGGTCTTCTGTTTCTTGGGCACTTGTTGCTCCTGGGATGGTGTGTCTGAGATGGCTCTTTTCTCTGTACGTCCCGACAAACGAGGCCTCATCTCCCTAGCCACCGGGTGGCCCTTCTTGGTAATACAGGCTGGATATCCAAAGCCGGTAGCTAGGGTGCGGTCTTGTGTGCTTGGAAGATGACGATGTAGAAGCCGTAACTGTAGCCGAGGTCGGCAGCTATCTACATGGAGCATCTCGGACGGAAGGCGTGGATGCATGCACCGACTCACGCAAGTTTTTAATCACAACATCCGGCCCCAGATGCGGCTGAGAAAGAGAGGGGCCTCTCTCGCTTGCGGTCCTTTCAGACCTCGCCGAGCTTCACGCTGTACTTGCAGACTTCTTCCTCTGTCCCGTCGTCGCTGGGTGAGCATGCATGTTTATGTTTTAAGGTGCTCGCTCCACCCAATCCTCTTCTATCGACCACAACGGACACACCTGGCATCACGGTACCCACGGTCAGAGTAACCGATTTACCGGTAAAGCTAGCTGCAGACAAGGGACTAAAACCACTGGCTAGTGGCTTTATGCCCTTTATAATATTTATGAGCACCTTGGCAGCTAGCTCTGTTTGCTCCTCAGAGCGCGCTAACGGTAGCACACTTTCTCTAGGTGTCACATAACCATCACCATGTTCTTGTTCCTCTGAAAAAGAAACTGAGACACTTGTTTGACTTTGCGGCGAGAGGACCGGCATTGGCCTATCAACACAAACAACATACCGTGACACCTGTTTCCAACGTTTGTCATCCCATCCGACACAAGTGGGACAAAAATTAGTGGGAGTACACCGACTACAAACAAGGCAGCATGCATATAAATCCGAGGTAGACTTCCTCGCCTTGCATTTTGAGCAATAAGCTTCCATAATTAATCAAAATAAAGTCGACAGTATTCCCACCAACTCCACAATAAATATATGAAAAAGAAACATAATAAATAACATTTAAAATATAAATTGAAAAATGAATTTAAAAAACTCTTTCGAAAAAATTTTGACAGGAGCCAAAGTTCCCAAAGGGAACAGGCGAGTCCTAGGGTATCCCGATAGAGCCTAAGCGTGGACAGAATTCCCCAAAAAAATTCTACACTACTGAAATAATGTATCTTACAACAATCCTACAGTAACATACATAGGAAACTACATATATTTATAAAACGTTGCCAATGTAAACAACGTCACAAGAAAAACTGGAAACAAAACTCCTGAAACTGAAAAAAAGGGCCAAAGTCAGTAACAGATTTTGGAATTATCCGATATAAAGCAAGATCTTCAGCAGAAGAAAAAACAATACATCGGATAAAAGATGCAGGACTCAAAATGCCTAAACACCCCTAAAGTGAGGACGCAACCATGGGGATATACAGAATAAACATTCTGTATAACACGTCAAACTTCCAAGAATTTTTTTTAAAAAATTCAATAAAATAAACCAAAAAGTTTGGGAGTTTAACAGGAGGGCTTCAAGGAAGCAGAGGGAAGGAACACTTAACAAACGGTGGAAAAATCATTAACAAGAATGATGACGTCCGGCCCATGTCCCGAAATTTGGAAACATGAAATAATTTAGATAAAAATTATAAAGTTACAGCCCTGAACGTTTGCAACCACCATTGTTCACTTCCAGCATCCAATTATGTCCTTGGATCCACTAATTCTACCACTGATTTGTGACTGGCATCATCAAAACTGAGATTTAAAAACACAGACGTGAGTTTGTTGTTACTAACTGGAGGGCCAAACAAAGGATGATTTGTGCCACTTTTGGTGTCTTCCTGGATACTGCGCATGCGCAGTTCGCATAAGTATGGAAGACTAGATACGAGATGAAATGTTCGGTTTTGCATGCAAATTTTGTTGATTGGGGGACAAAAATTTGTGTTTGGCCCTGGATTAATTTTTGAGTTAGCACCAGCTAGTCTGGGCCATTGGTTGTTGTATAAAAATATGACGGGCATATAAAAAACTAAATGTGATGGCAGAACAATCAATCAGCTCAAATTTAACTAACATTGGTTCAGTGGTTTCTATAGGGGCAGATGCAAACACCATGTTCATGGACAACAGTTGGCAGACTAGAAAAACTGTGACCACTGGCCACTAAATGATACCACCCACTCCCACCAAGAAACATTTTATAACAGTGAAAGTGTGTTTAATGTAGAGAGCACAAACACTGCCCCCCTCCCCCCCCTCCCACACATACACACACCTCCACCCCGAAGCTTGAATTGACAAATCCCAGTTTTTAATATGTGAAACTGTAAAAATGAAAATATCTGAAAACAAAATAGAAGGTACACATCTGCAATGTATGTGAAAGAATGTTTCAATGAAATCCATTCACTAGTTTAAAAGAGGTCGCAGACAGCAAATGTCAACAACCACCCTACGCAAGCTTGAATTGACGAAGCCCATTTTTAAATATGGGAAACCCTAAGAATGACAATATCTAAAAACAAAACAGGAGGTGCACATATTCGATATATGTAAATGAATGTCTGAAAGTTTCAATGAAATCTGTTCAGTGGTTTAAGAGGAGTTGCATATAGCAGATCTGTACAGAATGTCAACTGAATTTGAAAAAGTTCATTTTTCAATACGGGAAACTGTAAAAAAAGAAAATATCGGAAAAGAAAATAGGAGGTGCACAGCTTCAATGTATGTGTGTGACCACGCCCCCCCCCCCCCCAAAGCGTAACACCTCTACAGCATAATGATTGGACGGACGTATGTCGGAATATGAAAATATCTGAAAGAAAAAAAGGAGGTGCACATCTTCAGGGTATGTAAAAGAATGTCTGAGAGTTCCAATGGAGTTTGTTCAATGGTTTAAGAGGAGTGGCAGATAGCAGATCGATACTCCTTCCAAAGGGGTATAGATCTGCTATCTGCTACTCCTCTTAAAGTTCATCTTTCAATATGGGAAACTGTAAAAATAAAAATATCTGAAAAGAAAATAGGAGGTGCACATCTTCAATGTATGTAAAATAATGTCTGAGAGTTTCAATGAAATCCGTTCACAGGTTTAGGAGGAGTTGCGGATAGCAGATGTGTACCCCCCTAAAGTGTAATGGACGGATAGACAGGTGGATGTACGGACGGACCAAGTGAACACTGTATACCTCACACTTTTCAAGTGGGTGGTATAACAACGGACAGTGAGTGATCATTATAGGTAATCCTGACTTTCAGTAACGTGAGCTAACAATACACATCAGAAATCTTCATCTTGAAATACCATTCACTCCCAACCAGTGATTACGAGCATTTCACACATTAGTCGTCGGAACACCACCAACTGCCTCTGTAAATAAAATAAGGATGGCTATTTATCTGTGGGTGATGAGAAAAATTGTTAACAAGAAAAATGTTCTTTTTTAATAACAAAATATTCAATTTTTTTCAAACTACCATCTGTAATAACATGCCCAATAAAGACGACATTGTTTAGATGATTTCCAATGCTGTGGAAGAAAAGTTACACACTACCTTAATTTGGAGATTTCCAACTCACTGGAAGAAAAGCAACACACTGGGGGTAATACTTTTCTCCTGTAAAAAGTCTCAAAATCTGTAAATATTCAATTATGTGTATAAAAAAATATGTTAACTGTTATTCATTTATTTGTGTTTTAATAAGGTCACATATTTCTGCAGAAAGGCAATTCGTGACTGCAACTGAGATAGAGTCAGGTTTAGTCAATCATTTATATCCAGGTTGCCCATTTTTGAGTACTTCCAACTCAAATATTGGTAAGTGGGTCCTAATTTACCAGTAAAGCAGATCTTCTTTACTTCCTGGTGTTCCCGTGGGGAATAACACTACATTTTAAAGTACTAAAAATGAATCTGTATGTATAAAAAGCTGAAATTATTTAAATTTTCCTGATCAGCAGATCATTCTACTTCATTTGAAGTTTGTGAAATTCCCAACCATGACTTTGACACTAAAGTTAGATGTTTTTAACCTCTGGTTCATTTCTTTAGGATCAAGTGTTTTTGTTTCTATTTCATTTCGAAATTACTCTTGTTGGTTTGTTGATAACAGCTTCCTGTTTCTGTGCAATTGGCCACTCAGATTTAGAATAAGGAGTCGGATACATTAAACTGTACATATGTATCAGTGAAAAGGAACTCTTATTGAGAGGTAAACTGACCTCATATATTTTAGTTAAAAAATGCACAAAAGGGTTCACAGATGGATAAAAATGAAAATATTCAATCCAAAGGCCATCAAGGGTAATAACTAAGAAAAATACACTGAATAACAAGTGAAAAAAGAGAAAGATATCAATAAGATACACATGCATAACAAATATAATGTACTCTATCTAAATATTTTCACATTTTTTTTTGGTTAAGAACTTGTAGGTCAGAGCAACTGGCAGGCATAGCCTTATTACAGCTAAAACAAATATATTAGTGGACAAAGTTTTTTCTGTGGTAAATATTTCAAATGTATTATAGATGATTATTTCATTATTTGGATTTTGTTGTTATTTCTTCATTACTGATTACATTTTGCTGAGTTTTATTGTCTTAACACAGAAGGCGTTTGCATGGATAACGTTCAAACATGGGTACCCTGTGCCCACCCAAGGTTTCAGTCGCAGAACTAACTATCCTTACCATTATCCCATCAAGGTGTCTATGGACCTTTATTCTACTCCTGAAGAAGAGTCTACATGTGCTGAGTGACATTAACAAACATATCAGAATAAGACTGCCCCGACGTTGATAGCAACATTGTCATCCATCTGACTTATAAAGCTTGAACCAAGACTCGTTAGTGAATAACACTTGTCTCCAGTGGGCCAAGTGAAATCAATTTGGTGCCTGTGTCCACTGCCCCTGCAGTCAACACATCACCCGGGTGTTAGTTGTGGTGCAACATAGGGACGTTATGGCCTTAAACACCCATAACGGATTTCTAACTCTTCTTGGAGACATTCGGCAACCAGGAGTACCTACAACCTGAATCGTTCATGGAGGTGCGAGAGATGTGTGCCTCAATCTTGATGTGGGGACAAAGAACCACTGAGCAATGGTCAGCAACTGTCAGCTCTCAACATACTAAATCCACACAAGCAGTGTTAGCACTGCTTGAAGGCAAGTGCACCGTCAACATGCAGTATGCCTCAGTACACAATGCCATAGTGCCCTCAAGTAGGCAATAATGATAAAGTGTCTTGCCAAGGACACAACACAGTTGCCGCAGGTTGAATTCGAACTGAGGACCTCTCGTCTTGTACCTATACCTACTGAGCCACTGTGCTCCTGATTTTTATATTAAGAACTGCATTTGTGATGTGCTGATTTTCATGTGCTAGTGCATAACAGTTACATCAGCACTAATTTACAAGAATGTCTGATGGAAGGGTAAAACAACGTAACTGAAGACCTGTGCTTCATGCTCCTAGATAGGTTTTATTTGGGGCAAGTTAGCTGATCCATTCTGTTTCTTTAACTCATTTTACTTTTCATTGTAATTTGATAGCAAAAGCATTGAGGATTATATATACACCTGGAACTTAATTAAGCACCCCTTGAAATATTTCATGACTGTGAAGTTGCTGTTTTTAATGATTGCTATGTCTTGCAGTACATTTCATATAATGAAACATGATGGTTGATAGCTTACCCCAAACACATCCCCTCATCCAGGTGTAGTATGCTTCCCACGAATGTCACAAAAAACACTATCATCCACATGCAATATCTGGGTACAAAACCAAGAAATTTGACACTTATTTTATCAATAAGCGTAGACATGGCAAGGAGGAGACTGTCAGAGGCACCAAGATGGCAAATCGTTGGCAGGCATGCATGCAACAAGCATGTCATTCAAAGCTACGGGAAAGCAGCTTGGCTATAGTCATTCTGTCATCAGTAGACTTGTCCAAAAATGTCAACAAACGAACGATGTTAAGGACAGAATAAGGTATGGACAATCCAAAACGACCTTTCCTCAAGAAGATCAGAGTCTGGCACATAGTGATGTGCGGTATACCAAATTTTTGGTATGGATTTGGTATTTCAGGGATACCGAAAACTGTACCTAAATCAAATCAAAATACGGCTTATTTCGTTATTTATATTTTTCTGCGAAATTGACAGAAAGTCAACTCATCAAGGTGGATCATAAATCTAAAAGCCTGTGGTCTGCATATTTGGATCAAATTGATAAAACATGCAAATATGAACTTTATAAGCAATAGGTAGGTAGCAGATGCTGCGAATACATTGGAAAGAGAAATAAAAAAAGTGACAGCAGAAAATGAAAAATGGCAAGTTGTACTTTTTTTATGAAGAAATACGGTTCGGTTCCAGTGTTTCCGACATTCTGGCTCATTCAATATATTTTCAGGAAAATACTGTGCGATTTATTCACAGGGTACATTAGGGCTCATGTGGTTGATCGACATTTGGTTTGAAATAGTCCACTGCTTTTAAAAATTAAATACGTTGACAACTTGACATACAAATGTTGATACTGCCGGTTGCTATCACATTTCGGGGATTTTTTAAAAAAAAATTTATAACATATCTTTCAATTCAGCATTAATATTTTAAGTTGCAGATACTTTTAACAACTGATGATTTTATTAAAATACAGGCCACAAAACACCCGAACATCTGCTTTATATTCTTTTGAATAAATGATGTATAATGCACACCCAGTGTACATGGGAAAAACTTGATTGACCTTAATTTTTAGACACATTAAAAAACAATGTAAGGAAGCCAACAGACGACATCAGATTTAGCATTATTGAAGTTCATTTGGTTGATCGAGGTGCCTCTAATGCTTTGAAAATGATTTGCTGTTATTAGTAAATAATCGACTTGTACATTTTTTCTCATGGAAAGTTAAAAAATTTATAGTAATTTACATATTTTTTTATACTTACCAATGACCCCTCAGCTATCTGGTGCTAACTCTAAAATATCTAGTGCCAAGCGCAAATTTTACCCCCAATCCCCAAAATTTGCATCTAAAACCGAAAATTACATGTCCTATATGGTCCTCCATACTTTTACTCCACTGCGCATGCGCAGTGTCAAGGAGGTCTCGAAATTGGCGCAATTATCATTCTTACAACCAGTGCCTGGTAAGCGTTATGTACTCAGCGGGGAGGTATGAGTTCCCAACTCATGGGAGGGGCATCCCCGTCTGGGTCATTGGTAAGTATAAAAAATATATAAATTACTATAAATTTTTTAACATTTTTATACTGTACCAATGACCCAGACTTAGCTGAATAGTAAAAAGGTTGGAGGGCCTAGGACATAAATGAAAATCCAATAAACTCCATTACATATAACAGAACTATCCCCTGAAGGAGAAAATGAGAGATAGGCTTTACATGTATCTTTCTTATTTGTATCAAAAAGAAAGACACAATACCATTCTGTAATTGAGCGCAATAACATCAATGATCTCTATTAACATTCAGTATAACCCTTAATACTAATATTTTTTAAAGGAAAGCCAATAAATAAGGAAGTCCCGCAAAATGTAACTCTATATACTCATATAAAAGTGTCCGAGGATTGTATATTAACGCCCTATTAATACGTGATATATACAAATGTCTCACACCGAGCAACACTTAAAAAAATATTACATAGATGAGTAAACATTAGCTTTACTTTAAAACCATCCCGATACCGACTTGGAATTACTGACTCCAAGGGAGGTATTCCCTTACTTTACACTATAAAGCAGGTGATCTAAGGGAACATCCCCCCCCCCCCCTTCCCCTTGCCCTGGATCAAATACTCCAGAGGGAAGAGAGCAGCAGGACAGAGTCACTGCCGGAACCGAAAGCCTACATATATATAGTTGCCACTGTTTAGTGGACGACATTCTAAGAGAAAAATAACGGACCTAAACAATGCATATCTGCAGAAAAGGACTCAAAATTTCTGATACAAATTCGAGAAGTGGAAGGCTAAGAACAATATGCAGCCCTCACTAGATCTGTAATAGCAACATTATTAGCGTAAGCCCATGATGTAGAAGAGCTCTTACTTCATGAGCTTAAAACTGAAGCACAGACTGCTGATTGAAGATATTATCATAAGCAGTACTGATAGTAAATTGAATCCATCTGACCATAGAATGGACTGAAATGTGGAGGAAGCTTCCACGGCATGTCCCACAGCAGACGTCTGAGTAGATTAAACCACGGCTTTTGTGGAGATAGAAATGCTACCAACAGAATTTTGCATTGAGATATGTAACTTGAGCAATATCTGCTGAATCAATGGTGCTGGAAGCTACGCATATCCTATTATTCCGTCTCACAAGATCGATAGAGCGTCTACTGCAAACGCTCGAAGATCCAAACATTGTGACACATACTTTAGCAACTGATTGTTGAGATGCGTCATGAAAAGTCGATCATATGCCGCTCTCCTTGGTAGCAAATCTAATTGAATACTCGTTTGTTGAAAGTACATTCTGGCGTCAACAAGTGGCCCCTCCGTGAAGGGAGTCCGCTAATACATTCAGACGACCCGGAATATGACGGACCGATAGAACTTGATGTTCTAGTACAAACAGAAAGATTCCTTCCGTTAACATGAAAAACAGAATGGAATGGTTGTCTCCCTAGTTCCGAAAATACCGTCGAATTGTCGGACAGAATTAGCACATGAGCATACCGAATAACGTTTATCCAATAACGTAGCGCAAGCCAAAATGACATCATTCTTGATGTTAATGTGCTTAATTAGGAACTACGGATCCCAAAGACGCTGGCCCTTCAAATCCGTTGGGCTCAATGATATGACCCAACCTGTTTGACTGGCATCCGTCAAGACTGTAAAACTCGGATCTGGCAATTGCAGTGGAACTCTCTGAGTTAACCACTGGAAAACCTGCCCAAATCTGAATCTCTTATTCACTTGATTGACAAGAAGATGTCCGTATCGAGCGAAAAAATCTTCACCCTCCAATTCTGGATCAGAAGAAATTGGAGAGGACAAGTGCGTAACTGCCCCATCGGAATAAAATCGCAGCAGCTCCGCACAAACGTATCAGTATCATGAGATCTCTCGCTGAGACCTTGTCTGAGAGAAGACAATAGTGAGTCTAACAACTGATTAATTTCGCTCTGGGTAATGGCAGACGAACGAAAATGTTGTGCGTTTTCGAAGCTCATCCCCCACTGGGTGAATGACTTGGATGATACCAGATCCGACTTCTCCTCGTTTACTTATGAAACCGAGACGTCTGAGCAATAGAAGCAGATTTTGCACATCGTTCTGAAGCGTTAACTCATTACGTTACCTCTAAAGAATGTCGTCCAGATAGGCCGACGTTATCGCAGACGAATGAGCTCGGAAATGAGTCACTGCCGAGTCCGTTATTCGAGTGAAAGCCCAGGGGGCTAGATTCAGACCGAAGCACATTGCTCGGAACTGATACACGACTCCTAGGACGGAAGAGCGAAGATACTTTCTGAACGCCTGATGTACCATGACGTGAAAGTACTCATCTTGAGATCTATGCATGTAGCATAGTCGTACACCCGAAAACTCGCTCTGACCGATCGGATGGACTCCATATATAAACTTGGATCCACGATCAGCTTGTTTATCCAGCTCAGAATAATGAGTGAACGGAACGAGCCGTCTGGTTTTGGAACCAGAAAAGGATGGTTGTAGAAACCTGGAAGTTCCTGGATTTCTACGATCTCTATCGCGATCATTCCAGAAGAGAGTAGACTTCTGATGGAAGCGAGCCTCTTTCATGCTGACTTGACGGAAGCTGAGTCCATCTTGGACTCCGAGTTAACGAAGGATTTCGTTTGAAGGACAATTTAGTCCTTCCGAAATCACCCCTTGAATCCAAGGGACGTCCGTAATCTATTCCCAATTAATTGAGAAACTCGAAAGTCTTCCACTCACTAGTACACGATAGAGGTTAATACCATTAACTCCTGGTCCTGCGAGGCTTGCAGAGGAGAAGCCATGTCCTCCACTGCCCGCACCTCGCCCCGTCGACCTAGGGGCGTCTGACCGGATGTCTCGGCCAGAATTACGGCCCCTACCTGAGTCGCTACCCTGACGGTCTCTAGAGTAAGACCAAGAGGATGCATGGGAACCTCTATAGGAACTTCCCTTGAACGTATTCATCCCAGAAGTGCCTGTCCTACTCTTCTCTGCTGAATCCGACTATATGGAAGCGGATTTGAATAGCAGAGAGCCTGAAGCTTTTTCAGTTTTCTGATCCTAGACTGCGGAAAGCTTGCCGTCGAAGAAAACTCTCCGGAGACCGGAGCAACTCTGAAAGAGTTTTTCACCTTACTATCCACATGCGTGGGTATAGCCAGGGCCGCGTCACGTCTAACCAACTCCATATTGCCACTAAAAGGACGGAGTTTTACGTGAGGCCCTTGAAAGAACTCTTAAGGAGGTTGTACATCCTAGAATTCTATTTCCTTTGAGACGTAATGATAATGTTCTGATAAGGTGATCTGCGTACGATGATGCGTCTAAGCTGACCCTGCTAGACGATATTGTCGTTTCGAACATCGTGGTTGGAATTGACATAGACGATAGTATAAACAATACTAGGTCCTGACCTGGTCGTCTAGACGCAGAGAACTCTCAGACTGCTCTGTCCTGCCGTTTCAAAATATTCCTTGAATTGATGAAAGGCAGATGTAGAGCATTTGCCGATAAGAAACCTGACCTGCCCATTTAGGTAGCAAGTTATATAAATATAGCGTCATTCAACGGATCAAATGTCCGTGAGACATATCTGAACTATGTCGGAAACTGAGGGATGATGTCCCTAAACCGATTAAGAATTCTGTGTTCAGTGGCGCTATCAGTCTCTTATCCAGCAACGCAGCATTTTGGTCCAGAGGAACAACGTCAGAAGATAATGCCGGATGCACTCTACGGCAATTGTGTTGTTCCGAAAGGGAAAATACAACTCATCCGTATCCCTTTCGCCATCCTGTCGGACCACTTGTAATTCTTGGTCGTCCGTGCCTGAACCTGCAGCGGAACGTACCAACCCAGCTTCCTCGGATAATTCCTGATCCGACAGAGTTACTGTCGGTTGCTGGGATGCTGCGAAAATTTGTGCTATCTGCGATAGCATGTCTGTAACGGAGGCCTGTGGAGCTGCGGTCTTACAGGATTTAGCCGCTGGGAGCTCCTTGGACGTTAACTCCTGCATACTTCTTATATGCGAACGTCCGGAGTATGAAGGCCTCGTATCCTTGGCTACCAGATGACGTGACCTGGTCGCCGTAGAATCCCTGGTCGGCGATGTTGGTTGAATATCACTGGTCACGTAGCCAAGGTGAAGTCGCGTATGCTGTCGTGAGGATGAGGAAGCTGAAAGAGCAGTCTCTCCGGACTGTCTATATAACGGAGCATCCCGAGCGGTGGACTTATGCTCCGACTGATGAACGTTTTGTACCACAACATCCGGGCCCATATTTTCTGATACGAGAGAGGGACCTCTCTCGCTCGCAGCCCGGATGGACCTGCAAGAGCTAGGAACCGGACTAATAGGCTTCCTCCGTACCATCCTCGTATCGGTCGTCACTGGGTGTGCACATTGTATTTTATAGTGCTCGCATCACCCAAATCTCCCTCCTGGACCGCAACGGACGAACCCGGCTGCTGAGCCATTCGATGAATGGTCACTACACCGGGCGAGCTAGCGGACGCCAACGCCATCGATCCTACTTGGGACCTCTTAGGCAACTGACGTATCTGCATGAGCACTTTTACCGCTAGCTCTTCATTCTACTGTGACGACGGAAGCACACTTTACGAAGACATCACGGTAACATCTTGTTCATGTTACTCAATGAGACCTGTGGAGCCGCGGTCCTACGTAATTATCCGCTGGAAGCTCCCGGGACGTTCATTCCTGCATTTATATAATATGCAAACGTCCCAACTGGAAAGGCCTCGTGTCCTTGGCTAGCAGATGGAGTGACCTGGTCGACGTGTATTCCGTGGTCGGCGAAGCAGGAGCACCAGGGACATTCAATCCTGCATTTATATAATATGCGAACGTCCCCTGGAAATCTGTGGTCACATAGCCAAGGTGCGGTCGTGTGTGTTGACGTGAGGATGAGGAAGCCAATATAACAGCCGTGTCGGACTGTCTATGCAACGGAGCGTCCCGAGCCGGAGGAGTGGACGTAATTTCCGACTAACGAACAATATACAACAACATTGCGGTGCAGATGTTGATGTAAGAGAGAGGGGGCCTCTCTCGCTTGTAGTCTGGGTGGACCTGGACGAGCCAGCTACCGGAATGACAGGCTTCCTCCGTACTATCCTCGGATCAGTCGTTGCTGGGTGTGCACATTCGATGTTTTATAGTGCTCGCATCACCCAATCTGCTTCCCTGGACCGCAACGGACGAACCTAGATGCTGATCCATTCGACACCAGGCGGACTAGCGGACGATCAATGCCTTCGATCCTACTAGGGAACTCTTCGGCAATTGTCGTAATACCTTGAGCACTTTCCGCTAGCCCTAATATTGCAACGACGGAGACACACTTGTTGAAGACATCACGGAAACATCACTCTGAATTCTGAAAAAGGAACTGATAATATAGAGTGACCCAACGGAGAGAGGACCGTAATGGACCCCTCACCGCTAACAAAATACTGTGACACACGTCTCCAACGTTGTCATATCAATCAACACACACAGAGCAATAATTAGTGCGACTACATTGACTATAAAAAACACAATGAACCTGTGAATTAGAGGAAGATATACTCGCATTACATTTGAAGAATATTTTTTCAACATGAAAAAATATAGTCATATTACTCGCACTAACCCTTGAAATAAATATACATAATATATTATAATCCATTATAACATTTCAAAAGAAAATAATTTCAAAAAAAAAATTTTCAGAAGAGTCCAAGTTCCCAATGGGAACAATGAGCCCAAATGGATCCCCCAAAAACCTAAGTGTTCTTCAAAAATGTTAAATCACTTCCAAAAATTAATGTAACACTTACGGACAATATTAATGTATCTTGCTATGAACTGAACTAAACAGAGACAAGTAATCACTATAAGAAGTAACCGTTGTCAACATAGACAAAAAGTGTAAACAAACCGGAAACATGACTCCAGGCACTGATAAACCTGGCCCGAAATCGGTTACCAATTTAAACACTATCTGATGCAAAACAGAGACTTCCAGAGAAGAAACTGAAGAACATCAGATGTTAGATGCAGACCAAAACGCCTACCCACCCAAGGGTGAGGACGTAAACATGGGGAAAACAACAGAAAATAATTCTGTTTCCAAGCCAAAACTCCCAAGAAATTTTAGTAATAAACATTACAAAAAATAAGCCAAAAGCATGGGAGAATAGCTAGGGGGAATAAAGGAAAGGGAGAGAGGAAACACTGATTAAACACTGGAACATTCATAGCAAGAATGACCACAACAAGGTCATGCCTCGAAAATAAGTAACATGAATAATTTCGTAAAATAATTATAAGTTACAGCCTTGAAAATTAGTTTCCATTGTTTTTTCCTCTCCTCCTTCTATTTCCTCCTTATATCCACCATTTCTCTCATAATTATGTGTCTGGAATCCTTAAAACTGAGATTTACAAGCACAAATAACAGTGAAGTGTAACTGTATTGAGGGTCAAACAAAGAATGATAATTGCGCCAATTTCAAGACCTCCTTGACACTGCGCATGCGCAGTGGAGTAAAAGTATGGAGGACCATATAGGACATGTAATTTTCGGTTTTAGATGCAAATTTTGGTGATTGGGGGGTAAAATTTGCGTTTGGCCCTAGATATTTTAGAGTTAGCACCAGCTATGTCTGGGTCATTGGTACAGTATAAAAATATGAAAGGTTATCCTAATTTGTCATGGAAAATCGTGGATTCTCTGGAATTTTACGAAACGCGTAAGAACCAGAAGTGAAGTTAATGGACACTGATAGAGTGATTCCACTCAAAATCACCTATAATTGCAATTTCAACTGGGTGAATGTCATAAAACATGTTATTTTATATGTTTATCAAGGATGAACCCAAACAATGAAAGGCGGATGACACGATGTCATTGACGCATTGCATGGTTGTCAATGGGCAATGACTGCACAATGTTTTCGCAACTGGGACTATCAAAGAGAGATTAATTACAGTTGAATTACTTCCAATTTATTTGCATATTTGTGTGGATATTGGGAACTGAGTTCACTGGACAGTGGACATTAATCTTGTTGCAGCTTTGGAAGATAAAGTGTGTGGGGGGGGGGGGGGGCAGGGCCTGACCAAGAGTGTTACTACCAGTTACAACTTATTGAAAAGCCCTGTAGTTGAAGAACATATATGTTTCTTCTACCTGATTCAATGCGGGCGGGTATGGTACAAGAATGAACGACAGAGGCCAACTGATTAGCTTGGCAAGTTATTTACTGAATCACTCAATGCAGTGTGATGATTCACAATGAATTGAGTGATTCAATAAATAACATGCTAGACCAATCAGTTATTACAATAACTTGTCAAGTTCATGAGATGTCCGCACTGAACCTGCTAAGTTACCAATATGGTTCAATGTTGGGAAATTGGGTCAGTTTTTGACTATTTTCAGAGTTGACCCCCAAAATACTGATACTGAACCTGAAATTACAATACCGCACAGCTCTACTGGCATGCCTCATTAGGCATGAACCCTTTGCTTCAAGTTCCTCAACAGGCAGTTGTGCAACAGAACTGTCCGAAAACCTCTCAAAGTAGTGGGTATGAGGTCCCGAAGGGCCATTAAGCATCCAGCTAGCGTGAACAGCATCAAATACTAAAATCGCAATGGTCTACGGCACAAGAACATTGGAAAATCAGGACGTGGAGGAGAGTCCATTGGTCAGAAGAGAGTAGGTTCCTGCTTCATGTCACAGATGGTGGCATGAGAGTATGGAGGCATAGAAATACTGCTCACGTGCCCAGGAACATCAGACCTACTGTTCCTTATGGTGACAGATCAGTAATGATCTGGGGATGCTACTTTCATGATTGTAAACTTTATATGAAGAGTGCACATGGGAATCTCAATGGCTATCAGTACATCCGTGACATTTCTCAATCTGGTTGTCATGCCTCATTTTGACAACAACCTGTTGGCTACTCACCATGTATTTATCGATGACAGTGCAAGGACACATCTGTATACACAGGCTGTGTATAACAGAAGTCAGACACTGCTAATGTGTTCAGGAGCTCACAAGTTACATTTTTTGTTAGTAATGTTTGGCATTATTTCATCGTGGATCGTTCCAGCACCATACTTGTCGAGAAAACATTTTTACATCAAAAACATTATTGACAGACATATGTATTTAGCCCCATTAAAATACTGCATATTTTCATCATTGTGTTCTGTCATTTGTCAATAGACCAATCTTTCCCCAAAGAATAACTTTTAGCCATCTGAAAGATAACATGAAAGTAAGGACAGTTTCTATTAACACCACTGCAAAAAACGGGGTGCTTAATTAAATTCCATGGTATGAATAAATCTTTAAACTATAAAAAGGAAACCTTCCGGGCAATGTGAGATGACAGATGGGTTTGAATGGTTATGTATCACAGACAGGGTTCCTGCACCAAATTGAGAAGTGAATTCCAGGAGTTTCCAGGAGGTTCAGATCAATTTTTCAAGGAGTTTCCAGGAGTCAGCTGGGTGAAATTCAAGGATTTTCAAGGAGTATAAAGCGACCATGTGTTGGGAAGAAGGAAGAATGTTAGGAGTTGAATTAATCCAGTGAGCAACCGACTCGATTTTTCCAAAATTCCAGGAGTTTCCAGGAGGTGCTTCAAAAATCAAGGAGTTTCCAGATCCTTGGGAGGGAGTTTTGAAATTCAAGGACTTTCAAGGAATTCAAGGAGGTGCGGGAACCCTGGCAGACAGATCTTTTATTTTAACCTTCTACACAACACTTACCTGAGAAAGTTGACATTTCTGACAATTTTTATGACCCAGTAGCTTGCTGAAAACTTTCTGTAAAAACAAAAGAAAGATTACCTGAAATAACTACCAAAAGGAGGAAATACACTGATTATGATATCATTTTTAACAGATATCTTTGTAGAATAGAGTGTGGGAGTAAGGGGGAGGAGGGATTATATTTTGAGTGATTTGTTTTTTAGGGATGTTTTGACTAGTACCCATTCATAACAAAGTGCTTTTCTGGAGCACCTGATACTTTTGCTTTCCAGAATGTTATCTCAAATAAATAGGGTTATTTCGTCCCATCATGACCAACCAACATGAAAAGCTTGATTTTGACTGGTCAAGCAGAAAGGGTTCACAGTGCCTCGGTTATATCTTCTTGAATTTTTTCTGGGCAGATAAAAAGGCTTATGAATTGATTGACCTAGAAGAGTATTCAACATCATAAAAATGTCAATTTCCTTTTTTGTTATCTTCCATGGTATTGATAAAAAAACATCAATTAATGTTGTTAAGTTGACACATGCTGGGAATCAGACGGCACAAAGTATTCTGATTTTCCAACAGTGCAAAGGTGCCCACTCAATTGGATATCTTTTAACTGAATAACCCTGTTAACAGAATATAATTTCCCGACACAAAACCATTTATCATATTTCCAGTACAAATTTGACTTGTTAATTGATTATAGGTTATAGAGTAAACTCCTGTTAATTGAATAAAACTTCCTGTAACCTGTTGATAAATTACCCTGACTCTCCCCCGTTTTTATTTGTTTATAGACCTATTTGGCCTCAGTACATCCAAAACAAGCATTTAATGTATTAAATCTTGTTTGACAGAGTTCATGAAGCTCTTCCAAATAAGATATAATACAATAAATGCTAAGTTTATCTCTGGAATACAGGAAAGTGACACATTCCCTGTTAGTTGAATACTTCTGTTAATTGACTAAGTGGCTATTCAAATAACAAGGTTCCACTGTAATACCTTTGTGTCACTAAAATTCATCAGTTTTCAAAAATACATATTGAGGGCAATTTAATTTATTTCTGTATTTTTTTAGGATATGGGAAGGCTCTGTTTTCTATGTTGAACTGATTAAATTGAGAAAAAAATGATTGCCAATCATTTTCCTGAAACTTTGTGTTGTGTCCCAATAAATATGATTTTTCGCATTAGTAGCTGTATGAGAATTCAAACAAATTGTTATAGTGGAGCTTACTTAATTGTTTACGTACATGCTAACCACTTAGTTAGGCCCAAATCAGACAGTGAATACAGACCTCATTTCACCCGAAAAACATATTCAGATTCAGAAATTAAAGGCAAAGCTCAATGGAAATTAAAACTCAAATATGCATTATATTTTCCGACAGCAGAGAATGAAAATTTCATCTCACAAAGTATAAAAAATAATTTTAAAGTACAAGTTTTTAAAAAGAACTGTTGGAGAAGCATTCAGATTTATTTTCAGTTACTTTCATTCCAAGTTCATTATCTTCAATGATGGTTTTATTGTAATCACTGTATATATTTTAAACTTCCGCCACCATAAGCAATTTCTCCAAGATTTAATTAGCAGTCGAAAATCTGTACTCACCAATATTACAAAAACTCCACAATTTGAACCATCAGTCTGGTCAATAAAATCATTTCCAGTTATTGCACTCACATTGAAATTGTTCTTTTCAATCAATTGTCTAAAATATAAAACATAAACAATTTTTTAATGAATTTATGCACTCTCTCTTAATCAGATTATATTTACTTTCCAATAATTGAACATGTTAGCTGCAATTCTTTATAAGTGAACAACTATTTACATAGTGTCTAAATTATTTTCGGATATTTTGTAAAATTGATTGTCAAAAAAGTGTTAAATATTTCCTAAAACCGATAAAAGAAATCATTGATGTAAATGGAATCATTAAGTCATATAGACCATGCAAGAATTAGAGTAAGAAAGTATGTGGCAAAGTCTAATTTCAAATACAAAGAAACTAAGTCTGAAAACATGTTTAAAAGGGATTAAAATCATGCTGATATTAATGAAAATCACTGTAGAAATTTTCTGTAGATAGTAGACATTGTCCCAAATAAGACACAGTGACATTCCACTAAACTGTTTGAAGAATTAAAAGTGTAATTTTATCCCCCCCCCCCCCCCGCCCCCCACCAAAAAAAAAAAAAAAAATAACCAAAAACTTTAACCTGGAATTTGTAAGTTAAATTGCCATACGAAAAAGGGTTAAATATTTCCCAAAATAACCTGAAACATAAAAAAACATAATGCGAATGATACAATCAATAGTAATATTAATGTAAAAGACAAAAACCCCCAAACTTTGAAGTTGACTAAAAAACTTTAACCAAAACTCCAAATGTTAACAGACGGACAGATGAAAGTGATGACTAAACAGGAAAAAAAATATTTGAACCTTCAGTAAAAAACTTTAACCACAAACTTTAACCAAAACTCTAAATGTTAACAGATGTACGGACAGACAGACGAAAGTCATGACTATAGCCCTCACTGTAAACAGGGGGTCTAAAAATGTATGTAATAAAAGAATGTCTTGACTCATTTTAAAGGTTTCTTTATAACAAAATTGTTGCAATTTGTTGAAACAGATACAAATGCTAAACTGTCTGTGTATTCTCCACTGAATAAGTTGGGCGCTACTCCTAGAACTTCCTTTTAAAAGCGATTGTCTAAAGCTCACTTGTAGACATGCTTCCTTACAAGCATGTATATTTGTTTATTGGGATTTAACAAAACTTTCAACAGTCAGTCATTCCATGTTCGACAGTTAATGTATGTAAGAAGCAGCGATACCTTGAGATAGCTATTGAGCAGTGGCACGCAACTGCCAGACAAACTCACCAACTTACTAGTGAGGAGATGCGGACACAAGCAAAAGTTTGCAAAGATTGAAGGCAGGAAATGATGTACAGTATACCTTAGTACATAGTGGTAAAATCATATTTATGTGCCTTACCCAACATTCAGTGGACTCAGCACAGATTTTGTCACTTAGCACAAAACTGTTAACTTTTCAAATTAAATTTCAACAAATAAGCGACCACATTCCTACCCAACAAGCATACTACAATTTCAAATACAATAGTTGAGAAATGGTAGCTAGATAAATTAAAAACAACTTCCTATATCACCACCAACAGTCATGTTTTTCAAGCTTTTACTGTGAAACTCCTCATCTTACATATAGATGTCCCTCTAAGGCCTTGTTTAAATTTATTAGGGAAAGTACATCGGCTTTCGTGTGGTAAAAAGAATAATGGGCAGCAAAAATTTCGCTTTTCTTAAACAAGAAGAATGTTACTAAGGTAACACATGCCCCCCCTCCCCCCACCTGTGACCTTCACCTTGCAGATGCGGCGGAAATTATTACCTTCTGACTGTCCTTAACATTTGTAAAAAGTTTAACAATTGTACTATGATTCGTTTCTGATTTATGGCTGAGACACGAATATTGACCGATTTTTAGTGTGATCTTGAAATGTGACCTTGACCTTGAAGGTACGAACCCGGCTATGGTGTGTGACACATCCCCCATGGTCCTTTATAATTGTGTGGCGTTTGATGACTGTGGCCCTAACAGTTTTCGAGTTATTGGCTCAGACACACACTCAGACACACACACACGGACACACGTACAGTTCAATCACTATATGCCACCCGACTCAAGTCAGGGGGGGCATAAAAACATGTCAAGTCAAGGGGTTCCAATTCAACCAATTAAACTAAAAAATTTGATTTGTCTCCAAAACATCTCCATTTTCCCCAAAACTGAACATTTCCTTTCACTTTTGAAGACCTCAACTGATAATGAAACAAACTCATATTTCATCACTTACAGTACAATTAAATAATTATCCTGTAATGAAGGTAGAAACAATGACCAATTTTTATAAAAATGCTCTCATCGAACAAGGTGTAGGTGTCAAGGTGTTAGAAACAGAGATTTGACAAGCTATACTTTGATGCTCCTTTAAGAATCACAAATCTCAACAAGTGGTTATTAGTCTGTTTTGTATTCACTAAAACAACAGGTTATCAGCTTTACAAAATCGCGAAATTCAACCAGACAAAGACATTTGTCCTGCTAAGCTTGGTGGATTTACAGCAATTACCTGGTAATCCATTATTTTCCCCATGAATTAGCAAGTGTTCTAAAAAAGTTCAGCCAGACAGTTGATTGAATCAGTGGCATTAATTTACTGTAGTTGTGTGCCCTCTTTAGCTGTCTGGGATATCATAAAAAAATTTGAGTTCAATCAGGGTTTTTTCATCATTATGAGAATCACATTATCTTTCACATGAGTAGAAATGTTTTACAACTTTCTTTCATTTATAAAATATAATAGTAACACTAGTTCATGAATGACATAATTTTACCTTACCCATTTAGTTTCCTTCTTTCGTCTTCCCAAAGGATCATAGCAAAACACCTGGACATCTTTATTATTTACTTCAAGAATCTGCAAAATTAGACAAAAGAATAAAACTAGATTTTTTTCAAACTTTTTATTACTGTTAACAAATATAAATGTACATTATATGCTTCCTGATGAGGATTATGACAAAATTTAATAATTCATCTATTCGTGTTTAACTTCAACTTAAGCACGCACTGATGGCTATATTATGACCTAAACACAAGTAAATAATAACAGGTAAACAATCTTTTACAGTTATGTAGACCACATTTCTGGACTTCCATTGGCTTATGAGTCTGATTTTACTAGAAGAGCAGAATTTGTTCACAATGATTGTACAAGCACTGTTTAATTTCTTATGGGTACCTACAGAGGGATTATTACAAAATACTATGAATAACTTTGCATGTGTCTTCAATGGATTTACAAAACTAAATTTATATTTATAGCTGACCGATACTGAAGTTGCACTTGTAACACACTATTACTATTATTGAAATATTGATTTTTCACAAAAATTATGATTTTCTAATGAAGTGCAAGGACTTTCCCTTGAACCCACAAAAACATGGAGGGGAAACTCAAAATATAGAGTAGAATACAAACCACAAGGATCCAATGCAGGTGGGCGTTCAGTGGCAGAAAGATCAGCTGTACATCTTTTTTTATCTAAAAAAGCATCAAGGAGAATAATATTTATTACAAGTGGACAGCCAGAAATGTGTTCCTTAAGATGATTCATCAGATTTGAATTAAAACTTTGCAAAACCATACAA
Organism: Pictodentalium vernedei; assembly: GCA_031216915.1. Lineage (NCBI taxonomy): Eukaryota > Metazoa > Mollusca > Scaphopoda > Dentaliida > Dentaliidae > Pictodentalium > Pictodentalium vernedei. The sequence goes on from CM062294.1 coordinate 316,271,523, forward strand.
TAATACTTTCTGAATCATTTTCTTTCCGTATAGGTTTGGGTGTCATGATTCACACAGTTTCTGACAAGGAAAGGAATTATGTATCACTGCTTGTGAAAGTCATAAAAATTCAACCATCACTTTTTTCTAATATTTGATGTTCATCTGTGGCCCATTACATTTTTTTATCAATGTTTGTTCTAAGGTTTAGAATTTTACATTAAAAACAGTTCATTTAAAGTTATATCCATTTTGGTGGGGGAAAGGGAGTGGGGGGGGGGGGGGCAAATAATCATGTAGATGGCTCTGCTTTGAATTTATTTATTGGTGTTTAAGGTCGCATACTTCTACACAAAGGTCAATAGTGACCGCAACATGGGGGTAAGATCTAGTCCAGCCAATCATTTATACCCATGTTGCCCATCTAAGGGGACTTCCATACAGACATGGATGAACGGGTCCTGTTTTACCAATAAAACAAGAGCTAGTTTACTACAGTAAACAAGCACTGCTTCACTTCCTGGGGTTCCCATAGGTAAGATTCTGCTTTGAAGGACTAATTTTAAGCATAGTATGATACATGACAGCAAACTAAAACAATCATTATATACGTCCATTGAGTGCAATAAGGTTCAATCTACAATCCTAAAGCACAGCACATGATGCCTTGCTGAATTCAAGGGGTGATATGTGGTTAGCACAAGAGAAGTACTTTCTTCGAACATCTTTGTATTTACAAGATAGCCATGAGTTTGCAAAAGAGATGAACATCAGTCTAGTTGCCCTACTCTACTCTGCTAGAATTCTTTGAAAGGGAAGAGAGACTATTTAATTTGCAAAATAGGTTTTAGTTGATCTGCGCACCAATATGAATGTTTATACAAACAAAAAACACTCCCACCCATCATCATCCACTCAAACTATGCTGACTCTGTGCCACGGAATAGAGTAAAAATGTGATTTGTTACTATTTGATAAGTGTATAAAATCAATGAGATACTCTGAGACTTGGAATAGCCAGCAAAATATTGAAAATAACCCATAACCCTAACTGATTCAATCCATAGGGTGCAAATTGGGAAAAAGCATCAATAGAGCAACTATCAGAGCAAAACTGACATGCAAGATAATAAAACATATAATGTGTAGATAATATTCACAATGCAAAAGGCCTACATTATTTTCGAGTAAAACCACTGTAGATGGGCGATAATAGGTCAAAGAATCACAAACATAATCACAATTTTATCTTGAAGCAACACAGAAAGCTCATCATCTCGGTAAAAACCTCCTGGCTAGAGTTTTTGTATCTGCACATAAAACACATTCTCTACTAGCTAAAATTGTACTCTAATATACAAAGTAAATCTTAAATATACAAATCAGATAAAATGAAAGTATATTTACTCTACATTAGATGGCATAGCTTAAATATGTTAAATATATATTGTGTTTGGCATATAATATGAATATAGTATAATTTGCATTTAAAATGGATTATTACACTCACAAAAAATCCTCTAATGTTAGACATACATGTATAAATACTAATAATGCCTCTGCAAGAAATCAGGTGTAAGTGCATGAGTAGTTTCTAGATCCTGAAGTGAAGTTATTGAAGATTTTTTATGAAAAACTTTAAATATATCAAGTAAAAAATAAACAATTATTATGATCAAAGGCTTTATACAACTGTTGGTGATTATCAAAATAAGAGCACATAATAACATCCTGTTCACAATTTTTCTGTTAATCTCAAGAATAACATGATTTTAATATTACCTCGAGTGTTCTCTTGCCTTGTTGTATCTGGCTGGCAACAAAAGTGTCAACACCTAATGCTGAATTTTCCTAAAAAAATAAAGATGCAAAAAAAATCATTTTCAAAGGCCATGGTTGTAACATATAAAGAGTTCTCTGCAAACAAGTTAAAACATTTAAAACTCCGAAATTCCTCAACTAACTTACGAAGAAACAGTAGTTGAGACAAGCTAGAGAGAAACTGTCACACACAATATGACCTCATCTACTTAAAATTTCATTAAACTCCAATAAACAAAATAAAACTAGATAACTCTTTACCTTTACAAATGGACCTAATTTGAGTAAAATAAACACTTACCATAGCTAGCTTTCAGTTTTGTTTCTTTTTAGGGGGTGGGGTAGGTAGGGGTGGGGAGTGCATTTCCTTTTAAAAAGAGCAATTTTAGGCCATACAAAGTTGATTGTCTGTTTCTCATGCCATTTTTTTCAAAAAAGCATGTGGGTGGGTGGGCGTTTTTTTTTATATTTTTTCCCAGAGGCTTTTATAGAACATTTGCTTTATGTTTCAGGGTCTCAAATATACAGAATACTGCAAAAATAGTGATCGATGTAAAGCTGTACATGTCAGAATAATGGTCTGACAGTCTGACAAATAAAAAATGCACATGTATATTTTAAACAGAAGCTGTATTTTTGTTTCAAATAAAACAAATAAACAAAAAAAATGTCTTGTTTCACTTAATATGCTTTCTACCATCTAAGGTAGTCACCAGTGACGATACTCATATTTCAATGGAATCAATTCTGGTATCAAAATCCCCCACCTGGCAACCTTAGATATCAAATTAGGGGAGGGAGTTGAAATATTGCCTTCAGCAATTGTTCACCAGATAATATCTAATGGAAATTATCCAGTGAACAATTGTTGAAGGCAATATTCTAACTCCCTTCACTCTGTGGTCAGGTTCAGTACCGGTAGTTCTGTCATAATTATCAATGCAAAATCGGAAATAATTTCCAAACTCCTCTGCCACGTCACTCACGGTTGCTTGAAGAAATACACGTTGGAATTTATCAGGCTATCTACTTTTGCCCACAAACAAAACATTCCACATGTGACGAACTGTACCCACAAGACCAGGTTTCTCCCCATGCCCCACCTGTCCCGTGCACAAACCCTGAAAAGTTTGTTGAGTGTGCCGTTTGGATTCAAGTCGTCCACAATGCACCAACCTAACACAACAGTCAGAGCCAACTTCATTTGAACAGAAATGAGACAGGGCATTTTCTTTCTTTTCTTTATTCAAACTGATATGATTATTATTAAAAGAAACGAAAGTGTGAAAATAAGAATGTTGACACATGAAATGGCTGTCAAACTTGACCTACACATTTGTGTTTCCAAACAACTCAATGCTGAAATTGTTGAGTAAAAAACACAACCTGGAAACGAAAGTTCGTCGAAACCGGTCTACCGCCCCATACGAGTTCGCCTCTGAGAATATATTATTACAAAAACAATCGACTGGCACCACCTCCAAAATCGAATCGCACCATGCCGAAGCCGATTCGCACCATCTCAAAAGTCGAATTGCACAATTTTATGGGATGGTGTGAAGCGACTTTGGGCTGTTTGGGGTTGGTGCGAATTGACCATTCCCCTTTGTGACTGTTTGTTGTCAGTCTGAAATAGTGGAGGACACTGTCGTTCTGGCTGTTGTTATGACGTACCTCTTGCAGAATAAAACATTTTCTGTCGTGAATATTGCTAAAATACACCTACTTTATTCACGTATGATGAAGAATAAGCTTGCAATGTGTTAATTTTGATTTTTCTAACGCAAACGTTCAGTACGATCGATTTACCAAAATGAGCCCAAAATCTTGATTTTTTTTTAAAGATTTTTGGGGGTGATAAAAAGGTTGCATGCACACCAAAAATGAGCATGCGTGGGCCTGAGAAACAGGGGTTCTTTTTATGGCCTTAAAGAGAATGGAAATTAAAATTTTATATCAAATTTTATTTCTTAAGTAACTTACCAAAGTAACACAAGCTCCTAATCTCATATAATTACTTCTTTGGAAATGAGCAGATTTTGATGGATTGATGAGGAAAAAAGCCCTAGGAGAGCACAAAAAGTTAAAAAAAAAGAAAAAAAAGGACCAAACTGCTTTGACCAGGTGCATAGTGACCCACTGTCCAACACCTGTCAAACATGTGCAATCGATTTAAAAATTGCAGAATACAGTTGAACTGTGTTAATTGAATAGACAGTTTGCCATTGAAAATTATTCAGTTAACAGTAGTATTCAGTTAGCAGGGATTGTGTCACTTTCCCATATTCTAGAGATGAACTTACCATTTATTCTATGATATCTTGTTTGACAGAGCTCCATCAGATCTGTCAAACAAGATATAATAGATTAAATGCCTATATTGGATGTACCAAGGCCAATTAGGTCTATAAACAAAGGAAAACTGGGGAGAGTGAAGGTAATTTCTCGACAGGCTAAACAATTTTTTATTCAATTAACAAGACTTTACTCTATAACCTATATTCAATTAACAGGTCAAATTTGTACTGGGTGAATGGTCTATGGTTTTGTTTTGGGAAATAATATTCAATTAACAGGGTTATTCAGTTAAGAGATATCCAATTAAGTGGATGACACTGTAACATATAAATGTATATTTGATAAAAAAACTTGGACCTAAAATTGTAATTTATTTGCAACTTTTAAATTTAAGACAACTGTTACTTGACGAAAAGGAGTCACATATATACATGTTTATAATGGAATACCACCAGAAGTCAGAGTTAAAGCCTGTCTAGTGGCATGTATAACTGAGAATTACTAAAAATTAAGACTGTATGATAAGACATATTACATTAAACTGATGTGAAAAGTGTTAACCAACCTGTAAAGCTTGTGATTGGAAGTTAATGAAACCTTGGAAGGGATGTCCAGATAATATGGTGGTCTGTATATGGTACTGAGAGAGTCTGACTTTGTAGAGTTGCAAAAGAAGTAATGATGAAGACATATTCTGGTCTCACAATGATAACATGGTGCGTTGATGCATGGGCAGACGGACAGGCAGACAGGCATATTTTCAGTACAAAATTTCCCACATTCGAACTTGACCTAGGTATTGATAAAAGTAATCCATATATGAAATTTCATTGAAATCGGTTGACTCTAAGGAAAGTTAGAGTCTGGAAACCATCAGCCAATCAAATTTCAGCAACTTAATTAAATATGCACGGAAAATGTCCATGTTTGAACTTGGACCCACAATTTATGAAAGTGATCTCTTACCCAAATTTCATCGAAAGCGACTGACTGTAAGGAAAGTTAGAGTCTGGAAACGAAAAACAAAGAAAGTGTGCACTTTATGAGTATTAGTAGTAGCACTGAATAAATCAAAGTTTCCAAAATTTGCATAATTTTTGCACGAGAACAAAACCTGTATTATATGTGATGTATTGCATGTTACTAAACATTCATACACAAATTTATTCAAATCTGAACTTTCATATAGAAGTTCTGTACAAAAAACTGATTACATCCAATTTTGGAACAAAATGGCCACTGGTGGCCATCTTGAATTTTGGACCAAACCCCAAAACACATATTCTGGTCTCATAATGATAACAAAGATACCCAAAAAGTTTCGTGAAGACCGGTTCATAAATACGGCTTTTTGTCTGAGGTGCGTTGACGCATGGGGCAGACGGACAGATTTTCGGTGCAAAATTTCCCACATTCAAACTTGACCTAGGTATTGATAAAAGTAATCCATATTTGAAATTTCATTGAAATCGGTTGATTTCAAGGAAAGTTAGAGTCTGGAAACCGTCAGACAATCAAATTTCAGCAACCCAATTAAATATGCACGGAAAATGCCCATATTCGAACTTGGACCCACAATTGATGAAAGTGATCAACTACCCAAATTTCATTGAAATGCAGTCACTGTAAGGAAAGTTGGAGTCTGGAAACGAACAACATGGAAGGATGGAAGAACGGACGGACACCCCGAATTTAATATCTCCCGTTTTTTTCAAAAAGTGGGAAACAAAAAGTAAACCTGAAATCACAAAAAGAATTGCTTACATTATCCTATTGGAGCCCTCAGGTAGCTACATTTCTGCAATTGGCTCCAGTTTTCAGTGTTGCAATTGATGGTGACTGTTACCTCAATACGAATAAACACATAAATTACAATCATCAAGCAGTGCCCATTATTCTTAGATCCTATACAGCATACCATAATTAAATTTACAGTAAAACTTCAAGAACAACAGTCCAAAACTGTACACTGAAGGCTGAAAACATACATTTGATATTGGGACTGTCTTTCAAATTGACCCTGATTTCCATCAGAGCTACACATGATGGAAATGAACTTAATACCTGTTTGAAAAATATGTGCTCAAAAAGGGATGATCTTATTGAAGGAAAACTCATCTAAGAATACTTTGAAAGAGCAGAGTATAATTTTTAAAAAAAATTACCTTAAACTCCATTGAATGGCTGAAGAAAAAAAATGACACATACAAACATAAACAGAAAAAGGGCCAAAAAATGAAATGAAAACTAAAGGTTGAGCATGCATTATTTGGTTTGTCCAACACCCTTGTCACCACTGCCAACTGAATCTGGAGAAGTTGTATTAATAATATTATAATATACACATTTATAATTCAGACTCACAATGTGAGTTGAAGTTTGGGCTCCCACAATTTCAAGGACTTCAATTATATGAAGAAGTTTTTATTGAAAATTTAAATAAAGCACCACATTCAAATTTTTGGTTCTCTTGTGGCGCCCAAATATGGACCTAGAGAACTTATCAGGCCAAAAATTATTCCCTGAGGTAGAAGGATGTTTTAAGAATGAGTTAGTTTTTGAAAATGTGAGATGCCTGTTATTTCAACACTGAATAATAAAAATTCAATGAATTCTAAACTATAGAAATCAACTTACAATATCCCAATTAAAGTTTTTCAAATAACACTCCACATTATTACCTCTTCTCAAGCTTAAAGAGAGAGAAAAAAAGTTATAATTTTCTGTTGTAATCATTCATCTATATATCTTTAGGCCACTGTTCAGTTTACATGACTGGTTTGATCCGATAATTAGTCAACAGCTGACAACTATAAACAATCTAGCACAATGCATTGGATCAAGTTGTCCACATAAAAAAGCACTTTCAGTCATGTTTGCTCAAACAGAGAAACTGAAGTACCATATAAGCATGCTATGAGTATCAAATTTCGTAAATATACCCTTTTTTAAATGTACAGAACTGTAAGAGCTTCTTCATCATTTCTTTATTCTCCACCGAAATGCATAAATGTTTAAGTCCCTCCACCTGTCCCTTCCAAGATTATGACTGCTGGAAACTGTACTTGTTAACACACAAAGAAAAACAAGTGCAATGCATGCCACACCCCCAACCCCCACCCAACTCCCTGCACAGCATGAGCTTCTAATCATTTAACTTTGTGGATATTGAATTAATACATATCTTATCTGTTAAACCATAGCATCAATACAGCAGGCCAACAAATATGTCCATGTGACACCACAGTCTCCGCTATATGATAAATTATATTTGTTGGTTAATTCAAAGTCCAAAAGGGGGCTATAACTCACAGAAAGATTGTCACAAAGTACTGAAAAAGAAATGCATCTGGTATATCGTCTACAGTAAGGTATATTCCAAGTTTTATTGAAATCAGGAATCAAAAACTGAAGTTACCATTGGGAAAACAATATCAACATGTAAAGTCAGAAAAGGGGCCATAACTCTGTCAAAAAATATCAGACCAAGTCCACTATCAGTCCCGACCTGTATTATGTGGACATAAACCTATAAAATTTTGTTTCTTTAATAAAATTAAAAGTTTCACAATTAATATACAGAATGTTTACAAAATGTTCAAATAGATAAATATTTCAGCCTGTAAATTGCCAGAAAGATCAAAAAGACAATACTTCCTACCTGACATTGTGCTTACATCTGCCACAAATATGAATTGCCAGCTCCTGCAATCTGAATTTCACAATACCAGTCAGGCTGTCCAGTTCATAATCACAACTGCACTGTGCACATGATTTGCTGAATTGGAAAATGTACAAATAATTTAAATCCATACCAGGTCACAGAATCTTTTACAATTTTGCATAAGAATATTATGTATCTTAGGTGCTTTATTTAAAAGAGGGGTTGAAAAGGTTGTATTCAATCTTTTTATTCCAATGTTCTATTTTTGTTGGCAAAACTGTTTTCTTCTCAGAAGAAGCGTAAACATATTATATTTCATTTCCTGTGAAGAATTTTCTTCTTTGTTAAAAATTATAAATTATTTCTGGGATCGTATACCTTTAGCTAAATACTTTTATGCCATGTAAAGCTGTTAAAATGACAAGGTTGGAATAGTAAAAGACAAAGAAAACAAAATTATACAATTTTCCATTATAATGGGCTGAAGATAAGGTGGGATTAAAATTCATTCAAACAAATCTCAATCAATACCATGATTTTAGAGTGTCCCAAAACAACTCTGCCTTTATTTGTGCATACTAATAGAAAAAATGAAATTGGTAATTAGAACGTATGTAAAAAAGAAAAATTTCTCACTAAAATTTCACATTTTCCTTGAGAAAAAACCCATTTTTCTAAAGGTTAATACAGCAATACTTGATTTTTGTTTTATCCAAAAAAAAAAAGAATTTGATCACTCTGAAAAAGAGAAAATTATCATTAGGCCTCACAAAGTAGATCTTATGTTTCTCAGACCATTTTTGTAAAATTGCATGCAGGCGGGCAGGTTTTTTATTTTTCTAATAATTTCTTTGCCATCAAAAGTCCATGCTCCGGATTTGTTTCATGTTTTAGGCCTCATAATCTACAGAATACCATGGGTGGTGTTGTTTTTCACCCCTTGACTGCGAGAAGGCTTTGCAGTGCTAAAGCATTGCACAGCCTTGTTGCACTCAAGAGACAAATTTATCAGTTTTAGAAACTTGGATAAAATATCAGACAAACCATCAAACTTTTTTCAAGTTTGCATTGGTTATAAAAAGTGAGCATGTGGGTACCAAATGGACCATGCATGCCTGAGAAACAGATTTTTAATTTTTTCAGGCCTTAACAAAAATTATTTTGTTCAACTGATATTAGGCACACCACAAACAGGACTGATTATGGTTGCGGAGAGCAGGGGGTAAACTATTATGACTTACGTCCTGACTGGAGAAAGCAACTACACCATCATGGCATGTTTTATTTCATGGCTTGATGAAGAGGTTGGAATTTATTCAGTCGTATTTAAAGTCACACATTTCTGCACAATGGCTAATCGCAACACAACATGGATATAATCAGGTCTAGCCAATGGTTCATATCAATCTTGTCCATTTTAGAAGACTTATACCCCAGGCATTGGTTACCAGGTTCTATTTTACAAGTAAACAAGCTCTGCCTATTTTTGGGGGGTTCCAAAGAGAGTAGTAGTTGGAATATTTGTTGTGACTAAATACATGTAGTAGATTTGAACAAACTTAAATCTAAGTTCCTTAAGGATGCTCTATTGGTGCAGAGTGGTGGTTCATGAGAAGATTTTTAAGGAATATTCTCCATATTGTCTTTAGATAAAAGTCAGCCCAAATATTAACCGTGGTTCTTAAATGTGAAAATGTAGCAATACCCATTATTGCACTACTGGAATGATTAATGAGTAGTGTAAAATTGTATTACGGATTCAGAGATTCTGTGCTACAAGACAAAATATGGAGAACATGTAGGGATACCTGTCATAGCACGATTGGGCTGCATACTGAGCAATGTAAAATTGTATTCCAGACTCAGAGACTCTGTGCTACATGGTGAAATACAGGGAAAATGTAGCAATACCTGGCATAGCATGACTGGCATGTTCACTGAGTACAGAAAAATTGTATTACGGATTCAGAGACTATGTGCTACAAGACAAAATATGGATAAAATGTAGGAATACCTGTCATAGCCTGATTGGCATGAATACTGAGCAAAGTATAATTGCATTTCAGGTTCAGAGACTCTGTGCTAAATGACAAAATATGAAGAAAATGTAGCAATACGCATCATTGCTCTACTGGAATGATTAAAGAGTGGTGTAAAATTGTATTACGGATTCAGAGACTGTCCTACAAGACAAAATATGGTGAAAATGTGGAAAAACCTGTCACAGCATGACTGGACTGCATACTGAGCAATGTATCATTGCATTCCAGGTTCAGAGACTCTGTGCTATATGGGAAAATAAGGAGAAAATGTAGCGATACCCACCATTGCTCTACTCGAATGATTAATGAGTAGTGAAAAATTGTATTACGGATTCGGAGACTGTGTGCTACAAGACAAAATATGGAGAAAATGTAGGCATAGCTGTCATAGCATGATTGGCCTGCATACTGAGCAATGTTAAATTGTATTCCGGGCTTAGAGACTCTGACAAAATATAGAGAAAATGTGGGAAAACCTGTTATAGTATGACTGGCCTGCATACTGAGCAAGGTATAATTGCATTCCAGGTTCAGAGACTCTGTGCTAAGTGACAAAATATGAAGAACATGTAGCAATACCCATTATTGCACTACTGGGATGATTAATGAGTAGTGTAAAATTGTATTACGGATTCAGAGACTCTGTGCTACAAGACAAAATATGGAGAAAATATAGGAATACCTGTCATAGCATGATTGGCCTGCATACTGAGAAATGTTAAATTGTATTCCGGGCTTAGAGACTCTGTGCTACATGATGAAATAAAGAGAAAACGTAGCAATACCTGTCATAGTATGACTGGCATGTTCACTGAGTGGTGAAAAATTGTATTACGGATGCAGAGACTATGTGCTACAAGACAGAATATGGATAAAATATAGGAATACCTGTCATAGCATGACTGGCCTGCATACCGAGCAAGGTATAATTGCATTCCAGGTTCAGAGTCTCTGTGCTAAATGACTAAATATGAAGAAAATGTAACAATACCCACCATTGCCCTACTCGAATGATTAATGGGTAGTAAAAAATTGTATTACGGATCCAGAGACTCTGTGCTACAAGTCCAAATATGGAGAGAATGTAGGAATACCTGCCATGGGATGATTGGCCTGCATACTGAGCAATGTGAAATTGTATTTCAGGCTCAGAGACTCTGTGGTACATGGTGAAATATAGAGAAAATGTAGCAATACCTGTCATAGCATGACTGGCATTTTCACTGAGTAGTAAAAAATTGCATTACGGATTCAGAGACTCTGTGCTACAAGACAAAATATAGAGAAAATGTGGGAAAACCTGTTATAGTATGACTGGCCTGCATAATGAGCAAAGTAAAATTGTATTCCAGACTCAGAGACTCTGTGCTACATGTTGAAATATATAGAAAATGTAGCAATACCTGTCATAGCATGACTGGCATGTTGACTGAGTAGTAAAAAATTTTATTACGGATTCAGAGACTCTGTGCTACAAGACAAAATATGGATAAAAAGTAGGCATACCTGTCATAGCGTGACTGGCCTGCATACTGAGCAAAGTATAATTGCATTTCAGGCTCAGAGACTGCTAAATCACAAAATATGAAGAAAATGTAGCAATACCCACCATTGCTCTACTGGAAAGATTAATGAGTAGTGTAAAATTCTATTACGGATTCAGAGACTCTATGCCACAAGACAAAATATGGAGAAAATGTGGTAAAAGCTGTCATAGCATGATTGGCCTGCATACTGTGCAATGTAAAATTGTATTTCAGGCTCAGAGACTCTGTGCTACATGGTGAAATATAGAGAAAATGTAGCAATACCTGTCATAGCATGACTGGCATGTTCACTGAGTAGTAAAGAATTGTATTACGGATTCAGAGACTCCGTGCTACAAGACAAAATATGTAGAAAATGTGTGAAAACCGGTTATAGTATGACTGGCCTGCATACTGAGCAAGGTATAATTGCATTCCAGGCTCAGAGACTCTGTGCTACATGATGAAATATAGATAAAATGTAGCAATACCTGTCATAGCATGACTGGCATGTTCACTGAGTAGAGAAAAATTGTATTACGGATTCAGAGACTCTGTGCTACAAGACAAAATATGGATAAAATGTATGAATACCTGTTATAGCATGGCTGGCCTGCATACTGAGTAAAGAATAATTGTATTCCAGGTTCAGAGACTCTGTGCTAAATGATAAAATATGTAGAAAATTTAACAATACCCATCATTGCTCTACCCTAATGATTAATGAATAGTGAAAAATTGTATTACGGATTCAAAGACTCTGTGCTACAAGAGAAAATATGGACAAAATGTAGCAATACCTGCCATAGCATGATTGGGATGCATACTGAGCAATGTAAAATTGTATTCCAGACTCAGAGACTCTGTGCTACATAATGAAATAAAGAGAAAATGTAGCAATACCTGACATTGCATGACTGGCATGTTCACTGAGTACAGAAAAATTGTATTACGGATTCGGAGACTCTGTGCTACAAGACAAAATATGGATAAAATGTAGGAATACCTGTCATAGCCTGATTGGCATGCATACTGAGCAAAGTATAATTGCATTTCAGGTTCAGAGACTCTGTGCTAAATGACAAAATATGAAGAAAATGTAGCAACACGCATCATTGCTCTACTGGAATGATTAAAGAGTAGCGTAAAATTGTATTACGGATTCAGAGACTCTGTGCTACAAGACAAAATATGGTGAAAATGTGGAAAAACCTGTCACAGCATGACTGGCCTGCATACTGAGCAATGTATCATTGCATTCCAGGTTCCGAGACTCTGTGCTGTATGGGAAAATAGGGAGAAAATGTAGCGATACCCACCATTGCTTTACTCTAATGATTAATGAGTAGTGAAAAATTGTATTACGGATTCAGAGACTCTGTGCTAGAAGTCCAAATATGGAGAGAATGTAGGAATACCTGTCATAGGATGATTGGCCTGCATACTGAGCAATGTAAAATTGTATTTCAGGCTCAGAGACTCTGTGGTACATGGTGAAATATAGAGAAAATGTAGCAATACCTGTCATAGCATGACTGGCATGTTCACTGAGTAGTAAAAAATTGTATTACGGATTCAGAGACTCTGTGCTACAAGACAAAATATGGAGAAAATGTGTGAAAACCGGTTATAGTATGACTGGCCTGCATACTGAGCAAGGTATAATTGCATTCCAGGTTCAGAGACTCTGTGCTAAATGACAAAATATGAAGAAAATGTAGCAATACCCATTATTGCACTACTGGGATGATTAATGAGTAGTGTAAAATTGTATTACGGATTCAGAGACTCTGTGCTACAAGACAAAATATGGAGAAAATGTAGGAATACCTGCCATAGCATGATTGGCCTGCATACTGAGCAATGAAAAATTGTATTCCAGACTCAGAGACTCTGTGCTACATGATGAAATATAGAGAAAATGTAGCAATACCTGACATAGCATGACTGGCATGTTCACTGAGTAGAGAAAAATTGTATTACGGATTCAGAGACTCTGTGCTACAAGACAAAATATAGAGAAAATGTGGGAAAACCAGTTATAGTATGACTGGCCTGCATACTGAGCAAGGTATAATTGCATTCCAGGTTCAGAGACTCTGTGATAAATGACAAAATATGAAGAAAATGTACCAATACCCATTATTGCACTACTGGGATGATTAATGAGTAGTGTAAAATTGTATTACGGAATCAGAGACTCTGTGCTACAAGACAAAATATGGAGAAAATGTAGGAATACCTGTCATCGCATGATTGGCCTGCATACTGAGCAATGTTAAATTGTATTCCGGGCTTAGAGACTCTGCTACATGATGAAATATATAGAAAATGTAGCAATACCTGTCATAGTATGACTGGCATGTTCACTGAGTGGTGAAAAATTGTATTACGGATGCAGAGACTATGTGCTACAGGACAGAATATGGATAAAATGTAGGAATACCTACATACCTACATACTGTCTGTTCACTGAGTAGAGAAAAATTGTATTACGGATTCAGAGACTCTGTGCTACAAGACAAAATATGGATAAAATGTAGGACTACCTGTTATAGCATGACTGGCCTGCATACTGAGCAAAGTATAATTGCATTCCAGGTTCAGAGTCTCTGTGCTAAATGACTAAATATGAAGAAAATGTAATAATACCATTGCCCTACTCGGATGATTAATGGGTAGTGAAAAATTGTATTACGGATTCAGAGTCTCTGTGCTACAAGTCCAAATATGGAGAGAATGCATGAATACCTGTCATGGGATGATTGGCCTGCATACTGAGCAATGTGAAATTGTATTTCAGGCTCAGAGACTCTGTGGTACATGGTGAAATATAGAGAAAATGAAGCAATATCTGTCATAGCATGACTGGCATTTTCACTGAGTAGTAAAAAATTGTATTACGGATTCAGAGACTCTGTGCTACAAGACAAAATATGGAGAAAATGTGGGAAAACCTGTTATAGTATGACTGGCCTGCATACTGAGCAAGGTATAATTGCATTCCAGGTTCAGAGACTCTGTGCTAAATGACAAAATATGAAGAAAATGTAGCAATACCCATTATTGCACTACTGGGATGATTAATGAGTAGTGTAAAATTGTATTACGGATTCAGAGACTCTGTGCTACAAGACAAAATATGGAGAAAATGTAGGAATACCTGCCATAGCATGATTGGCCTGCACACTGTGCAATGTAAAATTTTATTTCAGGCTCAGAGACTCTGTGCTAAATGACAAAATATGAAGAAAATGTAGCAATACCCATCATTGCTCTACTGGAAAGATTAATGAGTAGTGTAAAATTCTATTACGGATTCAGAGACTCTGTGCTACAAGACAAAATATGGAGAAAATGTGGTAAAAGCTGTCAATGCATGATTGGCCTGCATACTGAGCAATGTAAAATTGTATTTCAGGCTCAGAGACTCTGTGCTACATGGTGAAATATAGAGACAATGTAGCAATACCTGTCATAGCATCACTGGCATGTTCACTGAGTAGTAAAAAATTGTATTACGGATTCAGAGACTCTGTGCTACAAGACAAAATATGGAGAAAATGTGTGAAAACCGGTTATAGTATGACTGGCCTGCATACTGAGCAAGGTATAATTGCATTCCAGGCTCAGAGACTCTGTGCTACATGATGAAATATAGGTAAAATGTAGCAATACCTGTCATAGAATGACTGGCATGTTCACTGAGTAGAGGAAAATTGTATTACGGATTCAGAGACTCTGTTCAAGAAGACAACATATGGATAAAATGTATGAATACCTGTTATAGCATGACTGGCCTGCATACTGAGCAAAGAATAATTGTATTCCCGGTTCAGAGACTCTGTGCTAAATGACAAAATATGTCGAAAATTTAACAATACCCATCATTGGTCAACCCTAATGATTAATTAGTAGTGAAAAATTGTATTACGGATTCAGAGACTCTGTGCTACAAGAGAAAAT
Source organism: Pictodentalium vernedei (assembly GCA_031216915.1). Taxonomy (NCBI): domain Eukaryota; kingdom Metazoa; phylum Mollusca; class Scaphopoda; order Dentaliida; family Dentaliidae; genus Pictodentalium; species Pictodentalium vernedei. Next base: position 316,286,819 of record CM062294.1, read on the forward strand.
ATGGATACAATGTTGGAATACCTGTCATAGCATGATTGGCCTGCATACTGAGCAATGTATAATTGTATTCCAGACTCAGATACTCTGTGCTACACGATGAAATATAGAGAAAATGTAGCAATACCTGTCATAGCATGACTGGCATGTTGACTGAGTAGTAAAAAATTGTATTACGGATTCAGAGACTCTGTGCTACAAGTCAAAATATGGAGAAAATGCGGGAAAACCTGTTATAGCATGACTGGCCTGCATACTGAGCAAGGTATAATTGCATTCCAGGTTCAGAGACTCTGTGCTAAATGACAAAATAGAAGAAAATGTAGCAATACCCATTATCGCTCTACTGGAATGATTAATGAGTAGTGTAAAATTGTATTACGGATTCAGAGATTCTGTGCTACAAGACAAAATATGGACAAAATGTAGGAATACCTGTCATAGTCTGATTGGCATGTATACTGAGCAAAGTAAAATTGCATTCCAGGTTCAGAGACTCTGTGCTAAATGACAAAATATGAAGAAAATGTAGCAATACCCATCACACCCTACTGGAATGATTAAAGAGTAGAGCAAAATTGTATTACGGATTCAGAGACTCTGTGCTACAAGACAAAATATGGCGAAAATGTGAAAAAACCTGTTATAATATGACTGGCCTGCATACTGAGCAAGGTGTAATTGCATTCCAGGTTCAGTGACTCTGTGCTAAATAACAAAATATGAAGAAAATGTAGCAATACCCATTATTGCTCTACTGGAATGATTAATGAGTAGTGTAAAATTGTATTACGGATTCAGAGACTCTGTGCTACAAGCCAAAATATTGAGAGAAGGTAGGAATACCTGTCATAGCATGATTGGCCTGCATACTCAGCAATGTAAAATTGTATTTCAGGCTCAGAGACTCTGTGCTACATGGTGAAATACAGAGAAAATGTAGCAATACCGGTCATAGCATCACTGGCATGTTCACTGAGTAGTAAAAAATGTATTATGGCTTCAGAGACTGTGTACTACAAAACAAAATATGGATAAAATGTGGGAAAACCTGTTATAGTATGACTGGCCTGCATACTGAGCAAGGTATAATTGCATTCCAGGCTCAGAGACTCTGTGCTACATGATGAAATATAGATAAAATGTAGCAATACCTGTCATAGCATGACTGGCACGTTCACTGAGTAGAGAAAAATTGTATTACGGATTCAGAGACTCTGTGATACAAGACAATATATGGATAAAATGTATGAATACCTGTTATTGCATGACTGGCCTGCATACTGTGTAAAGAATAATTGTATTCCAGGTTCAGACACTCTGTGCTAAATGACAAAATATGTAAAAAATTTAACAATACCCATCATTGCTCTACCCTAATGATTAATGAATAGAGACAAATTGTATTACGGATTCAGAGACTCTGTGCTACAAGACAAAATATGGAGAAAATGTAGGAATACCTGTCATAGCCAGACTGGCCTGAATATTGAGCAAAGTATAATTGCATTTCAGGTTCAGAGACTCTGAACTAAATGACAAAATATGAAGAAAATGTAACAATACCCATCATTCCTCTACTGGAATGATTAAAGAGTACTGAAAAATTGTATTACGGATTCAGAGACTCTGTGCTACAAGACAAAATATGGATAAAATGTAGGAATACCTGCCATAGCATGATTGGCCTGCATACTGAGCAATGTAAAATTGTATTCCAGGCTCAGAGACTCTGTGCTACATGATGAAATATAGAGAAAATGTAGCAATACCTGACATAGCATGACTGGCATGTTCACTGAGTAGAGAAAAAAAATTATATTACAGATTCAGAGACTCTGTGCTACAAGACAAAATATAGAGAAAATGTGGGAAAACCTGTTATAGCATGACTGGCCTGCATACTAAGCAAGGTATAATTGCATTCCAGGTTCAGAGACTCTGTGCTAAATGACAAAATATGAAGAAAATGTAGCAATACCTATTATCGCTCTACTGGAATGATTAATGAGTAGTGTAAAATTGTATTACGGATTCAGAGATTCTGTGCTACAAGACAAAATGTGGTGAAAATGTCGAAAAACCTGTTATAATATGACTGGCCTGCATACTGAGCAAGGTGTAATTGCATTCCAGGTTCAATGACTCTGTGCTAAATGACAAAATATGAAGAAAATGTAGCAATACCCATTATTGCTCTACTGGAATTTTTTACTACTCAGTGAACATGCCATTCATGCTATGACATTTTCTCTATATAAGATGAAATATAGAGAAAATGTAGCAATACCTGTCATAGCATGACTGGCATGTTCACTGAGTAGTAAAAAATTGTATTACGGATTCAGAGACTCTGTGCTACAAGACAAAATATGGATAAAATGTAGGAATACCTGTCATAGCCTGGCTGGCCTGCATACTGACCAAAGTATAATTGCATTTCAGGTTCAGAGACTCTGTGCTAAATGACAAAATATGAAGCAAATGTACCAATACCCATCATTGCTCTACTGGAATGATTAATGGGTAGTGTAAAATTGTATTACGGATTCAGAGACTCTGTGCTACAAGACAAAATATGGAGAAAATGTGTTAAAACCTGTCATAGCATGATTGGCCTGCATACTGAGCAATGTAAAATTGAATTTCAGGCTCAGAGACTCTGTGCTACATGGTGAAATATAGAGAAAATGTAGCAATACCTGTCATAGCATGACTGGCATGTTTACTGAGTAGTAAAAAATTGTATTACGGATTCAGAGAATCTGTGCTATAAGACAAAATATGGAGAAAATGTGGGAAAACCTGTTATAGTATGACTGGCCTGCATACTGAGCAAGGTAAAATTGTATTCCAGACTCAGAGACTCTGTGCTACATGATGAAATATAGAGAAAATGTAGCAATACCTGTCATAGCATGACTGGCATGTTGACTGAGTAGTAAAAAATTGTATTACGGATTCAGAGACTCTGTGCTACAAGTCAAAATATGGATAAAATGTAGGAATACCTGTCATAGCATCATTGGCCTGCATACTGAGCAATGTAAAATTGTATTCCAGACTCAGAGACTCTGTGCTACATGATGAAATATAGAGAAAATGTAGCAATACCTGCCATAGCATGACTGGCATGTTCACTGAGTAGTAAAAAATTGTATTACGGATTCAGAGACTCTGTGCTACAAAATATGGAGAAAATGTAGGAATACCTGTCATAGCCTGACTGGCCTGAAGACTGAGCAAAGTATAATGGCATTGCAGGTTCAGAGACTCTGTGCTAAATGACAAAAATGTGCAGAAAATTTAACAATACCCATCATTGCTCTACCCTAATGATTAATGAGTAGTGAAAAATTGTATTACGGATTCAGAGACTCTGTGCTACAAGACAAAATATGGAGAAAATGTGGTAAAACCTGTCATAGCATGATTGGCCTGCATGCTGAGCAATGTAAAATTGTATTTCAGGCTCAGAGACTCTGTGCTACATGGTGAAATACAGAGAAGATGTAGCAATACCTGTCATAGCATTACTGGCATGTTCACTCCGTAGTAAAAAAAATGTATTACGGATTCAGAGACTCTGTTCTACAAGACAAAATATGGAGAAAATGTGGGAGAACCTGTTATAGCCTGACTGGCCTGCATACTGAGCAAAGAATAATTGTATTCCAGGTTCAGAGACTCTGTGTTAAATGACAAAATATGAAGAAAATGTAGCAATACCCATCATTGCTCTACTCGAATGATTAATGAGTAGTGAGAAATTGTATTACGGATTCAGAGACTCTATGCTACAAGACAAAATATGGAGAAAATTTAGGAATACCTGTAATAGCATGACTTGCCTGAATCCTGAGCAATGTAAAATTGTATTCCAGGCTCAGAGACTCTGTGCTACATGAGGAAATATAGAGAAAATGTAGCAATACCTGTCATAGCATGACTGGCATGTTCACTGAGTAGATAAAAAAATTGTATTACGGATTCAGAGACTCTGTGCTACAAGACAAAATATGGATAAAATGTAGGAATACCTGTCATAGCATGACTGGCCTGCATACTGAGCAAAGTACATGTATAATTACATTCCATTTCCAGAGACTCTGTGCTAAATGACAAAATATGAAGAAAATGTAGCAATACCCATCATTGCTCTACTGGAATGATTAATGAGTACTGTAAAATTGTATTGCGGATTCAGGATGACTGGCCTGCATACTGAGCAATGTATCATTGCATTCCAGGTCAGAGACTCTGTGCTATAAGGGAAAATAAGGAGAAAATGCAGCGATAACCATCATTGCTCTAATCTAATCGAATGATTAATGAGTAGTGAAAAATTGTATTACGGATTCAGAGACTCTGTGCTACAAGACAAAATATGGAGAAAATGTAGGAATACATGTCATAGCATGACCGGCCTGCATACTGAACAATGTAAAATTGTATTCCAGGTTCAGAGACTCTGTGCTACAAGACAGAAAATGGAGAAAATGTAGCAATGTATGTTCCAGCATGACAGACACACTTACTGAGTAGTGTAAAATTGTATTAAAGGTTCAGAGACTCTGTGATAAATGATGAAATATGGAGAAAGGGTAGCAATATCTGTCATAGCATGACTGGCATGTTTAATCAGTAGGTAAAAATTGTATTCCAGGTTCAGAGACCCTGTGTTAAATGAGAAAATAAAGTCAACTCAGCCGTATTGAGTTGTCGGTAGTATCGATTCAGTATTTACTGACTGCTGTATAACATTTAAACAGCCAAAATATTTTTATTTTTTCCTTCTGCCTACTGACAGAAAATATATATTTCCCAGATATCTTGAAAAAGAAATGTGCTTTCACAAATTATACAGTCTGTGTGGCAGTGTTTTTGTATTACTGGAACCGGAGTTGATGACATATGTCTTTGTATTCTATACATCTCAACCATCATTTTGATGTATAATTTGCGTATATTTAATTTGAATTTAAGGAATTTGAGAGGTGGAAGTTTCAAAAACAAAATTCTGTAACTTTTATTTATTTATTGGTGTTTACGGTCATATACTTATGCACAATGGCTAATCGTGACCGTGACAGTTTTACAGGTGGAGAAAACCAGAGTACCTGGAGAGAACCACTGAGCAATGATGAGCAGCTGCCAGCTCCCCATCATCGAAAGTCTGCACTGCAGCACAGGCAGGTTTAGACTGGTTGAACACATGCATACCATCGACGTGTAGTACGCCTTAGTACATGGCATCATCATGCCTCCATGTGGACAATCAGGGTTAAACGTCTTACCCAAGAACACAATGCTGTAGTCCAAATTGATCACTCAGACGGTCACCCATCCAGGGATTAACCAGGCTTGATATTGCTTAACTTCGGTGATCCGACGAGAGCCGGTTACCATAACACCACCGCGCCCCCTATATAGCACCTTAAATAAAAAAAGGGAGTGCTCATTTCCACATACGTACCCCAGGGAAAGCATTAGTACCACATACTGGAAACAAGTAAACCACAGGGGACACATTAGTACCACATAACTTTTTATCCAGGATAAATTTACTTGTGTGACTGTGTTGAGCAATTTTAATGGAAATATTTGTGGAATTACATGTGTGAAACTTACAATTAGAATAATAAATAACATGTGTCCTTTTATATTTTAATAATTGGAATTTCAAGAATTTTTCACAACTGAATTCTTGCAGATTATCTGGCAAATGCATTACTTTATTTCAATAAACTCTGGTTACTGATTAAGATATTCTGTAGTGATTCCTGAAAAAATCTCAATAATAATTCAAAATATTTATTTTCGGCTTCAGATTCTGTCAGTTTATAAACCATATTTTATTTCTACGATTTCGTTTTTTGTTTATTAAATTCAGTTACTGATAAAGCAATCCGGCATTATTTTTATTATTTTCACACCCCACCCCTCACTTATAATTCCAAGAAGTACCGATATTTAATGTCATGGCCAACCTCCGATTTGCCATGGTTCAGTGATCAGGAGGTCTATATTCAACCACACATCCCACCAGGGCATTCTTCCCTTATTTCCTTTTCTCATCTCCATGCATTCAGACAAATAGTTTTATTGCCTATGGCTGCACGGTATATCAATAAACCGATATATACCGGTATTCAAACCAATATCGATTGAATACCGGTGTAATTACAAAAATATTGGTTTATCATCATTAATTATTTACCCATAATTTCGTTTTCAAGATGTCTTGAGTTTTTTAACTTCAGCCCCAAATGAGTAATATATTATCCCTTTATCCAAGGAATCGTCTGCTTGTGCCCTCGTAATATACTAATTCCGCAGTTGAAAAAATAATTTTCAAAAATTTCAACAAAACTATATCAAGTGACCCCCACATTGGAACGAGCTCATTGCGCGCATTCTAATGAGGGGTCACATGATATAGTTTTGTTGAAATCTTTGGGGAAAATCTGATAAATTATTTTGAAAATAATAAATTTTGATATTGTCTGCATTGGATAAAGGTGGTTCGAACCACATCATCAAGGCATGCTAATTCGTTCCGACTGTGATGCCTCAAGTCTCGATTGTGGTACTTGTGTTCATATATCGGAACAGTTTTTGATATACCAGTATACTGCAGTACTTTTTTGAATATCGATACCAGTATTCAGTTTTGAATATCGTGCAGCCCCATTATTGCCCAGTGCAGATAAAAACGACACTTGCCAAAATTGGCCTTTACGCTGACGAAAGGATTATATAATACATGTACACCCAACCCACCCCACTTCCCTAGCAATTTCTCAGTCCCCTCAATTGAAATATTAACCCTTCTGCAGGTCCTTTTTCATTGGTAGCTTGTTTATTTCTAGCGAACCAACATGATAGCACTTCTAGGTGTGTGTGGATAGTGTCAAACACCTTCATCCACGTAGAAGGTTGACATGGGGTTGTTAAGCCTTGCCATTAAAAATATAAGGAGGGTCAAAATCTCTCCACGGGCCGAACTCGGTTCGAACAGCAGGGTTGGGACCGCAGTATCATTTTCTTCCCTGCTGAGTGAACTCGGGATATAGGTTCATTCTTTGTTAGGTGTGATTCCTAATTACTTCAGGCTGCGGAAAGCAAACACTGATTAAAATAACAATATTTTTTTTATTTTCATTTAAAATAAACTCATTCCATATTCAACACATTTAACATTTTGATCAACACAAATCAAACACTTATCACAGGGGTTAAATAGTTTTTCATCAATTCAGTCTATCTGTAGCCCTGTACACTCTTAAAATGTCACTGTCGCGGGCTCGCAACAGGAGCTTAAAACACCGAGACTTAATCTATTGCATTTGCACACGTCTGCAGCTATGACCACCGGGGAATCCCAACTAACAATGTTAATTACCTTGTGGCAACATAGTTCTGATTTGAATTCGGTTTATCCACTCTGTCAGCGGCTAGTTTAGCAAGTCTGTCGCATACCTCATAATGTCCTTTGATAGAACTCTCTTTGAATGTTCCTATCCTTTTGAAATACACAAAGTTCAGGCAGAACTCACAACTTGAAAATGCACTTTCAAGCTTGCGCGAATTGGAGCTTCGTAGATTTCACAACAATTTCACTCACACAAGACCCTATATGAAAAGTGGCCTTAAACACCAAAAAATTAATCAATATTCATGTTTGAGGTAACTTTCTGCAAAAGTAGTTAATTAAAATGTGACCATAACAAGGGTTAAAGGGTATGGAGACAAGTTAAAATTAGTCCATCATTTATTGCCATGCTGCCCATTGTAGAGTACTTCGATTCCGAGAATTTGTTGCCCAGTCAATAAGCACTACTTCACTTCCTGGGGTTCCATACCAGCCCCCACCCCCCCCCCCCCCACACACACACACAGTAATTTTTATTGGCCCATACTGATTTATAACCATTGACATTTTTCGGTACTCCCCACCCCCACAAATACATCCTGTTATTATCTTTTCAAGAGAAAATCAAATAGTACTGTTAACATTTATTGGAAAGTGCCACAGACATTCTCTGATAAATTGTAACACAATATATAATTATGTACAAAGACTTGCTAAATCTCTTTTGAAAAAAAATATTTACATAAACAAAAATAAATAAATATAAATAAATAAAAATATAAATAAAAAAATAGATATAAATAAAAGATTAAATAAAATGAATAAATATAATTATGTAAATAAATAAATAGATATAAATAAACATAATTAACCAGCAAAATAAAGAATCAAACCAAAATTTCTCAAAGAAAACAGTCACACCTGTATATCAATAAATATAATTAAGCAGATAAATATTCATAAGAGAATTTATCTAGATAAATACAAATTAAAACAGTCACACCTGTATATAAAAGGTATGTGGTACTAATGCTTTCCCCGGGGTCTGCTTATTTCCACACATTTATGTGGTACAACTACTGGGATCATTGCTTTTCGACCTCGCGCTTTTCGGCCATGTGCTTTTTGGTCAAACGCTTTTAGGCCTCAGGGTTAGGTGCTTTTCGTCTGCGGGAATTAATCAGGTTCTTTCAATGACGTTTTTTTTTTCCATGTTGAAAAAATGACCATGTGAAAAAAATCATTAAATGCACATATAAAAACAAAACAAAAATAACTGAAAATAATCACTGAACATGACAAAAATAAACAAATAACTGTCAAGTGAAATAATTTATTTTGTACACCATTCGGCCTCGAAAGTTGGACTTTTCGGCCCAATAAGAGGCCGAATTGCACACAACAAATATTGCGACAGAATCGTGCAAGGCCGAAAAGCAATGGAGCTCTACTACTAGTACATGTTAATGCTTTACGTGGAGTTTGCGTATTTCCACATACAATGATACATGTACGTATCTGGTACTAATGCCAGCAATGGCATAAACAAAAACTAAACCAAAATTCTTTCCAGCGACTTTGCAGAAAATATCATAAAAAGAGTGATAAAATGAATATTAAAAAAAAACGTTGTAGGAAAACTGTAACTCTTTAGTTTCTATACATGTAGATTAATAAATACTACGTCCTTGCAGTTTGTTGACGTTGGGCAGTCGACACAACAATCGAAATTAGGTAACAAAACTAGTCAGTCATGTCCTCAACTAAGCTAGCATATTCGCTTATTTACAGCAGTTTTGAAACAGCGAGGTGAGTATATATCTGTTTACCGCGTCGATGTGTTTAAAAACAGTCGACAGTCTTGATAAATGCCGAAGTTATCGTCAAAAGAATTCACTTACATGAACTGCCGATGCATCTGTCAGGCACATTTGGTTCACTCCGCCTTTATCAGCGTGGATTATCCCCCCTGATGTTTGTATTACATTACACGATTTCATTCCAATCTCCTGTCTGGAGACACCTCCACTTGAAACATCCTGTTGATTTCAAAATGGCAGCCGGCACGGAGACACAAATTGTGACATCAAAGCTGTAGAGGAGTTTCAGAAGAATTGACTCATTTACACGTGTTAACCTATAGAGCTCGCTTCCGAACGGGCTTCGCCCGTTCTGGGGGCGCTCGCTATTATATAAATAAGAAAAAAAATAGAAAATAAAAAATAAAAACATAAATATAAAATAAAAAAAGTCTATTGCGAAAAATGCTAGAAATCTATGGACATGATTAATATGCGTAGAGTGCTTCGAGGCATTATAAGGTGTGCAGTTCGACAAAAACTCGATTCCTTGTGTGGTTAACTGACTCGTCAATAATCGTCGTTTCGAAATACATCTGCCTGGACTTCAATTCATGGGAATCGGTACGAAATTGAACAAGAGATTGAATCCAGATCTGACACTGAAGTCGTTGAGCAAACCCATAAATAGAATGGACCTAGCAGTACACAGTCACGATCTCTGTTACACGAGATACCCCAATAAGAAAACTTGCAATGACCTGTGCGATAAGAAGTTGTTGAAAGAGTTTTAGAAAATATAGCGATTGCCACGTCAGGAGAGAAATTCGAACTTTCTGTGGTCCGCAAGATCACTACGAAACGTCGAAATAAAACAAATCACTAATGCACTTGCGGACGAATTACAGAAACCCGTTGTGCATAACTTTCGCAAGAGAAGAGTATACGTCAAGGGATTAGATCGCACTTGGGTGGTAGTTCTGGTGGACATGCATTCACTTTCCAGACAACCGAGGCGTGAAATGTGTACTGATTGTCATGGAAGTGTTTTCCAAATACGGATGGATGAGACCGCTGAAAAATAAATCCGGCTCGAGCGTGGCATAAGCTCTATAGAGCATCTTCGATTCTTCTTGAAAACCTGAGGAATTATGGGTGGACAAAGGTCGAGAATTTTACAACGTTCATGTCCCTCGATTGGTCGACATCTATTCCACAGAAAACGAAGAGAAAGTGATCGTGGTCAAATGATGAAATGGAGTCATGAAGGAAAAACACATTTCAAATATTTCATGGCCAACTCAACCAAAAAATACTTGGACGTTCTGGTCGACGATTATAACCACACTTGTCACCGTTTGATCAAGATGACACCCACGAAAGCTATGGATGCTTGATACGAAGAAAAAGTCTGCAGGAAACACTATCCCACGCGAGTGATGATACGAAAACTGCCTAAATTTGCCGTGGGCGATCGAGTGAGAATATGTAGTTATAAAAAGCATTTCGAAAAAAGACTATATGCTTAGATGGACTGAACAAATTTTCGTCATAGTTCGAGTTTTTTACATTGATCGCGTCACATACGAGAAAGAAGCACTGGATGGTGAAGAGATCATGGGGAAGTTTTAAGAAAAACAATTGCAAAAGATCATTTTTAGGAAGAAAATAAAGATTTTTTCATATAATATAATAAGAAAAGACAAAAAAAAATAATTAAACATAAAAAACTAAAAAATATACATATTAACCCTTTACATAACAGGAAAAGCAGGAGACACTTGCTAACAAAATTCTTGAATAACTATTTTTTTCATTTTTTGTCTGAAAAACATAGGTTATGACCCCTCTTTGGAACGAGTTCGATGAGATCGTTCCAAAGAGGGGCCATAATATGTTTTTCAGACAAAAAATGAAAAAAATGATGAAAATTAATTGGCGATTTTGTGAATAGCGCTGGCCGGTTTGGGCCGTTACGTTGGGTAAAGGGTTAAACATAACAGAAGATATAGTAAAAGACGAGAGAATCGAAGATTACGAAGTACACAAATATGAACCCGTGACGGGAACCAATCTCAATAACATGGGAGAGGTACGAATCAATATCGGGACACAAGATCTCTTCGTTCATCCCAGCGAGAGTTATCTCTTGATAAAAGGATGATTGACGGAAGCGGCAGACGATAGGGAATGCCGACGATGATGTCATCACTCTAGCCAACAAGAGTATAATGCATCTATTCAGTAACATAAATTATCAAGTGTTCAGTAAAGAGATAGAATCCTTGTTTCATTCCGGTCATGCCATGACCATGCTGGGGCTCTTGAAATATCCTGATGACTATTCCAGATCTAGAAGACTCAATCAGCTTTGGATGAAAGACACCACACCCGAAGCGTGTGACGACAACTTGGGTGAGGGAATTAAGACAGAAACACACCGTTCAGACCTCAGATCCCATTGTGAACTTTTTCCTTCATGATACCTTTGAAACACATTTTCTCATTCACGAAAGATTACAAGATCCTATACGAATTCAAACACAACATAACCCTGGTGCATAAGGGAATTGATGACGCTATCGTGAGTGCTGTCGATGTGGATGCCAGAAGAGTGAAACTGAGCAAGATATCGTGGTTCGTTCCGAACGTGAAGCCAGCTGATGTGAAAAAATTCAAACTCTACAAGACCACCGAATCGAATACTATTACCAGCGGGATTCAAAATAAGACAGTGCGATACGGTGAGCATTCCCAGACCGAGAACCTTCAGTTGGAGACTGACATCGAAATCTTCTCCCGAGCGACCGCGTTTCATAATAATAGGCTTCCAAACCGACAAGACAGTTCGCAAGAAAAGAATCCGTCCCTATTCCATCATTTGAAGGTGGGTAAAATGCACGTGATGGTCAATACACTGAGACATCCCACAATAAATTATAACGCATCATTCGAGAAGAACGACTTCTGTAGGATGTACGGCGATGCAGTGGACTTCAGATTGAAATATCATCGCATGGACGAATTGACAAGCAATCTGAACATCAGTCCCATCATTATATTCACTTCTTTTATGTCCTCATTTCTGTGCAGACTGATTCACAGCGGGAACACTTTACTCTTGTGGTCTTACCCAAACACATTCACAGCCACGGTTGGCTTCCGTCTCTTGAAACGATCGATGTCTCGCAACTCCGTCGGAAACTCCATTCCCGACCAACCTAAACATTCCAAATTCTCGTGGTATTTTGATACGCTGTGAGCGCTTTCTTCCACGAGATACGACACGGAAGTTACTGCCCATTTGAAGCATTGATTATCTTCATGATTTACGATGTTCACTATAGCATGTTTTTCTGTAAATAATATGGCGATTTCATGTAAGAAGAAGACGTTCGTAAGGGATTGTATTTATCCACGTGTATTTCTGAATTCAACAACTCACGGAACGTCCAATTATTACCCTTCATCTGAAAGATAGCAATAGATTCCAATATTTCATCTTCCATCTTCTCGAAAATCCCTCGATTGTCCGAAGACGCCACCATCGTCGTGACTTTACACTGAAAATAACTCTCGTGGACTTCGGACGTGGTCTCATTTTTCATGTGCGTTACCTTTTCCATGGAACATATCATTATCACCTTGATCTTGATGCCGCGACACACGTTCTCTCTAACCCTTTAACCAACGAATCGGCCGCATCCGCCCGCGTAATATGCAAATTCAGCAGTTGAAAAAATATGATTTTTCAAAAAATTTCAACAAAACCATATCATGTGACCCCTCGTTGGAACGAGCTCGACGAGCTCGTTCCAACGAGGGGTTACATGATATGATTTTGTTGAAATTTTATTTTTTGAAATCTTTAAAACAATGATATTTAAAATAATAAATTTTGATATCGTCTGCGTTGGGAAAAGGGCTAAACAAATTCAGGTTCGATTTTGCAGCATCCATGAACACTTCGGGATCGTAATTCTCGTGACCGGGAATGTTGAACGATCTAAAATATTTTTGATCGCGTTGGCTCTCTGTCACGGAACGAATGGCGGTCTCTCTCGCGCATTTAATTCGCGATCTATCATTACCACCAATCTGTCCCCGAGACACCTGCATGCACTGCAGATCTAACGAAATCCAATAGACGATCGTCGAGTTGATTTTTTTTCCTTTCCGTGGAAGAATCCACAACTTTCCTTTTTCTGTTTTTCTTCTCTGTTTTCGTTTGCGCGGGAGCTTTTCTGTTTTCCTTCTCTGCTTCATTGTTTCATTTACGCGGAAGCTTTTGGGTTTTTCTTCTTTGTTTCGGATTGTTTCGGTTTCTTTAATTCAGATTGTTTACTTTGCAAAGGAGCTTTTTCCATGTATTTTCTTTGCTTCAGATTGTTTTCTTTTCTGTTTTGAAACCGTCACAGTATTTGAACCACCACCTCCAAGAACAATGCGCTTGGTCAATTTTTCTCTTTTCAACCATTTCGCATCTTTCACATCCATTTCTCAAGTCCGGATTCGATTTCTTCGCCGTCTCTGCACTTTTTGCATCGATCAATTCGTATCTATTTCTCTGACTCGAAACACTCAGAATGTTTCACTTTGTGTGTGCTTTCTTAATTCTGGTATTTTGCAAAGTTTTTCGGAAAGTGGCCCTGGTGGGAATTGATCCCAACTCTTCGGCACCCAATCTCCTAGCCATAAATGCCCTGTCACTATACAGAGTGGCAGAGCATTTATGGCTACGCGTTTATTTTGCCACGCACAGCTCGCACCGCACCCTGTGTGTGTGAGCCTGAAGGTCTTATGCGAGAAAGTGTCATAATCGGAGTTAATATCCTTATGCATATTAGATGTATTGAATTTATTTCTATTTTGCGGTATCATAGTTTGCTTACAATTTTGCCCCCTGAGTGGAATCCTGCACCAACTTCAATGCTAAAGCATTGCCGATGGCGCCTTGTTGCATTCAAGGGGCGATTTGATACTCAACGGCTCGCAAGAGTATTCTTATCACAAAAGGAGTCTCTTATCTCCATGTTCTTGTTTTCTAACAATTTCGTCCCTTGAGTGAAACACAACTCCACTGCAATGCTAAAAGCATTGCAGGTGGCGATTCGTTCCACCCAAATCACTGTTCGATATACAGCGGCTCACAAGAGGACTGTTATCACAAAATCAATCTCTTCAGCGATCAGATTTATTAAAATAATGGGGTTTGACGACACATTCAACAGCCAGGGTCACCTAGTGCTGGACAATGCCAGTACCACGGTGCTTCCACGTGGTCAATAGGGATTAAATGCTTTGCCCAAGGACACAACAGGGTTACCGTTGGTCAAGGTCGAACTGTAGATTTTTCGGAATGAAGTGCAATGCGCTAACCTCTTAGCCACCGTGCTCCTCACGATCAGATCGCAATGCACTTGCACCAGTGGGTCAAGAATTAAAAAATAAATTACCTCGATATCAAGGGCGAATCAACTGAAACAAACAAGTATAGTATCACAGATTCAATGTACTCTCATTTCTTTTTCAACAAGTCAAGTTCTACAATGTTTCTGTGGGGAAAGCGGACAGAGGATTTCGATCGGGTGGCGTGCTAGTCGTGATCCGTCGAAATTCCTTGTCGGATTTTGTGATCACAGTGCCGTATCTCACAGCAAGAAGCAACAATCTTGTGGTTCCCTATATTTGTCGAATTTTCGAATGTATTTGATCATTTCTTGTGGATATAATGAACCACTCAACCCGAATAAAACAATACATTACTTGATCACCTCATTATAAACACCCAAGTGTTTTAAAGAGACGTACAATGGAACAGTTCGTGCCCAGTTCAATCGATACACATAATTGTAAACTGTTCAACTACGGCCACTGTGTGGAATCACCATGGCGCCAACATGTGTATAAAAAAGATGAATTTTAAAACTACCCGAATAACAAAATATGCCATTAAAAGGGATCGGTTTAGTCGGCTAATGTATTCATACCTCGCCTCACCACTTAGAACTCTGCAAACTGGTCATTCCCAGTTTTACATTAATAACTTGCTTTATATTTGCCTAAGAAACGTGAAATTACTAATAATTGATTGTTATACTTGGCTATAATGAAGATTAGAATGAATTCGTTAATTACTCAAATTTGTTGTATCTGCATGGTGGATAACCAATTTGAATACTGATTAACACATTAAGTTACACGTGAGAAAATATTCTACATCCTTTATGTGCTTTTCAGAAAAATGAAATGTCACCGACACTAGCTCTGTATACTAAAATTTATGCTTCCCGACATCAGAACGAATTGCTTTGTTTATAACTCAAGTAACATTATGGAGGCTCATCAATGTTAAGCCTTTGATGAGGCGAGGCCGCTTTACGGTCCAAGACAATGATACTTCATAACTTCATTATGTAGAATGGCTGTCAAGTTAATGGGTGGAGTAGACCAATCAATATTTTCAACGTGCAGCCCCAAGGCTGCACATTGAAAATATTAATTGCTCTACTCCCAAATAATGCATATGGACTCTTCTAATTGCTTCGAATGAACTGACATGGAAGATACCACCAGGGTTGAAAGGGCTAACGAAACAAAATATCATCTGTGTTAAATGGTTCTGGAACTAACTCGAAAAACACCTTTGATCTACGGAACCATCATGATATCTAGCACCAACCCAAAATTCCTCTCGTTCGTGGCATCTGGATATACATGACGTGTTCAATTTCATCAATGCTTTGAGTGTCATCTATAGAGAAGTTTTTATTTTGTTGCTGGGGCCGCTGTCTTTTGTAAAGTTCTACTTTTTGTTTCTACGTCCTGGCATTGTCTGCATTATCTCTATTAGGTTTTACATTGTAGAACTGGATTTAACACTATGAACGCAATCATGTTTCCTTTCAACAGTTTTTAATGTTTCAGCGTTTAGACGACGATCTGGTATTATTTGTTTGTTGCTAATATACTGACCCGATGCGTCGTCTAAATTACTACAGTTGACCCACGAATGTTTACTTGGAGGAAGGTTTCCCCATTTTATTAAATACTAAAGTCAAATTTCAGAGAGCTAAGGAAATCTTATCACCTTATCCATACTCTTTTGGGTTCAATGTTCTCTTTTGGAATGTTAGCAAAATGCCCACCTTCATCTTCTTATGGGGTTCGCTGGATTGAAACACTCGCCAAGTGTGAGGCAAACATTTGACAAATGTACTTTTTGGTACTGTATGTGATAGATTATACTTTGACGTCTGTAAAGAATTAATGTATTGATGATGTGCACATTTTCGTGCCAATGCAAATTGAATGTTTTCAACATATTTTCGTTATTACTGACAAAAACGTGCCGAGATGTGAAAGCTGATACAGTGCTATTAGTTTTCATTCTCGATAAAAACCCATGGCATCTGATGAAGGGAAGCTGCTATGCTGTGTCTGCAACGTATGGATTGGGAGGAGTTACCGTGTTGATTGACTTGATGTCATCTTAACCCTTTGGACCCTGATGGTATATTCCAGTCCAACTCATAGACATCTATCATGAGCCTATATTCGTTACTTAAGAGAAGATCAATTGATATTTTCAACGTGCAGCCTCGGGGCTGTACGTTGACAATCTGGATTGATCTACCACACAAATCCACCAAACAACTATTTCCGTTATGAATTAATGCCATATCGTGATCCTGAACCGGAAAAGTGGCATTTGGGTTTAAAGGCTTGAGGGTTGGGGGCATTTTATGTGGCGACGTTTTTCACTGACATTCCTGTTGTATTGTATGCAGTGGAAAACTTCCACTCCTTTTTAACATATACATATCGTTAGCGAAACTGGAGGTTTGGAGAATCTGTTAAATTGCTACTGAACACTAGAATTGTGCTGCTGGTAGTAACTGATTCTTCTGCCCGTTTAAAACCAGAATTCGATTTCTTCTGGTAGGAATTTAAAATTGATTTTTTGTTTCTTAGTACATGCACATCTTGGTAGATAGATCTATCCATAAAGGCTTTTGATCACCTCATTGTCAACAGTTTTAGAATGTTTAAATGTATCAAAACTAGACCTGTGAGATGACTGGTAGATTATTAAAGCTAAATTCTCTTTCAGTCCTTGACAGATACTGTTTATTCGAAGTGAAATACCACTTTCTAGTAATATGGCATATTTTATCATTAGAAACCAGAACTTCGTTGTTTTGTGTTGATTTTTTTTAAATCACCTCTGTTCCCGAAAAATTAAATCGTAGCTTCGATCAGAGCGGCATTCAGGCAGAGTGCCAGCAGTTCTGAATACCATAACTTTCAAGAGATTGAAAAAATTCCATTCAGTAAAAACTTAATGTGAATGATTTCCAACACATGCAACATCGATACGGGTTGTGGTATTCCACTCTCCCAGCCTGAATATTTCGTCCAAATTCAAGAGTTCTGCCGAGATTTTTAAACCCAAACGGTAGTCAGTTTTCGCTAACCATAATGGACAGTTGTCAATTGGAATGAGAAAAAGAGCTGCCCCTCCAATAGCGATATCAAACGTTTTTGAAATATTTTTACAACATAGCCATGTAATATATCATTTTGAAGGGGATCACATGGGAAATTCAAAAATGAAAACCAATTTTGAATATCCTTAATAAATAAAAAAGTTACGAGATTTTAAAATATTTAAATTTTCATATCAATTCTGTCAAAAATTCTGTCAATTCTCAGCAGTGACTACCAACACGCAAAAGTTTAGCATTAGTCAAAGCTTAACAACATCTTACCATAAAAAATCATTTGCCACTTAAACTAATATGTGAAGGTCTCCATTACTATAGTCTTTGTCCAATTCATAAGTGAAGATGGCTCGATCATTTTCAAATTTCACATTATACCAAGACGGATATCCAGGAACCTGAAACAAGCAAAACATTGACTTTTTAATCATTTCTTGAGCAATCAGAAATTATTTAGATAATAATAATATGTGTGTGTGTGTGTAGTTAGCCAATCTAAGTGATTATTCTGCAGTTACTGTAGTATAAAGTATATTAACCCTTTCAATTTAAGATTAGAATCTCAAATTGCTAAATCTTGACTGTCTGGATGTTGTCAAAGGTTCAACATTTTGTATTTTTATTGACAGTTGTTAAAGAGCTCTGTCGATAGAAATATAAGTTGTTGAACCTTTGACAAGAACAGGGGAAATAACTATAGTAATGATAGATGCAAAAATGAGTAAACAGAGTACAGGGGTTTAAATGATAATATAAGACATGTACTTCTTAAGTTCCTTTTTCTAAATGTAGTGTATATAATGTTCTTATATGTTGTCAAAAGTTCAACAATTTATATTTTAACTGACAGAGTTCACAGAGCTCTATAGATTAAAATATTAAATGCTAAATGATTGACAATGTCAGCATAGATAATACAGATAAGCATGGATCGAAACATAAGACATCTAAATTCGGAGTGTGGGGGATAATGCAAGTGCCACATGTCAACAGATTATAATCTGCATCTGTTCATTCTAATTCTAATTAAAGTTAAAATATGCAATACTCAATTTCTTTCACTAAACAAAATCTGAACAAACTTAGTAACAATACAAATAAAACAAAAAGTAAAGAAATAAGTTTTGAAAAATTAGGTTAGTACAAAAATGCAAAATGTTTGCAAATAAAACATTCATGGTTGAACTTTAAATTCTGGAACAAAACAGTCAACAAAATGTAAACAGAACAAAACTGATAACAATAATAATTACACTGCAAGGTTTCATTTAGCAGTAAAATGGTGACTCCATTTTTGGTACCCGTATATGAAGCAACAAATATCTGTATGTGCCTCCAAGGTTGTTACCATTAAAATATGTTATGAATGTACTGAACACCAAGTACCACACTATCATTTTAACCTTTAATAAAAAAATGTTGACCAAATTCAGTGCATTTAATCATTTATAGTGGTTTTACATCAATGTTGACTGCATGTACACTCAGTCAACAATTATGTAAAATCGCTGCCACTTTCCGCATTTACAACCCAAAAGCAAATCAAACAGTGACTCTATGAGAACGATTTCAATATCTCAGATAATGTGGGATTAGATAGAGAATAGTGACCTTAGACGGGTCTTCTTAAGTGAAACACTGTATAATAGTAATAACAGTAACTTCAGAAATTCAGAACAATTAAATACATACTCATGAATCAAATTCTTTATTTAACAATAACATTGCAATTCAATTTCCAAAAAACAGTGCTCATATTCACAAAGCATCTTGACTTGACTAAACTGTACATTAATGCCACAACTCTATTAGTCCATATAGACTAGGGTAGGCCATTTGGTGAGAAAGGGTCCAGCTCATTAAAATTTGAAATTTCCTGCAGATTTCATATTTTAAAGTACTTTCCCTTTATGTAAGCTTGTTTGAAAGGTTTATTTGTCAGTATAGAAACATGGCAACTACATGTATCACATCACATACGCAAGTAAATGGTCACACAATCGCTTGAGACGCTCTGTGAAAATGGCACAAGAACTTCAGTTCCAACTTATAACTCCATGCGCATTGATACCTTAGAAATTACACAGCCTTCATACCAATCACTTTCTTCAAACCTCACCTGAATGTTCATGCCAACTAAAACCGGTCCATCTCCATCTGCTGCTACTGGAATGCTTAATGCATGTTTGACCAATCTTTTAACATTTGTTGTAAGCTCATCCACTGACAATGAAATTCTTCGACCATTTACAATCTTTGTAACGCTGAACACTTTGCTTTCATCTTGAGGTTTCTGATACAATACCTGTTTTCTAAACCGAAGTTGTGCTTTGAGAGCATCTAATTTAGCTTTCTTTTTTGAATATATAGATAAATGTTGATATACTTGTTGTTCACTCTGCCACAAACCCCAATTAATGATGTCTGCCGTAATACGTTCTAATCGTAACACTTTTTGTTCCTCTCTCTATTACTCTTCTTCAAATTTAGCTTTAATGATTCCTTTGCGTTTTTCCTCTATCTCTTTTCGCCGTATTTGAAATAAATCCCGGGTTTTTTTAACGTCTCTCCTGACACTAGAAATTAAAAGATGACGCTCACGTTCACACTTTCTGTTCAACCAATCTAAAGTTTTGTTGTGACAAAACATAATATAAGTTTCCTGAGATCTTGTCGTTATATTTGGTTTTTCCCTTAGAATACGATCCACGTGCCCAAAAATTGTTTCAGAAAATTTATTATGTTTTGGAATAGCTAAGGTTTTTGACCGTTTAGAAGGGGAAACATTTGACCATTCACCATCGATGAGAATAAAATAAATAATGATTTCATACACTCGCACAGTCCGGGTAAAACTGTTAATAAAATAGAGGTCACCTTGTCGTCATGTTCCCATGGTTTAATTAGTTTTTGAAAAATGCAGTGAGAAGAAAGATATTTTTTGTCATAAAAGGATAGTGTAGTTTTTTCTTCAATAAAATTTTGAACACTTTCAATGTCACATGTATTTTCTAAAACATTAATTATTTCACTGAAGTACACTGAGCTGTCTAAAATGTGAATCTTTTTATTTTCAATGAAGCACCAAAAGGGTGCAGTTGTTAAAAATGAGATAAGTCATAGAGACTTAAGTCCAGCTACAAAATGTGGTACTTGAATGTCATGTAATACGGATTTTAATAATCTATTTGAACACTCAGACAGGAGAAACTCTTCAATTTTCTCATACAAGAAAAACACATTACCAAAACAAAATATTAAACTGGTTACCCCTAAACCTCTGAATAGGTATGCTGTTTAATTTGTGTTCTTTTAAAAAGTCTTTCACGAAAATGAAAAAAGAACCATACATTCCACTTTTCTCATCTCCTCCACACGAAAAGGCTTTACTGCATGCACGTTCTTAACAATCGCTTAGTGCCAGACACTTTTCCTGATTTAAATCCAGGGTCAAATATAGGAGAATTGCCTTCAAAAAAAGCTTCCTCAACAACTTTAATGCAAGAATTGGCAGTTTCAGCCATATGCACTAAAGCATGCAAGCCACAGAAGAAATTATTTAATTTGCTTAGAGATATTTGTTCATCAGGAGACATATCAAACCAAGCCTGTCCTAAATTCTCTCAATATTATCTTTCCGTACTCTTCTAAAAGATGATTAAACTTTTGTTGCGTTGCAGTCCTATCCGACATCGTAGATACAATATTTAATAAAATATTCTTGCTTACTAAATTATCTGAAAACTGACTTGCTTGATCTATATCGGACAGAATATTTTGCAAGGTTGCGAGGGTGTCTTGGCCGGACTTTGTTGCCATTTATCTTAAACCTAAAACATAGAGGTTTCCTTCTTGATCTCGAAGATAAAAACCTTCAATCTTTTTTCCATATTTAGAAGTTTCATCACTTAACAGACATGTATTGCTTTTATCAGCGAGGACATCAGATGATTGCTTTTGAGACAGAAGTAAATGCTGAATGTTCATATTATTCACTGTTGATAAACAAGGCAATTTATTTGGTTTTGAACTGGCCAGTTTCAGCACACATTTAATGACGTCACACACTTTACTGCTAGTTAATTTAGAGTTAAAAGTTCATAAAAACATGTTTGTGCTAAAGTATTGTAGCATTTACTGTCTTCATCAAAAAGTTCAACAACATCACTTGAAAGAGATGATTGTAAATACTCATTTTATGAAATAAGTTCTCCCAATTGCTTTTCTAAACCTTCAACTTTTTGGCTATTATCATCCACATAGTTTTTTTTAATTCTGAGTTTTCTCTGACAACTTTTGTATTTCCAGTTTCAACTTGTTGACCTGAGTCATTACATACGATTTTGAAGACTAATCTGTTTGAGAACAACATTTTTTGTACAACTGATTTTTTCAAGAATTTAACTCTTTTTCTAACATTTTCCTCTTTTTTAACACAATTTTATATCTATGTTTCTAGCGACTCTTGCATTGAGCTTCTCCTTAAGTAATTTATTCTCAGACTCAAGTTTTTTGTTTGCTTTTACTAAATCTTGCAATTCGGTTGCAACAAAAGATGTTTAAGATTCGCCCGTGCTAGCACAAAGTTTCTCTGGTTCAGTCTGACGAGAACTGCTTTTAAGTGCACTTGGAAATGTATATACATTCTCAAAAAAAGTTTCAATTTGCACAGGAAAAGATGGTCTACTCTTAGATTTTTTAATTTTTTTGTATTCTGAAACAATTCGATCAATTGATTTCTTAATAGAAATATCTGCACAGTCTGTCGTACATTTTGATTTAATGAATAAAAAACATTCTTCGGCGCCGCTCTCCTCATACTTTTCAATAATATGTTTAAATGTAATTTTCTCAGACATCATGAAGAGAATTGCTGATAAAGGACGGTTACTAGTAGTCAGTTTCGGAAACTTGTTTAGCCCTTATCACTCTGAAGTTAGAATGTCCAATTTACCAATTATGGCTATTTATTCTTATATTGTCAGAAGTTCAACTTTCAATATTTTGATAAGCAGAGCTCTGTCTATCAAAAAATAAAAGTTGAACCTTTGACAACTTTGGGGAAGGTAACCATGGATAATCACTGATGAAAACGAAAGAAAACCTGACATCAGAGTGCTGAGGCTTAATGATCAAGTTGTGTACTTTTGATTTATAACTGTGCCATCTACATCAAAGTAACGAGTGTCTGAGTACTTTTCGAATTATCCTTAAAAACACTGACGCACTGATCATAAAAGACATTGTTCAAACTTATTGACCAACAACTATAAACATCAGTTTGTGTGCCTGTGCTTGGTTTAAAAAGTAACCCCTTAAACATAGTTTGTGTGCTTCTTTCTACTGGTCATCCAAATGGAAGAGAATCATCCGCAAGTGTTGCACATGAAATAACAGATACAGTTTCAACCATATCACTGCTGTTATCTAACCTAGTAACAAAAAGTTCACAAAAACGTTCGTCAGTTTGTGTCTGTCTACATGTACATGTACAATTTACTTCAAGTGGTGCAGAAATGTCATCACTTATTAAAAAGGGTGAAATAGGACGTATTGTTCAATCACTGACAGTAGTTATATTTTTAACTGATGCAGAAATGTGATCACTATATAAAGAGAGTGAACTTGGGAAAAATAGTGATATCACTATCAGTTTTGGTTCTCTTGACACATGTATCACCAGTAGGTGAAGAGAGATAATTAGGATCTAATGTTTGATCACTGCCAGTATTATTTGCATTTTTCTTCGGGGAAGAAGTTTTGAACTCACCAAATTTTCTGCGAGATTTTCTGTGAAGTTAATGCTGCTTATGTCCTTCTCACAAGCCGACCGGAAAACCTATTAAACAAAAATAGATAACATTGTTTTCACAATAATCATTGTGGTTCATTTTTAACCCTATACCCAATGCTTGTAGAAGACGACACTTGTGAAAAAAGTGTTTGTGTAACTAAAGATTTTAATTTTTTGCTTCCAAAACAGGT
The DNA here is from genome assembly GCA_031216915.1 of Pictodentalium vernedei. Lineage (NCBI taxonomy): Eukaryota > Metazoa > Mollusca > Scaphopoda > Dentaliida > Dentaliidae > Pictodentalium > Pictodentalium vernedei. The sequence continues at coordinate 316,310,479 of CM062294.1, forward strand.
TATGACCCTCATTCAAACGAGCGTGTCACGCTCGATCGAATGAGGGGTCATAACCTATGTTTTGGAAGTAAAAAATGAAAATCTGAAAAATATTGAATAGCGATTTCAAAATACAGCGCTGGCCGTTTAAATTGCGTTATGTTGGGTAAAGGGTTAAAAAAATAATAGATATCATAATTTCACCAAACCAATACAAGAAAATATCGAAATGAAACCACGCAAATATGGATATCATTCGGCAACCCGCTAGTCGACCGACTTCAATGATATTAATGGGATGCAGAGAAGTTGGTCCATTGCGAACTCGGCCCCGGAGAAGTCGGCCCCCTAGGAGAAGTCGGCCCAAACAATTTCGGAGAAGTCGGCCCACGAGAGAAGTCGGCCCTACAAACTGCAGGAGAACTCGGCCCATAGAAGAAATCGGCCCGAACAATTTCGGAGAAGTCGGCCCACGAGAGAAGTCGGCCCACAAAGCACAGAACTCGACCCCTAGGAGAAGTCAGCCCAAACAATTTCGGAAAAGTCGACCCGCGAGAGAAGTCGGCCCCACAAACTACAAAAAAAAATGAAAAATCTGAAAAATATTGAATAGCGATTTCAAAATATAGCGCTGGCCGTTTAAATTGCGTTATGTTGGGTAAAGGGTTAAAAAAAATAATAGATATCATAAAATTCACCAAACCGATACAAGAAAATATCGAAATGAAATCACGCAAATATGGATATCATTCGGCAACCCGCTAGTCGACCGACTTCAATGATATTAATGGGATGCAGAGAAGTCGGTCCATTGCGAACTCGGCCCCGGAGAAGTTGGCCCCCTAGGAGAAGTCGGCCCAAACAATTTCGGAGAAGTCGGCCCACGAGAGAAGTCGGCCCCACAAACTGCAGGAGAACTCGGCCCATAGAAGAAGTCGGCCCGAACAATTTCGGAGAAGTCGGCTCACGAGAGAAGTCGGCCCACAAAGCACAGAATTCGACCCCTAGGAGAAGTCAGCCCAAACAATTTCGGAAAAGTCAGCCTACAAGAGAAGTCGGCCCCACAAACTACAAAATGCCCCATCACAGGGATTACTGTAAGGACATAGATAGCAGCAACAAGGAACGACGTCATGCTTTAGGAGCAGACATCTATGGTTGTGCAGCTGAGTGGCAGAACGCTTTTTTTGGAGTGGTGGGAGTTGTAAGATCCTTTCAGACCCAGTTTAGAGCGATAGGCAACGGCTAGGCCTCAAGGGTGGCGCCTGAAAATCTCCAACAAAGGGGCTAAAATCCCCAACGGGGGTGGGGGTGGGGGTGGGGTGGGGGGGGGGCTACTCTCTCCGACAGTAGTTCGGCCCGGTGAGAGAATTATTGCCATGACCTCTTGAAATAAAGGCATTTCGTCTCAACAGTTTTCTAAAATAGTCACTTTTCAAACATCTTAGTGTTATTCAATGCAACACTGAACAATCCACCATGGAAATCCCGACTTCATATGCTCCGCGCTATATGCCCCACTCAAAGTCTGTTGTGATCTTGTTGATCTGATTGTCAGGAATGACTCCGAATGAGCTCATTGATGCGTTGTTTTGGACGGACTTCTCCCATGGGCCGACTTCGTTTGAGGCCGACTTCTCCCATGGGCCGACTTCGTTTTGGGCCGTCTTCTCTTGTGGGCCAACTTTGTTTGGGGCCGACTTCTCCCATGGGCCGACTTCGTTTTGTGCCGACTTCTCTTGTGGGCCGACTTCGTTTGGGGCCGACTTCTCCTGTATTCATTTTAATAATGCAATGAATTTTTTATAATATTCATGGTTGAATGAGACGCGGTTAACATGTATCATAGAAGATGATGTGAAAAATATTAGGCCTAAAATGATGATAAAAGAAGATTCGCGCTCCGAAGGTACACTGGACCATTGGGGCCACCCTTCTGTGTCCCTGTTAAAAATTTAACCAGGCAGTCGAGTAGTTCAGCATTAGAGCGGCACACCACTAGCCTAGGCACAAGTGCCCCCCCCCCCCCCGGCCTGTCCGTTTAGGAACGAAATTCATTTTTTATTGGGGGTGGGAGCTCTGAGACAGGGTCGGTGAACTACAACTCATGTTATAAGATTACTGCGACTAATTTAAAGCTTGAAATGTGCCCCAGGATGGATAAACTAGCGACGAGATATACAAGTATGAGCAAATTATTGGGGGGGGGGGGGGGGCTGTAGCCACCCTCGGTTATGACGGGCCTCCCCCCCCCCCCCACACGCACACACACACACCACAGCCGAGTGGGGCACCTGCCAATCTGATGGCGTCTTTTGTTGTTTTTAAACAAAATCATTTCGTCAAAACGAAAGTAGTGGCACTGGACTTTTTGTCTGTGACTCTTTTTGGGGGGGATTTTTTAATATTTTTCAAAGGAAGGTAAGTTTTACATGTAATTTTTTCCCCGCAAAGGCGAGACGTTTCGGCCTTTTTGAGTGGGACGTTTCGACCTCCGACGAGGCCGAAACGTACCGGCCGAAACGTCCCAGGCCGAAACGTCTCAAGGCCGAAACGTCCCGGAACCATATCGGGTGATTCTTGTCGACTCCGGTGTTTAGTAGGACCCAGTAAGAACGTGGTAAAATAAAACAGTATAATCCATTCGTTCTAAGATACAAATGATTACAGAACCTTGTCTAATCTTTCAATTTCACTTTCGGTGTTAATATTTTGTTCTACTTCCAGTTCAGTCACTATCAGTATCACTGTTACTACTAGTTCTTGTACGTTTCTGACAAAAATCACGTTTCCTAAACTTTGGGGAAGAACTCATTCTATTCTTTCCAAGAAACGAAATACAGGTTACAAGGAGTGAAGGACACAATTACACAAACATCGTTGTTTTCAACAAAAAGTTCGGAGAGGTGTACTGTAAACATTGTCTTTGTCGAAATGCCGGGAAATTACCTCCCAAACGCAGATGTTCGTACCTATTTTATATTATGACGCGTAAAATTTGCATAACTATAAATAATATTACGGAAATCCTTGGAAAAGTCCCTACAAAAATTACGTTTATTTCATCCAAAACCAATCAGAATTCACTCAGTTACGTCTATTTTGGGGGAGTTGGTATTCCACTTGCATAAAAATGGCGGTGACCATTTTATGTTTTTCCGGCAATTTGTCGTAAATTTTCACGGGAATAATAATTTTTTCACAGTACTCACATACAAAAGCAATGGTCCATCTCTTGAATACTCTTTTATTTCACTATAACTATGAATTTCATTCTCTTTTTTCAACATTATCCTCTAAGAACTAACTCCAAAATGTGAAGCGTATCAATTATGGTGTCAAATAGGAATTAGGCCACGCCCACATTTATTGATATCGCTACCTCCAAACATCAAGTTTGTCTAATTCATTTTATTTCACGCCTGTTCTATGAAATCGCCATGCCTAGCAACACTACACTATGTCTGAAATGAAAATCCGATTCGTGCACTAGTGAAAAACGGAAATCGTTGATGGACTATTTTTGAACGATGACGTCATGTGTCAAAACTTAACATAACCCCACCTACTTGGAATTTGTGTTTGACCTACAATCGAGGAAGCCATAGAGTTAAAACGAAGCGATTGCGTTCCAATAAGCTGTCGCAAAGACAAATTACTAAATAAAACATCTTTGTGTATAGAATTACTTCTAAAGTTTAGAAGGGAGAGTTCCAAGCAATCATTATTTGCTGTATAATGGTAGCACATTGAATAGAATAAGCCTACATGGGGGCACGATGACGCCGTGTACTAACGCGTACTGCACGTCGATGGTGCGCGTGTCTTCAACCGCTGTAACCCGGCTTGAGCGGAGCTTGAACAGAGTTAGAATGTTGAGGAGCTGACAGTTGCTCGTCGATGCTCGGCGGTTCTCTCCGGGTACCCCGACTTCCTCCACCCGTAAAACTGTCATGGACACGATTAGTCATTGTGCATAAGTATGTGACCTTAAACACCAATAAAATAAATAAATTGAATAGAACAAGCTCAAATGTGCATGTACTACGATAGTATAAACATACGTACACCAAATGTTTGGACTATTTATAAATTTGCTCACGGGAATTCTCCACAAATCGCACATGTGTTTGTAAACATTAGCAGACGATTGATCACCCGAAACTGAACCGATTGCGAAATAACTTGTTGATAGTTGTCATATGAATTGCTGAGTGTCCTTCTAACAATTGTTTTGTTATAGAAGTGCAGGCGTGTAATAAATACAGAACGACACGCGCGCGTGAATGGGTTAACCGATATGGCACAATGGTCATATCGATTGACCCATTCACACGTGCGTTTCGTTCTGTCTTTATATGGGAAGTTGAGACCATAATCGGTTGTGTCAAGCTTTCAGTCCCCCAGTCAAATTCTGTAAAGAATGCGACGCTCTTGTGGGCTGTTTGTTTACCAACTGTTCGTAGAGTTTGCGCTAAGACTACCGTTGATGTAATGTGATGTTCTTTGCTCACAAAATACGTAGATATTCTCTCGTGCGCCAGTTAAAGAGGTCCCAAACAGTAAGTACTTAACGCACACTGAAAACTTCAAGATATTAACAGAATTAGTGGAACTACGCGGTGTAAAACTACAGCTGTCGTGACTCTTCATTCATAATATTTAGTAAACAAATATGTATAATAGTGATGGTGTTCAAATATTCGATCAAGTCTGAAAGTCTCAAATAGAAGCGGTTATTGCATTGGCACAAAGAAAATGAATGTTTATGGTATTTTAGATTGGATCGTCGGATGGAATATTTTAGATGGTCGGGTTCGCTATTCCGACCAATTGAAACATTTCATCCCATCGAATCTGAATCCGACACCAGGTTACTCTGACTGTTGAATGTGTCGCTAAACTCCAATAAATAAATAAATCGAATCTTAAAATAGACCATGAACTATTCAAGAGCTAGATTGCTTCCAGGTCATAAAAGCGTTGAATTTCTTACAGAATTTGACTTGTAGCTTGAGAGCTTGGAGAGGGGGCGCGGTGGCTCAGTAGGTGGAGGTGCGGGCTTCAAGCCGAGAGGTCCTTGGTTCGAATCCCACCAGCGGCAACCGCGTTGTGACCTTGGGCAAGACACTTCACCCCCCCCCCCCTTTGCCCACGTGGGGGCACGGTGACGCTGTGTACTAAGGCATACTGCACGTCGATGGTGCACTTGTCTTCAACCAATGCTAGCCCTGCTTGTGTGGAGTTAGTATGTTTGGAAGCTGACAGTTGCTCGCCATTGCTCAGTGGTTCTTTCCGGGTACTCCGGCTTCCTCCACCCGAAAAACTGTCATGGTCATGATTAGCTATTGTTCAGAAATATGTGACCTTAAGCAACAATAAATAAATAAATAAATAAATAAATAAATAAATAAATAAATAAATAAATAAATAAATAAATAGAGCTTGGGGAGTTGTATGATTGCTAAACATTCTGAATGTTGTGAGCATCTACCAGCTTTTAGAGTTGTATTCAGGTCACTAATCTATTACATATTTTTCTTAATATGTATAGACCAAAATTCTAGTTACTGAAGTGAGTGAATGTAAATTAGTTTATGATAGTATATAATACACCTGTTGTCACATGTTTGACAAACATTATCATGCTTTAATGTAGCATCAGTTTATTCCACTTCCACTTTGATCACAAATGTGATATTTTTCTCGATCAGATCGCGATCGGATCACAAACCACCATGAATCGAGATTTCTTAAATAAAATATTGCGAAATGAAGAAAAGTAAACGAAAAGAGCATCTCGGAATCAATGTTCTTGCTTTTTTCTTTCCGACAGGTAAGATTCTATATTACTGTAGCAGAGAAAGCGGAAAGACATCACAGTCGCGATCCGCTCGAAACTCTATGTCCGCTTTTGTGATAGCAGTACTGCGCGCTCAGTACGTGTTTTCAGATATTCTGGACACTGTATCGCTTGGGATACCTGAAAAAAATTAAAATTTCGACCCACTTTTAAAACAAGTTTAGGTAATATACCAATCTTTCAGCTTGAACATATAGATATCTCATGACCTCTAAATTCTAAAATAATACTGCATCTTTTAAAGCTCCGCGGGGACCCTCTGTGCGCTGTACAACTATGAGCATTAAAATGAAAGGCTTAACAACGATACTTGATTTTGTGTGTTGGGATTTGACACAGCCTTCGAACCAAATATTAAGCGATTTTGCGATAATAAAATCCCAGTAATGACGTTTATATTATCACTCCCACAACAAATACCACAATGGATACATGGGCGATTACCACCATGGCGATGAAATTACACCAAGCCCTGACAACAGCAGAGTGTATAATAATTTAATGCGTTTATCAATGTGACACAATATTGTACTCAATGCATATGCCTTCGTACTCGAATCCGAGCATTGAACTATTGTCTATATTCTTTACGTACTCTATACTCAGTGTATATGTCTTCAGAAAGGCGTCACTTGAAAGCCAAACATTCTTAACCTACAACTTCTTTGAAACTCATGTGCATTAAGCGGCATTTACATTTAGAACACGGTCGATAAGACAATATCGCTCTTTATCAAAGTGGCAAATTCTCTGACAAAATAAGATGTGTCGGATTTTAATGTTTTAACAGACTGAACACCTAGAAAATTGTAAGGGATTGAACGTCAACATTTCAACGTAATTACCACAAAAAAGTTCTTTCATTAGAGTGCAAACAAAATGCAGTTCTCTTGCAATAACTGCTAATCCGTATCATCAGACGTGCCTATGTATTATATCATCGACAATGTGATATTAAATGAGGACGGAATGCGAGAAACGTGAAAATTTAATTCAATGACAAATTGATGAAAGTAGGTGATCCCGGACGTAGCGATCAAAGCGTTAAAAACCTTACTAATACTATGTGTACAAAACATTGTCACAGCTATGCATTTAACCCTTTACCCAGCGTAACGGCCAAAACCGGTCAGCGCTATTCACAAAAATCGCCAATTAATTTTCATTATTTTTTCATTTTTTGTTTCAAAAACATAGGTTATGACCCCTCATTGGAACGAGCTCGACGAGCTCGTTCCAATGAGGTGTCATAACTTATGTTTTTGAGACAAAAAATGAAAAAAATTAGTTATTTAAGAATTTTGTTCGCAAGTGTCGCCTGCTTCTCATGAATAGGTAAAGGCTTAACTCACTGTGACACATTGTTTTAAAATGCTTTGAGTGGAACAGAACCAGCATTCCATATGCAGTTGCTCTTGTGTCCAAATGGGTGCATCACAGTGCTCGAGGCTTATTAACTGGCTGAAAAGTTTGCAAGTTATGAGTTTTTCCAAAACAGTTAGTAGGGAAAAGCCAACATTTTATAGGCAGTTGTACTGAAGCCCGGGGTTTTAAGTTGACTAAAAGTTTACAAGTTACGAGTTTAATGCAAAAACATTAAAAAATGAACTTTTTTCTCTAACACTTTTCAGCCTTTTTGAACTCCTAGCGAGAGGGCGATGCGGGTCACATGCAGTACAGCCTGTCCAATGTCATTAGGAATGTTTTTGTTTTGGTTTCGATAATAGACACAGCAATCGTAAATATGAAGGAGAGCACAGAAACACAAAAAATAAAGTCGACCCAACAACTAAAATTTTAACTGATCGCTGAAACAGGAGTTCTCTTTGTAAACTTTGGTTTTGCAGAGGTGAATCTTTTTTATTTTACAAGACATTTATGACGACAGAGATGACGCGCAAATTGTATCACACCACTGACAAAAGACGCCGCCCGCGAGCTTCATCAGGAAAAAACGTCCGTGGTCAGTCATTTTCACCCATTTGTATCTTCATGCAGCATCTCATAAATTTGTATCAAAAGGTTGAAAGCGAATGAAACCAATCAGATTTTGTTCGACAGAGCTATCAGTCTTGGCAAAATATCTTGCATTGGTGAAGGATACAGTGAATTGATATCTGCTTAAAGTCATGAGCTACATTCTCAAAGATGTTCTGTGTCGACATTGAGAGAGAGGATTTCGTTAAAGTTAATGTTCCATTTAAAAAAATTTTGCCGCCATTCGAAAACTGACGTGAGTGAGGGTTTCGGCAAATTCGAGTTGCTTCCCCTACACAGTGCTCCACGTCGAATGGAAAACGGATTCCATTTTTATTCAAATTCATTTAATGCCCAGTTTGAAAACGAATGTCTTTAGGCGTTATATGTAGATTTGTACGACAGAAATCGGTGACGCAAAACAACACCGCGAGCCAACTGTGGTACATTGTGATACTTTACACTGCTAAATTTCTGTCGGAAATCTAATGATTTCGCTACCGACCCACCTCACAACTAGCAAAAGCTATCTACAACCGCTGTATATTCAAACCGTATAATACCAAAATGTCACGGAATCTCTCGGACATTTGTGGAAATTGCTCGTGCACAGTCGTGTGAGTGGTCAAACATTTTTTCCGTGTTCGTGCGCAGCTTGATATTGTATCTTAGAGATGAAAATTCTAGTAGATGATTTTTATTATTCCACTAATTATAGGAATAATCATCAAAATTTTATTTAATGAAGCACCGGGTACAACCCGGTGCTTCATTAATTAAAATTTTACTGATGATGATTTTTATTATCTGATAAACGCACGTGTGGACATCACAGCTCACGCGTGGATTATGACTAGTTTACGGCGACTATATTGTATCATCCAATTCAAAAATGAATGAAATGGTTGGCGTTAATAAGTATAGAGTCTAAAGTGGTACAGATACAAAAGGCCAAATTGCTGTCTTTGGTCATAACTTAAACATTTTGCGACGGAAATTGAAGCTTTCTTCCCGTATGCCCATTTTTCATCGTTGAGAGTTGTCATCACAGATGTTTCAGCTCTCAATGGCCATTATATTTTATGATGACAAATGCTGTTTCGCATATCTCTGCCTGTGGCAGTAAAAAAAAGGTGTTAAGTCGTTTACACCTGAAAATGCTCTCTCATCGCCCTTCAATAAGCGTATTCTAAAACAACATATCGTCTGTTTGTTGAATAACATCACAGGCTGTGAAATTCAGGACCTCTCTAATGCAGTTAGCAATCATTAAATTATCATACCCCGTTATATGATTTATCATAAAATTCCGCAAGAAGTTAAGGGAGCAAAAATTGTCTCTTCAGAAGCAAAAAAAAAACATTGAATGACGTATCTTCACTGCTGAAGAAGAACGTCGGTTGAGAGAAAAATCGTATCTTCAGCGGCGAAAAACATTTAATATTGTTTCTCAACTTATTAAACTAAATAAAACAATAGGAGAAAACGTGTATTTCCACAAACGAGAACACTTCAGTGATGTATCTTCACTATTGAATGATACACGCTGTTTCCGGAACTAATTGGCTTATTTTATCATTGTTCATGTGTTTGACATTGTTCCATTAAATTACGTCACTTTTTAAACCATTATGGCATTTTCCATGACCGATTAATAATTTCAGCTGGACGCGTTTGTATTCATTATTTGCTAGTGGACCGATTAATATTTTCAACATGCAGCCTTGGAGCCTCAGGTGATAAAAGTTTTATCAGTTGTCGTAATCTGTGTTATAAATTCAAGCAGTTGTATTCGAGTCAAGACGGACGTGGTGTGGTTCATAATAAAGATCGCAGTAATAGAAGTTTAAATGTTTATTCCAAAACAGAGAATAATACCTTCCAACGAAGGGCATTGTAACTGAAGACATTTTATCTTGGCTTATCTGTGGTTGTTCTTAAGAGACGATCATGTTTAGCATACAGTTCTGGTGAATGCATTCTTGTCGCCACAAAACGCCTTATATCTCTTTGTGTAGACTATGGCAAATGACACAAAGGGGACGAATAATTAAAAAAAACCTAACATGGCACATCAACGGCTCATATAGTCGAGGCAATTCATTCAAACTCAGTAGGCATCAGTTTGGTTTCCAACACTCAAATCTATTGCTTCCCAATTAACAACCTCCCAAGACAGCACCGAGAAATCGATTAATAGAGTCTGTTTTGATGTGCGTTTCGTCATCTCAAATGAATACCTACACTGCCAAAAATACAGGTTCTCTTTAGAACCAAAACTGGTTCTAATCTTGTCCCTGAGATGGAACCAGTTCTGTTTGAACAGTATTTATTTCAAATCAAATAAATTTACCAAGATTAGCATTCAATTTTAACAGAATATTACATGAACTGAAGTAGATTCGGCAGTAAACTTGGAGCTTATTCAACACAGTCGCCAGACATTTTGAAACAAAGGAGATATGAACAGTTGGCATATCGAACCAGTTTTGGTTATGTATAGAACCAAAACTGGTTCGATATGCCAACTGTTCATATCTCCTTTAATTAATAATGATTTGAGACAACCTCGTATAAGCGCTAAACTTACGGCTGAAACCCCCTCAGTTTATGTTTAATTCTGTTAATATGTAATGTTAATCTTCAGGGACAAGATTAGACCCAGTTTTGGTTCTAAAGAGAACCTATATTTTTTGCAGTGTACATTACTTCGATATAACCATTTTCCCCATTATGATATATTTATTTATGATTATGTCACCTTCAACATCTAAGGTTATATTTTGATAGCTACACAAATATGAAGTCAAGTTTAGCCAGTCGTTTATACCAGTGCGGCCAGGGACTTCCACCCTCCCTAGCGTTGGTTCCCGGGTTCCAAATGTCTCAAAACCTTCTTTTCCATTGTAATTTGGCACAGTTCCACGAGGGCATAATTTGGATAGACGCGGACTCTCCGCTAGACCAGTAAAAACATTACGAGACCATATCGCTACAATGCTTTATGGTGCAGATTTAAACATGCTGCTCTGTTGTACAGGGGTGAGCTTGGGTGGTTGAGGACAAAGGACAGGATAGACCTGTTGAAACTCGGTTATCTTAATTATTTAGTAAATCTCCCCGTCAGCCGATGGTGTAAAGTAATGTTCCTGAGAATTTTCAACTCAAAAATCAAGACGGGGTGGATGGTCCAAGTGAGGGAGCTAGTAGAGAACTACTTATTGGAGATCTCGAACCTGGACGTTGTGGCAAACCGGGGTAAAAAAATCGTCAGAGAAAGGGTCATGGAGGATTGTAACCGTAATTGGCGAGAGGGGGTCAAATCAAAGAGGTCTTTGGGTGGCCTGCGTGATAAAGAGAAGCCAGGTTTTGAAGAGTACCTTGATGGCACCTTTGGGGGTCACTGTTATTCAAGCTGAGGTCGCGGTCCCTGGAGCTGAAGGGGAAAATTGGGAAAAACAGCGAAAAGGGGTGCCAGATGTGTAATTTGGGCATGGTGGAGACATTGGAACATTTTCTTCTAGAATGCCCAAAGTACCAGTCCAAAAGAATAAAATTCACTGGGAGTATATTGGGGCAGTGGGATGGGAGAATGAAGGACATGTGGTTAGGAGGAGACTCAAAGGAGAGGGTTAATATGCTAATCGGAGAGATTGTGAAGAATGGTGCAATGGATGTCATCAAGCAGTTCGTCTCCGAGTGTTGGGAGGAGAGGATAAGCGTGGGAACAGGGGGACAGTTGGGAGTACAGGGGTAACAAGGGCCTTCTCGTCCGAGAACCGCGACAAATCAGCGGCTGGCCAAAGTGTTATTATTATTATGTACACCTTGATTCCATCTCGGCAATGTGTCACAAACCATTCGATCAGCTAAACATCACTTATACCAGGTTTCCGCCATTACGTTGATTACGCCAAGGGCGGTCTAAATTGTTCTGCTTGTGGCTTTTCACTCATTGCAGAGATAAAAAATTAATTCCTCTAAGTCCTTTTTCTGATCTATCTCAACATCAAAGCAAATCAATATTTTCAAGGTTGCCAGTCACCAAACTGTTCAAATCTTCACGTTCTCGGCCTGATTTAAGTTTGTAATCTATGAGCACCATCTGCGGTGGTCATAAAAGTAATCATTACAGATGAGATAAAACAATGTGTAATTAGTCTGTGTCGTTTCGCCGGTTATTGATGAGCGGTTTCTATACTGACTGTCTCGCATATATCACGCAAGTCAATAAAATGTAGTTATAATAGCAATTATCACACAAACATACAATCACAGATAAACATTCACAGTAACCCTTCTTTTGGATGCACAAACTTGCAGAGAAATAACTCAGGCCAACTCACCCAACCATTACATATCGTGACGAAAAACCGGCCAGCGCTATTCAGAAAAAAACTCCAGTTGAATATTATTTTTTTGTCTCTAAAAAATAGTTTATGATACCTCATTGGAACGAGCTCGTTCCATTGAATGTGGGGTCATAAGCTATGTTGTTCAGATTTTAATATTCGGGAATTGTGAAAATGCCGTATGCAATTCGGGTTGGGTAAAGGATTCACTCTGTTGAAAATGCAAAAATGTTTGTAATTCGGCCAGATTATTTCAGGACAGTGAGTGGGGGAGAGTCAATAAAAACAATAAAAATTGTCTAAAATAATCATATCTGGGAGCATGACAACATTAATCACAAAGCATTTTACAACTTTCTGTTATGAAATCTGAATGCCTCTGTTGATGTGTACAGAATTACTTTTGATAGTGGATTGGGATTTAATTAAGATTAAGGAATGACAACTGGAAACACAGCAGAATGATGTTTCATTTCACTCGCGATGGTAACGCTGAAGACTATATACAGTTGGTGAGGGTGGGGTCCAGATTTTCTGCGGATTTGTTGGGGGTTTTTTGCACGATGGGAAGGAAGGGGTTGGTGGTCATTTGTCGAAGATTGAAAAAATAGGTCTTTTTGCATTTTTTTCCAGATTGCCACCCCATCTCCGGCTGAAATAAAATGATTTCGATAAAATTGGGTTGTTCTGAGATAGATAGATAGATAGATAGATAGATAGATAGATAGATAGATAGATAAGATAGATAGATAGATAGACAGATAGATAGATAGATAGATAGATAGATAGATAGATAGATAGATAGATAGATAGATAGATAGATAGATAGATATTTTTCAAAACAAAGAAGCACGGGCGCAGGTCGGGAAATCGATTTCTGTTGTAAATTATTTCTATGGAATTCAATGTTGTTTTAATATTTTTGAAGAGTTATATGACTTTATGACAAAATGAACTCATCTCAGAAGTGCTTTCACAAGAATGTTTCGAAGACTGGGATTTTTCTTATAAGCTATGATGCATCGTTTGTTAATGGCTTCTGGCAGTTTTGTGTTTAATTCTGTAAAGTTGTTTTTGAAAATTTTTGCAATTTCGACATTACGTCGATTATAAACCAAAGGAAAACAAATAATTTTATTTGGCAACCCAGAGTACTCTCTATTGAGTCCGTAGGGGAGATAGGTCCTGAGCTTACCAATCCAATAGTTTTCACGCTCAAGTCGTTTGTCTGTTGTTGTTTCATCGTCGCCCAAAAACGGAATTTGCTCAATGGGTTGAAAACTGAAATGTGACTTAATGTCATGACCCGGGAGGTTAAAGTGGTCTGAGACTGCCTTTCCTGAATCTAAACGGATATTTGATAAATGGTTTTGCGTTCTGACGCGCAGAGGGTTTTTCGTCTGGCCGACATATTGGATATGGCATAATTTACATGTGATTAAATAAATAATGTTTTCAGAATCACAGTTGAAGCTGTTTCTAACTTGGTAAAACATACGAGTTTGTTCGCTAAAAAATGTTTTACCGGTATTCATGTAGTTCATACGATGTATGTAACAAATTTTGCGTTGACATAGATTTACTGATCCATTTCCCAGAACAGGGCGGTTATGCCGAATTTTCGTGGGGTGCGTTGGCTCAGAGTCCCGAATGGGTGTCTCTATCTCACGGAATGTATCAGATTTAATTTTTCGCTAAAGTCGTTTTGAGTAACCGCGTTTAACAAGTGTTTTGAAAAGAATTGAACATGCGTGATTGAGGTCGCTTCTGTTCGTACAATTTCTATGGAATCGAATCGATTTTACCAACCCATTGAATAGTTTGGGTGGGTGGTAAGAAGCTCTATGGAGAAGTTGGTGAGAATCGGTCGGTTTAAAAAAGACTTTTGTGTCTAGTACGTTGCTATGCCGGAACTGAGGGCCCTTGAATACAGTCACATCCAGAAAATCAATGGTATTTTCTGAAATGCAGGGCTGTAATTTAATGGATTCGTCGTGGTTGTTCAGGATTTCCAAGAATTCGTTGAAGTCATCACGGCCATGGGGCCATATGATGAAAATGTCGTCTTGGAACCTGTGATAACATATGGCTGTTTTCTTGCTTTAGCAAGAGCACCTCTCTCCCATTCTGCAACAAAAATATTAGCAAAATTTGGACTGAATTTTTTACCCATACTACATCCACTTATTCGGAAGTAAAATTTATTGTTAAATTCAAAGTCGTTACCTTTCAATGATAATTCTAATAATTGCAGGATTTCTTCCGATGGCCTGTTTGGGTCATCGTACCTTTTGAATGATTTTTTTATTGCCTCTAGACCAGCGTCAATACCAATGTTAGTATACATACTTTCAATGTCTAGGGTAATGAGGAGACTGTCGGAAGGAACCTGCAATTTGTTAATTTTCATTAAAAAGTCCTCAGTGTCTTTGAGGAAGCTCGGATGGCGGCAAGCAATTTGTTTTAAATAAAAATCAATATACTGTGAAATGTGGTAAGATTCCGAGCCACAGTCGCTGACAATAGGCCGACCAGGAGGGGTAAATTCGTCCCTCCAACTGCTGAGTGGTTTATGTATTTTAGGCAAGAGGTAAAACTTACGATTGTTTGAATCCCTCTCTGCAATTAAATACTCGACATGTTTTTTCTCAATGAAGTCGTGGTCCAGCAAGCTTTTTAGAATTCCATTAAATTTTGAACAATTTTCTTGCCAAATTGGTGCTTCTAAAGGTTTGTAATATTTTGGGTTATTTAACTGGCGTTCAGCTTCTTTAATATAATTATCTTTTGACATCAGAACTGTAGCAGATCCTTTGTCACAAGGTTTGATGATAATTTGTTTGTTGTTTTTCAGCGTCTTCAGGGCGTTTCTTTCGATTTGGTTCAAATTTTGTTTGTCTTTCAAAAATGATTCCGGGATTTGGCTTACTTGTTCTTTAACTTTTTGAGAAATCTCATTAATTTCAGGTTTAACTTTCCGAGGTGATGGGCACCACCCGGTTGGATTGGCAAAGAGGTATTTTGAGCCTGTTGAATTTCGAAATTTATCTGCCAATGCTGTTGCCCTAAAAATTTGTTGGCTTGCTGGACCACCGTTCATTTCGTTAATGTAACTGTAACCATCCATGACAACTGCACCTGTCCCAAAATCTACGGTTTTGGGCTTAGGTTTTGATGGGGCTGGGGCGGGAACGAAAGTTAAACCATACCTGAGTAGATCTTTCTCACCTTCAGTTAATTTTAGATCAGGAACCAAGTTTACTATTTCGGTTCCTAGTCCTACTTTCTCTCCATGGCTGATGCCTTCTTCTGTAATTAGTTTAAAGGCTGCTCTTTGATGTATGGTCCTATGCGTGCCAGCCATCCTTGGTAGATTTTATTCGCTGTTTCCGTCGACCAGTGGATGGGATCACCTGGGCAACATTTAAACTGGCTTGCTGGAATTGCCGGGATTATCTCCAAATTCTTTGTTGACTTCGCAGCCTCGTTGATGACAGTCAAATTTTGTTGGTCCCTAGAACATAAACTAGAAGAAAAATTATGTTCCTGAAAAAGAAGTTTTGTATTAGGGTAACATTTGCGGAAATTGCTTATCATATTACCTAGTCTACCTGTTGATGTGTGACCAATCTTTTTTCTGTTCTGCACGTCTATGCGCCAGTCTTCTCTATTGTTGACCCCAACGTTGAATAGAATTGCTTTGTGATGTTGTCGATCTTTCTCTTTTTCCATGTTCTTAGCCATCTGCCGAATGTGGTTTAAGGTTCCACCAGAGTATGATGCGATGAACGTGTTGGGTGGAGGGTTGGCATCAATCCTCGAGATGTTCGATGATCCGATGATCCAAACAGGTTTGTTTGGCTTGACTGGCAGGGTCCAGCTGTTCTTGTTTTCACCAGATTTCCAGAATCGGTAGAATGACGACTTGCCGTTTGTAGATGGTTTCTTTTGAGGTGGTGTTTTGACTATGCTGGCGTACGATGGCGATTCCGGTGTTGTGGGTCAACGTGCTGTAAATGATGGTTTTTTGGTCGCTGGTGCTGTTGGAGAGATGGTTTCTCGTCTTTTTCTTTTCGATGGAGTTTCTCTGGAAGTAGAAAATGAAATTTGCTGGCGGGCCACCGGCGATTTAGAACGAGCACGTTGATTGAAAGAGGTCTGGCTAATGACCACTGGTTTTTTGAACTGGGACAGAAGTTGATCCGAGAGAGAATAAAATTTGTCAATAGTACTTTCTTGTAGTCGATTACCGAAATTCTTCTGTCCCCATTTAACTGCCGTATTCTGTGCTCGTGGAAAGTCCCGGGGTTTTAGAAAAGGAGCCGAAAGAACCAGGTCTTGTTTTTCTTTTAGAGTTTTTTGTAATAATCTACCAAAGTTTGTATAACTTCAAAGCCCATTTTTTTGTAAGATTATTGAGCGCGTCCGAAATCTGAATGGTTGGCAAAGCCGGCCGAAAGGTTTTGTTGCGCTCGTCCACTGTTTTGTGGAATGTTTTTGGGAGGACTTTCTGTGCCAAACAGTCCTCGAGAAAAGCCAAATGATGAAAAAGTTGAAGAATTTGGTAAAGGGAATTTACCAATTTTGCATGTGCCGAATATGCCGGGTCTTTTTGCCGCTCTTGGCGGTTAACAAATTTGGATTTTGTGGAATTATTATTAGCCATTTTTCCCGGTCTTAATTTAGGCTGAAATAAATTATTATTAATACAAGTAAAAATGATGAAAAAGTAATGAAAAAATGACGCAAAAATGAAAATGAACGAATAAATAAAATGTGAATACCTAATGAAAATGTTGATGAAATAAATAGAGCGCACTGTCGTTGCCTCGACGTTTCGGGTTAAATGCCCTTCTTCAGGAAGCAGATGAATTCGATTTTCCAATTATCCCAAAGCGTTTAAATACCTTTACTTCATCTGTTGATGAGGCCAAACTGGCCAATCACTGTGTGTGAAATGGATTCACTCAGTGATTAGTGGAAAACAACCTTTTAAATGTCATCAAACTTTAGCGGTATTTCTACTGTTAATGTTTGATGGCATTTGAATGACTTGTGATCACTGGCTGAAGACCGTTGGAAATCAAACTCATGACAATGCGCAAAACAAATCGACAGATTATTAATGGTTTTATAACAGAAATAATTCTAATAGTCTGGCACTGGCGGATAGATATTTTTCAAAACAAAGAAGCACGGGCGCAGGTCGGGAAATCGATTTCTGTTGTAAATTATTTCTATGGAATTCAATGTTGTTTTAATATTTTTGAAGAGTTATATGACTTTATGACAAAATGAACTCATCTCAGAAGTGCTTTCACAAGAATGTTTCGAAGACTGGGATTTTTCTTATAAGCTATGATGCATCGTTTGTTAATGGCTTCTGGCAGTTTTGTGTTTAATTCTGTAAAGTTGTTTTTGAAAATTTTTGCAATTTCGACATTGCGTCGATTATAAACCAAAGGAAAACAAATAATTTTATTTGGCAACCCAGAGTACTCTCTATTGAGTCCGTAGGGGAGATAGGTCCTGAGCTTACCAATCCAATAGTTTTCACGCTCAAGTCGTTTGTCTGTTGTTGTTTCATCGTCGCCCAAAAACGGAATTTGCTCAATGGGTTGAAAACTGAAATGTGACTTAATGTCATGACCCGGGAGGTTAAAGTGGTCTGAGACTGCCTTTCCTGAATCTAAACGGATATTTGATAAATGGTTTTGCATTCTGACGCGCAGAGGGTTTTTCGTCTGGCCGACATATTGTATATGGCATAATTTACATGTGATTAAATGAATAATGTTTTCAGAATCACAGTTGAAGCTGTTTCTAACTTGGTAAAACATACGAGTTTGTTCGCTAAAAAATGTTTTACCGGTATTCATGTAGTTCATACGATGTATGTAACAAATTTTGCGTTGACATAGATTTACTGATCCATTTCCCAGAACAGGGCGGTTATGCCGAATTTTCGTGGGGTGCGTTGGCTCAGAGTCCCGAATGGGTGTCTCTATCTCACGGATTGTATCAGATTTAATTTTTCGCAAAAGTCGTTTTGAGTAACCGCGTTTAACAAGTGTTTTGAAAAGAATTGAACATGCGTGATTGAGGTCGCTTCTGTTCGTACAATTTCTATGGAATCGAATGATTTGAGATTTTACCAACCCATTGAATAGTTTGGGTGGGTGGTAAGAAGCTCTATGGAGAAGTTGGTGAGAATCGGTCGGTTTAAAAAAGACTTTTGTGTCTAGTACGTTGCTATGCCGGAACTGAGGGCCCTTGAATACAGTCACATCCAGAAAATCAATGGTATTTTCTGAAATGCAGGGCTGTAATTTAATGGATTCATCGTGGTTGTTCAGGATTTCCAAGAATTCGTTGAAGTCATCACGGCCATGGGGCCATATGATGAAAATGTCGTCTTGGAACCTGTGATAACATAATGGCTGTTTTCTTGCTTCAGCAAGAGCACCTCTCTCCCATTCTGCAACAAAAATATTAGCAAAATTTGGACTGAATTTTTTACCCATACTACATCCACTTATTTGGAGGTAAAATTTATTGTTAAATTCAAAGTCGTTACCTTTCAATGATAATTCTAATAATTGCAGGATTTCTTCCGATGGCCTGTTTGGGTCATCGTACCTTTTGAATGATTTTTTTATTGCCTCTAGACCAGCGTCAATACCAATGTTAGTATACATACTTTCAATGTCTAGGGTAATGAGGAGACTGTCGGAAGGAACCTGCAATTTGTTAATTTTCATTAAAAAGTCCTCAGTGTCTTTGAGGAAGCTCGGATGGCGGCAAGCAATTGGTTTTAAATAAAAATCAATATACTGTGAAATGTGGTAAGATTCCGAGCCACAGTCGCTGACAATAGGCCGACCAAGAGGGGTAAATTCGTCACTCCAACTGCTGAGTGTATTTTAGGCAAGAGGTAAAACTTACGATTGTTTGAATCCCTCTCTGCAATTAAATACTCGACATGTTTTTTCTCAATGAAGTCGTGGTCCAGCAAGCGTTTTAGAATTCCATTAAATTTTGAACAATTTGATTTAAACATTATTTATTTCGTAAATGCGACGTTATAACAATAATTACATAGTACATTGATGTGGATTCGGCAGAAAGCTATAAGCTTATGGAAGGCCGTTTCCACCAACAGCAAGAATACAGAGTCAACTTGGAGACAATGACAAGAATCAGAAACTACATGATTAAATCTGTAAAGCCAAAATATATTTGACAGCTAGAATATAAGGTACATTGTCTTCACACAAGGTAAGGAACATGGAAACAATATGGCGTGACTCGCAGTAATTTTGTAGTCATGTATATTCGCACCAAATTGATGGACGATGGGTAAATGGAGTGAATCGTTGTGGTATTTGCATGTACTAACACATGCATATATGCATGTATACATGCATGTGTATATATCCAGATAGGTACACACATACAAGCATATACATACACACAGACACAAACACACGCCCACAGATACACATTGACAAGTATTCTATAATATTGGCAGTTGGTTAATGAAATCTTTTACTTAATAAGATATAGTCTTGTACAACCTCGAAGACGAAACAGTTCTCATCATAGTTCAAGAATTCTGATCCAAAGAGTAGTATTAATGTGTCAACTGCAAACGGGAGAATGTTAATTGTTTGATTACGAGCATCGGTAAAAATTGGACAATGCAAAAGGAAATGCTCGGAAGTTTCATTTTCACCACACTGACATGAAGGGCTTGGTGATAAATGGTTGGCATGTAAATGAGAATTGAGATTGCTACATTCCAATCGCAATCTACAGTGATATATTTAGGCAGTGCGAGATTTCGCCTTAATGTAAAATTTTGCGGGTCGTAGGTTACCCTTGTTTAAGAAGATCTTGAAATTAACCAAGGAAGCGTTCTCGCGGACAGACAGTGGCAAATTATTCCATAGATCGGTGACACTTGGGATAAAGGATTGCTTGTACAGTTCGGTACGGCAAAAGGGGATACGATGGTTCTGACTTGATCGAAGACTAACCGGCAGCCCTGTCGAATGAGCAGGTGGAGGGACTTTACACGAGAGATATGGTGGCGTCATCCGATGATACATTTTGAAATACTGAATTAACTTATGTTTGCGACGTCGATCTTGTAGTGGGTCCCACTGCGTTTCAGAGTAGAGAGAGGACTTACAAGCGCTGACGGTTGCTCCTGTAATAATCCTCGCTGCTGCAGTTTGTATTCTTTCTAGGTCTGCTGCTTTCGTTGCCGAACAATTATCCCAGACAGTATCCGCATATTCAAGGAGGGGTCTAATAAAGGCAAAATATATTTTTTCTAATACACTGCGATCTAATATGAATTTGTGCTTCCTCAATAAATCTAAACGAGACCAGGCTTTGGCGCAAATGTGTTCAATGTGATCATTCCACGTACAGGTACTATTCAGTATTACTCCTAAATGTTTGTGCTCGGATGCCTCAGTTATCTGAGTGCCATCTAAAAATAGTGGCGGATGTGAAATGGGAATGCTTTTACGCGATATTAGCATAGTCTCAGTTTTATTTGAATTGAATTCTACCAGCCATGTTCTAGCCCAATTTTCAATTGTGGCTAGGTCATGGCTGATTAAATTCGCGGCTTGTATGGGATTTTCAACAATTAGATATAAAGACGTGTCGTCTGCAAAGAGACGTATACTACTCAGAAGGTCTTTGGTAATATCGTTAATATAAATAAAAAACAATAAGGGACCAAGGATCGACCCTTGTGGAACACCGGCATTGATGGTTCTCCACGATGATACCTCTGACGATATCACCACTCTTTGCATTCTATCTGCCAGATATGATTTTATGAACAGCAGGAGCTCACCAGAAACACCTATGCTCTCCAGCTTGTAAATAAGACCGGCGTGCCATACCTTGTCAAAAGCTTTGCTTACATCACAGAACACAACCCTAACCTCTTTGCCTTCATCAAGAGCACGGCAAAATTCATCATATATGTCTGTCAGTTGAAGGACGGTTGAGTCACCCGGTGTGAATCCTGATTGGAATTGACTTAGTACATTATTGTCTACTAAAAACGCCCACAGACGTTTGAACACACATTTTTCAAGTATTTTACCGACACAACTGATCAGTGATATTGGGCGATAATTTGAAACCAAATTCGAGGGTTGTTTTTTTCAAAATTGGAGATACATTGGCTTTTTTCCACAGTGATGGAAAGTATGAATTATTCATTAATAGTGAACAATTTTCTTGCCAAATTGGTGCTTCTAAAGGTTTGTAATATTTTGGGTTATTTAACTGGCGTTCAGCTTCTTTAATATAATTATCTTTTGACATCAGAACTGTAGCAGATCCTTTATCACAAGGCTTGATGGTAATTTGTTTGTTGTTTTTCAGCGTCTTCAGGGCGTTTCTTTCGATTTGGTTCAAATTTTGTTTGTCTTTCAAAAATGATTCCGGGATTTGGCTTACTTGTTCTTTAACTTTTTGAGAAATCTCATTAATTTCAGGTTTAACTTTCCGAGGTGATGGGCACCACCCGGTTGGATTGGCAAAGAGGTCTTTTGAGCCTGTTGAATTTCGAAATTTATCTGCCAATGCTGTTGCCCTAAAAATTTGTTGGCTTGCTGGACCACCGTTCATTTCGTTAATGTAACTGTAATCATCCATGACAACTGCACCTGTCCCAAAATCTACGGTTTTGGGCTTAGGTTTTAATGGGGCTGGGGCGGGAACGAAAGTTAAACCATACCTGAGTAGATCTTTCTCACCTTCAGTTAATTTTAGATCAGGAACCAAGTTTACTATTTCGGTTCCTAGTCCTACTTTCTCTCCATGGCTGATGCCTTCTTCTGTAATTAGTTTAAAGGCTGCTCTTTGATGTATGGTTCTATGCGTGCCAGCCATCCTTGGTAGATTTTATTCGCTGTTTCCGTCGACCAGTGGATGGGATCACCTGGGCAACATTTAAACTGGCTTGCTGGAATTGCCGGGATTATCTCCAAATTCTTTGTTGACTTCGCAGCCTCGTTGATGACAGTCAAATTTTGTTGGTCCCTAGAACATAAACTAGAAGAAAAATTATGTTCCTGAAAAAGAAGTTTTGTATTAGGGTAACATTTGCGGAAATTGCTTATCATATTACCTAGTCTACCTGTTGATGTGTGACCAATCTCTTTTCTGTTCTGCACGTCTATGCGCCAGTCTTCTCTATTGTTGACCCCAACGTTGAATAGAATTGCTTTGTGATGTTGTCGATCTTTCTCTTTTTCCATGTTCTTAGCCATCTGCCGAATGTGGTTTAAGGTTCCACCAGAGTATGATGCGATGAACGTGTTGGGTGGAGGGTTGGCATCAATCCTCGAGATGTTCGATGATCCGATGATCCAAACAGGTTTGTTTGGCTTGACTGGCAGGGTCCAGCTGTTCTTGTTTTCACCAGATTTCCAGAATCGGTAGAATGACGACTTGCCGTTTGTAGATGGTTTCTTTTGAGGTGGTGTTTTGACTATGCTGGCGTACGATGGCGATTCCGGTGTTGTGGGTCAACGTGCTGTAAATGATGGTTTTTTGGTCGCTGGTGCTGTTGGAGAGATGGTTTCTCGTCTTTTTCTTTTCGATGGAGTTTCTCTGGAAGTAGAAAATGAAATTTGCTGGCGGGCCACCGGCGATTTAGAACGAGCACGTTGATTGAAAGAGGTCTGGCTAATGACCGCTGGTTTTTTGAACTGGGACAGAAGTTGATCCGAGAGAGAATAAAATTTGTCAATAGTACTTTCTTGTAGTCGATTACCGAAATTCTTCTGTCCCCATTTAACTGCCGTATTCTGTGCTCGTGGAAAGTCCCGGGGTTTTAGAAAAGGAGCCGAAAGAACCAGGTCTTGTTTTTCTTTTAGAGTTTTTTGTAATAATCTACCAAAGTTTGTATAACTTCAAAGCCCATTTTTTTGTAAGATTATTGAGCGCGTCCGAAATCTGAATGGTTGGCAAAGCCGGCCGAAAGGTTTTGTTGCGCTCGTCCACTGTTTTGTGGAATGTTTTTGGGAGGACTTTCTGTGCCAAACAGTCCTCGAGAAAAGCCAAATGATGAAAAAGTTGAAGAATTTGGTAAAGGGAATTTACCAATTTTGCATGTGCCGAATATGCCGGGTCTTTTTGCCGCTCTTGGCGGTTAACAAATTTGGATTTTGTGGAATTATTATTAGCCATTTTTCCCGGTCTTAATTTAGGCTGAAATAAATTATTATTAATACAAGTAAAAATGATGAAAAAGTAATGAAAAAATGACGCAAAAATGAAAATGAACGAATAAATAAAATGTGAATACCTAATGAAAATGTTGATGAAATAAATAGAGCGCACTGTCGTTGCCTCGACGTTTCGGGTTAAATGCCCTTCTTCAGGAAGCAGATGAATTCGATTTTCCAATTATCCCAAAGCGTTTAAATACCTTTACTTCATCTGTTGATGAGGCCAAACTGGCCAATCACTGTGTGTGAAATGGATTCACTCAGTGATTAGTGGAAAACAACCTTTTAAATGTCATCAAACTTTAGCGGTATTTCTACTGTTAATGTTTGATGGCATTTGAATGACTTGTGATCACTGGCTGAAGACCGTTGGAAATCAAACTCATGACAATGCGCAAAACAAATCGACAGATTATTAATGGTTTTATAACAGAAATAATTCTAATAGTCTGGCACTGGCGGATAGATATTTTTCAAAACAAAGAAGCACGGGCGCAGGTCGGGAAATCGATTTCTGTTGTAAATTATTTCTATGGAATTCAATGTTGTTTTAATATTTTTGAAGAGTTATATGACTTTATGACAAAATGAACTCATCTCAGAAGTGCTTTCACAAGAATGTTTCGAAGACTGGGATTTTTCTTATAAGCTATGATGCATCGTTTGTTAATGGCTTCTGGCAGTTTTGTGTTTAATTCTGTAAAGTTGTTTTTGAAAATTTTTGCAATTTCGACATTGCGTCGATTATAAACCAAAGGAAAACAAATAATTTTATTTGGCAACCCAGAGTACTCTCTATTGAGTCCGTAGGGGAGATAGGTCCTGAGCTTACCAATCCAATAGTTTTCACGCTCAAGTCGTTTGTCTGTTGTTGTTTCATCGTCGCCCAAAAACGGAATTTGCTCAATGGGTTGAAAACTGAAATGTGACTTAATGTCATGACCCGGGAGGTTAAAGTGGTCTGAGACTGCCTTTCCTGAATCTAAACGTATATTTGATAAATGGTTTTGCATTCTGACGCGCAGAGGGTTTTTCGTCTGGCCGACATATTGTATATGGCATAATTTACATGTGATTAAATGAATAATGTTTTCAGAATCACAGTTGAAGCTGTTTCTAACTTGGTAAAACATACGGGTTTGTTCGCTAAGGAATGTTTTACCGGTATTCATGTAGTTCATACGATGTATGTAACAAATTTTGCGTTGACATAGATTTACTGATCCATTTCCCAGAACAGGGCGGTTATGCCGAATTTTCGTGGGGTGCGTTGGCTCAGAGTCCCGAATGGGTGTCTCTATCTCACGGATTGTATCAGATTTAATTTTTCGCAAAAGTCGTTTTGAGTAACCGCGTTTAACAAGTGTTTTGAAAAGAATTGAACATGCGTGATTGAGGTCGCTTCTGTTCGTACAATTTCTATGGAATCGAATGATTTGAGATTTTACCAACCCATTGAATAGTTTGGGTGGGTGGTAAGAAGCTCTATGGAGAAGTTGGTGAGAATCGGTCGGTTTAAAAAAGACTTTTGTGTCTAGTACGTTGCTATGCCGGAACTGAGGGCCCTTGAATACAGTCACATCCAGAAAATCAATGGTATTTTCTGAAATGCAGGGCTGTAATTTAATGGATTCATCGTGGTTGTTCAGGATTTCCAAGAATTCGTTGAAGTCATCACAACCATGGGGCCATATGATGAAAATGTCGTCTTGGAACCTGTGATAACATAATGGCTGTTTTCTTGCTTCAGCAAGAGCACCTCTCTCCCATTCTGCAACAAAAATATTAGCAAAATTTGGACTGAATTTTTTACTCATACTACATCCACTTATTTGGAGGTAAAATTTATTGTTAAATTCAAAGTCGTTACCTTTCAATGATAATTCTAATAATTGCAGGATTTCTTCCGATGGCCTGTTTGGGTCATCGTACCTTTTGAATGATTTTTTTATTGCCTCTAGCCCAGCGTCAATACCAATGTTAGTATACGTACTTTCAATGTCTAGGGTAATGAGGAAACTGTCGGAAGGAACCTGCAATTTGTTAATTTTCATTAAAAAGTCCTCAGTGTCTTTGAGGAAGCTCGGATGGCGGCAAGCAATTGGTTTTAAATAAAAATCAATATACTGTGAAATGTGGTAAGATTCCGAGCCACAGTCGCTGACAATAGGCCGACCAGGAGGGGTAAATTCGTCACTCCAACTGCTGAGTGGTTTATGTATTTTAGGCAAGAGGTAAAACTTACGATTGTTTGAATCCCTCTCTGCAATTAAATACTCGACATGTTTTTTCTCAATGAAGTCGTGGTCCAGCAAGCTTTTTAGAATTCCATTAAATTTTGAACAATTTTGATTTAAACATTATTTATTTCGTAAATGCGACGTTATAACAATAATTACATAGTACATTGATGTGGATTCGGCAGAAAGCTATAAGCTTATGGAAGGCCGTTTCCACCAACAGCAAGAATACAGAGTCAACTTGGAGACAATGACAAGAATCAGAAACTACATGATTAAATCTGTAAAGCCAAAATATATTTGACAGCTAGAATATAAGGTACATTGTCTTCACACAAGGTAAGGAACATGGAAACAATATGGCGTGACTCGCAGTAATTTTGTAGTCATGTATATTCGCACCAAATTGATGGACGATGGGTAAATGGAGTGAATCGTTGTGGTATGTGCATGTACTAACACATGCATATATGCATGTATACATGCATGCGTATATATCCAGATAGGTACACACATACAAGCATATACATACACACAGACACAAACACACGCCCACAGATACACATTGACAAGTATTCTATAATATTGGCAATTGGTTAATGAAATCTCTTACTTAATAAGATATAGTCTTGTACATCCTCGAAGACGAAACAGTTCTCATCATAGTTCAAGAATTCTGATCCAAAGAGTAGTATTAATGTGTCAACTGCAAACGGGAGAATGTTAATTGTTTGATTACGAGCATCGGTAAAAAAAAATTGGACAATGCAAAAGGAAATGCTCGGAAGTTTCATTTTCACCACACTGACATGAAGGGCTTGGTGATAAATGGTTGGCATGTAAATGAGAATTGAGATTGCTACATTCCAATCGCAATCTACAGTGATATATTTGGGCAGTGCGAGATTTCGCCTTAATGTAAAATTTTGCGGGTCGTAGGTTACCCTTGTTTAAGAAGATCTTGAAATTAACCAAGGAAGCGTTCTCGCGGACAGACAGTGGCAAATTATTCCATAGATCGGTGACACTTGGGATAAAGGATTGCTTGTACAGTTCGGTACGGCAAAAGGGGATACGATGGTTCTGACTTGATCGAAGACTAACCGGCAGCCCTGTCGAATGAGCAGGTGGAGGGACTTTACAGGAGAGATATGGTGGCGTCATCCGATGATACATTTTGAAATACTGAATTAACTTATGTTTGCGACGTCGATCTTGTAGTGGGTCCCACTGCGTTTCAGAGTAAAGAGAGGACTTACAAGCGCTGACGGTTGCTCCTGTAATAATCCTCGCTGCTGCAGTTTGTATTCTTTCTAGGTCTGCTGCTTTCGTTGCCGAACAATTATCCCAGACAGTATCCGCATATTCAAGGAGGGGTCTAATAAAGGCAAAATATATTTTTTCTAATACACTGCGATCTAATATGAATTTGTGCTTCCTCAATAAATCTAAACGAGACCAGGCTTTGGCGCAAATGTGTTCAATGTGATCATTCCACGTACAGGTACTATTCAGTATTACTCCTAAATGTTTGTGCTCGGATGCCTCAGTTATCTGAGTGCCATCTAAAAATAGTGGCGGATGTGAAATGGGAATGCTTTTACGCGATATTAGCATAGTCTCAGTTTTATTTGAATTGAATTCTACCAGCCATGTTCTAGCCCAATTTTCAATTGTGGCTAGGTCATGGCTGATTAAATTCGCGGCTTGTATGGGATTTTCAACAATTAGATATAAAGACGTGTCGTCTGCAAAGAGACGTATACTAATCAGAAGGTCTTTGGTAATATCGTTAATATAAATAAGAAACAATAAGGGACCAAGGATCGACCCTTGTGGAACACCGGCATTGATGGTTCTCCACGATGATACCTCTGACGATATCACCACTCTTTGCATTCTATCTGCCAGATATGATTTTATGAACAGCAGGAGCTCACCAGAAACACCTATGCTCTCCAGCTTGTAAATAAGACCGGCGTGCCATACCTTGTCAAAAGCCTTGCTTACATCACAGAACACAACCCTAACCTCTTTGCCTTCATCAAGAGCACGGCAAAATTCATCATATATGTCTGTCAGTTGAAGGACGGTTGAGTCACCCGGTGTGAATCCTGATTGGAATTGACTTAGTACATTATTGTCTACTAAAAACGCCCACAGACGTTTGAACACACATTTTTCAAGTATTTTACCGACACAACTGATCAGTGATATTGGGCGATAATTTGAAACCAAATTGGATGGTTGTTTTTTCAAAATTGGAGATACATTGGCTTTTTTCCACAGTGATGGAAAGTATGAATTATTCATTAATAGTGAACAATTTTCTTGCCAAATTGGTGCTTCTAAAGGTTTGTAATATTTTGGGTTATTTAACTGGCGTTCAGCTTCTTTAATATAATTATCTTTTGACATCAGAACTGTAGCAGATCCTTTGTCACAAGGCTTGATGATAATTTGTTTGTTGTTTTTCAGCGTCTTCAGGGCGTTTCTTTCGATTTGGTTCAAATTTTGTTTGTCTTTCAAAAATGATTCCGGGATTTGGCTTACTTGTTCTTTAACTTTTTGAGAAATCTCATTAATTTCAGCTTTAACTTTCCGAGGTGATGGGCACCACCCGGTTGGATTGGCAAAGAGGTCTTTTGAGCCTGTTGAATTTCGAAATTTATCTGCCAATGCTGTTGCTCTAAAAAATTGTTGGCTTGCTGGACCACCGTTCATTTCGTTAATGTAACTGTAATCATCCATGACAACTGCACCTGTCCCAAAATCTACGGTTTTGGGCTTAGGTTTTAATGGGGCTGGGGCGGGAACGAAAGTTAAACCATACCTGAGTAGATCTTTCTCACCTTCAGTTAATTTTAGATCAGGAACCAAGTTTACCATTTCGGTTCCTAGTCCTACTTTCTCTCCATGGCTGATGCCTTCTTGTGTAATTAGTTTAAAGGCTGCTCTTTGATGTATGGTTCTATGCGTGCCAGCAATCCTTGGTAGATTTTATTCGCTGTTTCCGTCGACCAGTGGATGGGATCACCTGGGCAACATTTAAACTGGCTTGCTGGAATTGCCGGGATTATCTCCAAATTCTTTGTTGACTTCGCAGCCTCGTTGATGACAGTCAAATTTTGTTGGTCCCTAGAACATAAACTAGAAGAAAAATTATGTTCCTGAAAAAGAAGTTTTGTATTAGGGTAACATTTGCGGAAATTGCTTATCATATTACCTAGTCTACCTGTTGATGTGTTTCCAGATTGCCACCCCATCTCCGGCTGAAATAAAATCGATAAAATTGGGTTGTTCTGAGATAGATAGATAGATAGATAGATAGATAGATAGATAGATAGATAGATAGAGATAGATAGATAGATAGATAGATAGATAGATAGATAGATAGATAGATAGATAGATAGATAGATAGATGACTTTGTGACAAAATGAACTCAGAAGACTGGGATTTTTCTTATAAGCTATGATGCATCGTTTGTTAATGGCTTCTGGCAGTTTTGTGTTTAATTCCGTAAAGTAGTTTTTGAAAATTTTTGCAATTTCCACATTGCGTCGATTATAAACAAAAGGAAAACAAATAATTTTATTTGGCAACCCAGAGTACTCTCTGTTGAGTCCGTATGGGAGATAGGTCCTGAGCTTACCAATCCAATAGTTTTCACGCTCAAGTCGTTTGTCTGTTGTGGTTTCATCATCGTCCAAAAACGGAATTTGCTCAATGGGTTGGAAACTAAAATTGACCCGGGAGGTTAAAGTGGTCTGAGACTGCCTTTCCTGAATCTAAACGGATATTTGATAAATGGTTTTGCATTCTGACGCGCAGAGGGTTTTTCGTCTGGCCGACATATTGGATATGGCATAATTTACATGTGATTAAATAAATGATGTTTTCAGAATCACAGTTGAAGCTGTTTCTAACTTGGTAAAACATACGGGTTTGTTCGCTAAGGAATGTTTTACCGGTATTCATGTAGTTCATACGATGTATGTAACAAATTTTGCGTTGACATAGATTTACTGATCCATTTCCCAGAACAGGGCGGTTATGCCGAATTTTCGTGGGGTGCGTTGGCTCAGAGTCCCGAATGGGTGTCTCTATCTCACGGATTGTATCAGATTTAATTTTTCGCAAAAGTCGTTTTGAGTAACCGCGTTTAACAAGTGTTTTGAAAAGAATTGAACATGCGTGATTGAGGTCGCTTCTGTTCGTACAATTTCTATGGAATCGAATGATTTGAGATTTTACCAACCCATTGAATAGTTTGGGTGGGTGGTAAGAAGCTCTATGGAGAAAGTTGGTGAGAATCGGTCGGTTTAAAAAAGACTTTTGTGTCTAGTACGTTGCTATGCCGGAACTCTGGGCCCTTGAATACAGTCACATCCAGAAAATCAATGGTATTTTCTGAAATGCAGGGCTGTAATTTAATGGATTCATCGTGGTTGTTCAGGATCTCCAAGAATTCGTTGAAGTCATCACGGCCATTGGGCCATATGATAAAAATGTCGTCTTGGAAGGGAGCGCGGTGGCTCAGTTGGTAGAGGTGCAGGCTGCAAGCCGAGAGGTCCTCGGTTCGAATCCCACCTGCGGCAACCGCGTTGTGTCCTTGGGCAAGACACTTCATCTCCATTGCCCGCGTGGGGGCACGATGACGCCGTGTACTAAGGCGTACTGCACGTCGATGGTATGCATGTCTTCAACCAATCTAACCCTACCTGTGCTGCAGTGCGGAGTTACGATGTTGGGGAGCTGGCAGCTGCTCGTCGTTGCTCGGTGGTTCTCTCCGGGTACTCCGGCTTCCTCCACCCGTAAAACTGTCACGGTCATGATTAGCCATTGTGCATAAATATGTGACCTTAAACATCAATAAATAAATAAATAGTCGTCTTGGAACCTATGATAACATAATGGCTGTTTTCTTGCTTTAGCAAGAGCACCTCTTTCCCATTCTGCAACAAAAATATTAGCAAAATTTGGACTGAATTTTTTACCCATACTACATCCACTTATTTGCAGGTAAAATTTATTGTTAAATTCAAAGTCGTTACCTTTCAATGATAATTCTAACAATTGCAGGA
Organism: Pictodentalium vernedei; assembly: GCA_031216915.1. Taxonomy (NCBI): domain Eukaryota; kingdom Metazoa; phylum Mollusca; class Scaphopoda; order Dentaliida; family Dentaliidae; genus Pictodentalium; species Pictodentalium vernedei. The sequence goes on from CM062294.1 coordinate 316,341,242, forward strand.
TTTCTTCCGATGGCCTGTTTGGGTCATCGTACCTTTTGAATGATTTTTTTATTGCCTCTAGACCAACGTCAATACCAATATTAGTATACATACTTTCAATGTCTAGGGTAATGAGGAGACTGTCGGAAGGAACCTGCAATTTGTTAATTTTCATTAAAAAGTCCTCAGTGTCTTTGAGGAAGCTCGGATGGCGGCAAGCAATTGGTTTTAAATAAAAATCAATATACTGTGAAATGTGGTAAGATTCCGAGCCACAGTCGCTGACAATAGGCCGACCAGGAGGGGTAAATTCGTCACTCCAACTGCTGAGTGGTTCATGTATTTTAGGCAAGAGGTAAAACTTACGATTGTTTGAATCCCTCTCTGTAATTAAATACTCGACATCTTTTTTCTCAATGAAGTCGTGGCCCAGCAAGCTTTTTAGAATTCCATTGAATTTTGAACAATTTTCTTGCCAAATTGGTGCTTCTAAAGGTTTGTAATATTTTGGGTTATTTAACTGGCGTTCAGCTTCTTTAATATAATTATCTTTTGACATCAGAACTGTAGCAGATCCTTTGTCACAAGGCTTGATGATAATTTGTTTGTTGTTTTTCAGCGTCTTCAGGGCGTTTCTTTCGATTTGGTTCAAATTTTGTTTGTCTTTCAAAAATGATTCCGGGATTTGGCTTACTTGTTCTTTAACTTTTTGAGAAATCTCATTAATTTCAGGTTTAACTTTCCGAGGTGATGGGCACCACCCGGTTGGATTGGCAAAGAGGTCTTTTGAGCCTGTTGAATTTCGAAATTTATCTGCCAATGCTGTTGCCCTAAAAAATTGTTGGCTTGCTGGACCACCGTTCATTTCGTTAATGTAACTGTAATCATCCATGACAACTGCACCTGTCCCAAAATCTACGGTTTTGGGCTTAGGTTTTAATGGGGCTGGGGCGGGAACAAAAGTTAAACCATACCTGAGTAGATCTTTCTCAGCTTCAGTTAATTTTAGATCAGGAACCAAGTTAACTATTTCGGTTCCTAGTCCTACTTTCTCTCCATGGCTGATGCCTTCTTCTGTAATTAGTTTAAAGGCTGCTCTTTGATGTATGGTTCTATGCGTGCCAGCCATCCTTGGTAGATTTTATTCGCTGTTTCCGTCGACCAGTGGATGGGATCACCTGGGCAACATTTAAACTGGCTTGCTGGAATTGCCGGGATTATCTCCAAATTCTTTGTTGACTTCGCAGCCTCGTTGATAACAGTCAAATTTTGTTGGTCCCTAGAACATAAACTAGAAGAAAAATTATGTTCCTGAAAAAGAAGTTTTGTATTAGGGTAACATTTGCGGAAATTGCTTATCATATTACCTAGTCTACCTGTTGATGTGTTTCCAGATTGCCACCCCATCTCCGGCTGAAATAAAATGATTTCGATAAAATTGGGTTGTTCTGAGATAGATAGATAGATAGATTAGATAGATAGATAGATAGATTAGATAGATAGATTAGATAGATAGATAGATAGATAGATAGATAGATAGATAGATAGATAGATAGATAGATAGATAGATAGATAGATAGATAGATAGATAGATAGATAGACATTTTTCAAAACAAAGAAGCAGAAGCACGGGCGCAGGTCGGTAAATCGATTTCTGTTGTAAATTATTTCTATGGAATTCAATGTTGTTTTAATATTTTTGAAGTTATATGACTTTAAAAATGAACTCATCTCAGAAGTGCTTTCACAAGAATGTTTCGAAGGCTGGGATTTTTTTTATAAGCTATGATGCATCGTTTGTTAATGGCTTCTGGCAGTTTTGTATTTAAATCTGTGAAGTTGTTTTTGAAAATTTTTGCAATTTCGACATTGCGTCGATTATAAACCAAAGGAAAACAAATAATTTTATTTGGCAACCCAGTGTACTCTCTATTGAGTCCGTATGGGAGATAGGTCCTGAGCCTACCAATCCAATAGTTTTCACGCTCAAGTCGTTTGTCTGTTGTGGTTTCCTCATCGTCCAAAAACGGAATTTGCTCAATGGGTTGAAAACTGAAATGTGACTTAATGTCATGACCCGGGAGGTTAAAGTGGTCTGAGACTGCCTTTCCTGAATCTAAACGGATATTTGATAAATGGTTTTGCATTCTGACGCGCAGAGGGTTTTTCGTCTGGCCGACATATTGGATATGGCATAATTTACATGTGATTAAATAAATAATGTTTTCAGAATCACAGTTGAAGCTGTTTCTAACTTGGTAAATCATAAACATAATCTCCTTTGTTGTAAGTAGAATTCACCAAGGAACAATTTTTTAAGTAATAAGGGTATTCAAAAAACCAAGCATTAACCCCTTTTGAGGTCGTTAATAGCGATACCCATCAAAAGCTTAAAAAACTCATGTTTTTCCTGAATTTCTTTACAAACATCTCGTAGGTTTTCAAGAGAAAATGGCCATTGATAGGTGTTGGTGTCACATTTCCAGTTGCATGGATAAAATATGCCTGCTAGCAATTGTTAACCCTCCATGGGCTGCTAAATGTCAAACTTCTGAAAAATAGTCTGTTTTTGGACACCAACAACATCAAATGGAAATGCCACAGACAAACGTAACGTAATAATCAATATCGTCGTTCGACATGTTATATGACTGACAAAAAGAGTTAAGTTTGTTTGACACATACACACTGAGTGCTGTGGCTATTTGAAAATGGTCCATTTTATCTCAAATGTATCCAAAATATCGATGTCTGGCAGTATGTAGAGGGTTAACAAGTGCTAACAGGAATACTTATTCATGCAACTTGTAATGTCACACCAAGAACTGAGAATGGCCATTTTCTTTAAAATCTACAAGATGTTTTCAGAGAAATCCAGGGAGAACAAGAATTTTAAGCTTTTGATGGGTATGATTGTTTATCCAGCCCAATGCGGGCTGAGTGTTGTTTTTCTAATACTCTTATTACTTCCAAAAATAATTCTCAGTGAATTCTACTTCCACTTATTTTGATTTCTCCTCTCAAGTTCTGGTGCTGTGGGTACGCAAACACAGCCCATTTTATCAGCATTTTGATGTTTGAGAACCTGCATAGGGTTAACAAATGCTTACAGGAATAGTTTGTACATTCAACTTGTAATGTCACACTAAGATCTGAGAATGGCCATTTTTCTTGAAAATCTACGAGATGTCTTTTGAGAAATCCTCGGATAACATGAATTTTTAGCATTTTGAGGGGTATCGCTCTGTAACTAGCCCTAAACGGGTTAATACTTGTTTTTTTTGAATACCTTCATTACAGCCCATTTTCTCCAAATGTCTATGCTTAGCAGCCTCTGGAGGATTAACAAATGCGTACCGAAATAGTTTGTCCATGTAACTTGTAATGTCACTCCAAGACCTACGAATGGTCAATTTTACTTGAAAATTATTTTTGAGAAATCCACGGAAAACTGGAATTTTAAGCTTTTAAGGGGTATATCTCCTTAACTAGTCACAAATGGGTTAAGACCTCGACTTTTGAATACACTTACTACTTACAAAAATGTTTCCATGTCAGTTTTGCGTCCGGAAAAAGAAGTTATGTTTCTCTGTTGCATTTTCATTTGATGTTGTTGGTGTCCAAAAACAGACTAATTTTTCAAAATTTTGACATTCAGCAGCCCACGGAGGGTTAACAAATGCTTACCGGAATAATTCATCCAATCAACTGGTAATGTGACATCAAGACCTATCAATGGCCGTTTTCTCTTGAAATCTCTACCAGATATTTATAAAGGTATCCAGGGAAAACATAAATTTACAGGCTTTTGATAGGTATCACTATTAACGACCTCAAAAGGGGTTAACGCTTGTTTTTTTTTAATACCATTATTACTTACAAAAATGGTCCTCGGTGAATTCCACTTCCAACAAAGGAGATTATGTTTAGTTCTCAGGTACACGTTGGGTGCTGTGCGTGTCCGAAAACATCCAATTTCAACAAAATTACGATGCTTGCCAGTCTGTAGAGGGTTTACAAACGCTCACCGGAATATTTTGTCCATGCAGCTTGCAATGTCACACAAAGACCTGCGAGTAGTCAATTTGTCTTGAAAACCTACAGGATGTTTTAGAAAAATCCACAGAAAATGGGACTTTTAAGATTTTAAGGGGTCTCTCTCTTTAACCTGTCCAAAATGGGTTAAGACTTCGACTTTTGAATACCCTTACTACCTACAAAAATGGTTCCCTATAGATTGTGCGCTGGATAAAAGAAGGCACGTTTCCTTGTGAGGTAACCTTTGGGTGCTCTTGGCATCCAAAAACATTCCATTTTATCACAATTTTGACATTTAGCAGCCCGTGGAGGGTTAACGAATGCTCACTGCAGTATTTTGTCCATGCAACTTCTATTGTTACACCAAGGCCTGGGAGTGATTATTTTTTCATGAAAATCTACAGGATTCGTTCAGAAAAATCCACAGAAAACATGAATTTTTTAGCTTTAACAGTCTATTGCTGTTTAACCAGCCCAAAACGGGTTAACGCTTGGTTTTATGAACACCCTTATTACTTACAAAAATTATCCTCGTTGAATTCACTTCCAATAAAGGAAGTTATGTTTATCTCTTGTGTATCGTTTGGGTGCTATGGAGGCCTGAACCCGGCCCATTTCATCAAAATTTCGATGTTTGGCAGCCTGTGGAGGGTTACCATATGCATCGCCTAGTATGTCGTGTGCAGCAAAGGTCGTGTCACAAGCAGGTCTAGCAATGATGAATGTTTAAGAAACATCTACAAGACGTGTTTCGAGAAAGTGCCGAAAAACCCCAATTTTGGCAATTTTTTGCCAAATTGGACGGAATAATGGTTAAATCGAAAATTCCGCTTCGGTACATTTTTAGATTTTGTGCCCCTCTATGCGTGTGCAAAATTTTGTGAAAATCGGTTCGAAAATGGCTTCTGAATCGTACGGACAAATTGTGTGGAACCTCCCCCCCCCCCCCCCCCAAATAAAAAAAAAATAATAATTCGTAAAAAAACAATATTCTTTTCCAAAGGGAAACGCCTAAAAAAAATAATAATTCGTAGAAAAACAATAGTCTTTTCCAGAGGGAAAAGCCTAAAAAAAATAATAATTCGTAGAAAAACAAACCAATACTCTTTTCCAGAGGGAAAAGCCTAAAAAAAAAAAAAATAATAATCCATCGAATAACAAGAGTCTTTTCCAGAGGGAAAAAGCCTAATAACACACAAAGCAATATAATATCACATATTTGGTATCGTGTGATAGGTTATTGAATTTCCTAACCAATTATATAAATTTTGTCCAAATCGGTTCATTGGTGACGTCACCAAAGGTCAAATGGTCACACAGCAACAATGAAAATGCAATTTCGGCACAAAAAATCATAAATAACTTCGATGCAAAAAATATTTTGTAAGCTACTCCCAACTTTTTTATTATTTTCATACAGCCTAATGTCCTACCAGCATAGCTTGACCTGTTAACAAAAAATATTTTGGTTTACTCGACTTTCGAGGTCACGTTTTCTTAGTCATCTAAATTTTGACTTTGTCAATACTCATGGGGTGGGGGAAACCCAAACAGCCATTTCGAACATTTAGAAAACATATACAAAGGCATGTTTGATATCGTTTTGAATGTAATTTCCTATCCAATAATATAAAAATGGTTCAAATTGGTTCATTGGTGACGTCAATTGAGGTCAAAAGGTCACATTTTGACAGCGAAAATGACAATTGAGCACAAACTGACCAGATTACTTTAATAATAAATTGTTTTTTCTTTGAACTAGTTTTATTTTGTATTTTTTGTATACATATTTAAGTTGGCATTATGAATACAGTTGAAAACTATAGATATTTTCAAAGAATATGCACTTTATGGACTTGAAATCTAATGCAATTTTGTTTTGAAATCAGTTCTCCTCATAAAATAGAATGTTGTTTTAAATGAAAATCATTGGAAGAAACTCCCCTAATATGTAGGAAATGCTCGTAATGCTCAATTTGAAAATACCTTTTTTTAGTCTCACAGGTCTCACAGGCAAAAACATTTATGATTACTGTACTGCACAAAAAAGAATAATAAACTATCGTGTCTTCGATAAGGCATATTATGTTACAACAGGAACAGTCAGTTAGTCCTCCTCGTCATCACCTTCATCGTCACTGTCATATTCACTATCTGAGTCGACAGATTCTGCTTCTCCGTCTGCAAAAATGTCCACAAGTTCAACAGGTAAAATATCACCTCTTGTCCACTTGGGTTGCATGATATTATCCACACATTCCCAACCAAAATCTCCACTCAGAACATCTGGAGTCTCTGGAGTTGGAAGATGTGCCCTCTTCCATATTCCCACCTGGTAATTTGCACGCTTTGTATGTTCCTGTAAACAGCTTTGCCAAGGAGGGGGAGCATTTAAATCAAAACTAGCTTTCTTGTTGAGTTCAGCTCCACATTTACTTTGCAAAAGAATATACCTCACACCATTCACTTCAGATAGTCTTGATTTACCGAACATCGCACAAGTGAACCTTTCAAGGGTTGAAAATGCTTGCACAAACTTTTCATCCTTCTTCAGAATTTTCAGACCCTTAACTTTCCCTCTCCCCTTGAAAGCACTCACACTATCACATCCTGTGAATGCATGAAGTGCCAGAAGTGCACTATACAGCATAGGGGTCTTTGTGGCTGCATACTTGGTCATGTCAATGCACCTTCTCTTGTTCCCTTTCCCAGTTTCAAATAGAATAGTTAAATCCTTGAAACTGCTTGCGTAGTGCAAGAGAATAAAAAATATATCTGTGTCCGGGCTTCTGACACGAACATATTTGTATCCCTTTTCTTGGGCAGAGGAACAATAAGGAATGACTCTGGAGTCAGTTTCCTCCTGTATTGACAATAGTGAAGGTATATCATCACAAGATACCTTTTCACAATCACTGGTTAACTGGTACGCACGTCCGGTTCTCATCATTTGGTAAGAACTCTTTCCAGTCCTTTGAGCGTGTGTGATTTTTGGACCATTAACAATAAGTTTTTCTCCACAACCTCTTCGCATGCGTTCAACTGCTTTTATGGAATCACTTGAGTACAAATCAATACTGAAAACCACAGTTGAATTTTGCAGTGCAAAGCCCAAACTTTTCTCAGCTGTTTCACCAAAATGGGGTGGTATTTGGGTCAATAAATGAAACACAGCATTTCTGTCCTCAATGATCATGCACTCTTTTGCCTTTTGGGAAGAGGGCTGTCATCAATGTCTCTCGAGAGATGATGGAGACTTTTAGACTTATCGGTTTTGGCCAAAAAGTTGTCTGCTGTACCTATACTGTATGGGACAGGAGTTAAAGGAAATGTCAGCAGCAAACGCATATCAAGTTTCTCATCATCGGGCAATTATTCGGATTTGACAAGCAGCTGAAAGGCAATATCTCCCTGTTTGTTTGTACTGCATTGTCTTGGATCTAGATGTTGTCATTTTTACACTCTTGTTCATGTTACCAAGAGTTTTCAGTTTCATCTTTGGAATTTTGTCAAAAAATCCTTTATTCTCCTTCAACCTCTCCTCAATGAAATCTTCTTTGCCTTTTTTCCAGCAGATTCTTTTCTCTCAACATCATTTGCGACATCAAGTGTAGCTGGTGCTCCAGATGATATATTGTAGAGTTTCCTAGCATCTACAGTAAATGGATTTTGAAAGCTATTTATGGCATCCACAGTTCTTTTCACTTGTTTTTCACTTCTCACTTTTTAAGAATGTCGATTTTCACGATGTTTGTCAGCAGTGTCATGGTCTACAATCATATCTGCCAAGGTATATGTAGCTTTCAGATATTTGGCTAGCTCGTTTGCTGAACATGTCCATCTTTGATGGGCACTATAATTGGTTTGAATTCCACTTAGACCAGCTCCTGCACTGCAGTCACCTCTCGACTTTGAGTGCCGCATGAACGTCTCTTCGATAGTTTTGTCAACAGCACATCTATTTCCAGGAATTAAGGAACGTGAAACATTGACTGCTCCTCTTTCCAGAAGATCTTTGGATCCTGGATGTGATGTTTCTATATTTGTAATGAACAAAGAGAAGTAAGTCAAATAACGAGCATAGTTTTGTCCGCCAAAGCTAAAAAATATATCCGGCATCAAGCAAAGACATTGCGTATAGGAAATGAAATCATTGTACTTCACTGCTTGTATCAGGAGGAGCATTAACCAGATGTGGTCAGCGTAACTAGTCCATAGCATAGTTTCCTTTGCGAACTCCTTCTCGAAATTCAAGTTAACTCTCTAGGTATTTCCTGATGTCTTCATCCTGCAGTGCATTAGTTTCACTTTCCTTTCCTGGTTGCTTCATCAGAACATTGAGTCGGTTTTGTGATACTTGTGGCAAACCAACAAAGATATTTTCTTCACTTGCTTGGTGAGTACGGAGAAATTGTTCAAACATCAATCTTTCCAGAGCTTCCATCATCACTTTGTGACACATTATTCCTCTAGAGTAATTCTTACCGGAAAGCACACCATTTATAGATCCAGATGAGGATAAGCCTGCTTTTAGCATTATGTCTGAGAGTCCACTCCCGTTCATCTTCTTTCCTATCACTTGCATGTACCCGCACAACAAGTGAAATGCCCCAATCATTACTGTGTGCTTCTCATATCGTGACGGATAATTCCAAACAAGTGGGTAGGCTTTCAGGCATACTCCCAGATCGAATGTTGTGATTACATATTTCTGACCAACTTCTTCTGAGGCCGCCTCTCCGAAACATAGACATTCACGGACAGTCGCATAATCAGTGATAGGATGAGGTATTATTGGGTAATATTCAACAGTTGTCACTCTTGTAGGGGATTCACCAGTCAGCAAAACATACCCTCCCCAAGCTGGAAATAATTGTTCATTTTGAGCTGCATGCATTCTAACAATCATCCACAGCACGTTTTTGGGCATATATTTCTTATGTGTCTCATTCCCTTCATTCACAGATGTGTCAACTACTTCAAACTTTGGGCTCAACCTTTTTCCCATGTAGAATTCCTCCAGATTTTCCTGTAGTATGGACGCCATAGGGCGATGCCTTGTTCTTATTCCTGAAGGCATTTCTGGTGTGTAGCCCCCAGTATCCTCGCCAGGACGTGTACATAGTTCCTGTAACATTATACCGTGTGCTCTGTGTACAGAACCTGCAACACTGAGGTCATTGACAAACACATCGAAGTTATCGAAATCTGAATGAAACAATGAAGGAAGAACATCATTGCTGCCTATCAATTTGTAAAGGAAGTAAATTTGATGTACTTCTGACAGCATCAGCTAGAGCAGTTTCAACCTCTTCAAGAAAGTGGTTATTTCCAGAATGCCCCAATTTGTTCATAAGCTTCACAAGTTCTGCACTTCTGAATAAATGTCTAAGTGTCATTCCAACACATACACGTTTGGGGAGAATCCAAGTACCATTTGCAGCTGCTCGACATATGTACTGGCCGATTGAATTAATCAAGCAATTCACTTTCTGTGTGGGATCTTTATCTGTGAAAAGGCGTAACAAAAACTTATGCAATGTTTGTGACAAGACAAAAAGCATGTTCGAATTTTCCACTGTTGGTGGCCAGATTTGTTCTTCGGAATCCCTGAAAGTTTGCAGGATATTACTTTTTATCAACTGCGCTGTCTCCTCTAATTTGTCACCTGATCCAAGAATGTAACTTTGTCGAACAGCATCATGTTTGTCAGTTCTAAGGTTGAACACAAGATATGAAAGATTGTCACCACGCTTTTTTGGGGAGAATGCTACTATGTTGTTGTACTCCTCACATCGTTCTATTTTCTGTTTCAGTTTTTGCCCTCTATAATTCGGATTAGGGAAAGCAGTTTTGTTTGGATGTTGTTTATAAACATCACACAGTTCAGTTAATTTCACTATTTCTTTGTTCTTAATAACTTTTTGGTCAATAATGTCACAGACCTTTCTGAAAGACTGAGTATGAGCTTCTTCCAGATCGTGTTGTTTGTCTCGCACTTCGGCATCTTTTGACTGCCATCGCTCTGGTCTGTGATAGTAGTTGGCACGTCACGATGGATGAAACTTAGCTTCACAAGCAAACAAATCAACACCAGATATTCGGCACAACAGGTCATGGCCCTGTTTCTTCTCAGCCTCTTGCTGAATAGTTAATCCTCCTCCAAATTCAAATGACTTTAGTCCTTCAGTAGTCCACATTCCTTTTGATTTTATCGCCTTCTTACCCTCACTGTCACAGAATATGCAATCTGGCTTGAGAATAACAGATTCACACTCTACTGAGGATCCTCTAGTGACCATCTTTGATGTTGCTGCAGTTGCTTCAGCTTCAACTGGGTTCAAACGGCCAAGATTTGAAGTGAAACGTGAATAACAGTCCCGGTGATATCCATGCGAGTCCGTACATATGTCAGGAATTTGGTCACACACATCATCCATCCGATACGGAGTATTTAATGGCTGTGATTGTCTCATTTTTGATATCTCACGAATTCTATTAAACCTTTCTACGGGATTTGCCACATCTCTAATAAACACAAAATGTTCCATCTCAGACTTGCTGAAGTGCACTATACAAGTTTCCATTTCACCTGCTCCACTGTCATCAAGTTTTCTTCTCTTTCTGTCCATTTTTATCTTATTCTGTTGTTCTATCTTCTTTTTTTAGTGTACAACCCTAAAAAACAAAAAAAAAACAAAAAAAAAATGAGAGTTTTTTAATAGTTATCAGTACATGTCACAAAAAGTATGTGACTCAGGAGCTATAGTCTCTCTATGCTGCGCCTGAAAGGAAAACAAAATCTTTAGAGCCTCAACGTTTATTCTGCCATTTGATTGCCATCAGATCATATTGATAATTTGATCTCAATGTGAGTCTGAAAATACAAACAATATAAATATGATAAGGGGACCAATAATGATGAAACAACTCATCATATTTGTACATAATATGCGTTTCTGTTGAAAAGGTGATAGCTGAATGATCTGGTGGCATTTTCGTTGTCAAAATGTGACCTTTTGGCCTCTGGTGACATCACCAATGAACCAATTTAGACCATTTTTATATCATTTGGTCGGGAATTCAATTACCTTTACCACGCTACCAAATATGCCTTTGTATATGGTTTCTAAATGTTCATAATGGCTGATCGAGGTTCCCCCACCCCATCAGTATTGACAAAGTCAAAATTTAGGTAACAAAGAAAACATGACCTCAAAAGTCCCGCAGGGCAAAAATATTTTTTGTTACAGGTCAAGCATGCTGGTAGGACATTAGGCTTTATAAAAATAATAAAAAAGTTGGGAGTAGCTTAACAACTATTTGTTGCATGGAAGTTAATTATGATTTTGTGTGCCGAAATTATATTTTCATTGCTGCTGTGTGACCTTTTGATCTTTGGTGACGTCACCAATGGACCGATTTGGACAAAATTTATATATTTGGTTAGGAAATTTAATAACCTTTCAAATGATACCAAATATGTGATATTATATTGCTTTGTGTGTTATTAGCGACTATTTCACTTTCCCTCACCCCATCATGATGAGAGCTTTCAAAATTCTGGGTAGTAACGAATATCGCTCCAGTAGGTGTAGTGGGAGTGATAATATTTCCTGTTAACAAGCTGAATCATACGGAGTAGTAGTCATCAGGCCATCCGAAAATGCCCACGTCAGAGGATTGGGGGGGGGGGGGGGTGTGGGGGGGGGGTTGGGCACGTAAACCCACGGTAGCTCATCGCCTAAATCCGTTGAAAAATAATAGTCTTTTCCAGAGGGAAAAGTCTAAAAAAAAAATACAATAATCCCTACAAAAACAATAGTCTTTTCCAGAGGGAGTAGTCTCAAATGACTCAGTTTGATAAAAAAAATGTTTAGGTCAAAACTATCATTAATGATGGAAATGGTTAATAAAATCGTCGGTCCCACAAGTCAATGACAGACAAAAGGAGATATGTTTGTTTGACACATACCCACTGAGTGCTGTGGCTATTTGAAAATGGCCCATTTTTTCTCAAATGTATCCAAAATATTGATGTCTGGCAGCCTTAGAGGGTTAACAAGTGCTAACAGGCAGGCATATTTTTCCATGCAACTTGTAATATCACAGCAAGAACTGCGAATGGTCATTTTCTCTTAAAAATCTACTAGATGTTTTCAGAGAAATCCAGGGGGAAGAACATGAATTTTAAGCTTTTGATGGGTGTCATTGTTTATTCAGCCCAAAACGGATTAAGGATTGTTTTTTGAATACCCTTATTACCCACAACAATAATTCTCAGTGAATTCTACTTCCACTTATGTTGATCTCTCCTCTTCACTTCGGGTGCTGTGGGTGCGCAAACACAGCCAATTTTATCAAAATTTTGATGTTTCAGAACCTGTAAAGGGTTAACAAATGCTTACTGGAATAATAATAATAATAATAATAATAATAATAATAATAATAATAATAATAATAATAAAAGGGGAAAAAGACGTTTTGGATAATTATCGAGGGATCTCTGTCAGTAGCAGCATTGGACAAGTTTTCTGTAAAGTCCTGTATGGGAGATTAGAGGAGATGATTGAGGAGAAGGGTTTTTGGGGAGAGATCCAGAATGGGTTCAGGAAGGGAAAGAGAGTCACTGACCATCTTTTCGCGCTGTCCCAAATGATAGAATCCGCGAAAGCAAAAAAGAAAAAGGATGTTCATGGCCTTTTTGGATAGCAAAAGGCATACGATAGAGTATGGAGGGAGGGTGTGTGGCGCAAGCTTGAGGCTCTAGGCATGGGAGACGAGTTTGTTGGAATTAAGAAAGCATTGTATAAAGATGTACAGAGTGAACTTAGTCTGGGAAACATAACAAAAAGTGTGCCTATGGAGGTAGGTCTGAAACAGGGGTGTATCCTTTTGCCAATTCTTTTTGCATTGTACATCAAAGGTTTAGGAGATGAACTCCTGCATAGCGACGAAGGGGTAGCAGTTGGGGAGTTGAAGATCCCAGGGTCTATTTTTTGCAGACGATATGGTGCTTGTGTCAGAAAACCAAGAGGGGCTAGCGAAAATACTGGGAATTGTTGGGAAATATGGGAGCAAATGGAGACTTGAACTTAATGAAAGCAAGACTAAAGTTATATCTGTGGGCTACAAAGTGGACCCCACTCGAAAGGTGGAGAGTGGGGGAGTTCTGTATTCCGGAAGATAGCAGCAAACTTCGTTGTCTAGGAGAGACAGGTGACTACGAGTATCTTGGGGTAAATATAAACATCACAGGATGAGGCATCTACCGAAACCACACAAATAAATTGATTCCGAACGGGAAGCGAATCCTTAACCAAATGAAACTTATAGGAAGAAACAGTTTCAATAAGGTTTTCGTGGAGAAAACCATTTAGGAAATGGTGGGTCTGCCAAGTATAACCACGGAAGTGGTACCCCTAAACCAGACGGCTGTAAAGAGCTTGGAAATCCTGCAGAACGATGCAGGCCGATGGATACGGGGTCGAGTAATGCCGCAGAACTAGAAGCAATCAGGGATAAGCTTGGGTGGATGAGGATCAAGGACACGATAGACTTATTGAAACTCTATTATCTTAATTATTTGGTAAATCTCCCCGACAGCCGATGGTGTAAAGAAATGCTCTTGAGAATTTTCGACTCAAATATCAAGACAGGGTGGATGGTTCAAGTGAGGGAGCTAATGGAGAACTACTCAATGGAGATCTCGGACCTAGACGTTGGGGCAAACCAGGGTAAAAAAAATCGTCGTCAGAGAGAGGGTCATGGAGGATGGTAACCGCAACTGGCGAGAGGGTGTCAAATCAAAGAGGTCTTTGGGTGGCCTGCGTGATAAAGAGAAGCCTGGTTTTGAAGAGTACCTTGATGGCACCTTGGAGGGGGGGGGCACTGTTGTTCCAGCTAAGGTCGCGGACCCTGAAGCTAAGGGAAAAATTGGGGAAAACAATGAAAAGGAGTGCCAGGTGTGTAATTTGAGCGTGGCGGAGACCCTGGAACACTTTTTTTAGAATGCCCAAAATACCAGTCTAAAAGAATAATATTCACTGGGAGTATAAAGGGGAAGTGGGATGCGAGAATGAAGGACATGTGGTTAGTGGGAGACTCAAAGGAGAGGGTTAATATGCTAATCGGAGAGTTTAGAAAGAATGGGGCAAGGGATGCCATCAAGGGATGTCATCAAGCAGTTCGTCTTCTAGTGTTGGGAGGAGAGAAGAAGCGTGGGAATAGGGAGGCAGTTGGGAGTACAGGGGTAACCAAGGCTTTCTCATCCGAGTACGGCGACAAAAAACTCTACAAGACGCGTTTTGAGAAAGTGCCAATAAACCCTTATTTTGACAGTTTTTTGCCAATTCTGGCAAAACAAGGGATAAATCGAAAATTCCGCTTGGGTTCATTTTTAGATTGTGTGCTCCTCTATGCCTGTGCAAACTTGTGTGGAGATCGGTCTGAAAATGGCTTCTGAATCGTACGAACATAATGTGTGGAAAAAAAAGAAAAAAAAAAAGAAAAATTAAAAAATAATAATCCGTAGAAAAACAATAGTATTTTCCAGAGGGAAAAGCCTAAACAAATAATAATCCGTAGAAAAACAATAGTCTTTTCCACTTGGAAAAGCCTAATAATCAGTTGAAGAACAATAGTCTTTCCCAGAGGGAAAAGCCTAAAAATTATTAATCCACAGAAAAACAATAGTCTTTTCCAGATGGAAAAGCCTAATAATAATCCAGAGAAAAAAAAAGTATTTTAAAACAATTGCTTGTCAGTGACAGCATAAGCTTCTTGGATCATTTCTTGGAGGGCTATCAAAAAGCTTTCCAGCAAAACATGCCAGAAGCTGAGGTTATGAGTGGCAAGTGTGGTAAAATATTTGAATTAGTTATATAAATAATAATACATGCATACACAATATTTTAAGTGAGGTTTTATAAGCCAACAAGATGTGTAACACTCACCATATTCATTTACTGTCTTACTGCCATCCAACAATTGTCTTTTTTCACAATCCAGCATGTGATCTACACTACGATATTTCTTCCCTCGTGGTCTTTAAGTGCCACCATTCTGTAGCTGAAGAATCGTTGCCTCATTGAAACCTTGGCCATCTTTAATTAATTTTATAAATTTGTAAATATTTGGATGGCAAGTTGCAAGTTTACTGTGCCACCCTTCAACATAATTGGTCAGAAAAAGGGTCATGGAGGATGGTAACCGTAATTGTGACGAGAGGGGGGGGGGGGAGGTCAAATCAAAGAGGTCTTTTGGTGGCCTTTGTGATAAAGAGAAGCCTGGTTTTGAAAAGTACCTTGATGGCACCTTTAGGGGCCACTGTTGTTCAAGCTGAGGTCGCGGTCCTTGGAGCTGAGAGAACAAAATGGGAAAAACAGTGAAAAGGAGTGCCAGATGTGTAATTTGAGCGTGGTGAAGACCCTGTAACACTTTCTTCTAGAATGCCCAAAATACCAGTCTAAAAGAATAAGATTCACTGGGAGAAAAATAGGGAAGTGGGCTGGGTGAATGAAGGACATGTGGTTAGTGGGAGACTCAAAGGAGAGGGTTAATAAGCTAATCGTCGAGATAGGAAAGAATGGGGCAAGGGATGTCATCAAGCAGTTCGTCTCCGAGTGTTGGAAAGAGAGAAGAAGCGTGGGAATAAGGAGGCAGTTGGGAGTACAGGGGTAACCAAGGTCTTCTCATTCGAGAACCGTGACAAATCAGCGGCTAGCCAAAGTGTTATTATTATTAGTACGTGGACCTGTGGTTTCAAAATGATTCCACATGAAAGTGTCGCCACTTTGAGCCCACTGCTCTGTTACATAGTCTGCAAAACTACAAACTACAAACTCCAGGAATGTCCGTATCCACATTTTCAATGGCGAACCACCAACGGTCACCTATGTCGCCAAGTCTTAGCAGTGGGAAAGCAGCAGCACGTTTAACAAATATATTAACACTTTCGTTGTTGTTGAATGCCACTTGTAAACCAAAACGTTGTGCATTTTTCCAAATTGCCTGTCTACAGTGGAACAAGCACCTTTTAATAGTGGATTGGAAGACGGTCCTCACGGCATTTTGTGCTGCGGTCTCAAAGTCCGTCACAACTGTAGATGGACCACAGTTCCACATTTAAATTGCTGGAATTGTTCTATGGTCGGTTTTGATTTTTTCTTTCATTTCACTGAGAAATGTGTCCACAATAATTAGGCTTTTCCCTCTGGAAAAGACTATTGTTTTTCTACAGATTACTATTTTTAGGCTTTTCCCTCTGGAAAAGACTATTGTTTTTCTAGCGATGTTTATTTTTATTGTTTTTGTTTTTTTCAACACATTTTGTCCGTACGATTCAGAAGCCATTTTCGAACCGATTTTCACACAATTTTGCACTCATAGAGGGGCACAAAATGTGAAAATGTACCGAAGCGGGCAACACAGGTTGCAGAGACAAAATACTCCGGTGAGCATTTGTTAACCCTCCACGGTATGCTAAAATCAAAATTGTGATAAAATGGGCGGTTTTTGGACACCAACAGCTCCAAATGGGTATGCCACAAAGAAAAGTGCCTTCTTTTAGCGAGTGTAAAATTTATATAGAAACATTTTTATAAGTAGTAAGGGTATTCAAAAATCAAAGTATTAACCCATTTTGGACAGGCTAAAGAGAGATACCCCTTAAAAGCTTAAAATTCCCATTTTCTGTGGATTTTTCTAAAAACGTCTTGAAGGTTTTCAAGAAAAAATGACTATTCGCAGGTCTTTGTGTGACATTACAAGTTGCATGGACAAAATATTCCGGTGAGCGTTTATTAACCCTCTACAAGCTGCCAACCATCGTAATTTTCTTGAAATGGGCTGTTTTTTGACACGTACAGCCCCCAAATGTATACCCGAGAGATAAACATAATCTCTTTTGTTGGAAGTGGAATTCACCGAGGACCAGTTTTGTAGGTAATAAGGGTATTCAAAAAACCAAGCGTTAACCCCTTTTGGGATTGTTAACATCGATACCCAACAAAAGCTTAAAAAAGTAAATAGGCTTTTCCCTCTGGAAAAGACTATTATTTTTCTACGAAAAATGATTTACATGCTTGTTTTCACAATTGTCTACTGAGCATATTTGCTGTTGTAAGTTTGGTTGTAAACCTTAACGCTATGCTCATTCTGTTTGCATAAAACATAGGTGCAATCCAAAAAAAAACTCTCGTTTTTTTCAGATTTTGGTACGTTTAAGTGACGATTTACTCCATTCCCAATTGATTGAGCGCTGAATGTTTTTTATGGCTGTATGCAGCAGTCATAGTATGACAACTTTTGGTTTATATATTATTATCAAAAATCTAACCCTTGGCAGATTTGAGACTTCCCATATGGGTACGGTCGGAATAAATGTTATTTTCATAAAATCACTGAATATTGGTAAGCTTGCAGTGGCAGTTTGGAATAGAATATCTGAAAATGCTTTCGAAATTCGGATTTACAGTTCAATTCCAAGAATATTTTCTGTTATAAGGTTGCTGTAAAGTTTAACGCAATCCCTGTCTCGTTTGCATAAAGATAGGTGCCGGCGCAAAAAAACTCTCCTTTTTCAGAATTTCGTAGGTTTGAGTGACAATTTACTCCATTCCTCATTCATTGAACGCTGAATGTTTCCTCTGCCTGCATGCAGCAAGCATAGCATGACAACTTTTGTTTTATATGTTATTATTAAAAGTTTAAACCCTTGGAAGATTTGAGATTTCCCATGTGGGTACAGTCGGAATAATTGTTATTTTCGTAATATCAGTCCCTTAATATATTGGTAACCTTGCAGTGGCCTTTCAGTGGTGCAACATGAAGCTGCAAATAGTTAAGGCTGAACAGTTCATGAAATAGACAGATATAATGCCAAACGCGGCCGATGACAGGACATAATGAATGGAAAAGTCATTGAATTGAGAATAAAGTAGGGACTAATCGTCCCTTCGGTTCCACGTGATCCACGGTATTTCCACGCGGTCTTGGCACTCTACAAAGATACTAGAGTGTCGAGCAGGGACAGTAGAACACCTTCTGAGAATTTCAGGTAGCTGCCTTGCATGGTCTGCACACAACTGGCGTATATCCAACACTGTGTCTGTTGAATCTGAATGTCAAATTAGCCAAAATTAATGACGGCTTTTTCGCCACCGGATCGTGTTGTCTGTTTCTGCCGGGTCGGTCTAAAATTAGCATTTAACTCCAAACTTTCTGTCCCATATAAATGTGCGAATATTTAAAGCTGAACAGTTCATCAAATAGACAGAAATAATGCCACTCGACCGGTAACAGGTAAATAGTGAATGGAAACGTCATTGCATTGAGAATAGAGTAGGGACGAATCGTCCCCACCCAGGTTTCCACTCGATCCACGTTGTTCCCACGCGGTCACGCCTCTCGACAAAGATACTAACCTGTCGAGCAGGGATAGCCGAACAACTTCTGAAGATTTCGTGTAGCTGCCTTCAGAAGTTTGGACGCAGTCGGCGTATGAGCGACACTGCTGTCTGTTCAATATTAATGTCAAATTAGTCAAATTAGCCGAATTACCGCTTTTTCGCCATTAACCCATGCGCAATTTCTGTCCCCTTTTAATTTCTGTCAATTATCTAACTGTTACCGGCTTGGCGGGTTCCATTTGACGCCAGTGTACACGATGCATCTTTCAGTCACCAGCACCTCTCCACCAGTAACTGTGAATGCAAAGTTTCAAACGGAACTACCTCAGAGGAGGAGCACTGCCACAACCCCAGACATATACCGAGCGCCAGGTCGCACCGGCTAGAAAAAGACCAAAATCAAACTAGACTTTATGATTCTTGAGAATCATGGCTTTCCCCGACAAGATTCCATGATTTTTTATGACCCTGGAGTGTCTGAAGAATTGTTTTAATTGTATCATTAAAGTATTTATTTTTTTTTTTTTGATTTCTTGAGAAAAGTGGGTATAATAGTCTCAAATGACCCAGTTTGATAGAAGAACGTTTTGGCTAAACCATCATTGTTTGTGGAGAGGGTTAATATCAATATCAGCGTCTGAGAATCAGCTTCTAATGCAAATAGCACATTGTATCTCAAATTTATCTAAAATTTCGATATTTGACGGTTTGTGGGGGGTTAATGTAGGCTTGCGAGAATAATTCTTCTCCAGGGTTTATTTGTTCTTGAAAATCTGTAAGAACCACTTGAAGATATCCACAGAAAATGTGAACTTTAAATTCTTAAGCATGTCATGTATAGTCCCTGTATCAATTATCTCCTATTAGACCACAGTTGTTATGCATAATTATGTCGTTTTTTCCACACCTTGTAGGGCTCACCTATCACCTGTCTATTAATAGCAGAGCTACATTTCTCTCCAATTGGTTTTTCCCAGTAGGATTAGTTTTATTTATTACAATGAAGATATCCATATATACAACGACAAACATGAAGTTGTAGACAACAATAATTACATACGTAAATATGAAGTGTTGTTTGTACATGTGTGTAGATAAAATATACCCTGGGACGGAGAAGGGGGAGTATAGCCGTCTTACAAACTAGTATATTATATATCTAGCCCCACTTCCGGGGAAATGTTGGCGCCATGCACCACTGCCTTTGATAACCGCCTTACGGAGTAGTAAATATACCTGCCCCCCCCCCCCTCTTCCCATGTTGGGGACCCCACCTTTTATTGTAAGGTTCCTTAGGCACAACATAGCGTCAGTAATATGGCTATATACTGCCACGTCGCCACCCAGGGGCGGAGGAGGGGCCGTGTATAGCCGGTTTACAGTCTAGTATATACCTGGACCCACTGTTGGGGAAATGCTATAGTGTCAACACTATGTGATATTATAAGTAACTGATCCCATTGTAGCTAACGTTATTTACTGCTTTCTTATCATGCAGTGGCGGGGCGCGGTAGCGTTGTGGTAGCCGATTCTCGTCAGATCGCCGAAGTTAAGCAACGTTGAGCCTGGTTAATCATTGGATGAGTGGCCGTCTGAGCGATCAATTCGGACTCCCATGTTGTGTCCTTGGGCAAGGCACTTAACTCCGATTGCCCATATGGGGGCACGATGCCACCATGTACTAAAGCGCACTGCACGTCGATGGTACGCAAGTCTTCAACCAATCTAACCCTGCCTGTGCTGCAGTTCGGAGTTACGATGTTGGGAAAACGGCAGCTGCTCGTCGTTGCTCGGTGGTTCTCGCCAGGTATTGCGGCTTCCTCCACCCGTAGAACTGTCACGGTCATGATTAGCCATTGTGCATAAGTATACGCCCTTAAACACCAATAAATAAATAATAAATAATATCATGCAGGGCAGTGTGGAATACGAGGTGAGGCGTACCTTTCAATGTGTGTTTGTTTGGAGAAAAAGGCAGGGAGGAGGTGGTAAGCTTGGTAATTTTGTTCGGATAAATCGACCGCTGGCGTGGGACACCGTGGAATTGACCGATGAAACGGGACACAGTGAGAGTGGAACTTATGGGCGGTTATTCTTGATAATAAATAAATATACACTTACTTTTGAGTTCATGCAAGGTGAGTATAGTAGTCTCAAATGACTCAGTTTGATAAAAAAAATTGTTTAGGTAAAAACCATCATTAACGGCGGAGAGGGTTAATATCAATATCGTCGTCCGACAAGTTAATGACCGACAAAAGGAGTTATGTTTGTTTGACACATACCCACTGAGTGCTGTGGTCCATTTTATCTCAAATATATCCAAAATATATATGTCTGGCAGCTTGTAGAGGGTTAACAAGTGCTAACAGGAATATTTTTCCATGCAATTTTTTATGTCACACCAAGAACTGCGAATGGCCATTTTTTCTTAATAATCTAGAGATGTTTTCAGAGAAATCCAGGGAGAACATGACTTTTAAGCTTTTGATGGCTATCATTATTTATCCAGCCCAAAACGGGTTAAGTGTTGTTTTTTGTATACTCTTATTACTTCCAAAAATAATTCTCAGTGAATTCTACTTCCACTTATTTTGATCTCTCCTCTCAACTTCGGGTCCTGTGGGTATGCAAACACAGCACATTTTATCAACATTTTGATGTTTGAGAACCTGCATAGGGTTAACAAATGCTTACAGGAATATTTTGTACATGCAACTTGTAATGTCACACTAAGATCTGAGAATAGCCATTTTTTCTTGAAAATCTACGAGATGTTTTTAGAGAAATACTCGGAAAACATGAATTTTTAACCGTTTGAGGGGTATCGCTCTGTAAGCAGCCCTAAACGGGTTAATGCTTGGTTTTGTGAATACCTTCATTGCTTAAAAAAATGATTGACGGTGAATTCCATTTCCAATGAACTAGGTTATGTTTATCTCGCAGGTACACATTTTGTGACCTGCGAATGGTCAATTTCTCTCGAATTTTTTTTTTGAGAAATGCACAGAAAACTGGAGTTTTAAGCTTTTAAGGGGTATATCTCCTTAACGAGTCAAAAGTGGGTTAAGACCTCGATTTTTGAATACACTTACTACTTACAAAAATGTTTCCCTCTCAGTTTTGCGTCCGGTAGAAGAAGTTATGTTTCTCTGTTGCATTCCCATTTGATGTTGTTGGTGGCCAAAAACAGACTATTTTTTTTAAATTTTGACATTTAGCAGCCCATGGAGGGTTAGCAAAAGCTTACCGCAATAATTTATTTATTATTACTGGTAATGTGACACGAAGACCTATGAATGGCCATCTTCTCTTGAGAACCCTACCAAATGTTTGTAAAGAAATCCAGGGAAAACATAAATTTTTAAGCTTTTGATGGGTATCACTATTAACAACCAAAAAAGGGGTTAACGCTTGTTTTTTTGAATACCCTTATTACTTACAAAAATGGTCCTCGGTGAATTCCACTTCCAACAAAGCAGATTATGTTTATTTCTCAGGTAGACGTTGGGTGCTGTGCGTGTCTGAAAACACCCCATTTCAACAAAATTACGATGCTTGGCAGTCTGTAGAGGATTAATAAACGCTCACCGGAATAGTTTGTCCATGCAACTAGTAATATCACACAAAGACCTGCGAGTAGTGAATTTTTCTTGAAAACCTGCAGGATGTATTTAGAGAAATCCACAGAAAATGGGAATTTTAAAATTTTAAGTGGTCTCTTTCTTTAGCCTTTCCAAAATGGGTTAAGACTTAGAATTTTGAATACCCTTACTACTTACAAAAATGTTTCCGTATAGATTGTGCGCTCGACAAAAGAAGGCACTTTTCTTTGTGGCGAACCCATTGGGTGCTGTTGTCGTCCAAAAGCAGCCCATTTTATCACAGTTTTGACTTTTAGCAGCCCGTGGAGGGTTAACAAATGCTCACCGCAGTATTTTGTCCATGCAACTTCTATTGTCACACCAAGGCCTGGGAGTGACAAATTTTTCTTGAAAATCTACAAGACTCGTTTAGAGAAATCCACGGAAAACATGAATTTTTTAGCTTTATGGGGGTTTTGCTGTTTAACCAGCCCAAAACGGGTTAACGCTTGGTTTTTTGAAAACCCTTATTACTTACAAAAATGATCCTCGGTAAATTTCACTTCCAATAAAGGATGTTATGTTTATCTCTCGTGTATTGTTTGGGTGCAGTGGGGGCCTGAAACCGCCTATTTCATCAAAATTTCGATGTTTGGCAGCCTGTGGAGGGTTACCATATGCATCGCCTGATATGTCGTGTGTATCGAAGGTCGTGTCACAGGCAGGTCTAGCAATGATGAATGTTTAAAAAAAATCTACAAGACGTGTTTCGAGGAAGTGTCGATAAACCCCAATTTTGGCAGTTTTTTGCCAATTCTGACGAAATATGGGTTAAATCGAAAATTCCGCTTGGGTACATTTTTTGATTTTGTGCCCCTCTATGCGTGTGCAAAATTTCGTGAAAATCAGTTCGAAAATGGCGTCTGAACCGTACGGACAAAATGTGTGGACCCCCCCCCCCCCCCCCCCCCCAAAAAAAAAATAAAAATAATAATAATAATCCGTAGAATAACAAGAGTCTTTTCCAGAGGGAAAAGCCTAACAATTACCTCCACTCATCAAAACGCTATATATTTCAGCCAAATCTTGGCCGATTTCCATGAAATTTTTACTCATTTTTCACAAATAGTTATCGCATCATTTCACAGAGAGGGCGACATCAATTTCGCATTCTATCATGTTGAATGTCAGGAGGGCGTATGTTCATGTTCCGGGGGGGGGGGGGGCGGTTCCCACGAGGCACATGCTTGGTTTCGGGACTTTCTAATAATATGACCGGGTTGAGGCGAGCTTCAAGAACAAACGCTGAAAGTTTTGAATCGCTGTTCCGAAAACCTTCGCCACAATCTATGATGCCGTATATGCACATGTTGTTATTATTAATTATACATGATCTGTTCAACAGGTTTGCTATTTACCTTTAACTTGGACATTGACCATACAGCATTCACGCCAATATGAAAGAGTATTGCCGAAAGAATTGTTAGAGACTGTAGAGAGTTTTCTATCGGTTACGAACTGAGTAGCCTGAAATATTTCCCAACTATGTAAGCGGGCCGATTTTGCAGGTGCCTCAAAAAGCTAGCAACATAAGGTGAATCTCTCGATTTCTTGAAATCGAAATATTATTAGGCTTTTCCCTCTGGAAAAGACTATTGTTTTTCTACGGATTCTACGGATTATTATTAGGCTTTTCCTTCTGGAAAAGACTATTGTTTTTGTACGGATTTTTTTTTTTGGGGGGGGGGGAGGGGGGGGGAGGGGGGTGGTTTGTTTTTGTTTTGTTTTTTTTTTTGGGGGGGGGGGGTCCACACATTTTGTCCGTACGATTCAGAAACCATTTTCGAACCGATTTTCACACAAATTTGCACACGCATAGAGGGGCACAAAATCTAAATATGTACCAAAAGCTGAATTTTCGATTTAACCCTTCTTTCGCCAGAATTGGCAAAAAACTGTCAAAAGTAGGATTTTTAGGCACTTTTTCGAAACACGTCCTGCAGATTTTTTTAAAACATTATTCATTGTTAGACCTTTCTGTTAGACGACCATTCATATACAAGAGATATTAGGCAATGCATATATTAACACTTCACAGATGCCAAACATCGAAATTTTGATGAAATGGGCTGTTTTGGGCCCCTAAAGCATACAAACGAAACACGAGAGGTAAACATAACTTCCTTTATTGGAAGTTGGATTCACCGTGGATCATTTTTGAAAGTAATAAGGGTATTCAAAAAACCATACGTTAAACCGTGTTGGGTTGGTTAAACTGCAATACCCAACAAAAGCTAAAAAATACATGTTTTCTGTGGATTTCTCTAAACGGTTTCAGACCCGCACAGCACCCAAACGATACACGCAAGATAAACATAACTTCCTTTATTGGAAGTGAAATTCACGGAGGATCATTTTTGTAAGTAATAAGGGTTTTCAAAAAACCAAGCGTTAACCCGTTTTGGGCCTGTTAAACAGCATTACTCCCCATAAAACTAAATAACTCACGTTTTCAGTGGATTTCTCTAAACGAGTCTTGTAGATTTTCAAGAAAAATTTGTTACGCCCAGGACTTGGTGTGACAATAGAAGTTGCATGGACAAAATACTGCGGTGAGCATTTGTTAACCCTCCACGGGCTACTAAATGACAAACTTGTGAAAATATGGGCTGTTTTGGACGACAACAGCACCCAATGGGTACGCCACAAAGAAAAGTGTCTTCTTTTATCGAGCGCACAATCTATACGGAAACATTTTTGTAAGTAGGAAGGGTGTTCAAAAGTCAAAGTCTTAATCCATTTTGGACAGGATAAAGAGAGAGATCCCTTAAAATCTTAAAATTCTCAGTTTCTGTGAATTTCTATAAAAAACATCCAGTAGGTTTCAAGAAAAATTGTCTACTCGCAGGTCTTTGTGAGACCTTAGAAGTTGCATGGACAAATTATTCCGATGAGCGTTTATTAACCCTCTACAGGGTGCCAAGCATCGTAATTTTGTTGAAGTGGTCTGTTTTCGGACACGCACAGCACCCAACCTGTACCTGGGAAATAAACATAATCTGCTTTGTTGGAAGTGGAATTCACTGAGGACCATTTTTGTAAGTAATAACGGTATTAAAAAAACCAAGCGTTAACCCCTTTCTTGGTTGTTAATAGTGATACCTATCAAAAGCTTTCAAATTTATGTTTTCCCTGGATTTCTTTACAAACATCTGGTAAGGTTTTCAAGAGAAAATGGCCATTGATAGGTCTTGGTGTCACATTACCAGCTAATTGGATAAATTATTGCGGTAAGCATTTGTTAACCCGCCATGGGCTGCTAAATGTCAAAATTTAGAAAAAAATAGTCTGTTTTTGGACACCAACAACATCAAATGGAAATGCAACAGAGAAACATAACTTCTTTTACCGGACGCAAAACTGACAGGGAAATTTTTTTCTAAGTAGTAAGTGTATTTAAAAATCGAGGTCTTAACCCATTTTTGACTAGTTAAGGAGATATGCCACTTAAAAGCTTAAAATTCCAGTTTTATTTAAGAAAAATAGACCATTCGCAGGTCTTGGAGTGACGTTACAAGTTGCATGGACAAAATATTTCGGTAAGCATTTGTTAACCCTCCAGAGGATGCCAAGAACAGACATTTGAAAATGAAAATGGGCTGTTCTTGGGCAACCATAACACCAAATGTGTACCTGCGAGATAAACATATCCTCCTTGATTGGAAGTCGAATTCACCGACGATCAATTTTGTAAGTAATGTAGGTATTCACAAAACCAAGCATTAACCCATTTAAAGCTGATTACAGAAAGATACCCCTCAAAAGGTTAAAAAAATCATGTTATCCGAGTATTTCTCTAAAAACATCTTGTAGATTTTCCAGAAAAACTTGCCATTCTCAGATCTTAGCGTGACATTACAAGTTGCATGTACAAAATATTCCTGTAAGCATTTGTTAACCCTATGCATGTTCTCAAACATCAAAATGTTGATAAAATGGGCTGTGTTTACGTACCCACAGCACCCGAAGTTGAAACGAGAGATCAAAATAAGTGGAAAGAGAATTCACTGAGAATTATATTTGGAAGTTATAAGAGTATTCCAAAAACAACACTTAGCCCGTTTTGGGCTGGATAAACAATGATACCCATGAAAAGCTTAAAATTCATGTTCTCCCTGGATTTCTCTGAAAACATCTTGTAGATTTTAAAGAAAAAATGGCCATTCGCAGTTCTTGGTGTGACATTACAAGTTGCATGAATTAATATTCCTGTTAGCACTTGTTGACCCTCTGCAACCCTCATCAATATTTTGCATACATTTGAGATAAAATGGACCATTTGCAAATAGACACAGCACTCAGTGGGTCTGTGTCAAACAAACAGAACTCCTTTTGTCGCCATTGACTTGTTGGACGATGATATTGGCATTAACCCACTCCACTGTTAATGATGGTTTTAACCTAAACAATTTGTTTATCAAACTGAGTCATCTGAGATTACTATACTCACCTTTCTCATAACATCAATGAAGGAACTTCAGTGAGACAGTTAAAAACAATTAATCAGACACTGTGGGGGGGGTCATGAAAAATCATGGAATCTCATCAGGAAAGGCCATGGTTCTCCAGAATCATGAAGTCTAGTTTTTCCTGTTTTTTTTTTTTTGTTTCTTTTTTTGTTTCTTTTTTTTTGTTTTTTTTTTCGACACATTTTGTCTTTATGTTTCAGAAGCCATTTTAGAACCGATTTTTACACAAATTAGCACACGCATAGAGTGGCACAAAATCTAAAAATGTGCTGAAGCGGAATTTTCGATTTAACCCTTATTTCGCCAGAATTGGCAAAAAACTGTCAAAATTAGGGTTTATAGGCACTTTCTCGAAACACGTCCTGCAGATTTTTTTTAAACATTCATCATTGCTAGAACTGCCTGTGACACGACCATTGATATACAAGACATATTAGGCAATGCATATGTTAACCAGGCTGCCAAACATCGAAATTTTGATAAAATGGGGGTTTTTTGGGCCCCCACAACACCCAAGCGACAAACGAGAGATAAACATAACTTTCTTTTTAGGAAGTGGAATTCACCGAGGATTTAGCCCGTTTTGGGCTGGTTAAACAGCAATACCCCCACCACCCCCCCCCCCCCAAAAAAAAAGCTCCAAAAATCATGTTTTCCGTGGATTTCTCTAAACGAGTCATGTAAATTTTCAATAAAAAGTGGTCACTCCCAGGTCTTGATGTGACATTACAAGATGCATGGATAAAATATACCGATCAGCATTAGTTAACCCTCCCCGGATTGCTAAGTGTAAAAATTGTGATAAATTGTGCTGTTTTTGGACACCAACAGCACCCAATGGGTATACCACAGAGAAAGGTTCCTTCTTTTATCGGACGCATAATTTATAGGAAAACATTTTTGTAAGTGGTAAGGGTATTCAAATGTCGAAGTCTTAACCCCTTTTGGGTTGGTTAAAGAGAGATACCCATTAAAATCTTGAAATACCCCTTTCGGTGGATTTCTCTAAAAACATCTTGTAGTTTTTTAAGAACAATTGGCTATTCCCAGGTCTTGGTGTGACATTACAAGTTGCATGGACAAAATAATCCGGTGAGCATTTTTTACCCTCTACAGTCTGTTAAGCATCGTAAATTTAAGAAAACGGGCCGTTTTGGGGCAAGCAGCACCCACTGTGTACCTGAGAGATAAACATAATCTCCTTTGTTGGAAGTGGAATTCACCGAGGACCATTCTTGTAAGTAATAAGGTTATTAACAAAAAACAAGTGTTAACCGGTTTTGAAGTGATTCCCTCAAATCATATTTTACGTGGATTTCTCTAAAAAATGTCATGTAGATTTTCAAGACAAAACTGGTCATTCACAGTCCTGGGTGTGACATTACAAATTGCAAGGTCAAAATATTCTGATAGGCGTTTGTTAACCCTCCACGGGCTCTCAAACATCAACACTTTGATAAAATAGGCTGTTTTCAGCCCCCCACAGCACCCAACCTGTAACTGGGAAATAAACATAACTTCCTTTATTGGAAGTGGAATTCACAGAGGATAATTTTTATAAGTAATAAGGGTATTCAAAAACCAAGCCTTAAACCGTTTTGGGCTGATTAAACAGCGATACCCATCAAAGGCTTAAAAATTCATATTTTTCCAGGATTTCTTTTAAAAACATCTTGTTGATTTCAAGAAAAAATGGCCTTTCACAGGTCTTAGTGTGCCATTACAAGTTGCATGGACAAAATATGCCGGTGAGCATGTGTTTACTCTCCACGAGCTGCTAAACATAAGCAGTTTGTTAAAATGGGCTGTTTCAGACACCAATAGCATCCAATGGAAATGTAACAGAGAAACATAAATTCTTTTATCAGATAGGGACATATGTTTGTATGTGGTAAGAATATTCAAAAATCCATGCCCTAACCCACTTTGAGTTGGTTAAAGAGAGATGGCTCTTAAAAGCTTAAAATTCCCATTTTCTGTAGATTTCTCCAAACATTTCTTGCAGACTTTGAAGAAACAATGACCACTAGCAGGTCTTTGTCTGATCCTACATTTTGCATAGACAAAATATTCCCTTAAGCATTTGTTAACACTCCTCGGGCTGCTAGACATAACGTTTTGATGAAATGTTCTGTTTTCAGGCACCAACAGCACCCAATGGGTATGTAAAAACTAAACAAAACTTCTTTTACTGTGCGTAGAATTCACAGAGGATAAGATTTGTAAGTAGTAAGGGTATTTAATCAGTAATCACGAAATTATAAATATGTAGTTGTCAATAACAAAATTGAAAGCATGTAGTCAGAACTTGACTCGGGTAAAATACTGTGGTGATGCAGTGAAAGGACGAGAGTAAAGAACGCTGATATCGAAGTAGGTTTTAAATTGTCCGTGCAATGGATCCTATAATCAAGTTTATATTTGCAGCTTTACTGCAAATATGTTTCCCGTTGTTTCTTGTTAAAATGTTGTTTCCGTCAAGGCCAGGTACCATAGAAAATTTGGAATGCTGGGCAATGGGATACGGACGCCTGCCTGCCCCTTAAACAACAGCCCTCTATTAAAATTACTTAACAGGGACATCTGCACCCCCCCTCCCCCTGCTGTATTTTGTTACTTAGGACACCTGCCCCCTGTTGTTTTTTTACCTAGGACACCTGCCCCCCCCCCCCACCTCCCGCTGTTTTTTTTTCACAAAGTACACCTGTCCCCGTTTGCTTGCTAAAGGGCCCCTCCCCATTGACCTTTATGTCTTTAGAAGCATCCAGGCCGATGAGGAGAAGGCGTGGTTGGGAGCATAGTTGATATACTGCCCTGGGGAAAGAGCCACGAAAATATGGATTACCCTGCCATCTGGTGGTCTTGGTTGCCCTGCGAAGCACCTCTAGTTGTCGTTATGTTAGATGTTGGGTGAATAAAGTAAAAATAAGTTTTTAGCGAGCCAAAATTCTGGCGGGCAATGATGTGGGGGATGGGAGCGAGATTTGAGAAGCCTGAAGTGCAATTTATAGGATGGGGAGCAGAGCATAACTGTGAAGTAATGGTGGTCGAGATACGATTTGCAGTGAATCCTCTCCAACTCGAACTCAAAATTAAGTGTATATTTATTTATTATCAAGAATAACCTCCATAAGTTCCACTCTCACTGTGTCCCCTTTCATCGGTCAATTCCACGGTGTCCCACGCCAGCGGTCGATTTATCCCAACAAAATTATTGAGCTTACTACCCCGTCACTGTCTCTTTCTCCATCCACACACACATTGAAAGGTACGCCTCACTTCGTATTCCACACTGCACTGCATGATAAGAAAGCAGTAAACAACGTTAACAACATTGGGATCAGTTACTTATAATTTCAAATACAGTGTTGACACTATAGCATTTCCCCGACAGTGGGTTTTGGGTTTTTTTTTTACAATTTTGTCGGTACGATTCAGAAGCCATTTTCGAACTGATATTCAAACAATTTTGCACTCGCCCAAAGGGGCAAAAAATCTAAAAACGTACCAAAGTGGAATTTCGATTTAATCCATATTTCGCCAGAATTCGGAAAAAACTGTCAAAATTAGGGTTTATAGGCACTTTCTCGAACCGCGTCTTGTAGATTTTTTTTAAACATTCATCATTGTTAGACCTGCCTGTAACACGACCATTCATATACAAGAGATATCAGGCGATGCATATGTTAACCCTCCACAGGTGCCAAACATCGAAATTTGTATGGAATGGGCTGTTTTCGAGCCACTAAAGCACCCATACCATACATGAGAGATAAACATAACTTCATTTATTTGAAGTGGGATTCACAGTGGATCATTTTTGTAAGCAATATTGGTATTCAGAAAAGCAAGCTTTAACCCGTTTTGGGATGGCTAAACTGCAATACCCTTCAAAAACTTAAAAATTCATGTTTTTTGAGGATTTCTCTAAACGGGTATTGTAGATTTTGAAGAAAAAATGGCCACGAGCAGGTCTTGGTGTGATAATAGAAAGTGCATGGACAAAATACTCCGGTGAGCATTTGTTAACCCTCCACGGACTGCTGAAAGTCACAATTGTGATAAAATGGTCTGTATTTGGACACCAACATCGCCCAATGGGAACACCACAAAGAAAAGTGCCTTCTTTTGTTATGCGCATAATTTATACGGAAACATTTTTGTAGTAGTAAGGGTATTCAAAAGTCCAAGTCTTAACCCATTTTGTGTAGGCTAAAGAGAGGCACCCCGTAAACATTTTAAATTCCCATTTTCTATGGATTTCTCTAAAAACATTTTGAAGGTTTTCAAGAAAAATTGTCTACTCGCAGGTCTTTGTGTGACATTACAGTTGCATGGACAAAACGTACTCAAAAAACCAAGCGTTAACCATTTTTGGGCGGATTAAACTGCAATAAGTCTCAAAAGCTAAAAAAAATCACGTTTTCTGTGTATTTCTCTAAACGAGTCTTGTAGATTTTCAAGAAAAATTGGCCACGCGCAGGTCTTGGTGTGAAAATAGAAGATGCATGAACAAAATATTCCAGTGACCATTTGTTAACCCTCTACGCGCTGCTAAAAGTTAAAATTGTTATGAAATGGGCTGTTTTTGGACACCAACAGCACCCAATGGGTACGCCACAAAGAAAGTGCTTTCTTTCACCGAGCGCACAATTTATACAGAAACATTTTTGTAAGTAATAAGGGTAATCAAATGTCGAAGTTTTAACCCATTTGGGACAGGCTAAAGAGAGATACCCCTTGAAAGCTTAAACTTCCAATTTTC
Organism: Pictodentalium vernedei; assembly: GCA_031216915.1. NCBI lineage: Eukaryota > Metazoa > Mollusca > Scaphopoda > Dentaliida > Dentaliidae > Pictodentalium > Pictodentalium vernedei. The sequence goes on from CM062294.1 coordinate 316,372,548, forward strand.
TGTGAATTTCTCTAAAAACATCGTGTAGGCTTTCAAGAAAAATTGACTATTGGCAGGTCTTTGTGTGACATTACAAGCCACATGGACAAAATATTCCGGTGAGAGTTTATTAACCCTCTACAGGCTGCCAAGCATCGTAATTTTGCTGAAATGGGATGTTTCTGGACACGCACAGCACCCAATGTACACCCGAGAGATAAACATAATCTCCTTTGTTGGAAGTGGAATTCACCGAGGACCATTTTTGTAAGTAATAAGGGTATTCAAAAAACCAAGCGTTAACCCCTTTTGGGGTGGTTAATAGCAATACCCATCAAAAGCTTAAAAAATTCATGTTTTCACTGGATTTCTTTACAAACATCTTGTACGTTTTCAAGAGAAAATGACCATAGATAGGTCTTGGTGTCACATTACCAGCTGCATGGATAAAATATCCCGGTAAGTATTTGTTAACTCTCCATTGGCTGCTAAATGTCAAAATTTTGAAACAATTGTCTGATTTTGGACTCCAACAACATCAAATGGAATGCCGCAGAGAACTGTAACTTCCTTTACCGGGCGCAAAACTGATAGGGCAAAAATTTGTAAGTAGTAAGGGTATTCCAAAATCGATGTCTTAACCCATTTTTGACTGGCTAAGGAGATATACCCCTTAAAAGCTTAAAATTCGCGTTTTCTGTGGATTTCTCCATACAATCTAGTAAGTTTTAAAGTAAAATTGACCATTCGCAGGTCTTGGAGTGACATTACAAGTTGTATGGACAAAATATTCCGGTAAGCATTTGTTAATCCTGGAGAGGCTGCAAAGCATAGAACTTTTGAGAAAATGGGTTGTTCATGGACACCCATAACACCCAATGCGTACCTGCGAGATAAACATATCATCCTTTATTGGAACTGGAATTCACCGAGGATCAATTTTGTAAGTAATGTAGGTATTCACAAAACCAAGCATTAACCCGTTTAAGGCTGGTTACAGAAAGATACCTCTAGGATTTCTCTAAAAACATCATGTAGATTTTCAAGAAAAACTGCCCATTCTCAGATCTTAGTTTGACGTTACAAGTTGCATGTACAAAATATTACAGTAAGCATTTGTTAACCCTATGCAGATTCTCAACATCAAACTTTTGATAAAATGGGCTGTGTTTGCGTACCTACTGCACTCAAAGTTAAGAGGAGAGATCAACATAAGTGGAAGTAGAATTCACTGAGAATTATTTTTGTAAGTAATAAGGGTATAAAAAAACAACCCTTAACCCGTTTTGGACTCCCAGCTTCAAAAACACATATTGGTAGATTTTTTTTCGTTTTTGTAACCGTTATGGACAACATGATGGGGCTGCTCCCAAACCAGCGACTGTTTGGGTTTCTTTTTCTTTCTAAAACAACCAACAAACCGCGTTTGCAGTATTACCATAAATAAGGCCATGACTGTAAGAAAACACAGAGCAAATTCTTGTAGTTACGCACAATTCCTAGTCATCTTCGAGTTTGAGGTTCTCGGAGATCTGATCCCACTGTCCAACTGCCAGAGCGCACATGCAAACCAAATAAGATTATTGGTTCTCGCTTCCGACTCTCGTGGATTCGTAAGAAAAAATAAAATTATAAAGCAAATAAAGTTATTCAGGTCGCAAGGGATTTACATCCCACATCGTCCCTATGCGCCTTAGGCGCGCTGAAACTTTTCATTCATTCATCATATCCTTTGCCTTCGGCGCGCAGAAACATTTCATTTCATTCATTCCTATCCTCAGCCAATAATAACGAAGACTAGCGACGGAACTATGGCCCTGGACGACAAAGTAAAAGCCAGCGCTTTTGCCGATCTTCTAAAGAAAGCTCACCGTCCACAAGAAGGGAAAAGATATGACAATGATTTCAAGGTAAACGCAAATACATCTCTCCAATGTAACAACTCAATTTTCAATGAACCCAACTTCGACCAAAGGCATGAATATGGGAATGACAATGAATTAACCGAACCAATAAGCGTAGAAGAGGTTATGGGTACAATCAGAAAATGCAAAATGCAAACAAGATTCCTGGCTACGACGAGTGTACATTTTAAATAAATAAAGATTTGAATAAAGCTATAATAGCCCTTTTAAGGGCGTTCGGGTGTGTGTCTGTGAGTGGATGCGTGTGCTTTTCATTTTTTGTTGGTTTTCTTTTTTTTTTGGGGGGGGGGGGGGTCCCTCCCATCACTCTGTCATCTGTTTTCCCTGAAGGCAGACCAGATGGCCAAGCCTCAGCATCCACTCTCTCTTATAGGCTAATGGATGACTCCCAGCTTTCAAAAACACATACTGGTGGATTTTTTTCCTCTTTGTAACCGTTATGTATAACATGCTGGGGCTGCTCCCAAACCAGCGACGGTTTGGGTTTCTTTTTCTTTTTTTTCTTAAACAACTAACAAACTACGGTTTACGTACTACCAGAAATATGCCCACGTCTCTAAGCAAACACAGCGCAGAATTCTTGTAGTTATGCACAATTCCTAGTCATTGTTCTTCCAACATTGTTCGAGGATAATCCAGAAAGTCAGTTCGCGATTCGGAGGGCTATTGCTCTTCCTTTAGTGCAAGTTCACCTAATGAGCGATGCTTGGTTCTTAACTCTTGAGCAGGCTTCAGTCAGTTCAAGTGTTGAACGGTTTCCCGATTATGTAACGAGTTATTGGATGGAAGGTGACCACGGACGGTTCATGTGGAACGATTTTGATATGGTCGGACCGCGTACTACAAAGCACATCGAAGGGCGGCAAAGAAGGTTGAGTTTAGTTTAAACAATATTTATTTCCACCTCTCAAATATATACAATTATATCAGTTATAGTAAGTGTGGATCCAACAGTAAGCTATACGGTTGAGTTTGTTTAAATCTGCTCTCACTCTAATTTACTCAAGATGATAGACTCCCTATCATTCCAGGAATCCACAATATTGCAGTTGAGTGCCGGGGAAAAGTTTACACCCAGGAAAAGAAAATACAAGCTTCCTGGCTGGGACGAGTTACATTTTAAATAAATAAAGACACACAATTCAATTGAACATTTCAAAAGAATATTTCTAGCTGGAGAAATAGGATTACTAAACTACTCGAACTTTGTGTCTCACAGTACTGGTTTTTAGTGTATCTATAAAGTATTTTTTAATTAATATACGGCATTTGGGTTAATCTGGTCTGTCCCACCATCCGGTTGGTTGTTGATAATGAACACGAATTGAGTGAAGTGAACAAACTAACCAGATACTGACTTTAATCCTCCTCTCTTTGATCTACCTAAGTTTTACACATTTTACCGAAACAATAGCAACTGGGTAAGTGAGCCGACCCGCCCCCACCCCCCCCCCCACCTCCCCTCCACCAAAATCTACGGTTAAGTGAACGACGAAAGACAAATCGCGAAATAACACAAACTACAGGTTAAGCTATCCAATCTGCTGGCCAAGTCATCTTTCAAGAAGACCAGATTTGTTAATAGAATATTGATATCAGTCGACACACTTTCGTCAGGATCGGAGTCTAAGATATCAATTCCCCCTTAATACTAATCGTGTATTTTCTGAAAAGATTAGATTTGTATATGTGACTTGTGTTAAACACACAATCGGTCATACACATGGAGGTCTGTAGTACCCGATTCGGTCTGTTGGAGGTCTACCGTGACCACGTTTTATTTATATATATATATGAAGCACATTTGGCCACAAGTTGTTCTGATGAAATATTATTTTATTATCAGTTCTGGTGCGAATACGGCAGCAGACTTCCAGGAACCAGTGGTGCCTACAGTCGACTCTATGAGTTGATTACATATGTGTGTCGTGTTCTATACATCCCAACCTTCATTTTGATGTATAATTTGTGTATATTTAATCTGAATTTAAGGAATATGAGAGGTGAGAATTTCAAAATAAACAAAATTCCATTACTTATATAGGCCCTTAAGGGCAGGAATTTGTCTCTTCTCAGATTTTTCCTGTCAGTTGAATACAATATAATGACTATAGTATTATACCAGCCCACGTAATTGATGTACACCGCGAATAAAGAGCGTTGTATAGCACACTAGAGAAAGATAATTACATCATATCAGTCGCGGGTATTCCAGCGATTCTGTTACACACAGCACATCGCTATTAGCTTATCGCCACGTGCTCTCGAATTATTCGATTGTTTTGTCATTCTGTCATATTTTCTTTGTTTCGGTGTTAACATACACAGGAAACAATTCTTAGTCACATTGTCCTTTTTCATATTTCATCAATATCATATTTCTTGTCTATTAATCCAGTTTCGATAAACCGCCTCAGGATCCGTACTACTTATAGCTAAGAGAAAATAATCCGTTCCCTCCATCGGCATATTTCCACCATTTGATTAGATATGGCTTCACACCAAGGTGGTCGCTTTCGAGATGATACCTGTGTAATTTGCCAGGTTGGTTTCGATGAAGACGAATCAGTTAAAGTCACCAAGAAAGGTTGTCATACCATGCTTAATTTCTGTAATGTCAGGGAGAGATCAGACCTTGAAGCACACCTTTTGGACAAGCTTCAACAGGACCCCGTAGGTGTTGTTCTGGTTCATTCAGATTGCCGTAGGGATTTCACTGATGCGAAGCGGGCATCTGCTGCAAGCTCTTCTGACATCGAAGCTCCGTCGGCCAAGAAATTGAGATGTAATGTGCCTGTATTCGACTTCAAGACACACTGTTTGTTCTGTGGTAGCGCCGCAAAAATTGATCCACGCCACCCCGATAGGAACAAAATTATCAGGACCGTCGAGACACTACCTATACGAGAAACCCTCCTCGAACATTGCGAACTGAGAGGGGATAGTTTAGCTTCAGAAGTAAGCGTTCGGCTATTGAGTTGCATTGATCTGGTAGCTGCCGAGGCTGTCTATCATCCACTCTGCCATACGAAATTCCTAAGCTATAGACAGTTGGAAATTGCGAGACCAGCTGGTCGAAAACCTGACCATGGCATGGAACATTGGTTTGAGTGCATATGTGAATTCTTAGAAACTCATTCCGATTCAGAACTGTACACATTGACCGAGTTGCATTCGAAGATGGAAGAGATCGCAGGTGAATCAACTGTGTACACAAAAAGAGACTGAAGCAGAAACTAGAAGAGCGATATGGCGATTATATCTTTTTCGCCAGGGTACAGGGTCGCGACAATGTCCTATGCTTTCGCAACATGGCTGAATATCTGATAAATGAAAAATGGTATGCGGACAAGAAAGAAAGTATAAGTGATTAAGCTGAAAGGATCATTGTTACTGCAGCAAAATTGATCAAGGGGCAGCTTAGAGAGATGGAGTATGATATAGAGTGGTATCCAACCCCTGCTGACATACAGGACATTTCGCGAGGCAAAACCTGGATCCCAGCCTACCTACAGTCTTTTCTCCAGTGCTTGATACCAAATGATATAAAACGAAATAGCATAGGTCACTCTATAGTCCAATCGGCTAGACCAAGATCAGTCATAACACCTACCCTATTCGGGTTAGGAGTAGAAATGGACCATACTTTCGGGTCAAAATGGCTCGTTAATGAACTAGCTGGGCTTGGGTTTTCTATCACCTATGAGGAGGTCAAACGGTATAAGCAAGGTATGATGGAGCTAGATTCTGTTGACAGCTATACCTCTAACTATTTCCCCGGAGAATTCGTACAGTGGGTCGCAGACAACGTCGACCATAACGTTGCGACTATCGATGGGAAAGGTTCACTTCATGGTATGGGTATAATCGCCGTGTCAACCCAAACTCAGGTGCCATCCACCCCTATGTCGCATACATCGATAAAACGCAGAGCTCGAGTTGGCGTTGAACAAATGTTGGTGAATAAAGGAATCCCAGTGGTTGATTACTTGGAATCAACGAGGAGAGGCTTTGGTGGTTTGAGGTACAAACCAGTAGTAGAGCTGCAATCACCACGTACACTTCCATCTAGCCTGAGTACTGACGTTCTATGGCATTGTGGGTGGCTATCTAGAGCAGTAGATGACACTGTTCCTAACTGGTCCGACTTCATGGAACTAGCGCATTCTGTGCACGGTTCAGAGCATCAAGCGAAATCAGATATACTCTTTCTCCCAATAATAGATCTCAGCCCAACAGACAGCACATGCATCTTTTCCACATTGAAATTTATCTCAGAGCAAGCGATCAGATTGAACATCCCATCCCCGTGCGTCACGTTTGGCCAGCCTTTATGGTTGAAGGCAAATGAGATAATAATTGATCAATCCATGAACATTGTCTGCAGGTTGGGTGGTTTCCACACAATCATGAGCTTTCTCGGCAGTATCGGCTCGATGATGGCTGGATCAGGTCTTGATGAAGCTTTGTAGGAAGTTTATGGTCCACTAGCAGTTCGGTCGATGTTGACCGGCAAAGCTGTTTCCAGAGCTATGCGAGGCCACCTCCTAGTAGAAGCTGCACTGACGAATAAATTATTGGGTGCCATAACCACATCCGAATTGAGCGCGAATGTTTCTCCTCCGATGAGCCCACCCACTGTTGAGAGTGTACAGATAAACCAGAGGGACTTGGATGGTGTGAATGAGTTATACAAAGGTGTGCTTGAAGGCGCGGTCACCCTTTCTGATGTTAGCAGCTCATCAGCTCTCGTGACGGTGAACACTTGCCTTGACAACTACAAAGCCAAACTGTCAAGAGAATCACGCACCACTAAGCTATGGGTACAATATCTAGAATATATTCAGGTACTGAAAATGTTCATCCGTGGAGAACGTCTTGGCGATTGCAATCTCCATCTCATTGCTGTTGGTAGAATGCTGAACCTCTTCGCCGCAACAGGGCATGTACACTATGCCAAGAGTTGCAGAGTCTATCTGCAAATGATGCTTGAACTACCAGAAAAACACCCTTGGTTGTATGAGAGATTCTACTGTGACGGCTTTTATGCTATACGTCGAAGTTCTAGGATTTGGGCAGGCCTCTCTAGTGATCTTGTTATTGAGCAAGTTCTTATGCGTTCAATTAAAAGTCGGGGTGGGTTGACGCGAGGTCGTGGCGTGACGGAATCTGTACGACAGGAGTCGATTTACACGATGCATAAATGCGCAGAGATACATGAAGCCATGACAACGTTGACCGACCTAAAGCTCAATACCAGCGAACAGCATGTAGATATGGGCACATCTCGTCGAAAACGAGACAACTTAGACATGACCAGAATACTAGAGTGGTTTGACACACACAACCCGTTCAATGGAAACGAACGATTGCGTTCTCTGTCATCTGGTTTGTTAGCTTCCGAGGGAGATGGTATCAACTGCGATATCACTGAGTCTGTAGGGGCAGAAATACACTCTAGATTAGACAACGCTATTATTTCCGAAGCCACTATCAAACGAAGTGATCAAATCCGTACCCTAGCTCACCTCACCCCCGGGTTGAAGCTAGATGACCAGAGGGTGACAATTGACCCCTCAACTTTGTTTACTAGACTGGTTGCTATTGCCCAGAGAGAGCAAGACATGGCACAGTTCTTTGCGTATGAACTAACTGTAATGCCAACAGCCCTCTTCAAAGATTTTTTCCTCAGAAAAGCAAACAAGGCGGACCTAGCAACTGCAATAACTGATGGCTTATCCCTTACTAAACCACCATCTGATGGTCTGTACGTGCTCGACGGGGGCGCTTTCCTCCACAGAGTTAAATGGAAGACAAACACCACTTATTTGGAAGTGGAAAACCAGTATGTTGGATACGGGTCGAAGAAATATGGGCAGAATTGTCGAATTGTCTTCGATGGTTATGGTCAACGACCAACAACCAAGACTCAGGAGCAGAGAAGAAGAGCTCTCCACGTTTGTGCTGATATCCGTTTGACGAACAACACGACTGCCCACAAAAATCAGGAACTGTTCTTATCGAATGGAAATAATAAAATGCAGTTTATAAAAATGCTTTCCACATCACTGAGAGAGGCTGGGCATATTGTCGAATGCAGTTCTGGAGATGCTGACACTAACATTGTTGACAATGCAGTTCAACTTTCGTCCCAGGGAAAAACAGTTGTCATTGTTGCAGATGATACAGATGTACTAGTTATGTCCGTATACCATTGGGATCGTACTTGGTCTGATATCTATTTCCAGTCAGAGGCACAGAAGTCACACAGGGGTGGAGAAGCATGGAAAATCGCAGATATAGTAGAGAAGATTGGAGAAACAACTCAGAAGAACCTCCTCTTCATTCATGCATGGAGTGGGTGTGATGTCACATCAGCAACGTTTGGGCACGGGAAAACGTTGCTTCTCAAGAAGTTAGAGAAGTCATTGCCTATTCAAAATATATCAGAAGCAATGCACGACAGTACCATTTCTCAGACAGAGGTTGGGAAAATGGGGACTGAACTGTTCGTTATGTTGTACTCTGGCAAACATTCAGACACTTTGAATGGTTTGAGATATTCAAAATTTATGACAATGGTCACTTCCAGCAAATCGGGAATTGAACCACAAAAACTTCCCCCGACTGAGCGTGCAGCACATTTCCACAGCCTGCGAGTTCACCAACAAATAATGGTTTGGAAACTATTGGATAACGATGCCCTAGATCCTGAGGAGTGGGGCTGGGAAAGTCGTGGGAATGAGTTGATACCTGTGATGACTGACCTGGGCGCAGCGCCTGAGGCTCTTCTCAAAGTTATCCGCTGCAAATTCAAAATGACATCCAAAAAGCCATGCGGAACAAACATATGTTCTTGTAGAAAGAATGCGCTCAAATGCTTGTCTGCCTGTGGAGACTGCCGGGGTGAGAATTGCTTCAATGCCGAGCCGATTGAGATCGGGGAGGAAATCGGCGACAATGAATAACCGTGAAGAACACCAACAAATGTCTTGTTAGACCTCATCATGTAGTTAAATTCCTGTTATTATATTGGACCAGTCAACATTATCTGCACCTCATTGTATGCGAAAACATCGATCAAAGAACCATTTCTAGTTTTGTATTCTGTGCAGAAGTGTCTTAAATCGGGAGTGAAAATTTGAGAAAAAAATGTGATTTTTGGGGTTATTAACCCTTTTTCCTCATAAAAAGTGTGAGGATTTCATCAGGCAATTGCCTCTCAATATAATTAACATTTGTATCCGGTCGCCTGCGACACAAAATAATATATAAAACTCAATCTGTGACATATAAACGGCCGAAACCCCGGAAACACAATTTTCCCCCTTCACGAACAACCCCCTGACGGGAAATCTGACATGAAAAATTTTTCCCAAGGCGGATTTTTGCGGATTTTGGATATGTTGTTCCGAAATAAATTCTGCGTCGAATGACACCAAAATCAGCGTGTATAAAATTTTTTCCGGGTCGAACCCTACTACGCCTCTACTATTAGCCAGTCAGAACTTGAGCCACCAAAGTCGAGACAAATCAATTCACACGCCCCGATCGGACATCTTCGCGATATTAGAGCAAATGACATATAGACGGGAAACTACCCACCTCTTGTGGACATATTTTGAACTGTTGAGTTGGGGCTATATTATAGTAACACTAATATATTTTGTGCACAGTTTCTTGTTTCTCATAATTAGCTATTCATTCAATAATACAGGCATGTTACATCAAAGTGGAGGCTGTACGGCATAGACTCTGAACAAATCCATTTTTGCAACAAAGCCGACAGGACGCATTTCAGCAATTCACGAAAATCAGCTACCACATTTTTCTGTGAATCGGGGAAAAAACAAAAGTTTTGAAAAGCTATCTGCTACAACTAAAGAACTAAATCTGTAGATCAGTTAAGCTGACAACAATAGGGGTGCATAAAGTAAGCAGTCCAATGCAGTTCGTTTGTTCATGGGAGACTCCAGTTTTGTTGTTTGCTGTTGCGCGGTGGTGGGAGGTAAACTACTAACATTCAAAAATACATTGCAAATGATTTCCAACAAAATCCTGTTATTTTTTAAGAATTTCTTGGTCAAAATATATGCAAACAGGTTACGTGTGTTTAAGGTTACTGACTCGTGGGTTGAACATATCGTTTTTCATCCATATCTAAAGTTCCAGAAATATTGGAGTGTTGGCGTTTGCAGTCGTGTCGTGAGCAAACACGTGGACCATATGAGTCATAGTTGCAAAGGCTGTGTCCCAATTGGCCGATTGTTGTGCGTTCCTATATAGGAGACACACGAACTGAATGGTGGGGGTGTTTTTTTTACTTTACAAAAGTTATACAGATTCATATGAATATTCGATTTTTCATTTTGGCTTACAAGAACGTATTTCCACTAATACAAGTAAAGGCGTCAAGACAAAATACAAATCTATATTGAGGGTAGCAACCGTACGTGCGATCACTCGATTCAGAAAAAGAACATCTTTACCTTCATTCATCGAAAATTGATTGCACATGTCGAGGCCACCGTGTTTAATAACAACAATTAAAGGAAAAATAAATAACCAACAACACAGCGAAAAAAAATTAGACTAGATCATTAGCACTGCCCACCGGCGCTGATGTAATCAAAACAACCTCACGTGTTTGCGATGGGGAGTAGCGTTTTCCTCCATTTTAAGTGACAAAGTCGATTATTTATTAAGAGCATGGTATAAATAAAAGAAATAGGTGCTAGGGACGGTAATCAGATTGAAACCACTCAAGGAATAAGGGTTTAACCCTCATTCCTACTCCTGGTTTAAATCTTATTACCAGCCCTAGTACCAATTTATTCCATATTTTATATTGGCCTACCATGTGTTGAATCTGAAAAATAAAACAATGAAACACAAAAAGCTGAAACACTGCTATAACCTTCAGCGAACAAATAGAATAATGCATGGCGATTACATCATGCATAGCACAATGCCGCAATACCATGACGTAATGATTTTCATTCATAAAATTCAATTCATATTAGTAGATGCTGAACAATTGTCAAAATTCCTGGAAGCAGCGAACGAACGCATAGAAATACTTGAAAGCAAAGTGCAGAGTCTTCAAGAAGACTTACAGGCGAAAAACACTGAGATTCGGGGGCTCACTGACAGGCTTGATGATCTTGAGCAATATGGGAGAAGAACAAACTTAAGACTCTTTGGCATTCAAGAGAAACAGGGGGAAAACACTGATAATATCATCCTGTATGTCGCTAATAAAAGTGGAGTGGACCTTTCCATCAGGGACATCTCCCGAAGCCACCGCGTTGGCCCCAGACAAATGAATGGGAAACCAGTCTCCACCAGGCCAATTATCTTGAGTCTGTTTTATTATCGCACAAGGGATAAACTATTCCGAGCCAGGACCAAGCTGAAATCAGTTTCCTTTGACCAACGTGTTATGAACTCCAAGTCGGACAGAAATAAAGTTTATCTCAATGAAGACTCAACAAAGACTCGAGCTGATTTAGCTCGTAGAGCTAGATTCTTAGCTCGAGACAGAAAATTCAGGAAACTTTGACCTTTGATAGGGTAATCTTTATTAGGTTCAGAGATGGCTCCGTCCAAAGAATCACTTCACAATTACCGATGACTGTACTGGAAAAAAAGTTTATAATCGTTCAAAAAATCCAAAAAGTCAATCACAATCGATCCCAAGCCACACTCTTTTCATTAACTTATTCCTCTCAGCTCGTTCACCAATATCAGCTAAACAATACTTTGATATACAGTACGAGCCAAGATAGGTTGTGACATGGCCGATGTAAACTGTGCATCTTACTTTGGCTACGCCGGTGCCGCAGGAGCCATGTGTGCTTTTCTGGGAGGTTCTCAGCGAGAGCTTCCCAAGGGAGCATGAGTCGCTCTTTTGTTACTGGTGTGGTGCTTGGTTTGTGGCAGTTGAGTTGCGGCTTGTTTCGACTCGTGCTGTATGTATGTATGCCAGTTTTCTTGCAATCGAATATTCGTCGGACTCGGGTTTGGTTCAAAGAGCTTAAATGATCTGGTTCCCGTTCTTGAAAGACATCATGGGTAACCATAAACTCTCTAAACTCGGGTGGGGATTGTAGTTCTTTGGGGACGCTCACTTTATTATCCTTAATCATTGCGTTCCTGTGGGAGAGGGGGGAAGGGGGCTGGTGGGAGCGTTGTCTCTTCACGCGGCCTTCTATAAAGTGTGGCAACCCGTGACTGTCTGGGAAGCCATAATGGAGGATTGCGGGTGTGACGGGTGCTCCTCAGTTACCGTACCCCATTTAGACACAGTGCGGTCGCCATGTGGGGTGGGGGTGGGGCCGCGCGTGGGTGACATTTTCACACATGCATTAACCGTAAGTCTTTGGCATAACGTAATGTCTTTACCTCTAAATGTTCAATGGAGGAATCACCGGGTATAGCCCGGTGCTTCTTCTATTGAATATTTTCATAGAAACACCGATTATTCTTCGACAAAAGTGCCCGTGTGTAAGACTGCCCCGCGTGAGTTCTACCCCCTCCGCGGCGGCGGTTTTGCACGATGAAAGCATTTCCATGAACCTAACATATCTCAGGTTGTTTAAGCTATCTGGTTTACCTGAATACATTACAACAAAGAGCTTGATGCCCGCTGCACCAACTTCATCCGGAGATGAAACAACATTACTAATAACCGAATCTGCTTGTTGAATGTCTGAGGATTTGGCGATCTTCTTCAAGAGAGAGGATTTACCGTGACCATATACTGCCGACGTTGTGTCACAACCACCCTAGGCGTGAAGGAACAGATTATTGGTCTTGATTAATATGCCGGGTTTTTTTTCACAAAGTCAGTAATTTTCCACGAATTCCCACCTTTGTGGGCATCTCGAGCACCAGTCTTAAAATAAATCTGCCCCATTTTTTCATTCCAATGATATATCAGAAGTACTAACACGTCTGTATCGTCACAAAAAACTACCACCACCTTCCCAACAGACGCAAGCTCGATAGCACGCAAAACAATGGAGGTATCTGCGTCACCAGAACTGTTGTGTACTTCCTGTCCATCAGCCATGAGAGCTTGACTGAGTAGTTTTATAAATTTATGCTTATTCTTTTCATTCGAGAGGAAAGTTTGCTGATTTGAAGAGACTGCCATTGTATCAACTAAGTGAATATCTGAACATGTCTTCCAAGTTCGACGTCTATGCTCTTGATCTTTAGTACTAGGCCCCTGCATGTAGCCATCAAAAACCATGCAACATTCACCGTATTTTTGTTGGGCATGATCTATCTGGAAGCTAAATCTTTGTATGTTCCAAATTTTGGCCGTTTCGTCCGATGAAGAAATGAACCGCCATCAACAACAATCAATGCATCACTTGGGACCTGAGTCATTTTTATACCTGTTGCTAAATCGTTTGCTAGATTTACTTTTACGGGCTTTCGGAATGCATGATCCTTGAATAAGGATGTTGGTATAACTGTCAGCTCGTAACTGAAATAACTAGCGATATTTTCTTCCCTCTGAGCGGTTGCAAGTAGTCGAGAGAAAAGAATGTTCGGATCTATCTGAACCCTGTGGTTGTCTATTTTGACACCTGGTGGCAATTCGTCTGACGTTTTAACCTGATCGCTTCTCTTGATTGATGCATCTGGGATACAAAGATTATCAAGTTTCTTCCGTATAGCAGCATCAACAAGTTCTGCCTGCTCACAGTTGATACTATCGACCGTTCCCGCTGTTAAACCTGAGGATAAGGAACACAAAGATGGCTCAACTTGTGCTCATGCCGGAAAAATGGTCTAAAGTGCGTTATTGCTTGCGGAACTTGTCGCGGCGAGAGCTGCCAAAACGCAGAAGACGTTACACTTGATGGCGAGATCGAGTGTTAAACAGTTTTTTGCTCTCAACTTGCATCTTATTTGTATTGAGAATGTTATTCTCATTTTTTTTGAGTTTTTGAAAAAAAAAAATTTGGGACTTTTTTGGGGTATTTTCGTCATAAATTAAAGACGAACATTCAACTGGACAACAAAATTATTGATGAAGTGTCTACTTTCTATGTTGGTGAGAAGAATATGGTATATTCTCGCAAAATTTCCTCGTTATAGTGGTGTCTTAGCGTTTTTATTAACAAAATCGTAAATGTTGCCGCTGAAAAATCATGAAAACAAAAAAGTGCCATAAAAACCTTTCCCCACGAAGGATTTCGGAGGATTTTGGATATGTTGTTCCTGGCAACATTTCGCGTCGAATGATACCAAATATGGCTTGTTGCAATTTTTTCCGGGTTGAACTCCAGATCGACCGGACTACACCGTGCCTCAACCCGGTGAACTTCACAATAACATCGTACAAGCCCTTGTCTCCGATACGTTAATTTGAGAAACAATGTCACCCAGTACCCTCACCCCCCCCCCCCCCCCCCCCCACACACACAAACACACCCGCAAACACATACACCCTTCAAATTATGATGCTGATTTCCACTTCCGACAGCCATGTAGGGCCAGCAAGCATAAAAAACAATCAGCAAAAAGAAAGCGCATACTAAGGGGTCTCTCCTCGCGGCCTTTCAATATGGCACCCGGTGGCTTCCTGTGGGGAGCCGTATTGGAAGAATTCGAAAGGAGATACAAGCTGATCATCCAGTGCCCCTCTAACAAGTTCCTTACCCAATTATATTTTACCGTAATCCGTACGTTAAGTTGAGAAAACGTTAACCATTAACCCCCCCCCCCCCTCTATATCCCGCCCAATGTTTATTTTTGTTTTTATTTTTGGTGGTTTTTTTTCTCGATGTTTGACATCCTTGCGTGGCCAGGATGTGTCACAAATAATCTTCAAATAGAAAGGGCACAGTAAGTGTAAGGGGGGGGGGGGTCTCTCATCGCTGCTTATCAATACGGCACATTGAGGCGCTCTAAGGAGTGTCGGATTGGAGGGTTGCGCCAAGAGACAGGGACCCAGCATCCAATGCCCGCGCCCTCACTGTATGCACAAAAATATAACTACATTGTGCAAAAATGTACGTATGTATCCAAAAATAGGGTAATACCCAGTTTTTAAACTATGCTTGCGTTTCGCAGAGTTAAACGTCGGAAACACACTTTGGAGTGTCGGATTGGTAGGTTGCGTGACGAGACAGTGACCCAGCATTCAGTGCCACCCCCCCCCTCCCCCGCCCCCCGCAGTATGTACAAAAGTATAACTACATCGTGCATAAATATACGAATGTATTTAAAAATAGGGTAATACCCAGTTTTTAAACTATGCTTGCGTTTCGCAGATTCAAACGTCTGAAACACAGTTTCCTTCAGTTTGATGTCTGCATTTGTGTTTTTCTCCAACGATATTCCGTCACTCACTTAGGTGTCCGCAACGGGTAAGATAACATAAACGCTTACTTAATCAGTCATAGATAAATGCACGCCCTTTAAGTGAGACTGGCGACCCTCTTATAGATGAGAGTTCGCTAAGCTTGTATGAGAACGTTTATATACATATAAATTACACAATAGATTAACAAAACCCGCGATGATCGCTGCCCCGACAAAATACTACGAACAATTAGCTTAGATTAAACAATGGCTGATTAATGGAAGCTTGGTGAAAAGCTACCGTGAGTTGTTCAGACTTGTCATAAATAAGGTTCTTATGAAATTAACTTAACTCTTTGTAATGTGACATTTGACAGAATTAGAGCATAATGAAATACAGAAATGGAGGAAATAGTCTTTGAAATGAATCTAATAACATTGAATAAATCATCGAAATTGAAACTGAACTCATGAAAATCATCGCTACGATACTTGATCCACATATATATACATCGCGTCCTCACTGCGAAACCCTGTATATATTGTAAATAGATGTACACAGTTGTAGCTGTGGTTTTATAGCCACGTGTATGTATGTTCGCCCAAATCTAGGCTCTCAATTTAAATTTTCAGTTTCGACAATAAACAATGTATCTTGGCTCTGTATAAAGTTGACTAACCGTCGCGGTGGTACCACAGGACTCAGTTTTCCATTGGATAACAGAATCTTGTGGTTCTCATGTGACTCAACGACAAAAATGGTTTGACATAGTGAATAATACCACTGTTATATACATGTTGTTAGAGACTTTAATTTAGATGTGACCTGCACCTTTCCATTTGCTGCTGAAACGTTGATATCCAATTCCAACAATGAATGGGGTCCACGGTTTGATCATTGTCTGATCTTCCATTGACAACGCATTTGAAATTACCAAAAAACACTCCAGTAGTGACGTGTATAACAGGCCTTATTGGCCCTTTGAGCTTATTACTAACTTCTACGTCCTTTGAGCTTTGAGGACCGTAATTTTTTTTTTTTTTTTTTTTTTTTTTTTTTGCAGGACGGATTACCGGTCAGTATTCTCAGTGCTGCACATTGAGAATGTTGTTACCGGAACCCCGTAGCAACGCTCATTCTTGTAAAATCTCGTATCTCTATATGGGTCCGAAAGGGCCTCCATGAGCTCAAAAGGTCAGTCCTTCTATTGGAGCCATCAATCACTAACAGCTGGGACGCCCTTTGTTCTCTCTTGCGAAAATAAATTGCGTAAAAACAGACATAGATAACAAAATATATTTGTTAATTTATTTGTGGCAAGATCGAAACATAAACAGGGGTGAGCCTATCCTGCTCTGTACTACCATTGTATTCAGAACTAACGCCATACCCCCTTGTCAGCTTTCGACTTTTTCGAGACAAGGAGGGTTCCCTTTCCCTTTCCCTATACATTTGATTGTAGCAGTGTCTTGGTGGTACTCTTCTAGTAATGGTATCCAGCGCCAGGTTTGCATGAATGGGTGAAGACTTAGTGTCCTCCTCGAAACCTTGTTATCAAGCAATAATCAGTTTTAGTACACTATGTAGGTGAGCTCACAATTTAATTTAATATTGCCCGCAGATCATCAGGAAAATGTTACTGGAAGGTTACAAATAGTAAATAAATCAGTAGCCTATTTATCTCCCACTAATGTTCCTGCCTCTCTCGGCTTGTTCGTATGAACCTTTTGTTTTTCGACTTCTTCAATCAAACTGTTGAACTGCTAATCCACTTCACTATAACTGTGAACTTATGACTTCGACTTTACTCCAGACGAAAATGTTTTACAGACATTCTGTACATATTACTTATATTTATCTTTGTCTTGTGCTGTCTATTTCTTCTGCTCCCATGTCTATTTGCTTTACTCTCATTACTCTTTACTGTACTCTTTCTCTTCCCGCCAGCTTGAAGAGATATTGCCTTGTTACCTGTAATGTTGATTGGTACTGTTTTCCGAGCAGTGAGCTTGTGTTCTACGTATCAGATTATATCATCAGCCACATAACGGGCCACATAACGGGCCACATTGATCTATACCGTGCCCGGATAGGTACCTTCAACATCGTAGTTCATATTCGCAGCCTAAAACCCAAGCTATCAAAGGATCAGACTAATTGTATTTTACATTACCTGTTCCTACGTCTCGGTGGTGCAAAAGGTCATGAAAGTTTTGTGGCCATGACAGCACTGTTCTTGGGGTACTATACACAGTCAGTCGTCATCCATATTGAAAAATTCGATGCACAATCCAGTTGTCCCCAAAAAGTTATTCACGCCATAAATTTCTCAACAGTTGTGAGAATATTAAATCTAGTTGTCACTGTTTTGGCAGCTCTTTAACTGAGTATAATTTTATTACAGTCTGGTGATATTGAACCAAATCCCGGTCCTTGCTCCACAAGGTCACACAATGAAGAAAATAATTTGAAAGCTTTTCTCCTTAATATTCAAAGCTTAAAGCCTAAGTTAGATATTATCGAAAGCGAGACCTCGTTCCCTGATATTTTGGCGTTTACTGAAACATGGCTGCGGAACAACGATCCCACATCCGATATATTATTCCACGGGTTTCATTAACCATTGCGACAAAATCGATCGTCAAGGGGAGGCAGGGTTGCCATCTACTTAAAGAATACTATCTCATTTCGACGGCGGCCCGATCTCGAGGTACAGAACACCGAGTGTCTATGGGCTGAAATATTCAATAAACATAAGAAATCCTTATTGTTGGGGGTCTTCTACCGCCCACCGAATAGTCCCCCAGAAATATGGGATGCCATATCAACATCGATCGAAAAAGCCCGTGACACGTCAATTGCCGATTTAATTGTTACCGGCGATTTTAATGATAACCAGCTGGTTCCCTCAAAAGGAGGTTTTGCTGACATAAGAAATGTTTTTAATCTGAGACAGCTTGTGAGTGAGCTAACCGGCTTTACGGAGTCGTCAGCCTCTCTGATAGATCTCTTTGCAGTAAGCGACTCGGTCAGGGTAAAAGTTTGCGAGGTCTTAGAACCAATCATCCCGGAAATGATAGGCTACCACTGTCCGGAGTCGATTGAGATTGATTTAATGCTGCCATCGCCGACATCGACTGGAATTCTCTTTTTGATAATAGATGCCTTGATACTATCATCTCTGACTTCACCAATAAAATACTCATAAAAACTAAACATATTCCCAACAAAATAATTACTTCGCGACCGGAGCAGCCGAAACGGTACCACAACGAAATCAGACTTCTGATAAGACGGAGAAAGCGATTATATCGAATAGCGAAATGCAATGGCCTTCCAACTGCATGGGACAAATATAAACGTAGACGAAATGAAGTCGTATCAGTTGTCAAGAAGGCAAAATCATCTTATATTTCCAAAGTCCAAACTACATTAAGAAGCAGCAACACGTCATCTTCACTGTGGTGGAAGACACTCAAAACGCTCATCTGCACAAATAAAGCAGTAGCGGTCCCAACTCTTATTCACCTAAATGAAATTTATTCCTCTAATATTGAGAAAGCTGCTGAGGTCTTAAATGAGTACTTCAGTTCAATCTCAACAGTTGATGACATGAACGCTTCCCTACCCAGCCCTGCATCTAACTCCCCACAAGTTATTGATCGTATCACTTTACAATGTATTGAGATATACGAAGCCATGAAATCATTAAGGGTATCAAAGGCGCCCGGTCCCGAGCTTGTCAGTTCTCGTCTTCTCAAAGAGTGAAAATCATCCTTATGTGAGCCTCTCACAATCTTGTTCATTGTGCTATTGAATAACTCGTACTTTCCTCTACTGTGGAAAAAGGTAAATGTATCCCCAATCTTAATAAAACATCCCACAAACTCAATTACTAATTATCGTCCGATATCATTGCTTAGCTGCGTGGGTAAAATATTTGAAAAATGTGTTTTCAAACAGTTGTGGCAGTTTTTGGTCGATAATAATGTACTTAGTCAATTCCAATCAGGTTTTACGCCGGGTGACTCGACTGTGCTCCACTTGACCGACCTATATGACGAATTCTGTCGAGCTCTTGATTATGGCAAGGAGGTTAGAGTAGTTTAATGCGACGTTAGTAAGGCTTTCGACAAGGTATGACACGTTGGTCTTATTCACAAACTGGAGAGAACCGGTGTGGCGGGTGAACTACTGTCGTTCCTAAAATCATATCTTTCGGATAGGTCACAACGGGTAGTAATAGGATCCGATGCCTCAACATGGAGACCCATTAATGCTGGTGTTCCGCAGGGTTCGATATTCGGTCCTCTACTGTTTTTAATCTATATCAACGACATTACCGAAAACGTATTCAGTAATATACGCCTATTTGCTGACGATACTTCTCTGTATTTAATAGTAGAGAATCCTGAGCAAGCCTCGACTTTAATCAACCAAGACTTGGCCACAATCGAACATTGGGCTAAGACATGGCTGGCAGAGTTTAATCCCCATAAAACAGAGAGTATGTTGATATCGCGCAAAAACAACCCTGTTGCCCAACAACCACTATTCTTTAGTAAAACTCCGATGTCTGAAGTAAAAAATCACAAATACTTAGGAGTCATATAAAACAGTACTTGTACGTGGGACGATCACATTGACCACATCTACTCGAAAGCTTGGGTTCGTTTGGACGTATTAAGAAAGCAGAAATTCAACCTCGATCGTGATGTCCTAGAAAAAAAAATACTTTGCCTTCATCAGGCCATTACTTGAATATGCGGATGTTGCCTGGGACAACTGTTCGGGAGCCGAAGCTGAAAAATTAGAGAAAATACAGATTGTTGCCACGCGAATCATAACCGGGGCAACAGCTAGTTGCAGTAAGCGTCTACTTAATACTAAAACACGCTGGGACTCTTTACAAGAAAGACGTCGCAAACACAAATTGTTACAATATTTCAAAATGTACCATCGAATGTCGCCCCCGTATATTGCCAGTAAGGTCTCTCCAATCATCTCATCATCAAATTTATCGCCAAATCTCCGGTCATGTAACAACCACAGAATTCCTTTCTGTCGGACACAATTATACAATTATACAAGTCTTCATCCACAGCGTTACGAATCAATGGAACAGCCTGCCCATGTCTGTGCGTGAAAACTCTTCACTGCCCAACTTCAAGATATTTTTAAGTGCTGGGAACCAAGGGCCTCCTAAGTTTTATAGTAGTGCAAAGTCCCGCAAAGCCCAAATTTACCACACCAGGTTACGTCTGGGTTGCAGTAGCCTCAATTCCCACCTGTATTCAAATCACCTGTCCCCAACCTCTTTGTGCCAGTGTGGGGTGTGTGCGACCGTGGAACACTATCTTCTCCACTGCCCAATCTTCACTACCATTCCCAATTGACGTACCAACGCTTCTTTTTGGATCTGCATTCTTGAATAACCAAGAGAACCAGCTTGTTTTTGAAATGGTTCATGACTTTATTTTGTGAAAGTTTTCGCGAACTGTGAAAGTCGCATTTCTTCGAAGATGAATCTTCCTCTGCTCTTTTTTAAGTCGTTCTCTGTGTCGATCACACTGTAAAACACCTCTACCCTACCCCATCACCAAGTAAGGTGCATAGGCTGCATATAATAATAACTGTTACGAATATATAGGCAATAGACATCGTGTTCAAGGTGGTTTCTCTGTCCTTTCTTGTCTCACCTCCCTTTACTCTTTTTCCATCTTTCTTACTTTTCTCACATTCATGGTTTAAGCAATATCAGGTATAGTCACCATATGTTCTGACAACTCGCGTTTAATTTCCTTTGCTTCAAGCTAACTTTGATCAAACTATTACCCTTGCATTGGCCTGGGTATCGCACCCATACACTGTTGTGTCCATGCATGGGATGCCCCACCCAGTTAGCTGGGCACCTGCCCAGACTATATTATAATTTTGAATATGGGTCATGACCTTAGGTAGCTTTGGACAAGTTTAAGTAGTGTTTTCTACCACCTCAGATAATTGATATATTGCATGGTTTAGGGAGATGATGCACATAAGCTTTCAGCTTTTTGTCAAATCCCTCTATTATTCTGTTACTCCATATTGTTGAAGAAATGTTATATTGTAAGATATCTCATCCTACTTCGTTACTTTTTGTAAACAATTTTGTTACATATGACACTTTTAACGAATAAAATATTGTTTAAACCAATTGTCAAAATATATGCGAACAAGTCAAAAAAGGGGGAATATTGGATGATAAATTGGTGAATACCACCAAGTGGGTTTCCGGGATGGTATTGTGGAGTCTCGATCTCGTCTCTAAAGACCCGTTTTCTAATGAGTTACTTTAATAGAGCCTTCAGTATTTGTTTTGAAACTATCGAATTCTGAAAAAAATAATATTTGCAAAATGGCAAGAATAACTCCTTACATGCTTACAAGCTCTCAAGACACCAGTCTAATTTTGTAAGAAATTTGACGCTGTTATAGGCTGTTTGTTTCCCCACCTTATTTATTTATTCATTCATTCATTGGTGCGTACTTATGTATGTATTTATTTATTGGTGTTTAAGGTCACATGTGCACAATGGCTAGTCGTGACCGTGACAGTTTTACGGGTGGAGGAAGCCGGAGTACCCGGAGAGAACCACCGAGCATCGACGAGCTACTGTCAGTTCCTCAACATTCTAACTCTGTTCAAGCTGCGCTCAAGCAGGGTTACAGCGGTTGAAGACATGTGCATTATCGGCGTGCAGTACGCCTTAGTACACGGCGTCATCGTGTCCCCATGCAGACAACCGGGATAAAGTGCCTTGCCCAAGGACACAACGCGAGGATCGAACTCGGGACCTCTAGCACAGAAGTCCAACAGTCTACCACCATTCATTGGTGCGTAACGCCACAGCTATATCGTGGCTAGAAAACGGTAGAAAATAAAACACATCATTGTCACTGACGAAGGAAAGTGATTGATTAAAAACAGGAAATAATTGCAATTACAACAGAACGACAAAGCCAAGTATAGCTTGAACAGTATTGTGTGGTGATACTAAGATAGTGAGTATCTTATAAAATCAACTGATGATCTGAGACTTGAAGAGTCGAGTTTAATATATTGAAAACAATATTAAAACTTATTAAAAAGATCGACTACTTTCAGAAATGATAGATCATTGTGTGGGCTGGTATGATAAAATAGATCTCTGGGAGACCCTACAGTGAAATACTGCCTTCTGACATGACTAAAATCAGTGCAATGTAAAACAAAATGTGTTCCACTGTCAACCCCAGCTTTCAAGGAACACATTCCGGCCGTGTATTACCCTCTAACAAAAGGGAATATGTAAGTCTTGTTTGACCAATGTGACATCGTGTCAGAATTACATGATCTTATCTACAAGGGTTGCTTGAGGGATATTATCATTGATAGTTGGTCGGAAGTAATGGGGCTAATGATTTGTCGCCCTATCCCATTCCGCCTGCCACACAGATTTGATGTATTTACTGATATGTGACTTGTAATCACTGAATGAAATCTTCAAATCTGTAATAGGCTTGTTTAAAGCCTATTTTGCTGCACTGCCTGCTCTGGTATGACCGGAGATACCAACATGTCCAGGTAACCAGCAAAACGATATCGAATTGGCCAGACATGAGAGTATGCAACTTATCACGTAGTTCCAAAATGAGAGGGTTCTTCAACCTGGGTTGAGTAAAGCTAGGAAAGAGGAAAGAGAGTCAGAAAAGATATTCGATTTCCTTTCCTGCACATTTTCGATGCGTTTAAGCGCTAGTTATAAAGCTTTAACTTTAGCTGTGAAAATAGAGTTTTCATTTGGTTATTTGATTAAGGTAATCTAATCACCAATAACAACAGCTGATGATGCTTCGTCAGCATCTTTAGATTCATCTGTATAGATCCTTGCATATGTATTATACTTTGATTTAATTTCGGCATATTTTTGTTCGGTCTTTTTTGGAAGAAGCAAGCAGATTTTCTTAGATGCCAGGGAGGAATATGTGGCTCACGATTATCTTTTTTGCATCAGATTCACGAGTGGCGGACTCCATATGGGGTTTGATTCTAATTCCCAATGGAGAAATATGTTTCTGGTTTCTATAAGAAAAATTCAACATTTTGAGTTTCTGTGACATAATTATACGCAGGGTTTGGCGGCTTAGCCAACAGATAAAAACATACAGGCGTGACAATTTAATTCTCAAGAGAAAGCTCCTCTGCTTCAACAAGAATTAAATCAATTGGCGATGTTCTAAAGGCACCCAGTCTACTTCTAATACCATTATTATGAATTGCATCAAGTGGTTTGGGGTATGAATTTTTCGCCGAACCGTAAACCACACAACCATAAACTAATTTGGAACTAACAAGTGATCTATATAGATGGGGTAACGTTTTTGGCTAGCAGCGGAATCAGTGCTACCGACTTCGGGGATGAAATGTGATGTTCCTTCACTCGCGGAAATATACAGATGTTCTTTCCTGCTCAAGTTATAGATGTTCTAATTAATAAGAACTTACTTCTCATTGAAACCATCGGGATATCAAGACGATTAGTGGAAACTAAACGGTGTAATCATACGGATATGGGGAGTATTCATTTCTAATGGTAAGGTCAACAATTATTCGGCCATAACAATTCTCGGTTGAGCAACATTTCTTGCGTGTGATTCAAAGAAAATAAATATGTGCTCTATTTTTAGCTTCAGTCGTTTAAAATAAATCAGTTGGTCTGAAAATATTCATGAGGAGTTAATCTAAACGTAGGCGATGGAATATTTAGACCAGTTCGAAGCTATAACATCGTCAAACTCTTTGTAATATAAGACTAGTGGCTTGAGCGCTTGAGTTCTTTATCAAGGATTGGGGATAGACGACCTTCAGTGCGAAAACTAGCGGAAATTGTCAAGCTAGTCATCAGATTATTTCAGCTTCATTGTTACAAATGTTGAATTTTCTTAAGCTATCCATTGAAGTGGGCATAGAAACGAAATATCGAGTCGATTCCGAGAACTGAAAAAAATTGAAATAGTTTTAGTTACATCATTTGGAAATTGATTTTACATTGGGAAGTTCATTTTATCTCCAAGCAAATCTGCTAGGACATATAATATATTGTTGTTGTTGAACAACAGTGCAAAATTTCCGAATCCCTTGTTAGTCTGGCAGAAGTAAATTGTCCCTTGGTAAAGACAATTATGCTTCGCATTTGTAGAATATATACTTTATTGTTTAAGAAAAGATGCGTTCACACCTCAGTACGTTTCCATCAATCTATCTTGGCATTCCTAGCACGAAGGGAAAAAGTATACAAAGGAAGTTGAGCTTCTAAATTAATGTGCACGACGGCAACTTATGAATAGTGTATGACTAAAAGTGATTAGGAAATGATATACAATTTTCGTCAGTATTCGAAAAGGCAATTTGTCATTGGAGCAATTAGGAATGTGCACAGCACAGTCGCCATGGTCTGGTCGTAATCAGAACGTGGGCAGTGATGTCCACGCATGGGATTACCAGGTAATAAAAATCATCATGAGCAATATTTTAATTACATTTTTGATGATTATTTCTATAATTAGTGTTTGGGATCTAATGTTATTGCGTCCGTGGAAATCTTGCCCACCCATGTAAAGTGACCAGTCCACGGCGGCCGTACTGTACAACCTTGTTCTGTTCCAGGATATGTGTTGCCCTCTGTCAACATGGCAATTAACAGTTGTAGCTGAAACGACAACTGATGAAATGGAAAATATTATTTTCACAAAATTTTCTGAAAAAAATATTTAATACCAATCTTAACCCATTGAACCCTCATGGTTTAGTTGCTTGTTTATTGGTGCTTAATGGTACTTTCAACAGCCATGGTTACATCGTGTCGGAAGAACTCTGAAGATTTCTTCCAAGTCAAATCAATGGCATTAATTGGAACTCACATTTTTTGAGGTTACATCAATTGACATTTTTAGGGCTGTATGTGAAAATATTGATTAGTTTATCTTACAAATTCACATCTGCCATTTGTTTAATGAAATCCGGACATATTATGATCTTGTCCCGGCCTTTCGGCCTCAACCAGTTAATTGTATCAATTTTAAATTAGATACCAGTTTGTTTGTAGAATTAACAAACTTGTTGGTTTCTTGAGTGGTAAACAGCTTTGTAAATTCGACAGTCGTCACGTTCCAGTCCTGTCACTGATTCCGGAATAAAAAAATTCCAAATAAAATAAAAATAGACGACGAAAGTCTAATTGTAACATATAGTGTGTTCAGAAAGTAATTTGTGAACGCTGCGCATTTGTAATCTACAGCGTTACTGAAGGTTGTCGCGTTTAAAGTTTATTGTCATCCAAATCAGATGACTTCAAAGTTGCGATGGTTCGTTTTGTGCCACAGTAAATTCTGTGCGCAGGAATAATGAACATCCGGCGTGATAGATTAAACAGTTGGAAAATAATTGGATAAGATTGTACCTATTTCAATTCATGTACGAACTCCTTATAACTCAAAAATTACGAGTTGATCCTCTCTAAAATTTGCGAAACATTCATTTAGTGTTCGGAAGACACCAGATTGACTATTCAAAATAACGGAGCTCATGCTCTTGGAAACTGGAATTAATGTATTCTAATTAATGATGGTTTATATAAATTGACTGTTACTAACTATACATGTGCAAATATTTATAAAGAGATTTTTATTTGCTTTTAAGATAACCGTTCAACACATGTGGGGGTGCAAAGATGACTTGGTTGTTTATTTAAAATATTTTACAACTCTGTTGTCTGGGGGGGGGGGGGGTTGACCATCCCCTACTAGACGGGTCATCAGGTGGCGGATAGAGGACGGCCTGCTCAATTGGGCAGGTTTGCTGGTTTATAATTAGCAGGTTTGCTCAATTGAGGTGGTTTGCTGCGAAATATACAAATACGCAGCATCAGACCAAAATGGTTAATCCTGATAATACCATCTTGTAGGCACCTTGTTCTCCCGTGAGGTGCGTTCTGAAGGCCCGGAGGAAGGAATCCTGAGAGCTGAGGACTAGTGGCCCCGGTGAGGGCAGTCTCCAAGATGAAGATCAGGTCGTAAACATTGCTTTGGCCCTGGTCTGCATTTTTCAGATCATGTCCAACACACTGCTTTGGCCCCAACTTCGGGAGTAGATGGATGGTCGGATGGCCCGTTCTGGCCAATCCGGAGCCACCACCCCAATAAGTATTGGGTGTCACGTCAGGGGGGCATTGGGTTGTCATTTAATCAGTCAGTTTTTATTTTGATTTTATCACTACTCCCTTATACCGACTTTTAATGATCTTAATACTTGTTTAACAGCTTTCGTTTTGTTGCGCTGTCTGCGTCGATCATCAGTAGTAGTTTTTGATGCACTCGTTTTTAATGAAATGGTTGGTTGAATGGCCACCTCGACCTGGTACTTCCTTTAAACTGTACGGATCAATCGGCCAGCGGATATGCAATTGCATCAACGCTGGTCGAGTATACTGTTCATGCACTCTTGGTGTTGTTCTCTGGAATTCCGCGACGTAACCCCCCCCCCCCCCCCCCACCACACACACACACCCACAGGTTGGGATCCGAGCCA
Organism: Pictodentalium vernedei; assembly: GCA_031216915.1. Classification (NCBI taxonomy): domain Eukaryota; kingdom Metazoa; phylum Mollusca; class Scaphopoda; order Dentaliida; family Dentaliidae; genus Pictodentalium; species Pictodentalium vernedei. The sequence goes on from CM062294.1 coordinate 316,399,384, forward strand.
TGAACAGAAGACTTTTAATTTTAATATAAATTACAATGGAAAATCAAAACCACAAAATTCACAAACGGGAATATTCATCCGACTCGGACTCTGACTCTGAACATATACCAACTCAAAGAATTACTAGGCCAAACTTTGAAAACATACAGTCTGATGAGGAAGGGAACAACCCACTCAGATTAACCCATTTGTATTGGAAACTGCTGTCAAAGGAATTGCAGGCACTGTAAACAGTGTTAAAAAAAATTAAGATCAGGAGGTTTATTGATAGAATGCAATAGAGAAAACCAGGCACGGAATTTACTACAAATGACAACGCTAGTTGATTTAAAAGTTAAAGTTTCACCCCACAAAACACTCTATAGCAGCAAGGGCGTAGTATGAACAAGAGAACTATGTGGCGTAGATGAACTCGAAATAAAGTTAAAATAAGAGTTAAAATCTCAGGGCGTAAGTGATGTCAAAAGAATAGAAATACGAAAGGCCGGAAATACAATAAAAACAAAAACCTATATATTTACATTCGAGACTGTGCAACCACCGAAATCTATCAAGGTCGGTTACATGAACATCAAAGTGGATTTATTTATTCCAAATCCACTTCGATGTTTCAAGTGTCAAAAGTATGGACACGGACAAAATAGCTGCAGGGGAACAGAAACATGTTATAAATGTGGCCAACAGCATCAGGACCCATGTAATAACGCCGTTAAATGCTGTAACTGCCAGGGCAATCATACTGCATCTTCTAGGGATTGCCTTGTGTGTAAAAAAGAAAAATATAGACAGAGAATTAAATGTAAAAAGCAGATCAGTTTTAAAGAAGCTAGAGTAATAGTTACAGCAATACCTAGAATGAGTTCATCAACCACATATGCGACCAAAATAACTCGAAATGTTCTACTAATTCTATTGCATGCCAGACACCTCATACTTGGTTAAACGACAGTGTTTTGCCTACTTTGATAGAGCCTTTTACCATTTCACAACGTCAAGAAACTGAACCAAAATCTACTCAAACTTCAACCACTATTCCAATAACAGAAGAAAAATAAAAAAAACAACACGAAGAAAAATCAGAATAAATCTAAACCAACTGAGATTAAAGAAAAGGAAACAAAATCAGACCAGAAAAATGATCCATCAAAATCGAAACCAGAACTACGAAACCTTAGTCAGAGTCAGAGAAGAAATATAACACGGAACAAAAGAAAAAGACCAGCAAAAATTAAACTCAAACAGAATGCCGAAATACCATAAAAATGTTGTTTCGAACATATTCGAAGGCTTGCAAGATATGGATGTTAATGAATGCATCAACACCACTTTTTGAAACAAAATGCACCCGACTTCGTCTCATGGAGGGTCTCCAGACATAAAATTTCCAAGGAAACCTCCTGGGGTAATTTCGCCCATACGTCCGCCTTCCAAATCTCCAACTAAACATGGTTAATACAAATAATACGAAATTAATACAAAGGAATTGCCGAGGTTTTAAGGCAAATATTAATGAATTGGGCCTTTTATGTCAAAAATATAAACCTGCTGTTTTTTTGCTTGCAGGAAACACTCCCGAAGAAGCCTGAAACAAGTGGTCGTTCTGTTTTCGGGGGTCATTATACTTCGTATAATGCTTGGGCAGGTGAAAATGACCTTCATGTCCGGTGAACGTCTGTCTTAGTCAGAAACGACATTATTCACAGTTTTGCACCTTTACAATCAAATTTACAGACTAGCGGTACGCCTGACCTTTGACAAGACAGTCATGTTATGTTCAATTTATGTGTCTCCAAATAAACCTCTTTAGTTGACTGATCTTGAACATCTGGTTCATCAGCTCCCAACTCCGTACATTTTGTTGGGTGATTTTAACGCTCATAGCCCCCTTTGGAGTGATTCCTGCAGCAAAGAAGACCTGAAAGGCAAGAGAATAGAAGAACTTATTACAAAATATGACTTGTGTTCGTTTAATGATGGGTCAGATACCTACCTGCACCCCGCATCCGGTTCACACACATCAATTGATCTTACAATTGCATGCCCGTCTATCTTTCTCGATTTTTCTTCAAAGGTAGAAGATGACTTGTGCGGGAGTGATCACTTTCCAATTGTGTTGGAGAGTGTAGTTCCGGCAGATGATGAGAGAGTTCCCCAGTGGAACTTTAAAAAGGCTTTGTTCTGAACGCCTAACACGTGAGAAATTTCAGGATAGTGCTGACCAAATTGACCATTTTACAAACGAGTTGCTTGACAATGCAAACACAGTCATCCCTAAGACCCGGCAAATCCAAAACGTTTCATCAAACCATGGTTTGATAATGAATGTAAACAGGCTATAAAGGACCACAAGAAAACTGAACGGGAATTTAACAAGTCACCAACAACACATAATTTAGATAGGCTGCGCATAATTCGGTCAAAAACAAAACGACTTATAAAACAAAAAAAGAAAAGTTCTTGGGAAACTTATGTTTCTAAAATTAACCAAAACACCCCCATCACTAAAATTTGGAAAATGATTAAAAAGATTAAAGGAAAAGAGACAAAATCAACTGTACAACACCTGCAAGACAGCAGCACACTAATTACATCCAAAACAGAAATTTCAAACAAACTGGCTTCCACATTTTCCAAACATTCGTCGTCTTAAAATTGTAATCTAGAATTCATCAAAATTAAAAAACAACAAGAAAAACAAAAGATCAAATTTACCTCCAGTAATTTAGAGGATTACAATGGACCTTTCTCTATGGGGGAGTTGAGTAACTCTTTCCATAAAGCAAAGCTACTGCCACAGGTCCCGATGAAATACATTACAAAATTTTAAAACATCTGCCACATTCATCACTTGAAATTTACTGTCAATTTTTAATGACAGTTGGGTGACTGGCCAGTTTCCACCTTCCTGGCGAAAGGCAACAATTATTCCCATTCCAAAGCCCGATAAGGGTCACAGTAATCCAAGTAACCACAGACCAATTGCACTAACTAGTTGTCTGCGTAAGACCATGGAAAGGATGATCAATGATCGGCTTGTCTGGTTTCTGGAATCGCACAATCTACTTGCGAATGTTCAGTGTGGTTTCAGAAACCAGAGAAGTACTGTGCATCATTTGGTGAGCCTTGAAACGTTTATACGAAATGCCTTTGCCAGAAAAGAACACGTGGTCGCAATTTTCTTTGACCTGCAAAAGGCATATGATACAACGTGAACGTATGAGATTTTAAAAGATCTTTTTAACATGGGGTTGAGAGGACGTATGCCTCTTTTTATTGAAAACTTTTTAAAGGGCCGCCAATTTCAGGTTCGTGTTGGGTCAACGTTATCTGACCCTCACGAACAGGAATTGGGGGTTCCTCAGGGTAGTATTTTATCTGTTACCATTTTCTCGGTGAAAATCAATAGTATCATCGATGCAATTGAGAATATGGTAGATTCTTCATTGTATGTCGATGATTTTTTAATCTGTTATGGCAGTAAAAATATGAATGCTATCGAGCGCAAACTTCAGCTGTGTTTAAATAGAATCCAGAAATGGGTTACAGAAAAAGGTTTTACGTTTTCAAAGACCAAAACTAATTGTGTTCATTTCTGTAAGCTCCGAAAGCATCATCTTGATCCAGAGTTGAAAATGGATGAGATTACCATTAAAGTTGTAAAAGAAGAGAAATTCTTAGGTTTGTTGTTTGACAGCAAACTGAATTTCACTTCTCACATAAAACAACTAAAAGTTAAAGGCAAGAAAGCATTAAACCAACTGAAGGTTGTTGGTAGCACTGATTAGGGTGCTGACCAAAAAGCATTACTCCATCTATATAGATCACTTGTTCGATCAAAATTAGATTACGGTTGAACAGTTTACGGTTCTGCAAGGAAGTCATATCTCAAACCACTTGATGCAATTCATAATAGTGGAATTAGAATTAGTTAGGGGCTTTTCGAACATCGCCAATAGATTCGATGCTTGTTGAAGCAGAGGAGCCTTCCACTGAGAACCGCAGAATTAAATTGTCTCTCCAGTTTGTATCTAAACTTTTGGCCAATCCTTCAAATCATGTTTATAACTGTGCTTCAGACCCTCAAAATATTGAATTTTTTAACCAACACCAGAAACATATTCCTCCTTTGGGAATTAGAATTAAACCCTACATGGAGTCTGCCAAAATTGATTTCGGTTCTATAAAAGAAGACCGTAAAACACACATTCCTCCTTGGCATCTTAAAAACATCTACAGTTATTTATTTTTGACCTCGCTTCTCCCAAAAAATCTGATACAAATTCTTTGCAGTTTAAACAAAAATATGCCGAAAAAAGTCCAAGTATAGTACATATACAAGGATCTTTTTGGATGGGTCTAAAGATGGTGACAAAGTATCATCAGCTGCTGTTACTGGTGATCATATCACCTCAATCAGAATACCGAATCAGAGTTCTATTTTCACAGCTGAAGTTAAAGCTATACAACTCTCGCTTGAACACATCGAGAATGTACAGGAAATGAAGTCGATTATTTTTCCGACTCTCCTTCCTCTTTACTTGCTTTACTCAACCCCAAGTTGAAGAACCCTCTCATTTTCGAACTTCGTGGGAAGTTAACAACTCTCGTGTCTGACCGATATGATATCGTGTTTTGCTGGTTACCCGGACATGTAGGTATTGCTAGTAACACCGGATTAGACAGTGCGGCAAAACAGGCTTTAACCAAGCCTCTCACTGATTTTTACATCCCTCCCGGTGACTTGAAACCACATGTCAGTAATTACATCAAATCTGTGTGGCAGGCGGATTGGGATGGAGCGACAAATGACAAGTAGCCCAAGAACATTAGGTTTCACTAGGGAAAAAAATCGGAGAAAGCTGATTTTTTCAGGAAATGTCGAGTACATGTCACTGAACGATTAGACAAAAGTCCCCTAAAATCCCAGTTGAGCTTTTTTTTCTACAGCCTTTTTTCGAAAACGCGTTTGAAAAAAATAAAAAAAAATCGCACGAACTTTGTAACCTCGAATTGATCCAACTGTATTTTTTGTTTACGCGTATTGCGAGCTACATAATGTCTAATATACATTTACCTAGAGGAAAATGTGCATTCTGTGACAATTTCTGCGAAAAATTATTGAAAATTCACAAAAAAGTATCGGATTTACGCAAAAAATGACGATTTTCCTAACGGATTTGCCCAAAGGGTCGTAGTACAGAACGGGATGTTAGTTGGACAGACGATAAAAAATCCACCACCATTTGAAGACTTTTATCATTGCTTACAAAATAGACATTATGGAAGACCCCCTCTGCTTCTGGCCGAGTTCCCCTTTTGGCATAAAATTCGTCAGCATGAGAACTCAACTATTTTCAGGCTTGGAACCGAACAGACACGTCTGTGTCTGGCAGCATTAGATCAATAAATAATATTTACAGAATGTACAAAAATCAATAAATAATATTTACAGAATGTACAAATCAATCAACATGGATTAAGTTACATTGACTATTATCAACGCTATATACAGAAATGACACGACCTATATACATATTATTCATCGAACTCAGAAATTTCCGACCGGATAGTGTTTCTGTGGTTGTTACAAGAATCCGAACTGCAATTACACAAACCTGAGCAAGAGAGTCCTGCCTTCTTACACCCACACCTTTTTGTACAAGCACTCTTGCAACCACAACTGATCAGATTCAGTAGGTTATCGGGGGCACATGGCTTTGTGGCTGCAGTCGGTACAAGAAGTCCATTGTCTAGCGACCACCCCCAATCCGTCGGAGGAAGCGAAGTGCCCAGCCATTGTTGGACCTGGAGATAACATATGTAGACATGTTGTTGTGCAGCATCGCTGCTTGGTGGGAGTGAGGCTAGGTCGATGGGTTTATTCAGTTTAGATTTTGCTACATAACGCTTGTAAGTGACATATCTATATTGGTCGAGAGAGGAAACAATTTTACTCCCGTATAAGATCAGGAGAAGTTGTTCCCCGGCAGCGGCTACTGCACTTGGTGTACTGTCATCCGCCAATATTGTGTTGACATACTGTTGTGAGTCGCTAGTAACATCGGAGACAATTGTACTGAATACTTTCTTCTTACCAACTCGAAAGAGTGCAGAAGTAGTGTCACAACCACTTATAGAATGTGCTACAAGGAGGTTGCTTCTATGGTCACCCATTTTGGTTGCTATTTCACTAACTGAAACTAGTAAGTTTGGGGTAATGGAATACATCATGTGAATATTACATCCCGGTTGAACTCGAGAGGTAAGAATGACTAACAAGTCTGTGTCTGTTCCCACAACGACAACATTGTTGTCATCTTGAGCGATGTCAAGTGCAGTTTCGGCTATCAGTACATCAGCATCAGCCTCGGCCTGCTTGGACTGAATATTGATAGCAGATAGCTCCTGCATTAGAAGATCGATCAGTTGGGTTTTGTTCTTGGCATTTGCAAGGAAATCGGATTGGGGTGTGGTGGCTGGTAACTCGGGTGAGATATTGATATCAATGGAATACCTGTCTTTAGATCTACGGGCTTGTTCCATGCCCTTTGTCGACATTGTACAAGCATAACCATCAAAAACAACCACGACGTTCGCCCCAAAATGTCTCACTAGATAATTGGAATATGATGTACATATGTCCTTATATGACGACTGTTTAGGCCATACAACTGCCCTCAATAAAAATCAACCATCTACAACAAACAGAGAATGTTCTGGGATTTTAGTTTGCTCGGAACCGTATGTTTTGAGGATCTTACCGAGCGTGCTTTTCTGTGTCTTTCTCATTCCAGCAGAATCAAACAATGCTGGTGGTTTCGGGGCGAGTTCATATTTGAGATACTCTTCCATCTCTGCTTGTGACTGAATAACACATGTGATGCGGTTGAACAGAATTGTGGGGTCAATCACTACCTTACTTCCACGGACTTTGATGCTATTTGCCATCGATGCGGAAGACTTCACAGTGTCAACACGTCGTAGTTTGATGCTGTTGAACGTTTTGCTTACAACATTCGATACGCAACATTCACCAATTTTGCGAACTTGGTCACAGTTCACAGTTTCGTCGGCCACAAGCCCGGCTCGTAGTATTGTACCCAAAGCTTTCCTGTGCGTCCTACGGACGCATTCTGGAGCAGTTCGTGTAATTTTGACAGTAGATGGTTGACACTTTCTTGATTGACAGCGTCAGCTGTTGTACAGTCACCTCTGGCAAGTCCACAGAATATTTCATTGACTTCTGTGCAGTCTATGTTATCTAGTGTTCGGCTTTCTTCAAACACAAGTTTTGTAATGGCAATTTGTGTTAGCAAATGCGCACGAACTGCTCTTGAATATGCATGACCACTGATCAAATGATGGATTGACCAGCATAAACAGTCCCCCAAAGTTCATCCAAGCCGCTACCAGCCATGATCGAACCAATTGCCCCTAAATATGACATAATCATATGGAAGCCGCCGAGTCTAACGAAAACTTTTGTCAGCTTATCTGACGAAGACACAATCGCCACTGCTTTGATATAAAGTGGTTGGTCAAACGTCACTGGACAAACGTTCAGTCCCTGTTTCTCACATTCAGTTTGCATCTTGAGTGTAGGCGAACACCACATTATGTGATTTAATCGAACATGGAAATTGAAACAATGACGCTATAATACGGTATTTGAATGAGAAAAGTCGATGCCGTTTGAATTTGAGTTTAGGGGGTATGGTTAATATTTCACACGTTTCACCAGTTCATTATGGAATAAATGACTATTGTTATATATCATTATAAAGCCACTGCTTTTCTGCAATTTTTGATATATAATTTAACTCCCAAAGTAGTCGTAGATTTGATTTAATGGACGTTGTGTACCGTTGTGTGTATGAAAACAATAATTTTTTTTTCGTAATTTTGTACATTTTCGTGAATATTTCACCATTGAGTGTGAGGATTGGTACAAAGTTGGCATTTTCTGTTGGGGATATGTATTCTCAATATAATTCAGCACGATATTTATGATTCTCACTCTACTAAGGCGAATAAGAATGAGAAATATGGAGCTGGGTCGAATTTTTTTTTAAATTTTTTTTTTCATCAAAAAAACGCTATAACTAAAAAAGCTCAACTCGGATTCGCGGGGACTTTTCACACTTTATCCGCAATGTGTGTCCCGGAAACATATAAAAAAATCAGCTTTCTCCGATTTTTTTCCTTACTTTCTCATTTTTATGTCTAATGTGCCTGGACTAAAGCTCGATCGATTCCGACCAAATATGTCTGATCACCACCTGTCTAGTAGCCTTTGTAGAAAGGATATTGAGGTTTTGACGCGATGTCATATTGGTCATACACGACTTACACATTCCTGTTTTGTTAGAGGATAATATGCGAGCAGAGTGTGTTCCTTGCCAGCAAGTGCTATCAGTAGAGCACATTGTTTTACATTGTACTGATTTTGTTCATGTAAGAGAGTAGTGTTTCACTGCAGGATCTCTAAGAGATCTATTTTATCATACAAGCCCGCACAAAATTCTATCATTTCTGAAAGTAATCAACCTTTTTTTACTAAATTTTAAAATCGTTTTTATACTTTTAATCAATAATCTTTACGTTTCAATTCATCAGGTTGATTTATAAGTTATTCTCATTGCTCATTGTTGTCCAAATTTCTCCTTTCTTTGGCATGTTTTCTGTAATTGGTTTTCTTTTCATTTTTATTCAAATTTTTTACTTTGTACTTGACAATAACATTTTATCTTCTACATCTCCTCGCCGCGATATGGCCTTTGCTGCTGATGTGGAGTTAAGCACCAATAAATAAATAGCAACTCTGTTGAAAGCGTATATAATTTTTTTAGTATTTAGAGGTGTTTAATGTAAACAGTAAGCATGAATATAAGTGCATTCTTTGTGCTTTCCTTCACATATTAACACACGTTAATTCCAAACACAGGAAGCCAACATGCCAACTCCTAACCCCATTAACACTGATATGAAATATCAAACAGCATTTTTTCCATCATGTAATTGGCGATTTAACGAAGTCAATGTTGTTTGACAGGGCTCGTTCGTTGAACTCTGTCATGCAGAATTGAATTAAATTCGTATTTGCAATTGCTCCACAGAAATGCTGGTATCAGACATCAGTGTGCAAAGGGTTAAGAATGTTACTTTGTTTGCATATGAATACCACTGCAAACTAAATACTACACCAATAACGGGTTTGAGAAATGAACACAAAACCATTATTTTCTGGGGTTTGAGAATTCAATTTCACAAAACAGGTATTAGACTGTCGATTTAGGTCACTGTATGGTTTTTGCACATTACAGAAATATCGGTCTCGGATGAATATTTTTTTCTTCGATCGACCAGGCGTCGACCTAAAAGAAAAAAGAAAGTTATAAAATGCATAGTGTCTACATTGTAATTCTAGAAACTCAAATGAATACTTGTAAACTGTGTACAATTGTAATATGTTGCACTAAGACAAGATCAATATGAGATTTATTGAAGACAAAAAGCAATATCATCCAGAGGCTCTCGACTACGGTCAATATTGCTGTCCTGTGTTGTATATAACATCGTATTGATCAAGTCAAAGTGAAATGATTGTATATAATCAAACAGTATTCGTTTTATTTGGATGTTTGAAAACGTTTTGACGAAAAGTTTTTTAAAAAAAAACAACTCTCGCGTGTCCATCCATCCTCTTTCGGCCAATATCGATTGCAACTGTTTTTCATATCTTCAAATGTAGCATTTTTGTATCACATCCGCATCCGATTTTGTAATTTTTCTTTCCTCCGTTTTTTTGCGAAAGTGTGGTATATATGTGTTATAAATATGATAATCTGTACAATCTCGATCCGCGTTATGATGTCCGACAAAGTGCTCTACCCATACATACCAATAGTGTGCTCTACCCACACATGCCAATAGTTTACGGTTTATTATGTATAACCCTTTACCTAACATGAAAAGCAGATGACACTTGCCAAAAAATTCTTGAATAACCAATTTTTTCATTTTTTGTCTCAAAAACATAGGTTCCAATGAGTGGTCATAACCAATGATTTGAGAGAAAAAAATGAAAACATAACGAAAATTAATTGGCGATTTTTGAGAATAGCGCTGGCCGGTTTTGGCCGTTACTTTAGGTAAAAGGTTAAGCAGTGTTTTTACGTAAAATTCAGAAACAAAATGCAGTGGTATCGATCGTTATGCGATCTAAAAAACTGATTTGATTCTTTGTTGGGTTACAGGTAACCTTTTTTATTATATGACTATGTAATTTACCCGCTAAATATCACTGCTGTTTGGAAATCTTATCCTGGCCCCGGAAAACTCATAGTGTGGAATCCGATTACGTATCAATATAGTATCACGGACTCTTTACGGGTGCGTTCTAATTCGCATAATTAGCTGTTCCGGTCGCAGAGAGTACTTTACTCCGAGCTGGAATGGGTGCGCTCGAACTGCGGTCTGGGTTTTGTGTAGTATTCATGATATTATATATCGTATTCATGCGCATTGGGGTATTCCCTTGAAGTGTGCAGCTGTTACAAAAATACTGTAAACAAAATTAGTTCTTTTTTACTTCAATCCAATTTACCAAAAAAAGGTTTTGGGAATTGTTAATGCTAGCGTTGGCATGCGATACTGAACGGTAGCTCGTTCGATCCGGCAATCTGACCTCCTCAACTCGACGTGATTCTACGACCCAGATCACTTCACTGTAGCGATAATATGTATGTCTAACGAATCAGAACATTTAGCCAAATGAGTACAGAAAAATCGCCTTCCCAATTTCGCTGCTTTTTAATTTTTATTTGCTGCTGAATCTTTTCAACCTTGACCGGTATCGTCTAATATGTTACGTTATTATATACCTACCAATAATACGCCGTGTTTTCACCCATCGAATTCCGATCGCCGGATCACACTGAATGGTTTTCCGTATCAGATGGTTATTCTCAGAACGCTGACGGCATTGGAAAACGTTAATCGAGTCCACCCATATCACCAACCGTTTCTAAACGTAAATAAACACTATCGAATAACGTGAATTTCTAATATTGTTCTTAACCAATTTTATATGTATTAACCCCTATTAATCACAATAAAATATCCTTGTTTTTTTATTTTATTGTTATTTTAATGAGTGAATCTGATTCTGATGTAGAAGAATGAAATACTGAATGCTGTCAATTTTGGAAACTTTGAAACACTATTTTGGGAAGTACCCATAATTTTATAAGTGTTGTTTGTTTGAAAAAAAGTAGTTCTAGCTACAATTGGACGTTACCTGCTCTTATATTGATTTCTCGTGTGAAAGGTGAGTTTCAACAACGGCATATAATAAACAGATCACTATGGTCGTAAAATGATCTAGTTTGTCGCATTCCGTCGAGTTGACGAGATCAGATCGCACGAGCCACCGAATCTCTGTTCATCTTACAGCAAGAATTCAAGTAAAAACGTCTATTTATTTATTTATTTATTTATTTATTTATTTATTTATTTATTTATTTATTGGTTCTTAACGCCACATCACCAGCTAAGGTTATGTCGTGGCGAGCAATCGGTAAAATTATGAACTTGAACAGAAAAAGAAAATGAATATATTAAAAATGTCAAAGACAAAAATGGTGTGAAGAGTAATGAGTAATGATACAAGAAGAGTGAATTCCTTATAAATTTATTTATGTATTTATTGGTGCCCAACGCCACACCAGCGGCCAAAGCTATATCGTGGCGAGAAAACAAAGAAATTATAAATGTCAATTATGAAGTAAAAACGACTGAATAAAAAATGAAATAAGCACAAAAGAACTCTGAAAATCATCACTTTGCGTTAAATAGCTTATTTCTCCATCGCTTAAAGGCAGTTTCTTGTGAAGTACGGACATTGCGCGCGATCTGATGGTTTGCCAGTTAGCGCGTTTATTTCACTCCTGAGTACGTAATGATGGTGTAGAGCATCTTATTAGTGTCACTCTTTGAATACCTCAACTTCAGATGAGTCAACAAAACTAAACAGTGAGACATTGTTTCACCGCACACAATTCTGAAGCAACATGTTGATGGGACGGATTTGTGTCTGATGATTTTGTATCTCTCTCGTCGTTCCAGTCTATGTATTGTCATTCAATATATTTGACGAATCGTCGGTTGTCATCCGGCTGTGCATCGCGCCGCATTCTAGTTGCCTCCTTTGAGGAGAAGCCTTCTGGTTCCTTTTTTCGTTAAAATAATTTAACAGAGAGCGATGGATACTCAGGACATTATGAATTTATTTGGTCAATTCCCCACTTTTATAGGGCAAAATAGTAATATTTATTAAAATGAGACAAATTATGTTTTGTGGTTTGCAGGTCACCAAGAGATGAATTCGACATTACCTTAAGGAGATGGCAGGTAGACAACCAATCTGGCTATGCCCTCTCCTTGTAATTTTTGTAGCACAGAATCAATACATACTGTTTATTAGTTATATCATTATTTCTAATTCCAACATGCTATCCAGTTTATTGAGCACTCTTATGGTACATTTATTGCAAAACAAAATATTGAATTGAATTGAAATATTGAATAGAAAAGTCAAAGACAAGACAAGAATGGTCTGAACTGTAATGAGTTATGATACAAGAAAATTGAATACGTATAAATCAACCTGATGTTTTTAGACTTATAGAGTCTAGTTTAAAAGAATAAAAAACACTTTTTAAAAATACTAAAAAGGTTGATTGCTTTCAGAAATGAGAGAATTTTGTGTGGGCTCTTGTGATAAAAAATACTGTCATTTGGCTTCATTAAAACCAGTGCAGGAATACATTCTGGTCGCATACTACCCTCTAACAAAATGGAATGTGTAGGTCTTGTATGACCGATATGGCACCGTGTTAGAATGACATGATCTTTCCTACAAAGGTCCCTATACTGATACTTATCTGTAATACTAGCTCGGAAGCGGTGGGGCTTGTTATTTGTAGCTCCATCCCATTGCGCCTGCCGCAGAGATTTGACGTACTTTCTGATATGCGGTTTAAAATCACTGAAAGGAATTTTAAAATCAGTAAGAGCCTTTGTTAAAGCTTGGTTTGCTGCGCTGTCTGCCCTGCTGTTACAAGAGATAGTGCCAGTTGTAAAGCTTTAACTTCAGCTGTGCAAATAGAACTTTTATTTGGTATTCAGATTGAAGTGATCTGATCACCCGTAACAACGGCTGATGATACTTTGTCACCATCTTTAGATCCATCTGCATAGATCCTTTTACTCTATTTGGATTTTATTTTTGTTTGAATTACAGAGAGTTTGTCTCAGATTGTTTGGAGGAATCTAGGTAAAAAAATGACAGTTGGTTTCCTTAGATGACAAGGAGGAATGTGTGGCTCATGATTCTCTTTTATAGAAGCAGATCCAAGCGTGACGTACTCCATATGAGGTTTAATTTTAATTCCTAATGGAGGGATATGTTTCTGGTGTGTGTTGAAGTAATCTACATTTTGAGGGTCTGAGACACAGTGATAAGCGGGGTTTGATGGATTGGCCAATAGTTTGGAAACATTTTGGAGTGAGAGTTTAATTCTGCTCTTCTCAAGAGAAGGCTCCCTTGCCTCAACGAGCTTTGAATCTATTGGCCACGTTCTAAATACGCACTGGCTAATTCTTATACCTATTATGAATTGCATCAAGTGGTTTAAGGTAAGACTTTCTCGCAGAACCGTAAACCACACAACCTTAATATAATTTTGATCTAACAAGTGATCTATAGAGATGGAGTAATGTGTTTGGTCAGCACCCAAATCAGTGCTACCAACAACGTTCAGAAGGTACTTTTTACGTTTTACCTTTAGTTGTTTTATGTGTGAAGTGATTATTCAGTTTATTGTCAAACAACAAACCCGAGAAATCTTACTTCCTTAACAACTGTAATGGTACGCGCATCTATTATCAACTCCGGATCGAGGTGATGTTCCCGAAGTTTAGAAAAATGTACACAGTTTGCTTTTGTTTTCGAGAACTTAAAATCATTTCCTATGGACCATTTTTTAATTCTTTTTAAGCACTGTTGAAGTTTGTGCTCTACATTATTTTGCAGTATACAAGCATTTTGGTTATTCGCATATCACATATACATTGTCTACCTGTTGCCTCCCAGAAGTATGAGTCATATAAATTGTATAATATAACGGTGGAACATGCTGTATAACATTCACTAAGATATTAGTGAGTTGATGGACTGACAAAATATTCTAGGTCTATGTCAAATTTAGTTGCTACGTATCTGAGAGCGGGTGTGAATAGTCAAGATTGCGAGATTGTCCAGACCTTATCTTTAGAAAAATGTACACAGTTTGCTTTTGTTTTCGAGAACTTAAAATCATTTCCTATGGCCCATTTTTTAATTCTATTTAAGCACTGAAGTTTGTGCTCTATAGCATACGTGTTTTTGCTGCTATATCAGATTAAAAAATATCAACAAACAACGAAGGGTCTAACATATTCTCAACTGCGTCAATGATGCTATTAATTTTCACTGAGAAAGGGGTAACTGATACAGTACTATCCTGATGACATCTAGACGAAATACAAATCTGTATTGAGGGAAGCAACCATGGTTGTAATCATTCGATTCAGACATAGAACGTTTGTCCACCTGCACTCAATTGGCAACGAGTTAATTATATGTCAAGGCCGCCATTTTGATAGCAGTAATTAAATGATAAATCACCAGCTCAGTGAAATAAATAAGACTATACCATTTTTTGCCACGATATTTTTTATATAGGCCAATCGTGCGTTAAACGTGAAAAATTAAACAAAGAAACACACAGCTGAAACTCTACTATAAACTTAGGCGTCTTTTGTACAAGTAGAAGAATGAATGGGGATTGCGTCATGCACGGCGCAAGAACGCAATACCTGGACATCATGATCTTCAGTCATAAAAAAATAATTTCATAGACACTGAATGTCAAATTGTCAAAACAGACACTGTTAAAGACTGTACTCAATGTCTTTATTATGCAAACAAGTCACGAAGGGGAGAAATAGTCTAAGATAAATCGGTTATTACCACCATGTGGTTTTCCGAGGTGGAGTATTGGAGTCGATACATCGCCTCTGGGTCGTATATCGACTTCAATACACCATTTAGGAAACCCACATGGTGATAATAACCGATACATGTATGTATGAAATGAGATTGTTTATATCGCGCATATCGTTTATATCGTGCATTTATAGAGGGGTTCAGTTATAATTTAACTGGCAGAGTGCTTGTTCACATGTCATTGCCTTGTTATAATTTAGGGGAGGGTGCCTTTAGGCACTCTCCCCTAAATTATAACAAGGGAAAGCCTTACACATTAAATAATTTCTTTTAAAAGATAATGTGATGCAAATCTACAGAATATGAAGCCTTTAAGTCTTGGTACCTGCACTTCCGAACAAAGCCGAAATATGGGCTTGCAGCACTCGACCGGTTAATACTACAGCTATAAGGGTCTGTAAGTTTGAATTATCATTGATCTCCCTGTTCAGTTAGATGTTTATTGTGTTGTCTACTCGTCGAATCCCAACTTTTGCTTCACGCCAACATTTATTTAAACCGGATTAAACGGGCTAAGACTCACCCATTGCAACAAACTCATTTAACTACTTCAAATTGAGTGTCATAAGCTTGTATTGGAGGCAAAAAGAATAAAATTCCCATTTATTTAAGACAAATACTGAACGTTTCGTCTATCAGTCGTGTTGGGTGGATAGTTATGCTTCGGAAATTAGAGACAGAAAACAGTTATTAACAAACTGATGTGTTGACAATTAGGATGAACGTTTTTTCTTGTATTAAGTGCTCTTTAAACATAGTTGAACAGATAGTCAATGACATTAAATTACAATGCTGAAACAAGTTTAAAAGCGGTTAATTGCGATGGATTAAACGGAGTCCTCAAAACGTTTGTAGTCCTAAAACTTGTTTACTTATTGAGTTGTTTTAATCGCTTCTGTTTCATTTTTAATCAGCACAATTGAATCGTGTAAACTCAGATGCGAATGAAGTCAACAGTGTGTTTTTCACTTTGTAATACTAGCTATGTGCATGGTCCAAAATTCTATAGTTCGAAAAATAACGGTAATAGTTTACAATCCGAAACTTTCCTAAAAGACAACACTGCCCAGAAACCAATAACACATATTCCGAAAAGCAACCTTGTGTTTCGAATATCATCCGACAGTAATCTTTTGTGTAAATCTATTGTAAAGTTGAAAGTTCCAATTTGCGCGAATTTGATTTTTTCCTTAAAAAATCAGGCCATATTTGTGGCAAGGACGCTCAGGGTGGAAATAACTACTTTTCATGCCATTATTGTTTCATGCTATGAGTTCATTCAACAATACACGTTCACATATATAGTTCATGGTGAAACTGGTTACTGAAACACATTTTGTACGAGTATTTTTTGGAGGCGACATAGTGAGATTAACTACTTTCCTGTCGTCCATAAAGATGGTAATTTGATAGCGGAACACCTGTGTTTATGTATGCCAGTGAAAATATTACAATGTGAAACACTGCTAGAATAAAAATCTTTTCGAGCCCTTCCAACAAGAGCTCATTTCTGAAAATGAAAACATAACAGCTCAATAGAAGACACACGTGACTGACTGGAGAGATTTTGGCTTTCTCGTGGAAGATATGTTCCTGAAGCCATACCAGACCAATGTGATCCAATCGTAATCGAAGAATTTCCGGTCCCCATTCTAGCTATGGTCATTATTCACCAATATTCAATTAAGACATCGCGTAACACTTGAAACTGTATTGTCTCTCGTTCTGTGTTGCAGGTGAAAACCTTTCTGCAAATCAATATGTTTAATTGGTTTTTGCAGAAACACGAGACGTGTTGCTCCCCTGTGCGAAGTCATAAATACTTTTTCATGTACATACTTCAGCGGATCGCCCACCTCCCGTTTTCAATACAGAAGCTATCAATTTTCAACAGCACTCGAATCCTATAACACCACGAAAACCGTCATGTCTTGCAAATATCAACAGAGATTTATTTAATATAATTTCGTTCAAATCTGTTAAACACAATATCCAATTTTAACGAGATAATATTCGAATAGACAGCTGTCAATAACTATTGTTTTCATACTGGGAAAATAACTTTATCGTGTTTACCTTTTGTTCATGCAGCGGAATTGGTTCAACACATGACAAATACTATTTAATTTCGTTGTTGGAAACATAAACGACTGTACAAACAAACTAATATTTCAAATCATTTCAGTCATCGAACAGTTTTCGTTTTGAAAAAATGTCATAGTTTGAGACAGTATCGTTGAAAATGATGCAAATGTATCACCAGTATGTGCATGTTTGGAGGTCTGTATTGGATTCCAGGTGTCATTTATAAGTCGAGGCGGCGCCATTTGGCACACATTTTCAAGCACATTTAACTAAAGCTAATGTGACATTGTATAAAGTTGTGGGGGTGAAATAATAGGGTTTATTAGAGGTTTTGTTTTAAAAAAAACAGCAACTATTTGTTATAGCGTGATAAAAAATCAACAAAGACGGAGATTTTGTGATGTAACCTTTACGGAGCTAACAGAATTACTCGCTCTCCACTGTCACGTGAATAATTATTTCATTATTCTTTTACTTTGTGTTTGTTTCATAACAGTCTGTCACTGGTGGCGCGGTTAGTTCATGCACCAAGTAGGAGCCGACATGAAATCACAGCAAACGTCTTGTTGTCGACAAATTTCCCGCTGTTTCGTACAGAATACATATTGTTTGATATACATGTAATGTTCTGAAGTAAATGTGATCTTCTTTACTATACAGCGTTACACGTCACAAGGTTTGAAAAAGAATTCTCCAGTATGACGATTCAACAGCGAAATACGCAACTGACATACCGTGCATCTCTTTAAATAAAAGAAATTTTTAATTTAATGCAATCTTCTAGGCTAAAGTGTTAAATTGAGCAACGAAGATCACAGTCAGGACGGTGCATACTGTTACCTCTGATAATGTTACAACTCCGCATTATGTTACACCAACGCATAATGTTACTGTGTTGCTACTGAGTAATGGCAGGTAACATTGGCTTGGACGAGGTCCAGGCTAACACAGAATATGATTGTGTAAGTATTGTTGCGTGCGCCCCCAAGAATTAGGGGTTAACTCACGCAACTTAACAATAACTTGCAGATCAAGTATGTATGCTTGGACTCGATTCAAAGATATCAGTCCACCACAGAACACAATCTCAACTCAGGATTTTGTGACTATATAGTCCAACAACACTTGTGGAAAGTATTAAAATACATTTTATTCAAAACAGAAACAACTTCATAAACTATGGATGATTCTTGGTAATATAATATGTGAAAAAGGTTTATCATATCTGTTGCTTCCAGATCTGGAGTAGGCGTTTTTGACGTTTGACTGTTGTTGGTGGAATTGTCAATGGACACCAGATCTGTCGTGACGTTCAGTTAAATAATTTTCACAGAGAAACTAAATACTAATTTTGGGACTACAACAACTATTCTGTATCTCGACGGAGAAGACTTAGCCCAGGGAAGGAACATCCGCACTACCGAGACACCGAATAATCGTAGAATACCTTCACCTACTTCGAACTCAGTTCATTGCGTTCAGAGTAAAAGAGGCCACATTGAGGTTCCAATGGGCGTCAGATCTGGAGCATTGAGTGACAGATCTGGTGGTCAAATTGTTACTGGGAACTTTTTGGTACACCTACCATTCCCACCGCTGATTTCAAAGTAGCAGTAGTCATTTTACTTTGATTATTTGCAATATTTCACCAGATCTGGGGTTAAAGATCGTTGCAGCTGATACTTTAGCTAATCGCTCTCGATCGTCTGCAAAATAATGGCTCAGAGACAGCAACCTTTTACGTTCCTCGCTGCCTTTTATACCTGCCAGGATTGCAATTAACAAATGAAATAGCAGCGCTACGTCACACAATTGTGTGCACATTTTAAAATAATGTTCAACATGGAGACGATGAAAATGGCTTGTTTTGTGTTTGCAAATAATCAAATAATATTCCTGATGGATGACAACTTGGGAGAGATATTAACCATGAAATAAAGATATTTGACCACATGAAACGTGTTACAATTAAGATCCAAAAATTTGTGAACTTTGAAAACGAAGCGATTGAAGTGGATGATGGAAGCTATAAATTTTTATGAAGTGGACGAATTGCCATTTCCAATATTTGAAATTGGGGGTGCCTTTACGAACTGTTCCTCCTTATGATAAAGTTAATGTTGCGGAGAATGTATAATGGTGTTACACAACTGAAATGATGTTAATGTTTGAAAGGTAATTTTCCTATTAAAAATGATTCGGACTTTATGTATAATGTTGCCTATTTTCGCTGGTAGAACGGCGAGCGGGGTGCCATGTGAGTACAGCTGCAACAAAAGGTAATTGGCCGTCGCAGCAGTATTTACAACGAGAACGCGTGCACAATGCCCGAAGAAGAGCCCCCTTTTAAGAACTCCATTAAATGCAAATATCACGAATCAGATTACCTTAAAACGCCATTGAATGACTTCAACATCTCGTTTCCATTGTTCCATATAAACTGACAAAGCCTACGTGCCCACTGGGACGCCCTAAACCATCTATTATCCGAAATGCAAACTAACGAGAATGCATTTGATTTGATTGGCCTTATAGAGATTTTCAAACTTCCTTATAATCTCTCATATACTTTGAATGGGTATGATCCATTGCTTTATAAAAATAGACCAGAAAATGACGATGGGCACGTAGGTGTGGGCCTCTTCATAAAAAATGGGCTAATATATAGAATTCGAGAGGATTTATCTATATTTATCCCACATATATTTGAATCTCTCTTCCTTGAAATTGATATCGATAATTGTTCCAAAATTGCACGTGTCATTTATAGACCTAATAAACAGCCTAAAGCAGATATTAATCTTTTCCTGACAAAGATGAACTAAATAACAAATATACTAAACAACGAGAACAAAAAGGTTTATATTATGGGAGACCTAAATATAAATTTGTTGAAGGCGTCTAATCACTCTAAGACTGATGAGTTTATTGATTTAATGTTTAGTGCTGGATTTTTACCACAAACAGCTAAACCTACAAGGGTAACTAATCACTCAGCAATCTTTATTGATCACAGGAATTATATTGACTGACGTATCCCCTCACCTTGGAATATTTCACGAGAAAATCCCTCCATCCAAACCAAATCGTGTTAATTATGTTATGAAAAGAAATATTAATTCCCAAAGCATTGCTGAGTTCAAATCACTTCTGTCTGATAACGATTTCTCTTCGGTTATGGAGACCGAATGCCCAGACGAAGCTTATAATTGTTTTATAAACATATACCTTAAAGCTTACGAAATTGCTTTCCCGCTGAAAAAATTAGGCTAAGTAAAAAATATATCAAAATACAACCCTGGATGACGACGGGGCTTCTTGTATCGTCAAACAACAAAACGAAGCTCTACCTCAGAAAACTGAAAGTCCCCACCCAAGAAAATATTCTAAAATAAAAAAGATACTGTAATATATTTAACAAAATCAAGAGGGATTGTTAAGTTTTGTACTATTATAACGTGTTCGCTGAAAATAGAAACAATGTGCGAAAAACGCGGCAACTTATAAATCAGACAATCAACAAAACTCGTCTCGATAGAAAACTCCATTTTTTTATCATCTATAATAATAAGCAAATTAATAATCCAATTCAAATTGCCCAAGAATTCAATAATTTCTTGCTGAAATAGGACATCAAAAGAGAAGACAACTTCCCATGACTCTCAAAACTTTCTCAGACTATTTAAAAAACGCTTCCAAGAACACTTTTTCATGTAACACTAAGCACATCCCCAGTAGTAACCCCTACTGTCAAATCAGTGGTTGCTAAGACAAGTAAGCATTGTGATAATATTACCTCAAGTTTGCTCAAACAGACAATTGAATCCGTAGCCATTCCTCTTGCTCACATAATAAACAACTCGTTCCTGCAAGGTGAGGTCCAAAAAGAAAAAAAATAGAAAAAGTTGTTCCGATACATAAAACAGAAGACAATCATATTTTCACAAATTATAGACCAATTAGCTTATTAACCATTTTTTCTAAAGTTTGAGAAAAACTAATGTCAGCCAGATTAACAAGTTTTCTGGATAACTTCAACATTCTATACTTCCACCAATATGACTTCAGGAAAAATACAGCACCACCCATCCCATACTGCAGCTTTTAAATAATCTAGCGCTAGGAAATAATAATCAAAGTAAAGATGAGACAACGGCATTATTTTTGGACCTATCAAAAGGCTTCGACACTCTAAATCACGAAATTCTACTGCAAAAACTTGATAATTACGGCACCGGAGGAAAGTAATAACTGGTTCAAAAGCTATCTAGCAGATAGAGTACAATATGTCCAATACGGGTACCACCAATCCTCGTTAGTCTCACTTACATGAGGCGTTCCACAAAGTTCGATACGAGGCCCCCTACTGTTCCTGATATACATAAATGATATCCAAAACTCAACCTTATTGAATCTCCTGTCATTTGCTGATGATACAACCGCGTACTCCTCAGCCGCAAACTCCGAACTCCTTAGTGGTTAATAGAGAATTACTTAACATTTTCGAGTGGTGTTGTGCAAACCGCCTGATAATAAATGCGAATAAAACCAAGTACATTGTTACTAACCCAAGCTGTAAGACCAGAGGAACGCATCAACAAATAAGTATTAACAGTGAAACAGTTTAAAAAATTGGACACGGTGAAGAAGAACAAACCCTAAAATTTCTTGGTTTATACTTAGATGACAATCTGTCGTATAAAACTCGCGAATCTAAAATATGTTAAAATATCGCACGCGAATTTTATTCTCAACAGAGTAAAAATAATACTTCCCCATAAAGTCTTAAAAACGCTCGATTTTACCCTAATCCAAAGCCATTTGTTGTATGGGATGCTTTTCTGGGGTAACTCAAGAGCCGCCACCAGAGTCCTTAATCTACAAAAACGCTCATTGCGAATAATAAACAATAGAAAATATAACGCTCATACCGACAAACTCTTTAAAATATATAGAATACTTAAGGTCAACGATCTGTTCAATCTGCATGCTTCCCTGTTCATGTTCGATTGGTGTAATGGTAAAATACCTTCATCATTTGAATGTATGTTCTCCACAAGAATTACGAGTGTAAGGACCAGATAATCTCACCTTCTATACATACCCCGCGCACTAAACAAATCACTCGATAACCTACCCATCTTCCATTTCCCCAAAATATGGAACGAATTAGGACAAGAACTGCGGAGTATAAGCAACAGTAACAGAAATATATTTAAAACGTCTATCAAGACAAGAACTCTGGATTCTTACTCCTCCCAGGTTAGCTGTAATAATCCTTAGTGTCCCGATTGCATATTATAGACAACAGAACGAAGCGAATACAGCCCTCCCACTAGAATGATGACATATATTGGCTTTAATGCGCAAGACAACAGAATGCAAACGTGGGTTGATTAGATCTGGAAACCTCGCCCTTCGATTTTCATAAGTACTTCTGATGCCGTTCGCTGGATATACCGCGACATCACCCCCATGTTGGGCTCGGAGTAAGGGTGGGAGGCTTATGAAGAAGAAGCAATTATTATAAAAACATGGCTAAAACACCAAACAAAAAACGAAAACGAGGTTATAGATTTTCTACTGATACGACCGACTCTGATTCAGATACTGGCAATCCTTTACGGGAAAAAGATAATTGGCCAAAATGTATTATGATATACTATTCTGAAGAAGGTAAACAAGCCTTAGAAAAAGCCATCAAGGGATTAGCAGGTGACGTTAAAAACTTTAAAAAATTAAGATCTGGAGGTTTGTTGATAGAGTGCAAAAGGGAAATGCAGGCCATCAATTTGTTAAATACTGAGAGATTAGTCAATATGAATGTAAATGTATTTCCTCACAAAACCCTTAATATCAGCAAACGAGCTGTTCGCACCAAAGAACTAGTAGGCATTGATGTAAATGGAATAAAAGATGAATTACAACCTCAAGGCGTGACAGAAGTCAAAAGAATTGAAATTATAAAAAGAATGCTACTGTTATTAAAACAAACACATATATCTTGACATTTTCTTCTTCACGACCTCCAAACACATCAAAAGTATGACATATGAACATCAGAGTGGATTTGTTCATCCCAAATCCACATCGGTGCTTCAAGTGTCAGAAGTATGGTCACGGCCAAAACAACTGTAGAGGGAAGAACATATGTCTCAAATGCGGCGAAGAACATACAGACCCATGCACGAATACCATCAAGTGTTCTAATTGTCAGGGCAATCACACAGCTGCATCAAAAGATTGCCCTCTATGGAAGAAAGAGAAAGAAATTCAAAAAGTGAAATGTGAAAAGCAAATAAGCTCCAAGGAGGCCAGAGAGATTGTGACATCAATGCCTGGTATGACTATATCTAAACAATCATATGCGACAAAATTATCACAGAAATTACCATCACAATCAGTAGATTGCCAGACACAGTACACATGGCTGAATGGAACACTTCCTTCGTTAATACAGGCATTTACAATAGAACCAACTGAACTAAAATCAACTCAAACAAGCTCACCTGCACAAGCAACTGAGGAAACAACGACAACCGATCAAAAACAACTTCAAACAGTGCATCCAAAACCAAATCAAAACCAACGACCGCAAGACTAACATCTGAGTCAGAGTCAGAGACGGAAACTCGAAAGAGATCAAGCGAAAAAAGATAAAGACAAACAGAAGCCTGATTCGGACAGATTACCAAAACGCCTTCAAAATGGTGTCACGAACAACATGTTTGAAGGCATCGAGGACATGTCAGTCGATGAGTGCATCGACGACGCGTTCTCGGCTAAACCACGCCTGAACTCTTCTCAGATGAGGTCCCCTCGTAAAAGTTATCCAAAAAGAATTACTGGGGCAATATCTCCCATCCGCCCACCTTCAAAATCGCCATCAAAACATGGATAATACAACCTCACACAACATAATACAATGGAATACAATGGAATAGGGGCGCGGTGGCTCAGTTGGTAAGACGTGCAGGCTGCAAGCCAAGAGGTCCTCGGTTCGAATCCCACCTGCGGCAACCGCGTTGTGTCCTTGGGCAGGACACTTCACCCCCATTGCCCACATGGGGACACGGTGGCGTTGTGTACTAAGGCATACTGCACGTCGATGGTGCACCTGTCTTCAACCAATGCTAACCCTGCTTGTATGGCGTCAGTATGTTGGCGAGCTGACAGTTGCTCGCCGTTGCTCGGTGGTTCTCTCCGGGTACTCCGGCTTCCTCCACCCATAAAACTGTCGCGATCATGATTAGCCATTGTGCAGGAATATGTGACCTTAAACACCAATAAAATAAATAAATAAAATAAATAATACAATGGAATTGTCGAGGTTTTAGAGCGAATTTTAATGAACTGGACCTTTTGAGCCCAAAGTGTAAACCTGCTGCTTTTTGCCTGCAGGAAACTCTTTTAAAGATTAAAGGATCATTCAGCTTTTTGGGGCAGATGGTAATGATCTTCATATTCGTGGAACGTCCATCTTAGTTAGAAACGATATTATTCACAGTTCTGTACCATTACGCACAAAGTTACAGTCTGTGGCGGTACGCCTAACATTAGACAAAACAGTTATACTTTGTTTGTTCGATTTACGTTTCACCAAGTAATGCCCTACAACTGATTGATCTTGAGCTGCTGGTCTAACAACTCCCAACTTCATTCATTCTGTTGGGTGATTTTAACGCACATAACCCCCTTTGGGGGTAATTCCTGCAGTCAAGAAGATTTAAAGGGTAAAACTGCTGAAGAGGTAATTACAAAATATGACTTGTGTTTGTTTAATGATGGTTCAGACACTTATCTGCACCCCGCATCTCGTTCGTATACATCTATTGATCTTTCAGTTGCATGCCCCTATATCTTCCTCGATTTTTCTTGGAAGGTAGAAGATGACTTGTGCGGGAGTTACCACTTTCCAATTGTGTTGGAGAGTATTGTTCCGGCGGACGATGGTAGGATGCCTCGGTGGAACTTTAAAAAAAAAGCTGACTGGGACACTTTCTCATCGCTTTGTTCTGAACGCCTCACACGGGAGAAATTTCAGGATAGTGCTGACCAAATATAACATTTTACAAATGAGTTGATAGACATTGCAAACACAGTCATCCCTAAAACCTCGGCGAATCCGAAACGTTTCACCAAACCATGGTTTAATAAAAAATGTAAACAGGCTATAAAGTATCGTAAGAAAAGTGAACGGGAATTTTACAAGTCACCAACCACACCAAATTTAGATAAACTACGCATCAATCGGGCAAAAACAAGACGACTTATGAAACAAAAAAAGATCTTGGGAAACGTATGTTTCTAAGATTAACCAAAACACCCCCATCACTAAAATTTGGAAAATGATTTAAAAGATTAAAGGAAAAGAAACAAAATCAACTGTACAACACTTGAAGGAAAACGACACACTAATTACATCCAAAAAAAGAAATTTCAAACAAATTGGCCTTCACATTTTCTAAACATTCGTCGACTGAAATTGTAATCCAGAATTTACCAAAATTAAAAAATAGCAAGAAAAACAAAAGATCAAATTTACCTCCAATAATTTAGAGGATTGCAATGAACCTTTCTTTATGGAAGAGTTAAGTAACTCTTTGCATAGAGCAAAGGATGCTGCCGCTGGTCCCGATGAAATACACTACAAAATTATAAAACATTTGCCACAATCCTCACTGGAACTTTTATTGTCAGTTTTTAATGACTTCTGGGTGACTGGCCAGTTTCCACCTTCCTGGCGAAAAGCTACAATTATTCCCATTCCAAAGCCTGATAAAGATCACAGCAACCCAGGTAATTACAGGCTTATCGATTCAACAAGTTGCCTGTGTAAAACCATGGAACGGATGATCAATGATCGACTTGTCTGGTTTCTGGAATCGAACAATCTACTTGCGAATGTCCAGTGTGGTTTCAGAAGCCAGAGAAGTACTGTGGATCATTTGACTAGACTAGAAACGTTTATAAGAAATGCCTTTGCCAGAAAAGAACATGTGGTCGCAATTTTCTTTGACCTGGAAAAGGCATATGGTACAACGTGGATGTATGGGATTTTGAAAGATCTTTTTAACATGGGGTTGAGAGGGTGTATGCCTCTTTTTAATGAACCTTTGTTGAAGGACCGGCAATGTCAGGTTCGTGTTTGGATCAACGTTATCCGATCCGCACGAACAGGAATTGGGGGTTCCTCAGTATCTTATCCGTTACCCCTTTTTCGGTGAAAATTAATAGCATCATCGAAGCATTTGAGAATATGGTAGATTCTTGGTTGTATGTAGATGGTTTTTTAATCTGCCATAGCAGTAAAAACATGAATGCTATCGAACGCAAACTTCAGCTGTGTTTAAATAGGATTCAAAGGTGGGCCACAGAAAATGGTTTTAGAGTTTCAAAGTCAAAAACGAATTGTGTCCACTATTGTAAGCTTCGGAAACATCACCTTGACCCGGAGTTAAAAATCGATGGGAGTCCTATTAAAGTTGTTAAGGAAGTGAAGTTCTTAGGTTTATTCTTTGACAACAAACTGAATTTCACTTCCCACATAAAACAACTAAAAGTTAAATGTAAGAGAACACTGAACGTACTGAAGGTTGTTGGGAGAGCACTGATTGGGGTGCTGACCAAAAAACATTACTCCATCTGTATAGATCACTTGTTCGATCAAAATTAGATTATGGTTGTATAGGTTACGGTTCCGCAAGGAAGTCGTATCTCAAACCACTTGACGCAATTCATAATAGTGGTATTAGAATTAGTCTAGGTATTTTTCACCAATAGATTCAATGCTTGTTGAAGCGGAGGAGCCTTCTCTGGAGAAGCGCAGAATTAAACTCTCTCCAATATGTACCTACACTTTTGGTTAATCCATCAAATCCTGCTTTTAATTGTGTTTCAGAACCTCAAAATGTTCAATTTTTTAACCGACATCAGAAACATATTCCTCCATTAGGAATTAGAATTAAACCCTACTTGGAGTCAGCCAAAATTGATTCTGATTCTATAAAAGAAAACTTTAAATCACATATGACTCCTTCACATCTTAAAAAACCTACAGTTATTTTGGACCCTGCTTCTACCAAAAAATCTGATACAAATTCTTTGCAGTTTAAACAAAAATATGCCGAGATAAAGTCCAAATATAGTACATAAACAAGGACCTATACGGATGGATCTAAAGATAGTGACAAAGTATCATCAGTTGCTGTTACTGGTGATTATATCACCTCAATCAGAATACCGAATCAGAGTTCTATTTTCACAGCTGAAGTTAAAGCTATGCAACTCGCGCTTGAACACATCGAAAATGTATAGGGAAAGAAGTCGATTATTTTATCCGACTCGCTTTCCTCTTTACTTGCTTTACTCAACCCCAATTTAGAGTTTCGTGAGAAGTTAACAACTCTCATGTCTGACCAATATGATGTCGTGTGTTGCTGGTTACCCGGGCATGTAAGTATCGCTGGTAACTCCAGAGGAGATAGTGCAGCAAAACAGGCTTTAACCAAGCCTCTCACTGAATTTAAGATTCCGTTCAGTGATTTCAAGCCTCATATCAGTAGTTACGTCAAATCTATGTGGCAGGCGGATTGGGATGGAGCGACAAATAACAAGCCCCATCGCTTCCGACCAACTATAGCAGATCACTACCCTTCTAGTAACATTTGTAGAAAAGATCTTGCAATTTTGACGCGATGTCACATTGGTCATACACGACTAACAAATTCCTTTTTGTTGGAGGATACTGTGCGACCAGAGTGTGTTCCCTGCCACCAGGTGTTGTAAGTGGAACACATTCTTTTACATTGTACTGATTTTATTCTTAGTAGACGACCACATTTTAATGTTGTGTCTCTTCGAGACCTATTTTGCCATACAAATCCTCATAAAGTTCTGTCTTTCTTGAAGGAAATCAACCTTTTTAATAAATTTTAAAATTGTTTTTATTGTTTTTATCAAGACTCTTCAAGTCTTAATTCATCAGGTTGATTTATAAGTTATTCACTTCTCTTCTCTCATTACCCATTGTTGTTTAAATCACTCCTGTCTTTGACAGATCTATTGTAGTTATTATCTATTTTATTCAATCTTTTTACTTCATAGCTGATAATGACTTTTTGCTTTCCACTGTTTTCTCGCCACTATATAGCCTTAGCTGCTTATGTGGCATTAAGAACCAATAAATAATTATAATAATAATAATGTCCTAAACTTTAAAGTTATCTCTACTCAGTACGTGCATCCTGGAGCGGCATCGCAAGTCTTTCTCCAATAATTTTCCGTCCAACAGGGGATAACAGGTAGACAGCCAATCTGGCTGTGTCATCTCCCAACAGTGTACATTCCATATTAAAAAAAAAACAACAAATAAACGGTTATTCATTACTGATTGTGTTGAAATTGTATATATTGTGGGTGTTTTTAAGGTGCCAATGTAATTGACTGATTTATACTTGTATCTTCCTTTTGAATGTCTTGTTGAATAAAGAATCTAATCTAATCCAATCTACAAACAAATGTTGTAAACAACGGATAAACTCCGCATAATGTTATAACTGTTTTCTGACGCATAATGTTATAAAAATCAACGCATATTGTTCCAATTTTTTTCTATGCATATTGTTAAACAAATTAACCGATAATGTTATAACTGTACGTATACTCAGCCCGTTCAACACTATAAGATGGGTTTCTTGTCCGGTTAGGGGGATCTCAGTGGGAGACCCCGCCTAGGGTCTTATTTTGAGGGGGCCTAGTCACGTGACATACATTCAGGTGGCCCTAGTAACCCCCATCTCCTGACGTCATCAACATGATGATACAGGCGCACGTGCTTCAAGGGTGTCAGGTTAGGGAAACGACCCATTTGGGGGAACTTTTTGACCCGGCTCGATAACTCGTGACATTTCTCTCCAATTAAACAATGATGGGAGGGGAAGGGGATATATGTGTGCTGACACGAGTAATCTCCTCTTCCAGGAAAGCAGTACATCAAAGCCGGTTAAGCCATTTTGGGGGTGAAATACCTCACTTTTTGTCTATTTGGAGTGACTAAATCCTAATTTTCGAATATTTCTCTCGTTATAATAATATCCTATTATTTGTTTATTTTGCTAAAAGTTTTTCTAAAAATTGAGATTGAACAGAGATGGGGTTGGAGTAGGGATTACGAGGAGAAGTTGAGGGTGTAGGATGAGGAAGAGAAGACGGGATTAGGGGGACTGAAAAGTGAGGGGTAGGGATTAGGATGAGGAGGGGAGAGGAGGGGGTTAGGGATTGAGATATCGAGGTGATTGTGGGGAGAAGACCATGGGAAAATACTATAAGAGTATAGTACTGGGTGGTATGATAGTGTAGTGAAGGTTGTAGAGGTGGTGGAAAAGGTGGAGGAGGTGATAAATTTGGGATGGCATGTTTTGGAGGCGGTGGACTCACTCGGAGCAAAACTTATGAGGAGAAGAAGGATGCGTGGGGGAGTCATGGGGTTTAGTAGGAGGATGAGGTGGCGTAGGAGAAGAGGCGTAAAGATTAGGATCGGGATTGGGATTGGAATTAGGATTGGGATTGGGATTATGTGTGGTGTTGTATTTGGCATTGGGCATTTTCAGGGATTTTTATCTCTTCAATTCATTTCTTCTCCCTACCCTTCCTTCTCACACATATTTAGCTCATTTTTCTCTTTCTGCTTCTCACTCAGATGGCTACCCACCAGCTTTTAATCTATGTAAGGGATGTGTTTTAATTCTTGTTCCATATCTTTAGTATTAGCGTATGTTTATACATACCACCTCTCTCGCCCCTTTTAGCACACCTTCTCCTTTCCTCAATCTCTGATGCCCTTTGCCATCCCCTACCACTCTGTTATACTCTGCTAACCAGCTCTTCCTTCCGCCACTTTCTGCTGTTCAAATCTCTCCCAGACCACCTCAGCAATCCTTAACTTTTCTGGGTTTTTTCTTCTTCGTTATCTTGCCTTTATTTCGTTTGCAATTATTGCATACTAAAAGCTAGTGAAACGTAAAAAATGTCGCTCGGGTTTATGAGGTAGTTCCGTAAAACTGTCACCGACACGTTAGACGGTGAAAGTTTCGGGAAGGAAGACCTAATAATCCAGCCTTCTACATGAATGTTTCAGAATTAATGAGTTTATAGTCAGGTAGATTTCCACTCGGCAGGTGTTCTCAAGGGAAATCACTCTTTATGTGCTGTTTCCTCTCTGCTATCCAGTTTCGAACCTTCATGTACTCTTTCTGCGGCCCAGACAACCATTCGACATCGTACGTGTGGTAAAGATAAACCTATGTTGAAAACATAATTGACGACATGTATTTAACAATGACGATAAAGGTGATCTTAAAAATCCATGACGAAAATAATAAATACAAAATTTCGTGTGATACCCAATTGTCTTTCAGGCTCGTCACAGCCTACCAAGCCCAGCCAAATAGTATTCGAGATAGATAGAATTTTTTGCCCTGGTCAACGGTGTACCGGTGGTACGGTGGGGAGTCTGAATTACACAGCAGCCATCAAATCCCATATTAGTCCTATACTATTTGTATCTTTTAAAGATGGGCGCGGTGGCTCAGTAGGTAGAGGTGCAGGCTGCAAGCCGAGAGGTCCTCGGTTCGAATCCCACCTGCGGCAACCGCGTTGTGTCCTTGGGCAAGACACTTCACCCCGATTGCCTACATGGGGGCACCTTGACGCTGTGTACTGAGGCGTACTGCACGTCGATGGTGCGATGTCTTCAACCAATCTAACCCTGCCTGTGCTGCGGTGCAGAGTTCAGAGTTACGATGTTGGGGAGCTGACAGCTGCTCGTCGTTGCTCGGTGGTTCTCTCCGGGTACTCCGGCTTCCTCCACCCGTGAAACTGTCACGGTCACGATTAGCCATTGTGCATAAGTATGTGACCATAAACACCAATAAATAAATAAATAAATAAATAAATAATATCTTTTAAAGTGGTCCAAGCAATATTCAGTAGTACTTGTACTCTGTTTAGAATTGCATAATGTTCAGTACAATTTTGCTATAGAATTTAAATTGGGGATAACAGGAAGACAGCCAATCTGGCTATGTTATTCTCCACGGTAAACATATGTGTTTTCATGTAATTTTATCATCATTATTATTGTTTATTATTGTGTTTTTGTTTTCCTGTGAAATAAAGAATCAATCAATCAATCAATCAATCAATCAAGATACGTCCATATTCATGACATTTTGTTCCATCCACCCCGTTCCCATGACCTTTCTCTCTCTCTCTCTCTCTCTCTCTCTACTAGTCCGACTATACATAGGCTGTCAATTAGCAGAACACAATCCACACATAACTATCTTCAATACGATATGCACTGTTATCTTTCGTTTTGCATAAATAAGCAAAATGCCGCATCATAGCCTCTTTGAAATTCATGTTATAACACTATAAATTACCTACGATACTTGTTTATTTTAAGTTATAACATTACCGGTTTAATTTGTTTAACATTATGCGTTGAAAAAATTGTAACATTATGCGTTGATTTTTATAACATGATGCGTTAGAAAAAGTTATAACATTATGCGAAGTTTATAACATTATCGGTTATTCACAACATATTTTGTAACATTATGTGTTGGTGTAAGATTACGCGGAGTTGTAACATTATCAGTTGTAACCCCCACCCTCCATCCCCGCAATTGATGTATATGTACTCCCAAAAAAGTAATTCGGTATTATTACCACTTTTAAGAACATTGCCTGGCGAATAGCGGACAAATGTAGGACGTTCCAATTTACGTATTTCCTGTCAGAGCCAGGCAGTCGGGAAATAATGACGAGAGTCTTTCATTACTGGCCGGCGACCCGATACGTACATTGGGCTTCTCTTTCCGGTAAATTCAGATTTTTTGCCGAGTTCATGAGTTTCAACCACTGAGCTCTGACCAACTAATCGGATTATTGGAACGCTAAATGGTCACATATATGTATAAAAAAGTGTTTTCACCGCCGCAGACGACTTGGTCGGGGTGGGTGATGCGGATGTTGCTAGAAATAAATAATGCAGGAAAACAAATTGTCGAAGATTTTCGATTTCCCGACGCTTCGCAGTCCCAGAACGCTTTTTAACCCTTTACCTAAACTGAAAAGCAGACGACACTTAAAAAAAAATTCTTGAATAACTAATTTTTTTCATTTTTTGTCTCAAAAACATAGGTTATGACCCTTCGTTGGAACGGGCTCGACGAGCTCGTTCCAACGAGGGGTCATAACTTATGTTTTTGAGACAAAAAATGAAAAAATAATGAAAATTAATTGGCGATTTTTGAGAATAGCGCTGGCCGGTTTTGGCCGTTACGTTGGGTAAAGGGTTAAAGACTAAACTTTGATGTCTGCGAAAAATGAATATATCGATGATGTGCATATCTTTTGTGTCATGCAAACTGAATATTTGCAATATATTTATATCGTGATTATGATATATTTATTGGCACTTAACGCCACATCAGCAACTAAGGCTATATCGTGGTAAGGAAACAGTAGAATTATGATATAAAAAATGAATCAAAATAGGAAAATACACTAGAAATGTCAAAGACAGGAGTGGGGTGAACAGTAATGAGTGAGGATACAAGAAGAGTAGTAAATACCTTAGAAATCAACACGGTGATTTCAATCTTGGAGAGTGCAGGTTAAAAGAATGAAAACAATTTTAAAATTTATTAAAATGGTTGATTACTTTCAGAAATGAGAGAATTTTGTGCAGTCTCATATGCTAGAACAGATCTCTTGGATATCTTACGGTGAAATACATCACTCTGATCAAAGTTACTGGAAGTTGTGTCGAGCCACAACTTCCAGTAACTGTGCTCTGACGTAATTAAAATCGGTGCGGCGTAAAAGACTATGTTCCACTGTCACCACCTGTTGGCAAGAAATTCACTTTGGTCGCACACTACCCACTAAAAATGAAATGTGTGGGTCTATAGTCATGATTTACCAAAGCAAGGCCGATATTTAAAGTTAATACAGTGTTATTAGTTTCCATTAAAGGTAAACAAACGTCTTTACGTTTGAAGAAGTGAAAGCTGTTGCGCTGAGACGTAACGGCTTTACGTCATCAATTGCATGGTTTGGGATGAGTTGAGGGGGGGGGGGTGCAGTTTGAGTGGAGAGGTTTTTCACTGACGTTCCAGCTTTACAGTTTTATCACAGTAGAGACAAGTGGTTTCAACATATCAAACTTGTCCTATGTTTAGTATTGATGTCCCAATACTTCCCACAAGTAGCTCTTCAAATTCAATTAGCACTTGTATTAATTTCATGTAAAATTCTCATTAACTGAGTTCAAATATAATGACAGGGTTTTTTTTTCAATGGATGCACATTAAACATGAACTACATCATATTTGGATACTGAAAACAAATTATTATCCAAATATGTTACAGCTGAATTTATAAAATTGTATTGAACTCTACTCATCAGTGATACTCTCACCTGCATCAACTCTATCAGAATTGTGTAATTGTTTCTCTGAACATGTGATTTAGTTGGTGGTAATAATGGTAGTAACACGATTTTGTTGGGTTTTAATGGTCCCTTGGGATTTTAATCGTTTCTTTCTGACCGTTAATAAACCGTAACGCCTTACAAAGTTTGTTTGGAGGTTTTAAGAAATTAATTTTGGACGCGATCGAGAAAACATCCAGAGAGTGTTATATTTGGTAAATTCAATTAAATATTCACAAAACAGCACGGTAAAAACAAGCTTTTGTGTTCGAATACCGTCGTCGGGGTTCAGACACACGAAAATAAAAACACAAACTGGCAGCTGATTGAGATTCAAAGATAAACTGGATTCTGACTATACCGATATTATGTTAATTCAGGTAGAAACATAGCATGCAGCCGCCCGTAACTCTGATTTTATCTTACTCTTCAAAAGCTTGAAAAGAAATCAAGCATTACTGGGTGGTCTGATAAGACCGATAGGTCTGTAGATACAAAGCTGTTTCATCCAAAATGTTTCTCGAGAAAGCTCAGTTTTTGTCCAGTCGGATTTGGAGCCAATGGAATGAAGTGAATAGGTGACTCGTGGACATGCAGTGACTCGTGATGAATGAATGAAAGGTTTTAGCGCGCCGAAGGAGCGTAGGGACGATGTGGGATTTACAAACCCCTTGCGTCCCGATTAACCTTATTTTATTTCACTTGGATCACACAGGCCTAGCTTTCCTATTGCCTCAAATGGGGTCTGAGGGGGTATGCACGCGGTTAGAATTCCCGGCAGTTTACGTTGGAGTGATAGATTGTCAATACTCAATCCCTCAACACCATTAAGACTATTAGAGAGTCGGCTCTATTCGGTTCTATCTTGGTGATGGTAGAGGTTTGAGTTCCACCATGGTGGCGAGCCAGAATATAATCGTGTGATGGCAGAGTCACGTTTCATATGATTGAATGGCCTGAGGTCGTTCACACGTTTATGAAACGGAGTGCAGATATCGCCAACAGACTGGGTTTACAAACACCACATTGAAGAAGGTAAACCACATTGCAGCTTTTTCGGTTATCTCGGAAAAAATGACGGTGCTGTGGAAGGAATCAGCTGTAGCAACATGTCACAAAACAGTCGCGAATATTTTTTGTCGTCTGAGGGCAGTGACGAGGTGTGTGGGGGGGGGGGGGCTGGTGGTGTTGGAAACTTCTTTGCTAAAGCTGAATCATTCTAAATGTGCTCCTAATGATGATGGAAAGTCTAGGAGAACTGTATTGACAAATAATAAGTTCACCTCCTGCAATCTAGGCGATAACACATCGATCCATCGTGTAGTAGAGTATCAGTTTTGGTGATGGCACTATTAGCACGCTGTGGCTTGCAATTGCGTTGAGATCTTAGATCATAAAAAGCTGCTTCCTTGTCAGTTGGGTCGGGCAAACCAGCCCTTTTGATTTTAATAGCTAGAGTAAGTGGAACGCTTTTTACGGTGTATTTTAGACGGCAACTGGATGGAAGCAAATACTGGCGTGAGTCAGTAGAATTACAAAACAAACGGGTAACAATGTGGTTGTTACCAGTGCGAGAAGTAGTGTTGAGAAATGTATTAATACTTTTAAGCCATGACATTTATGGAGTGGTGAAGCGTGTTGCAAAATGAGACAAATTCCATGAGATCAGAATTGGTTTCATCCCATTTCAAATCAATATCATCAATAAAAAGTAGCATGAGATGGGCAATTGATAAGTAATTGAACTAGTAAAAAATAGAATTGGGCTCTCAAACGGCCCATAAAGATGTTGGTATAAGAGGAGCCCATAACCGTCGCACTCACTGAAGATAATTCACGCCATCGAATTGAAAACTGTTCATTTTTTGAACAAGTGTAATGATATCAACAGTGTTCGTGGGGTTGCGTGGGGTTGTCTAAGCATGGCCGTGAATCCATCGCCTCTTTGCAAGCTTTGATCCCATTGTCATATGTGTAGAGTTGTATCCATTGTGCAGAGTGTCTTCTGGGAGCTCACTCAGTTTGTCTATTTTTCTCACGTAGTGTGTGGTATCTCAGATATCACCGGGTGGCATTTTTCAACGAGTGGACTGAGATGAATGTCAGCAATTTCGAATTTTTTTCGGTAGGATGATTGTTGCTAGAAATAATTGGGCGACCTGTATTACCTGTTTTGTGAATTGCAAACAGAAGATAAGATCTACCGGCACGGGTTTTGACTGGCAATAGATAACCACGAGTTTTCTCGGAGGTGTTTCCACCAATGCGGATGGCTATAATGGCATCGGCTACTTTCTCAAAATATTCCTCGGTGGGGTTGTAATCTGGTCGTTGTTAGAAATATCTATCGAAAAGCCGTCTGTCCGCTTCAGGGGCGTAAGATGACTTATCCACAATAACTACCTACTGACAAACCTTTATAAACAGCTTCATCAACGATAGCATCACGTGAACTTGTAATGCTGAGCCTTCGTACTTGAATAGGTTGCCGTGGTGATCTGAGACAGAGAGATGATATTTCTATCGACCACTTGCCTCAATATAAGCTTAGCATGCTAGAGTTTTGGTTCGAGGTGGTTCACATTTACTATTTAAACAGAATGGATTCTGTATGAGAGCTACAGATGGTCGGAGAGCCAAAGCCTGTGGAGAAGAACAGTGTCAAGTGGTGGAAAGTTCACCACGATTGCGGTGAGCAGGAGTAGGACACAAACCTAGTCCAGGAGTTAAAATGTCAACCAGCGCCTATTGTAAATCGACAGAAGATAGGTTGACTACATTGTGAGAAACTGGTTCGGCATGCCTACGATTGAAACATCTGCACTTACGTTAAGCCGGTGGTTTCACGGAAAGATGGAATACGATGCCACCTCTCCCAAATTTGGAGTTTTGTTTGTTCTCAAGGGAATCCGAAATATTGTCTTGGAATTATCTATTCCAGTACGTCAGACAAGATGACGAGAGGCGGTGAAGTGGCAAGTGATGTAGAGATTTCTTGAACGCTGCTTTGGGCTTTTTGTAGCTGATTCAGATTATCCACATGGCGTGGCTCCATGGGTGAGAGAGAATCTCGGTAGAGTGTGTTGTTCCGTCACTGTAAGAAGCACTTAGAAGGAAAGCCTGGGATCTGAGGCGTAAATTTGACTTTGCATTCCTCTTGATCAAATTGCCTCTCCATGTAAGAATCGGAACTTTGGAGATGCGAGATTCGAATGAAGACACTTGTCAATTTGTTCGGCTATAGCTGTTTGAACCAGTTTCAGTCATAGTCATCAGCTATATTTCGAAGAAAGCATCATGTTTTTCAAATTGTGCGTGATAAACCTTTTTATCATCCAATCATAAATTTTCTGTGACGTTGTTCATGAAGTTCGAATATTTGAGGTGTTTGAGCCATTTATAAGTTCTTCGTGACAGAATTTTGATTTCCTCTTTTATGAGCATCTGCACATCCAGCGCTTGCCTTTTTCAGTTCATCCTGACATGGTGAAATTAAGACGTGATGAATTTGCAGAGAAGTGTAGAAGCATCTCGCACTTTGAAACTTTGTGAATGATTTTGTATGGACATCCGTGAATTTGAGGTCAATTCTGCAAGTTCAACGTTCACGAGTCGAAGCGAGAGACAAAATTTCGGATTAAATTTAAAGATAATGGCGTTCCAAATACTATTTAATTCGAAATTTAAAGATAATGGCGTTCCAAATACTATTTAATTCGAAGAGAAATATAAATGTTATATTTTATTATACTGACTTCCTTTCCTTGGTTGCATTATTTTTCATTATTCTACAAAAAATTAAATTAAATGGAATAACAGAAACTCACACAAATCTAAAACAGCACTTATTCAGGGAAACATTCATTTTACCACGATTGCTGTGTGTTAATTCAACGTTACCTAATACAAGGCAGACAATGGAAATGTGCTTGATACACCACGCGTGATATCCGGTTTACGTATAAGAATGCCATGTCATGTACATGTAGACAGTACACGAAAACATGATGAAAATCAAGGGGCACATGCTTCCCAATGCCATGTAAGTTACGTCATATAATGTGACGTAAACGCTTCGACATAAAACAGTATCAAGCAAGAATGGAAACAGACTACCGAAGGTGATTTTCATTAAAAATATCTTCATCATTCACTTTGTTCAAGTTTAACCCTTTACCCAACGAATCGGCCGCATCCGCCCGCGTAATATGCAAATTCAGTAGCTGAAAAAATATTATTTTTCAAAAAATTTCAACAAAACCATATCATGTGACCCCTCGTTGGAACGAGCTCCTCGAGCTCGTTCCAACGAGGGGTCACATGATAGGGTTTTGTTGAATTTTTTTGAAAAATTTGAAACAATGATATTTAAAATAATAAATTTTGATATCGTCTGCGTTGGGTAAAGGGTTAATTGTGATATAAGCAAGAATGTAAACAGACCGCCGAAGGTGATAATTTTTATCAAAAATATCTTTATCATTCACTTAATTCAAGATTAATTGTGACATAAATAGAGACAACAACTCGTATAGAGTTGTGACGGGGTGCAGAAATCAACGGCCCTCGTTGTATTTGTATATGCAGTAAAACTCCAACTCGGATCGTTGACTCAAGTCATCCGTAATCCACCTTCGCTGTGTTCTGTCTTAGGATACGAAACACTGCACACAGAAGTGTACTGAAAACGCTGTCGCCAACGGCGTCGGCGTCGATGCATCATCTTATTACCAGAGGACAAGGTGATCATAAAAACTACTCAAAGTTTGCTAAGCACCAAGTATATCCAACTACCTGTTTTACGTTTTAGTTGAAATATTGTAATGAAAAGTGTATATATTTTTTATTTAATTATATCTTTAATGATTTAAGTACAGAAATTAAGATTTTATTTGTGTTTAACATTATTTTTTAGCTTATGATTTATGATCACCGTCCGGGAACCGGACCGTTGGCAATCCCGCCGGTCAATCAGGAGTCCACACACCTTAATCACAAGACTATTGCACATCGTCAAACACGATGGTTGGATTTCATTACTGACGAGAATGTCCTAACTGGAAGAGAAATATTGGGGGAGAAAATCCAGATCCTTACGCCTCTCCCCTCTTAGCGACACCCCTGCTCATGACTGTCTCTGAACAAATACACTGATCTACTATCGATGAAAAATCAGAAGGTTTATTTCGCACGTCGAATAATAACGAAACTTGTCTGTTTTTGTTCATAACCAGGCACACAACATTATATTAACACTTTACTTCATTCCACTTTTCAGTTCCACTTTTGAGTAGTAACACACTCTCAAAACAGGGGCCACGGAACGACTTTGAAATGTAAGCGGGGGTTCCAGGACCCTTGTCAAGAAAATCTTGTAAAAAATTGGGACCTAAGCGATCTGGTTGATTTTGAGAATTGGCGGCCTACCGACACCGAATCGGTGCGCTAATTCCCTAAAATCACTCAGAACGCACAATAGGCCCATATTGTGTAATCTGACACGCAACTAGGATAGTCATAATTTCGACACTGATTTGGATCATAGTAATCGCTGACTCGGAGAATACGTTCTTTGGTACAAAGAGTGGCGAGTAGAATAACGAGCAATTAGGAGTATGAATTATAAACAAATCAGCTAGGATAATATGACGTTATCGAAACTTTTTTCATTTACATGTTCCACAATATCTTAGTTTAAACCATCTTTTATTTCTGAAATATTACATGATGATTGCACAATGTCGGAAAGTTCGTAACACAGAAGTTTACAATAATTAAAGAAAAATGATACAGCAGCAAGCAATAGTTTTTGTGAGTTGTCTCCAAACTTTCGGTAATGGTAATGATAATGGGAGATAGATTACAGCGATCGGCATCCATAAGAGTAGAGAATAAACGTCAAGCATTAGCGAATTTTGGAAATAGCAGACCTTAAGCAAGAAGCTCTGTGTGGTATCCTAAACACCGTTGGCCAGAAACGTGAGAGGGTCAGTCTTACTGGCCTACCTCCATTGGCTCCACAGCATCTGCAACATTTACTTGTAATTATTTTTTTACTGATGCTTAATTCCATAGAATCTAAGTCTATAATGTTGCAATAAAACAGTATTTAGTGTAAAACATGTCTTTATCCCATATGAAGTATTTAAAATCCAGAAATATTTACTGAGGAGCAATGATAAAAGTAGTAGTTAAGTGAATATTATGTGAATCAACCTGCTAATTGGAATAGACTTGAATATGAGATGAAAAACAATTTCAATTTTATTAAGTGGGGTGATTTTCTTGATCCTTAATCTCATGTGGGTTCGTATTATCAAATAGATCTCTAAGAGATGCTGCTTAAAATACCATTGTCTGATTAAAATCCGCGTAGTCTAAGAGAACACATTCAGGTCGCATATTACCTTCGGACAAAAAGTAACCATTGTATGGCCAATATAACATCTTTTGAAAATTACATGGTCCTTTCTACTACGCTTACTAGACTTATAAATGTCAATAACATTTAGTCAGGAGCGATGGTGCTATTATTATTGTTAGTTGTTGCTAGATACCACTCCATCTGCCACGTAGAGATGATGTACTTACTAATATGTTGCGTGTAATCACTGAAATGAATCTCAACCCTTTAAACTCTAATAACGCCTTCTATGTCAGTTTAACTGTTTTAGTTGCGAAAGTCCATATTCATTATTTGGAGGGTGAACTAATTAATATTTTCAACGTGCAGCCCTAAGGCAAAATATTGATTGACCAACACCCGTAGATTCACTGAGCAACCATTTAGTTTATGAAACTAGATCTTATGAACATGGCCTGGAAACAGGGCTGGCATATTCAAAGAGTTAAAATTAGCGACAGACATGTGTAAACTCTGTTTTGCAGCACTGTCTGCTCTGGTGTTACCGGAGATACCAACGTGTCGATGTAACCAATGAAATACGATATCATATTGGGTAAGACATTATGTCATTCAACTTTCAAGGAGTTCTATAGCAGACGGTTCTTCAACCCGGAGTTCAGTAATGCTGGTAAACAGGAACAGAGCCATAAAATATACCGGACTTCTTTTCCTGCTCAGTCTCGGCCAGTTCCGAGTGCAAGATGTATAGCTTTAACTGAAGCTGTGAAAAGATAGTTTTGATTAGGTTTCCTAACTTGGGGCGTTCTGATTACCAGAAACAACAACAGATGATACGTTATCATTGTCTTTAGAGTCTTTTGTATATTTTCTCATATTCAAGAATGGCAATTGTCGTATGTATATATGATCTATGCTTAGACTTTATTTAAGCATATCTTTGTTTAAATTGTAAAGAGTTAGCCTTTATAACTGACAAGATCAAGATAAACATTAGTTTTTCAAATACCGTGGAGGTTATCGTCTCAGATTCTAGTCCAGTAGGTCCTTAAAGTGCCAAAAGGGTGTTTTATATAGAGAGTAATCGCTTGACTGGATTGGTTACGTGAAATAATTCATGAGAGGTGAGGGACGTTGACCAAACACGAGTGCTCGAATGCGCACGAGTGTTTTACAATATAGTCCCTCGCCTCGAATGAATTATTTCGCGTAACCAGTCCAGTCAGGCGATTACTCTGTTTATTACTTTTCATTATTAACGATAATCATATTATTTAACCCTTTACCTAACGTAACTGCCAAACACGACCAAAGCTATTCTCAAAACTCGCCAATTAATTTTCATTATTTTTTCATTTTTTGTTTCTAAAACATAGGTTATGGCCCCTCATTGGAACGAGCTCGAAGAGCTCGTTCCAATCAGGGGGTCATAACCTATGTTTTTGAGACAAATTATGAAAATAATAGTTATTCAAGAATGACAAGTGTCGTCTGCTTTACATGTTAGGTAAAGGGTTAAAAAAGCAACAAAAAACAAAACAATGAAGTCCCCATTACACCCACGGCAAAGCGTCTTTGTTTGCGCGCACAGATACATGACACAATTGTTGATTGCGTAATTCAGTAGTGAAGTTATCGTTTATAATCAAACCCGGAAATCCCAGTAAATCACACTTTGGAAAGTAACAAATAATGGGAGATCAGATTTATAGAGGAGAAACAAAATTATCGTACCATAAGTATTACTGAGTCCATAATTACCTGAACACATTGTATATCAGGGCATCTGTTACAAAATTTGCATCCTGCAACTACCGTATGCAAGAGCGTGTTTAGCTGCAATTTGTTTGTTACTATCTTTGGAAAGGCATTTGCTAAAGACCATAAACATTTCTTTTTGTATGAAAGGAAAAAAAACTCAGCTATAATTATTAAATTATTAAAGCACATTACTTTTATATTTCTGCTTCTTAATTATTGGAAACATTCAAGTTGAAACAACATGTCGTT
Organism: Pictodentalium vernedei; assembly: GCA_031216915.1. Taxonomy (NCBI): domain Eukaryota; kingdom Metazoa; phylum Mollusca; class Scaphopoda; order Dentaliida; family Dentaliidae; genus Pictodentalium; species Pictodentalium vernedei. Next base: position 316,441,453 of record CM062294.1, read on the forward strand.
TACATCGCATTCTTTTCGGAATGCTGAAGCAATGTGTTCATTAAAAGTATGTTTACCAGGGGATCGGGAAAGTTCATGGCAGCCGTATAAAGTTTCCATCTAAACGCCCAGCGTTTTATGAGCGTGACAATGAAATCTGAAATCAAAAGGCTACACACAGTACGGCCGCCGTGGACTGGTCATTTTCCACGGGTGGGAACTTTTTCCACGGACGCAGTAGTATCGGTTTCCAAACTTTAATTAATTAAAGGAATAACCATCAAAAATTTAATTAATGAAGCACCGGGTACAACCCGGTGCTTCATTAATTGAAGTTTTGCTGATAATGATTTTTATTACTTGGTAAACGCATGCGTGGACATCACCGCCAACGCGTGGATTACGGCCAATCCACGGCGACTGTAATGTAGTTAAGCACTACATTTGAGAATTTAAGATGGATCTATAATCGCCATTATGTTTATGTACAAAATGTTGACTTAGAGTCTTGCTCTTGCCTTGCTTTTGAGGCTATATCTCGATGATGCTATCCATAAACTAAACAAATGGTCATATTATATACTATTAAAAAAAGCAGGGGATATTTGATGAAAGTGAGATATATGAAGAAATATATTTATATTTTCAACAAAAATATAGTTGAGGCATTGCACTGTGACATCTGGTGAATGATTTCAGCGATAGTTAGGTGTCTGACAAGCACACATTCCATGCACTGAGCTGTAGAAGACATGCACGGTCTGTCAGAGAATTTACCACATTCATTCCAATACCTTGTAAATCCTACTCGGTTCGCGAGACAAGCGCGGATCCGACGTGGCATACTCTTCACCAAACGTCCAATATCAGCTTCCCTGGTGTTATTCCATTCTTCCTGCAGTGTAGCGGTGAGTTCCTGGACATTGGTAGGGGGTGTTGGTGTTGTCGTAGACGCCTGCCAAGCATATCCCAGACGTGCTCGATAGGTGAAAGGTCTGGACTTAGTGCTGGCCAAGGCAGATGTTCTGCTACTGGAGGCACTCGGTAGCGACACGGGCCATGTGTGCTCTTGCATTGTCATCTTGGAAAAGGAATCTACGGCCGTGACGTCGCGCAAACGGCACCACATGAGCTGCTAACATGTTGTCGCGGTAGTACTGTCCTGTGACACGCCCTTGGATGGCATGTAATACTGTTCTGCTTGCCATGGTTATGCCTCCCCACACTATAACCGATCCACCACAAAAACGATCTTTGGTTACGTCATGGTATCGTTCATTCCACCGCCTGACGTGGAAGTCGAGAGTGAACCTCGAGTCATCGAAAAACATGACGCTGCTCCACCAATGATTGTTCCAGCGCTCTCGTGCTCCATACCAATTACCCATTGCTGCGATGTGACGTTCAGTCAAACGTGGAATTATTCAAGGTCGTTGAGCGTACAAATTCCAGCTGTGTAGGCGATTTCGGGTAGTCTGACCACTGACTCGCAGATCTGTCGCTCGGTGCAGCTGCTGTCCAATTTCTGAGGCACTTTTGTTGTTGCCCATGGACGACCTGACCGACGTCTGTCATCAGCATTGCCTGTCTGGCGGTAGCGTGACCACAACCTTCTAATCACCGATTGAGTAACGTTGAGAATTTGAGCCACTGCAGTCTGTTTGTTGTAAGCTTCTACACATGCCAACGGCACGTACACGTTCGTCACGTGTCAGTCTTCGCATACCTCAAAAGTTACGTTTCGACCAGAAACTATTGATGAACGAGTTTATACCAAGAAAAGAACGATGAGACCTCCGAAAAAGCCCGTCCATTATAAATGAGAATTTCAAAACGTACCCCACAGACATTAACGCGGCACTCGTGCGAAAAAGCTGCACGAAGTTTTCGTGGGCCGGTGACATTCATGATCCACATGAAACTTGGTAACATATTGATGTGTCCAATCACGCGTATCCAATACCATTTTCCGAAAATATCAACATCAGTTTGGATATCCTCTGCATTTTTTTAGTAGTATATATGAATCATTGATTGTGTTCCGTAGAATGTTCGGTATACTCTAACGAGATGTTTGTAGCCAAGTGTTAACAGAGTAGTTTGAAGGAAAAGTGATTTCGGTATCTTCGTTTTCAATAATGCAAAACAAAACATCAAACGAACACTTCGCCATTTGTCATTTACAGAACACTGTCTGTTATCGATGGCTTATAAATGATTAATTTGCGATGCTGCCTGGAGGAAATGACCCTCTGTGTTTGTTGTATTATGTTGTGTATCGATCACACGCCCATTCACAAAGCGTATTAAATATTGAAATCAAGACTCGCGGCTATCTCAAACAATGGGATGTAATCTAGGAGTATGATAGAGAATTATTAACTGTCCTTGTGCGGTTACTGATTTCAAAATGAGGGGAGAAATTGTGTATTTTCCCCTGTTACCGTAATTTTTGTTAAATGATACTTTGTTGGAGAGGTCTCTCCGAACCCATTCTAATCGTGTATCGTGTGAGAACGCAGCTTGAGCTTTCGAAAAGAAATTTCGGTAATGGTCCTGAAGTAGTCCCCGGGGATTAGCACTCAGGCAGTCAAATGTTAGAGTGAATTGGCCAGAAAGTGACAAATTAGAGAAGAAAGAGTGCCTACAGAAAGGTAAACGCGTTTTACACCACGATCCCTGTGTGTATTTAACGTTACTCGATATAATAGACATTGAGAAATGTGCTCGATACACCACACGTGAAATCGTGTAACAAACTCGTTAGAACGCATCTAATTGGTCGTTCCGCATTTATTTGACGTTATGACGTGAATGAAATGTTTTGATACAAAAAAGCGTCGAGCAAGAAAGTAAACCGAATGCCAAAGCTTCATTCACTTAACCCTTTACCTAACGAATCGCCCGCATCTGCCCGCGTAATATGCAAATTCAGAGGTGGAAAAAAATGTATTTTTCAAAACATTTCAACAAAACCGTATCATGTGACCCCTCGTCGAGCTCGTTCCAACGAGGGGTTTTGTTGAAAAATTTTGAAAAATTTGAAAAAATGATATTTAAAATGATAAATTTTCATATCGTCTGCGTTGGGTAAAGGGTTAATTCAGGTTTAACCCTTTAAAACCTAATGGTATATTCCATGTCACTTCAAGCCATCAACTTGTGGAGTCAATATTCGTTAAGTAGGGGAAGACCAATCAATACTTTGAACATGCAGCCACACAATTTCACCGAGTAACTATCTACTTTTTGAATTCGGGTCGTATCACGATCCTGGCCCGGAAAAGCGGTCTTTCGAGTTCAAATGGTTAATGGTGGTATAAATAAAGAACACAATTTAGGTAGTGTACGGGAGACAAGAATCAACGACCCTTGTTGGAGTTTTTCTTTGACGCTCGTGAGATGCAAGAAAAACTCCAACTTGGTTTGTTGAATCAAGTCCCCCACACTCCTTGTCGTGTTTTAGTATCACCAACACATTTGGTCTGATATGTTTCTCAGATAGCGTAGAATACATACAGGGAGTGGGTTTCATTTAACCATACACTTAATTAAAATACTAAACTAATTGGAAAAGAAGTGGAAAAAAGTGTTAATTATTAAAAAGCATGACATGAATAATGAATTCGTGGACCACAAAAAAAATCTACGAGCAGGATCGGACGTGTTAAATAATAAATGCTGTGGGTGAGATAAGAAAAAGAAACAACTATGTATTGTCGCACACTATATACAGAGGCGTTGCTAAGGTGCGACACCCGCCTCCCAAGTAAGTTTCAACTTGGGATATTTCCGTCAGTACCGGAGTCCAAGGCTTCCTTTCCCTCTGGCTCGTGATCATTTAACCAAAACTAGATGCTTGGACTTATATCACACACACAGTTAGTCAAACAAATGGAGGTATGCAGTACCCGATTCGGACTGTGTGGTGGGGTCAACATTTCCAATTTGGAGTCCCAGTACGGTACGTCTTTATTAAATAAGTTGCGTCACGACGACTACGTGTATATTTTATGTATCCATAAATAAATGTTCAGGAATTCTTTTCAACTATAATCTTGCCTGGCAAGGATACCAACAACATCATCAAGGCATGCCTTCAACAAAGGCATGCCTTGGTTAAAATATTCAAACTACATCAATTCACGTCTTTAATGAAGGCATGCCTTGGTGATGTTTTGGGAATATTTCCTCAGGCGTATTTGAGCCATGACAATCGGGACAAATCCTGTTTACTTACGCACACCCACCAACCCACAAACGGTCGTTTTCGTGACACCTTTGGCTATATATGTATTTTATTGACCTCATTGCGTGTTTCCTTGTGGAAATGTCAAAGAGTTAGTGACGTCACGGTTACAATGGATATAAACATCTTAATTGTTGAACCTACGGGAGAATTTATTACCCCCACTACGTGGATAAAGCAAACTTCTCTCCAAGGATTGTCATATTTATGGCATGAAATGTCTGAACCGAGTTCACTAATATCGATCTGCGCTGAGGTTTACCTCCGTTCAGATCGATTTTAGTGACGACGTTTAAAACTTTCATATCAGATCGTGATGAATCTGAGATGTTTCCATATCATATAATGTGTAATGCAACCTTTTTACCCTTATCCAACGTAACGGCCAAAACCGTCCAGCGCTATTCTCAAAAATCGCCAATTAATTTTCATTATTTTTTTATTTTTTGTCTCAAAAACATAGGTTATGACCCTTCGTTGGAACGAGCTCAACGAGCTCGTTCCATCGAGGGGTCATAACCTATGTTTTTGAGACAAAAAATGAAAGAAATTAGTTATTCAAGAATTGTTTTGGCAAGTGTCGTCTGCTTTTCATCTTAGGTAAAGGGTTAATCAATGTAGCGCCTAAAACCGACTAGTGGTTTCACAAAAATCGCCAACAAACAATTTTTATTATTTTTTTCAACCTTTGCCTCAAAAATCGACAAGCTCGTTCCAATGGTGGGCCATAAGCTATGATTTCGAGGCAGAGCCTGAATCTTTTTACTTAATCAGAGAAGGGCTTTTTTGCAAATGCCGTCTGCTATTCGTATTAGGTAAACAATTAATGAAAAATAAGAGAAGATTAATACTATTCTACTTCCGAAACCTACTCACTCACAATTTTACCATGTTGAGTTAAGACGTCATGCGTTTATTAGACGTCCTGCGAACGATATTTCACTTATGAATTATTTGATGGTGATTATGTAATAACATAATATCACAAATTTAAATATGCTGACACTGTGCAACTGATATTGTCTTCTATGAATGCAAAAGACATGGCAAATGCTTTGGAGTGGCATCATTTTCTTATACCAAGAAAGTCCAGTTCAGTGAGGGAGGCCGTAATCACACATCATATAATTATGTTATCACAAAAGGGGTTTCTTTTTAAATCGCTTCGCATTGGGTCTACAATAAGATCTCGCCACCACGGGTTCAAAAGGATGGACAGAGATCTTTTAAATAATATACTGCAAAATGAAGACAAAATCTTGAAAAAGCAAATGAACATAGTATCTGAGGTGCAAAGTCTGTGCATTTGTTTTTCAATGGGTGAAATTCTCGTGTTGTGGGCACAAAAGCGACTAGAAAATTCGGCCAGCGCCAATACTATACAACTGTTATAATTGTGTTTTCTAGAATTGTATTTTCTAGTAATGACTTTAAATGGATTGAAATGAACCATTATCATTTTCAAAGATTTGGCAATTTGCCAGTTGAACAGAGTTAGAATGTTGAGGAGCTGAGAGTTGCTTGTCGATGCTCGGGTACTCCAGCTTCCTCCACCCGTAAAACTGTCACGGTCATGATTAGCTATTGTGCATAAGTATGTAATCTTAAACACTAATAAATAAATAAATAACATAACAAGCAAAAAGCAAAAGACAGACTAAAAAATCTGAAAAGAATTCTTACCCAATCAACATTCGACTTTTCTAAAAACAACATCAGTATCAAAAAGTGTGGGATGGAGAGATGTGAGACGTCCTTGAACATTATTGAAGGAATAAATGTAAAATATAAAACGATAAGACCTTCAGTGTAAAGCAAGGAATGACTGGTGCTACAAAAAATGTCATATACACAATTGTCTGTGACAAATGCAAAGATATCGGCCATACTGAAATCGAATTGCGGAAACGCATGCAATTGCATCGACAGAAAACTAATAAAGGGAAATATAGAATTTTTAAGGTAAACAAATATTTACATCAATGTTCAGAAAGGATGGGGGTGGGGAGTTCAAAGTATTCCCTCGATATAAACTGTTCACAGATATTTATATCTTATATATCTTATATATCTAAAATTGAGAAGGGTGCAAAATTTGGGTGGCCCGCACAGAACCACTGTGCTTACCAAGACACCTACTGTTTATTTTGGGAATACCGAGCTAATTGACCATTTCTCTAATAAGATTTCAGACAGACCGATGATAATAGACTGTAAAGCAAAAAGTTACAGCAGCCTGTTTGGGAGACTTACGGCACAAAGTGGGTTCATATTTTGGTGAGCCCGCAGAGCACCACCATGCTTCCAACCATGCTTCCAAAGGCATCATCTATAAATTTGGAGGATACCAAGCAGATTGTCCCTTTCGCTAACAAACAGCCAGAAAAACCGATAATAGCCCATATAACAAAAAGATTTCCCTTCCTTTTTGGGGATGCTTTATGCAACCAGAAGGATGGAAAATTTGGTTGGGTCAGCGCAGAACCACTGTGTCCAGCAAGACACCTACTGTGTATTTTGGGAATACCGAGCTAATTGACCCTTTCTCTAACACGATTTCAGACAAACCTATAACAGACTGTAAAGCAAAGAAGGACAGAACCCTTTTTGGGGAGCCATATGGCACAAAAGGTATGCAGACTACCACCATGCGTCCCAAGGCACCATCTATAACTTTGGAGAATATCATGCAGATTGTACCTTTCGTTAACAAACAGTCAGAAAAACTGTTAATATCCCATATAACAAAAATATTCCCCTTCCTTTTATGGGGTGCTTTGTGGAACCAGAAGGGTGAACAATTTGGGGCACGATCAGAACTACTGTGTTTAGCAAGACACCTGCTGTTTATTTTCGTAATACCGAGCCAATTCACCCTTTCTCTAACAAGATTTTAGACAAACCGATAATAAACTGTAAAGCTAAAAATGACAGAACCCTTTTTGGGAGCCTTATGGCACAAAATGGGTGCATATTTGGGTGGGTCCGCAGAGGACAACCATGCTTCCCATGGCACCATCTATAAATTCATAGAATACCATGTAGATTTCCCCTTTCACAAACAAACAGCTAGAAAAACTGATTATATCCCACATAGCAAAAACATTTCCCTACCATTTTCGGAGCTTTGTGGACCCAGAAGGGTGCAAAATTTCGACAGCCGTCTCAACACCACTAAGGTTAGCAAGTCACCTACTGTTTATTTTGGGAATACCGAGCAAATTCACACTTTCTCTAAAAAAAATTCAGACTAATCGATAATAGACTGTATACCAAAAAATGACAGAACCCTTTTTTTGGAGCCTTGTGGCGCAAAACGGGTGCATATTTTGGGGGCCCATAGAGCACCGCCATGCTTCTCAATGCATCGTCTCTAATTCTGGAGAATATCAAGCAGATTTCACTTTTCCGTAACAAGCAGTCATAAAAAAACTGATGATGGCGCACACACCAAAAACGTTTTCGTTCCTTTTTTGGGCTGCTTTATGGGCATGCATACAACCACTGTGTTTAGCAATACACCTGCTGTTTATTTTGGGAATACCGAGCCAATTCACCCTTTCTCTAACAAGATTTCAGACAAACCGATAATAGACTGTAAAGCAAAAAATGACCGAACCTTTTGGGAGCCCTATGAAATAAAATAGGTGCATATTTGGGTGGGCCCTCAGAGGACCACCAAGCTTCTCAAGGCCCCCCTTTATAAATTTATAGAATACCAAGTAGATTGCCCCGTTCGCTATCAAACAGCCAGAAAAAAACTGATTATATCTCACATAGCAAAAACATTTCCCTATTATTTTGGGAGTTTTGTGGACCCAGAAGGGTGCAAAATTTCGGGAGCCCTCACATCACCAGTATGGTTAGCAAAGACACCTACTGTTTATTTTGGGAATACCGAGCTAATTGACCCTTTCTCTAATAAAATTTAAGACAACCCGAAGATAGACTGTGTAGCAAAAAATGACATAACCCTTTTTGGGAGACTTGTGGTGCAAAAGGGGTGCATATTTTGGGAGTTCCGCAGAGCACCGCCATGCTACCCAAGGCATCATCTATTTTGTTTTTTAATACGAAGCAGTTTGCCCTTTTCTCTAACAAACACTCGGAAAAGTGATAATAGCCCATATAAGAAGAAAATTTCGGTACCACTTTTGGGAGTTTTGTGGCCCCAAAAGAATGCAAAATTTGGGGGCCCGCAGAGCAACATTTTCGCCAGCAAGATATGGTCTATATATGTTTGGAATATTGTGCCAATTGACCCTACTTCCAATAAGCAGTTCGAGAAAGCAATAATACGCCTTATAGCAAAAAGGGTGATACCCCTTTTGGGAGCCTTATGGCACTAAAGGGATGCATATTTTGTGGACTCACGGAGCACCACCATGCTTCCCAAGGCACCGTCTATACTTTTGAAGAATACCAAGTAGACTGCCCCTTTTGCTGACAAACAGCCAGAAAAAAACTGAGAGTAGACCATATAGCAAAGAACATTCCCTTCCGTTTTGGGAGCTTTGTGGATCCAGAAGGTTGCAAAATTTTGAGGGCTAGCACAGCACCACTATGGTTAGCAAGACACTCTACCGTTTATTTTTAGGAATATTGAGCTAATTGACCAGTCCTTTTCGAATAAATTATTCAAACGATAATAGAGCGTATACAAAAAATGTGCCTTGTAGCACAAAAGGGATGCATTTTTTTTTTTTTTGGGGGGGGGGGGGGGGGGGGCAGAGCACCACCATGCTTCCCTAAAAATGATAATAGCCCATATAGTTAAAACATATCTTTACCATTTTTGGGAGATTTGTGGCCCCAGAAGGGTGCAAAGTTTGAGCGGCCTGCGCAGGACCGCTACGGTTAGCAATACGCCTACTGTTTATTTTGGGAATACCCAGCTAATTGACCCTTCCTCTAACGAGAAATCTGACAAACCTATCATAGACCATATAGCAAAAAATGTCAGAACCCTTCTTTGGGAGCCTTGTGGTACAAAAGGGGTGCATATCTTTGGGAGGGTGGTTACAGAGCACTACCATGTTGCCCAAGGCACCATCTATAAATTTGGAAAATACGGATCAGATTGCCCCTTTCTCTAACCAAAACTCAGAAAAAACCGATAATATCCCATATAGCAAGACCATTTTTGGTAGCCTTGTGGCCCCAAAAGGGTGAAAAATTTGGGGGCCCGCAGAGGACCACTTTGGTCAGCAAGTCACCCTCTATTCAGTTTGGGAACACCGAGTTAATTAACCTTTCTCTAACAAGCAGTCACAGAAACCCGTAACGGCCCATGTGGCATTAAAGTGCCCTTTTTGGGAGCTTTGTGGAACCAAAAGAGTGCATATTTTGGGGGAACCGCAGTACATCACCATGTTCAACACGGCATGGTCTATAAAATTTTAGAATATTGATCCGGTTGATCCTTCCTCCAACAAGTAGTTCGAGAAATCAATAATACCCCTTATAGCAAAAAGTGTGAGAACCATTTTGGGGATTCTTGTGGCACAAAAGGGGTGCATTGGGGGGGGGGGCACAGAGCCCCACCATGCTTCCCAATGCACAATCTATATATTTTGAGAATACCGAGCAGATTGCCCCTTTCTCTAACAAACAGCCAGAAAAACTGATAATAGTCTATATAGCAAAAGCATTTCGGTACCATTTTTGGGAGCTTTGCGGCCCCAGAAGGTGCATAATTTGTGAGGGCTCGCACAACACCACCATGGTTAGCAAGACGCCTACTGTTCACTCGTCATGTAACAAGAAATCAGACAAACCGATAATAAACCGTATAGAAAAAAATGTCAGAACCTTTTTGAGAGCTTTGTGCCACAAAAAGGGTACTTATATTGGGGGCGCGGAGTACTTCCATGCTTCCCAAGGCACCATCTATGGAGTTTGGAGATATTGAGCTGATTGACCTTTTCTCCATCAAATAGTTCGAGAAACCAATAATACCCCTTACAGCAAAAAGTGTGAGAACCCTCTTTGGGAGCTTTGTGGCACTGAAGGGGTGCATATTTGGGGCCCGCAGAGCATCGCCACGCTTCCAAGGCACCGTCTATAAATTCTGAGAATACTAAGCCGATTGCCCCTTTCTCTAACCAACAGAAAAACTCATATTTGCCCATGAAGCTAGAAACTTTCTGTACCATTTTGGAGAGTTTTGTGGCCCCAGAATTGTGGAAACATTAGAAAATGCCGACTCTTTCTCTAACAACTAGCCAAAGAAACCTGTAATAGCACATTTAACTAAAAAGTGTAAATACCTTTTAACGTCCTTTTTGAGTGCTCTGTTATACCGAATGGGTTCATATTTTGTTGGACCTGCAGAACACCACCACCAGAGCTCTCAAAAAGGACGTTAAAAGGTATTTACACTTTTTGGCTAAATGGGCTATTATCCATTTCTTTGACTACTTATTAGAGAAAGGGTCAATTGGCTCGGTATTCAATAATGTAACAGAGGGTGCCTTTCAGAACAGGATGGTGCTCTGCAACCCTTTTGTGCCGAAAGACTCCCAAATAGGATTCTAACATTTTTTTAATAAGGCCTATTAACAGGTTTGTTTGATTTTTTGTTAGATGAATTAGCTCGGTATTCCCAAAATAAATAGAGGGAGTTTCGCTAACAAAAGTGGTGTTGTGCGCCCCCCGCCCCCCCCCCCCCCCCAAAAAAAAAATGTTGAACCCATTCTGAGACCACAAAGCTCTCCAAGATGGTACCGATGTTTTCTTGCTTCATGGGCAAATATCAGTTTTTATGTTTGTTAGAGAAAGGGGAAATACGCTTGGAATTCTCAGAATTTATACATGGTGCCTTGGGAATCATGGTGGTGCTCTGCGGACCCCCCCCCCCCCCCTCCCCACCGCCCTCAAATATGCACCCCTTCCGTGTCACAGGGCTCCCAAAAAGGGATCTCACACTTTTTGCTACAAGGAGCATTATTGCTTTCTCGAACTACCTGATGGAGGAAGGGTCAATCAGCCCAATATCTCCAAACTCCATAGATGGAGCCTTGGGACGAATGGAAGTGGTCTGCGCCCCTTCCCCACCCCCCCCCCCCCTTCCCAATATATGTACCCGTTTTGTTGAACATGGCTCCCAAAACCCAAACAGGTTCTGACATTTTTTCTATACGGTTTATTATCAGTTTAAGTGATTTCTTGTTAGATGATGGGTAAATTAGCTCGGTATTCCTAAAATAAACAGTAGGCATCTTGCTAACCATAGTGGTGTTGTGCAAGGCCCCACAAATTCTGCACCTTTCTTGGGCCGCAAAGCTCCCAAAAATGGTACCGAAGTGTTTTTGCTATACAGACTATTATCAGTTTTTCTGGCTGTTTGTTAGAGAAAGGGGCAATCTGCTCGGAATTCTAAAAATATATATATTGCGCCTTGGGAAGCATGGTGGTGCTCTGCGGTCCACAAATGTTCCACCCTTTTGGGGCCAAAAAGCTCTCTAAAATGGTACCGCAATTGTCTTGCTATATGGGATATTATCGTTTTTCGTTAGTGTTTGTTGGAGAAAAGAGCAATCTCCTCCGTATTCTATTTTTTCTATACTCTCTAATATCGGTTTGTCTCATTTCTTGTTAGAGAAAGGGTCAGTTAGCTTGGTGTTCTAAAAATAAACAGTAGGTGTCTTGCTAAACACAGTAGTTCTGTGCAGGCCTCCAAAATGGTGCACCCTTTTGGGTCCACAAAGCGTCCCAAAAAACGAAAGGAAATATTTTTGTTATATGGACTAGTATCAGTTTTTCTGTCTGTTTGTTAGCGAAAGGGGCAATCTGCTTGGTATTCTCCAAATTTATAGATGATTCCTTGGGAAGCATGGTGGTGATCTGCGGGCCTCCAACATATGCACCCCTTTTGCGCCATAAGGCTCCCAAAAAGGGTACTGTCATTTTTTGCTTTACAGTCTATTATCGGTTTGTCTGAAATCTTGGTAGAGAAAGGGTCAATTATTTCGGTATTCCCAAATTAAACAGTAGGTGTTTTGCTAAACACAGTGGTTTTGTGCGGGCCCCCCAAATTTTACACCATTCTGTGTCCACAAAGCATCCCCCAAAAAAGGAAGGGATGATGATTTTATTATATGGGCTATTATCAGGTTTTTTTCTGTTTGTCAGCGTAAAGGACAACCTGCTTGGTATTCTCCAAATTTATAGATGGTACCTTAGGTAGCATGGTGGTGTTTTGCGGCCCCCAAAATATGCACCCCTTTTGTGCCATGAGGCTCCCAAATATGGTTCTGTCATTTTTTGCTTTACAGTCTATTATCGGTTTGTCTGAAATCTTGTTAGAGAAGGGTCAATTGGCTCGGTATTCCCAAAATAATTAGTAGGTGTCTTAATAAAAAGCACAGTGGTTCTGTGCGAGCCCCCTAAATATTGCACCCTTCTGGGTCCACAAAGCATCCCAAACAAGGAAAGGAAATATTTTTGTTATATGGGATATTATCAGTTTTTCTAGTTGTTTGTTAGCGAAAGAGGCAATCTGCTTGGTATTCACCAAATTTATGGATGATGCCTTGTGAAGTCTGGTGGTACCCTGTGGGCCCCCAAGATATGGATCCCTTTGTGCCGTGAGACTCCCAAAAAGGGTTCTGTCATTTTTTGCTTTACAGTCTATTGTCGATTTGTCTGACATCTTGTTAGAGAAAGGGTCAATTAGCTCGGTATTCCCAAAATAATCAGTAGGTGTCTTGCTAACTAACAATTATTAGATGTATCATTCACATGGGGATTTTTTTAGACAATATATATATTAGAATGGCTGACATGCCCCCCCCCCCCCCAACTCCCTGCCAGCAGAAGACGGACTTAGGACGACTCGCAGTTATTAGTCATTAGATGACTTATACCCGTGAAGTAAAAAAAATTAAAAAATAATATATATAGAGGATATGGAATGAGTGTTTTTCTCATATAATATTTATGAAACGAGTCTAAGAATTTTCCGTTTTGGCGAGCCAAAACGGAAATTCGGACGAGTTTCATAAATATTATATGAGAAAAACACCCATTTCATATTCTATTTATCATATGACACACACACGCACAAATTAGCCACATAATATAACTTTTTAATCTATCACCGAACTTGTGTTGCAGGCGGTACTTGGAAAAAACATCCTCGTATAACTAAACATTTTCATGTTTTGCTTCCAAAACATAGGTTATGACCCCTCATTGGAACGAGCCCGTCGAGCTCGTTTCAATGAGGGGTCATAACCTATGTTTTGGAAGCAAGAAGCGAAAATATAAAAAAAAATGAATAGCGTTTATCTTGCAGGTAAAAGATTAATACAATATAACCCACCCAAAATAGGACAGATAACGTAAATTCTCCCTACTGAAATTATGCAAATTTCAACCAGGTGTATTTTGTTTAGCCAATCAAATTGTCCAGTTTTGAAATTGGCCAATGAAAGCTCCCAACTCTAATTATGCAAATTATGAAAATGTGGCCCAGTTTTATTTTGTTCACCCAATCAAATTGTCTAGTTTTGAAACTGACCAATGAAATTGACGGAAGGCTTTATTTATCACTGATCAATATGAAAACAAAATATCATATGTTTTAAAGTGAACAAAATGGACGAGTCATGTGATAATATATATATATTATAATGGTTGGTATGCCAGCCTGCCTTCCCTGCCCTCCCTGCCATGAAGTTACTCACGGTTTATCACGGTTCGTCTAAATAAAGCTCAAACAGCACAGGAAAAAAACAATTTTCACGTAGATTTCGATCTGATGAAGACCGTCTTCAGGGTACAGACACAAAGAAAAAATACATACAGACGACAAATGAAATGAAATGTGGCGATAAAAGCTCTCGTGAGCCAAGTTCTGACTAAACGAGTGTGTAATATAACCCGAAAAGAAACCGTGGTAAAAGTAGAAAGCAAAAGGTTAAAAAAATACTGTTGGACAAATTTTGAAAAGTATTCTAGTAAGTCCTAACTCTCGGAAAAACCTGATCAATATTCCCTCCGAAAATTAAAAGGAACTGGAATTTTGAAATGTCAAGATATTTCCATGTTTTACATGAAAGTATGATAACTAGATGATTTTGAAATTAATCTTAAAACGCACCAACTGGCCCGTTAGGAGGAAATTTTAGAGTTTGGTCTTTTTCTAGCTGGTAAGGAACGGCGTGGGGATGCGCTAGGACTGTTCCCTCTATAGGGTAGTGCCGCTAAAGGAATACAAGAGAGAGTGAGAGGAGTGCGAGAGAGAGAGAGAGAGAGAGAGAGAGATTGTGTCTTATGCTAAGAAACGCTTACTAATGTCATGGAAATACAACTGTACTTTTATGGCCAGAGTTGGGTAAATTCTTATTAGTGCAAACAGAGACGGACATGACAGCTTTTTATATTGCTGCGTCGGTTTATCCTACCGATAACATTAACTTTTATTGCTTCCAAATGACAGACAGTATTTCGATCATAAGAAGGGAATTTATCGTTGGTAATACAGAGCGTCTGGAAAGTATTGGGACATGAGCTGATTATAACTAGACCAATTATTGAAATCTTTCTAGCTTCAGCATTTGTATAAGCAAAAGTACGTTAACCCGCCAAATACCAAAAATGAAATGTCTGTTTCTTCCAAAATAAATATTTTCAAGCTCATCACCAAATAAAATAACTACATTCAGAATGGTAGTACTGTGTTTTGACGATTCGAAATTTCATTTCGTTGGAGGTGTTGGCAGATGTAGCCTTGCGAATTCAATTGTTTTCTTCCCTTGAAATAAGAGTTTAAAGAAACGAAAAAGAAAGCGATATTTTTTATGCTCCCTCTGTTGGCAAGATATATAAGTTGCATGGGATTCATAATCCTTTATCCAAAGCAATGTTCATATCCGGTCTGCGCCATTAACCACCCTCCAGAGTCAAAATATTAAAATTTCAATAGGCAATTATTTCCTATAATACAACTAGAATGTTAATGAATTCTATTTTGTTTGACAGAGCTCTTATCTTTGAAGTGAAATTGTTTAGTCTTTAAAGATTTGCCTTGTTACATTTATTTGGGAGTGCCTATTGGCACTCTCCCATAAATGTTAACAAAGCAAAAGCATGTCAACAGATTTTTATGACTAAAAGTAATTTAGCACTCTACCAGTTAATGAATGTGAATTCCGCAGCACAAACAATCACACATACCCACACACAATAATGAAGGAAACACTGAGCAGATTACAGAGATTGAATATTCAGAAGTAAGTGCACAATAGCCACGAAGACATTGTAAACCATTTCAAGGGACCAGTAATTTCAAATGCAACAGCACACTGATATATATCAGTGGTGATCCATGTGCTTCGGTAGCATGATAGTAATGCTGTATACAAAGCTATGTTTGAGAACAAGGCACTTAGACATTAAAAAGTGCACATTTTCGGGGCTCCGTATTTGTTCAACCAAAGAGATGGAGAGATTTCTTAAAATGGAGCCAACAATACGCAGTCTCCTCGACTTTGAGGGTCGTAGATGAAATAAATCAAATGGAGGAATCATTCGTCTCATTTTAAGAGAACATTGTCTGCGCATCTCCTTCCAGTTATTTCCGAGACTGCATTGACTGGAACTCAAAAGAGAAATACAAGTTTCAGGTGAGTGCATTTGCGTCGTAAGTGACCACCACCCAGGCACCCCGACTGGTGGTATTATGGTTTAAAAATATATTGCCAAAGATCACCCTTTCTGTTTCTCTCAACTATTTCTGGAAAAAAGGTTCGAGCCACGTACCCCCCCCCCACCCCCCCCCTCCCCTGCCCTGCCAGAATGCGCAGTAAAATCCTACTCTATCATAGCGAGTGAATTGCTTAAGGATATTCAATAACTTTGGCTTATGGATTGATAACTACATGAGATAAATTCATCTACCAATGTTAAGACAATAAAAACTAGAAGCAAAGTGGTGGGAGCCATCACTGTGGGCCACGATTTTGAAACGGTTTGCAATTCGAACAGTATACAGCACAGTAAAACCTTCCTTGAAAGACAGCCTGTCTTGAGAGTCCAGTGAAACGATGTACCAAATAGCTGTTTTGGATTTCAGGGTCCTCGGTGTTTTTATCATTATTATATTATTATAAGAAAGAGATATTTATAATAAAAAGTCTTGTTTTCCAATCAGATTTCTGTCAACAGCCCTCTGTATGATGGATAAGGAGCTATAACCTAATGTGTGAAATTTCCAAGTTCAAGGGCAATCGATTTTTGATAAATGAAAGGTTCGGAATTGAATTACAACTAGCTGGGGGGAGGTGCCCATCTGGAACCTACATACAAAAAATTATTTCAATATTTCATTCCGTAACTGAAAAAAGCGAGGAAAACCAGTTATAACTATCAAATTTCCAAGTTGAAGGTCTATAACTCTGTTACTGCGTAAAAAAAACTGAATGAAGGGAGCAAACATAGAACTCCATCTGGAATTTGCCACAGGGAAGGTACATATCAAAAATCATTCATGTACCGCTAACATTAGTGAAGAAAGTGCGGAAAGTCCCTTATAACTGTCAAATTTCTAAGTTCAAGGTCAATACCTCTGTAATAAACCATACGAGTATAATATAATAGAAACTTGATCTGTAAGTGCTCATCAGGAAGCTACATACGGGAAATCATTTCAATATTTCCATCCACAGCTAAACTCAGGGTGGAAAACCTGTTTTAACTGTCGAATTTCCAAGTTCAGGGGCAATAACTCTGTACTGAACGAACTGAGTGGAATGGAATTGAAACTAGATCTGTTACTACCCATCAGGGAGATACATACAAAACGCATTCAATATTTCCTCCCATAGCTGAAAGAATCGCGGAAAACCTGTTTAACTGTCGAATTCTTAAGTTATGTTGCAATAACTCTGTAATAAACTAACTGAGCGGAATGGGATTGCAACTTAATCTGTTAGTATCCACCAGGAAGGTACATCCAAAAAATCATTTAAATATTTCTATCGATAGCTTTAAAAAGTGCGGAAAACATGGGACGGACGGGCGGGCTGGCTGGCTGGCTCGCGGGCGGGCGGGCGGGCGGGCGGGCGGGCGGGCGGATGGACGGACGGACAGGCTGAATAATATATCCAAACATATCGGAAAGGATATCATTTTCAACCTGACATTTAACTGGCAACTTCATCTAATCAAGACTAAACGTTACTGTTTGGCGAAATATCATTAGTTTCTGAAAGTCTAGCCTTAGCGTGTGGTTTGAAGCACGCAATCAGAAAAAACGAGTTTGTGAAACACAAAAAAAAATCAACATTGAAACGCTAATTTATTTTTCTCTGCTTTTGTCAATACTCTGGGGGACAGAAAAAACAAATTTTCTTCTCAAAAATCAATTTCTGTCACGCTTCCGAATTTGTGTCAATTTGTTAACGTTAAGAATACTCTGTGATTTATGTAATCACTTCAGGAGACGCCTAAACACGTTTATTTGCTACTTCAATCGACAAGTCTCCTGGATATATTTCGAGAACATCCATCAGACGCTGAAAGTTAATAATTGTTTCATATAATATCTTAATTTTCATTTTTTTTTTTTTTATAATTTACGTTACAATGTCTTATCCCTTATTCTTTTTACCTACCAAAAAGAGGAAATCAGTCAGTTTGTAGCTGTAAAAATGCTCAAAATAATTTAATTTTTTAACTGAATACTAAATTGAAGTCCTTAACCGAAACGTGCCTTTGGAGCTCTATCCAATGTACAATTATTAGATATATTTTCGAAGATAATTTGAAAGAGGCTGCTTTCCGGCCAGGAACATGACACGTCATACTTTCATCAAGTGGAATGGCTGCTAAGTTAGTGTGTGGGGTAGACCAATCAATATTTTCAACGTGCAGTTAATTGGTCCCAAATAATAAATATGGATTCTTCCAATTGCTGCCATTGAACTGAAGTGAAAGATACCACCAGTGTTCAAACAATTAAATATTCATTTACACGCGCTACACTATTTTCTTCAACTTGCGATGTGTAGACAACCTTTTTGGCGCCCAGCCGGTGGATATCAAATAGTACTTTCTTAACCCTTTACCTAACATGAAAAGCAGACGACACATGCAAAAAAAATTCTCGAATAACTCATTTTTTTCATTTTTTGTCTCAAAAACATAGGTTATGACCCCTCATTGGAACGAGCTCAACGAGCTCGTTCCAATGAGGGGTCATAACCTATGTTTTTGAGACAAAAAATAATGAAAATTAATTGGCAATTTTTGAGAATAGCACTGGCTGGTTTTGTCCGTTACGTTGGGTAAAGGGTTAACCAGTGGAAACTTAAAAAACAGTACACACAAATATGCAGTTCATGAACCACCACTGGGTGGACTGGAGATGTGCTAAAAATGAGTCCGCAAATTTATATTTTGCTGACACGTGAAGGTATGGTTTGATATCCACCCGACGGCCATGCCGGATGGCAGAGTACCAACTATCTCCAAAATCTGTATATACAGATTATTACAACTGACAATTGACTTGGGATGTCATATTTCGTCTCGTTGACGAGAACAGATTAGTTAGATCAAAAGAGACGCCGCAGGCTTTTGGGGGGGGGGCTGATTAACTGTTGTAATATTTTTTTTATGACGGTGGGTAACAGAAATTTGACTACGCACCTGAACTGTAACCCCCAAAAAAGAAATTATGGAATGCTTGTCCATAAAAGATAACAACAACGAAACTCGAGTTATTAATTCGAGTCTGTAAATTTGTCGTCACGTCAACGATGCCATGTGAGCCTCGTTTGAGAAGGCGATTCAGAATTTATGAGCAAAGTACAGGGGTATTATGGAGTATTTGTGGTAGTCATATAATTAAGTTTTTTGCAAGATGACTATTACAAATTGAATGAGCGTTGATCATGGAAAATGATCCAATATCTTACTCTTGATATCAAATCACATAATTTGGAATGTTGAACAAAACATTCACTCAAAACAGAATGAATATATCTTTACTTCACAATTTGGTGAAAATGATGAATTGGTCCTCTTTGTTTTCTTATTTGGTGATGTAATTCTTTCTCATTGTTACTATATTTCGAGGCTGAATTCTCCTTCGCCGGGGTTAAAGGAACACTTTATGGGGTGGCGAAGAACGCCCATGATGTTTTAATAATATTAACGTGGAGCCGTACGTACACAAACCACTGTGAATGGCCTTTAGGAATGACAGCGCATTTCTATCACTGTCTCAAGACTGCGAAATTCTCTGCGCTAAAATCTGCTGAAATGGGCATATTGGGCTTCTCCGGGTTGGTAAATAGGACAGTCCAAGTACGAACATGACATCGGGAGCCTGATTAACCCATTACCCAACGTAACGGCAAAAACCGGCCAGCGCTATTCTCAAAAATCGCCATTTAATTTTCATTATTTTTTTCATTTTTGGTCTCAAAAACATAGGTTATGATCCCTCATTGGAATGAGCTCGTACATCTCGTTCTAACGGGTTTTTTTTGTTGCAAGTGTCGTCTGCTTTTCATTTTAGGTAACGGGTTAAGAAATTTAATTTTTTTCTCTTTCAAAATACAAATATGTCCACAATAATATATGAATGGCGGAGATACAAATGCTTTAAATGGCAACACAAGTGTATATGCATGTACGCCCCAAGTGATATGCCAAAATGTATCTTCAAACCAATGTCTTGTTGCCGGTTCATGGCAGTCAAATTTGAATGAATTATTGTTGCTTGATCGTGCTTATATGTTCTGTTTAATTTTATGTACTGAATCCGATTATATCACAGTTAACCCTTTACCTAAAATGAAAAGCAGACGACATCCGCCAAAAAAATTCTTGAATAACTAATTTTTTCATTTTCTGTCTCAAAAACATAGGTTATGACCCCTCATTGGAACGAGCTCGACGAGCTCGTTCCAAAGAGGGGTCATAACCTATGTTTTTGAGACAAAAAATGAAAAATTAATTGGCGATTTTTTGTCAATAGCGCTGGCCGGTTTGGCGTTACGTTGGGTAAAGGGTTAAGACGTTGCTTCTGTGTGGTTTTGTAAATTTTCAACCACTGGACTTTTCCTGAATTGTTTTCTTCACTTGTGGTCGGTCTAAGCGCTTCCAAAGAAATTATGTTTGTGGTTGGAATTATCAACAAAAGACAAATGTAATAAAACATTTCCTGTTGTTATTTTTATAACTTACTTTAACTGGCACAATAGCCATTATTTGAAAACGTTTTGGCGGAAAGCAACTCTACCAAGATGTTTCTTTATAACCCAAGTGAATCTGCAGTCATTTAAGCAAGTTTAAAAAGACGTCACGTGGTCACCATCAGCTCGGTGCTGTCAAAATATCATGGAATGTTTTCCTTTGGTTCCTGTAAACAGTACTTTTGTTCAATATTTCTGAACTCATAGCTGAGTTGTCGAATTCGATTCGTAACTAATCGTTTCCGTATTCGTAGATGGATGGCTCACCAATAATGAATGAGTTTTGATGAAACAGGTGACAGCATCCAAACGCACCGTTCATGAGACCCAAGACAGTATCGTGTTCAGGCGTAGAACGCACTAGCATGTTCAGCATAGATTACCCGACCCATGTCAAATTTAACAACACAGTACCGAAAGTGATGAGAGAAACGTTTGGCATGGGAGTACCTCGAAGATAAGTGGTTAACGTTCAATGTGTGTCAAGTCAATGACAGTGAGGAAATATTATGGGGTATACTCTAAAAGAACACACAGTCACATTCAATATTCAAAAACAGAAGTTTTGCAAGTGGACAGCCGGTCTGTAGATGTGAATAGGAAGGTAAAGCCTTTCACCATGTGATGTTAAAGCCTATAATACTCTTTCGCATTAGCTATTGCTCGCCTTTATCCATATTTATTCCAAGCCTGCGCTTCATGTTATCGCGTGCTCTAGAGAGCAGCAATGTGTGCAATGTAGTTTTGCTTGAAGAACTCGTGGTTTATCACTATTTCTGAATCACAAAACACCGCGTTGGGCTACTGTTTATAATATACTGTCGATCACTTTCACATCACAATGACCAAAAGACAGAGGATCTGATTGGACTACAGAATTGTGTAATTTGGTAGAATTGATATGATCACGATGTGAGACTGCGGGTGGAAATTATCCTTGATGTCTACCTGAGCAATGTAGGTTGATTGGAGAACTGAATTATTCCGGTATCATAAAGAATGAAGATTTCCGTTGTGAATCTCTTTTACTCTTAACTCAGTGTAAGGCTCAAACCGACCTGTGCTATTCACAATAATTCTCCAAAGCAAATTTACCCCAAGCCAAACGGAGAACGCTAAGTCCACACTTTTACCAAGCTGTAAATCATTTTATGACTTGCTACGTATTCCCAATTCATGATAGAACACGGTATTTTATAAGGCATTCCGTACCCCATTAGTTTCTGTGAAAACGTCACCCTTCCCTATCAGATAGCGTTTTACTACGTGCAGTAGCTCGACACATATGGGAATGTAAAAAAACACCGAAAAAAATTTAAATTCTCGTATTTTCTTCCGAGTCATTTATATTTCTTGAACCCCCCCCCCCCCCCCCACCCCCAGGACCCAATGTTAGCAAAGTACCACCAGTACCATGGTAATATTTACCAGCAAGTCAGATGTGAATTTTATTTATAAGATTGGTAATTACCTTAAAATTTAAAAGAGACCTAGTCTCGAATATAGTCAGAAGCAAAACAAATCGTCTTCCCAAAGACATTTCTCAAGAGTCCTGTCGAATACGATCTGAAGAGGAAAACAATTTGCAAATCGAAACATCAACAAATCTCAAATGGCAGTCCACTAACCAATGTTCCATTTTTCGGGGTCGAAAACAGACCATAGAAAAGGAAACATCCATTAGGTTCAACAATGGATGTATATTTGAAGCGATCTCATTCCTTTCCGGTGATACTGCCACTAAAGTGGTCTGTTGAAACGCACTTTGTAAATGTAAAAATTATTACAAAATGCAAATACATGGACTGGAAAAACGTTGCAATATGTAATAATTTTTTTTTCAACAGGCCCATCAGAAACTAATTCATGTTATTATACAAGTATTAAAATAAATTTGTGTCTCTATGATTCTCTGACTGTCTTACTGTATATTATTTACACTTCTGGGGGCGCGGTGGCTTAGTAGATAGAGGTGCAGGCTGCAAGCCGAGAGGTCCTCGGTTCGAATCAAGACACTTCACCCCTATTGCCCACATCGATGGTGCACCTGTCTTTAACCAATGCTAACCCTGCTGGTGTGTAGTTAGTATGTTGGGGAGCTGGCAGCTGCTCGCAGTTGTTCGGTAGTTCTCTTCGGCTATTCCGGATTCCTCCACCCCGTAAAACTGTCGAGGTCACGATTAGCAATTGTGCAGAAATATATGACCTTAAACACCAATAAATAAATATAAATAAATAATGTGCACTTCTACGCGTATTTGGGCGAGTTTGGTGGATGTTTGAAGTTTCATTACAAAATGCAACGACATGGGCTGGAAAAACGTTGCAAAATGTAATAATTATTACAAAATGCAACTATACATGGACTGGAAAAAACATTGCAAAATGTAATAATTGTTACAAAATGCAACGAAATTGACTCGACAAGAGTTGCATTATGTAATAAACTTTTTTTTCTAATGGAATTATCGGAAAAGTTTCCATCTGATTAACTCACTTACATTTACCCGCGCCATGTGTCAATCAGCAATATATTAAACCCTACACTACCGTTTCCATTGATTTTGCAAATCTTTATTTTTCTGCTGCTAGAAGTATAAAGTTGCTGAAAGACACAGAGGCTCTTGCGGAATTGGCGAGTTATTCTCGTCCATTGAGAAAATACACGTTGACCTTATTGATATTTCTTCATGTGAAAACATTTATTTATTGTTGTTTTTAAGGTCACATATTTCTGCACAATGGCTAATCATGACCACGACAGTTTTACGGGTTGAGGAAGCCGGAGTACCCGAAGAGAACCACCGAGCAACGGCAAGCAACTGTCAGCTCCCCTACATACTAACTCCCTTCAAGCAGGGTTAACATTTGTTGAAGACAAGTGCACAATCGACGTGCAGTACGCCTCAGTACACGCCATCGTGCCCCCTCGTAGGCAATGGGAGTGAAGTGTCTTGCCCAAGGCCACAACGCGGTTGCCGCAGGTGGGATTCAAAGCGAGGACCTCTCGGCTTACAGCTTGCACCTCTACCTACTGAGCCAACGCGCCCGCTGTGAATACATTCGCCACAGGACTGTACTACAAGGTGAACTAGTCTGTACATAATTTGTTGATGCGATATTCAACACCCCACCCACCGCCATCCGACTAGTGTTGATACGATTTGATATTTTTAACAGGTTAACCACCAAAGTTGACCGGGTCATAACTGATTAACCATAATAGCAGATTACCACCAGATATCTTAGGTCTGTTATATTTACAAAAGTGTATAAATCGCGGACGAACATATACATGGTGGACGTAGTGGTTAGCTTTAGGCGTTAAGCTTTTACTAGGCTTTAGCTCACAGTTATTTATTTATTGGGGTTTTACTACACTTTCAACAGCCAGGGTTATATCGTGACGGGCAGTTTAACGGATGGAGGAAACCGGGAACCGGGACAGAAGCACCGAAAAGCGGCGAGTAATTGTCAGACTCTCCAACGTACTAACCTGGGTAAGCATTGGTTGAAGTCGTGTGTAGCATCGGCGTGTCATACGTCTTAGCAGACGTTGCCACCATGTTCCCACGTAAGCAATCGGGATTAAGTGTCTTGTTCAAGAACACAACGTGAGTGATACGGACCCGGTTCGAACCTTCGACCCATCGGTCTCAAGTTCGATAATGTAGTCAATGTGCCACCGCGCTCCCCTTTAACTCGCTGAAATGAATAAAAAAAAATTGAGTGAAGCCTCTGAACTGTTTAGGTGAACAACTTGTTACCTTTTTGCCACAGTAATCAAACAGTGATGACAAGATTTTGTGTATAAGTGGATTAAACTGAGATACTGCTGTCTGATTACTTACACTAGCCAGAACACACAAGCTAATGTATTTATCAATAATAAAGTCATTAAAATGTTCCTGGTAATCGTCAGCTTATGTGTTTTTTGGGAAAGAAGGTGTGTGTGGGTGCGGGGCTGGTGTGTGGTGGTTATGCGCACTGGAGGGTGTTTAGCCCCTGACCCCCCTCATGTGACATATCGCGGAGGGATGAAGGGAGTTGACATTGTCATCGGGACAGTCGCCCACTAGGCGTTAATTCCGTTGATAGTGGGCGTTTTAAATCCAAGGACCTGGCCGACTGAGCCAGCAAACGTAGCTATCCCATCCCAAGGACAGCCGTACTAATCTGGGACCAGGGTTACTCAGCCGCACAACCCTCTCGCTGGGCCCGAACAACGCCCAGTCACTCAACTCCGTGGTCAACCACAGCGCTCTCACCATGACGTCGCCGACGTCATAGCTACTCTAACAGTTTCTAACTCTTGATGCCTGTTGTTTCCCATTCACATACATCTTACATCAAGCATCCACACCTAGCCTGCGATGTAAGCGATGCGCACTGTATGTAGCCATGCGACTAGAGTTAGACATTGAACCTATAGTTATGTCAGCGACAGGACATTGGGGGTCCCGGGGTCCGGGAGGAGTGGAGGTCCGGGAGTGGGTGAAGATAGGTTGGGTACAAAACATACCACTAGCGTGTCCGGCATGTAAGGCACCAGGAGAATATCTTTGGACCGTAGGTCAGACACCTTAACGCTTGTACTGGCGACAGCCAGAACAGTGATTTTTAGCTTATAGCCCGGACCCGAAGTTACAGGTGCACATGGCACGCCTAATCCCAGCCCACCCGGGGTTGGGTCTATCAAAGTGTTGGTTCTGTGTTAGGAGATCGCTCGCGCTTAGACGGGAAAGGGTCTTTTCTGCAAGGTTGGTGAGGCGCGCCCAAACAGTTCAGCTGTTTCACACAACATTTCTTTATTCATTTCAGCGAGTTAAAGGGGAGCACCGTGGCACATTGACTACATTGTCGAACTTGAGGCCGAGGACTCGAAGGTTCGAGCCGGGTCCGTATCATTAACGTTGTGTCCTTGGGCAAGACACTTAATCCCGATTGCTTATGTGGGAACATGGTGGCAAAGTGTGCTAAGACGTATGACATACCGACGGTACGCACGCCTTGAACCAATGCTATCTCAGGATTAGTACGTTGGAGAGTCTGGCAGTTACTCACCGTTGTTCGGTGGGTCTACCCCTGTACACCGGCTTTCTCCACCCGTTAAACTGCTCGACACGATATGATCCTGGCTGTTGAAAATGTCGTAAAACCCTAATAAATAAATAAAAAATAAATAAATAAATTTAAAAATTAAACATTAACAGTGAGTTAGAGCCAAGTAAAAGCAATGCACCTATAGCAAAACACTACATCCACCAAACGTCGTCCATGTTGGTCCGCGACTTGTACGCATTGTATCTTAAAGAGTGATACTTCTATAAACCTCAGACCTACGATGTCTGGTGGTGATTTGCTATTGTGGTTAATCGGTTATTATCCGGTCAACTCTGGTGGTTAACCAGTTAAAATTGTCAAATCGTCTCAACACTAGTCGGTTGTTGGAGGGTGAGATGTTGAATATCGCATCAACAAAGTATGTACAGACTAGTCCGTCTTGCAATGCAGTCCTATGGTGAATGTATTCACATGAAGAAATATCAATATGGTCAATATGTATTTTCTCAATGGACGAGAATAATCCGCCAATTATGCAAGAACCTCGGAGTCTTATCAGTAATTTTGTACTTCTAGAAGAAGAAAAATAAAGATTTGCAAAATCAATGGAAACGGTAATGGAGGGTCTAATATATTGCCGATTGACACATGGCGTCAATTATCGATATCACATAATATCGTGCAAGGCCAAGATTAAGTCAGGAAATGTTCCGAATGCACATTATCTGCAGTCACATAAGTGAATTAATCAGATGAAAACTTTTCCGATAATTCCATGGGAAGAAAAGTTTATTTCACAATGCAACTCTTGTAAAGTCAATTTCGTTGCATTTTGTAACAACTATTATATTTTGCAACGTCCATGTAGTTGCATTTTGTAATAATTATTACATTTTGCAACGTTTTTAACAGTCCATGTTGTTGCACTTTGTAGTAAAACTTCTAACATCTACTAAACTCGCTTAAATGCGCGCGTAGAAGTGCAAATAATATATCGTAAGGCAATCACAGAATCACAGAGATAAAAATTTATTTTATTATTTGTATAATAATATGAATTAGTTTCTGAATGCCCTGTTGAAAAAAAAGTTTATTACATTTTGCAACGTTTTTCCTTACCGTGAAGTTGCATTTTGTAATAATTATTACATTTTGCAACGTTTTTCCCGTCCATGTAGTTGCAGTTTGTAATAATTATTACAAAGTGGGTTGTAACAGTAATAATTATTACAAAGTGGGTTGTAACAGTGGTCGCAAAAGGAGCCACTTGGTTAACTCTCGCTATACTCAGGTTTTTCACTTAACACGACTAGTTGACGACACCTGGGGAGAAAGCCAAGCTTATAATTTTCTGTCAGAACGAACTCAACGAGCTTTTTCTACGAGGGGTCAGGAGCTACGTTTTGGAAGCAAACAATGAAAAGATAATAACATATGAAATACTTTTTTTCGGGAATAACGCTGTACAATTATGGCCGTTAAGTAGGTGAAGAGTTAAATAAATAAATAAAACTTCAAGCTATTTTCCGACTTAAATGAAGACATTTATTCTTCCGCACAATAAACATTTGAGATTTTTGCAAGCATTAATAAATGATTTGCGACCTTTGCCTCAGGTCACGAACGCAATAGGTTTTCAGTGAAGCACGCAGCGGAAGATATGGTGTCGCTAATAAGTGATTGATAAGACACTGGAGCAGATTTCCAATTTCCTGGCACAGCAATACGAGTGCCAAAATTCATTTCGTTTACAACGATTGAGCCAAGTGGATTTCGATCAATTATCGATATCACATAATATCGTGCAAGGCCAAGATTAAGTCAGGATATGTTCCGAATACACATTATCTGCAGTCACTGTTCTTTTAAATGGCTCACCTCCATTCTCGGGGTTATCTATTTGTCGTAAGCTACCATTTATCGTAATAACCATATGAACTCCTAATTCATAATTATTTGGACAAGATGGCGCAGCACATACCAAATCGATACGGAGAATCAGCCGCAACCATTAAATCTATAGGGCTGTAGAAGTAAATTATTACTGAACTCCCTATGAATATAAGAGGATTCGTCCACTTTGCTGTAAATTATATTCCTTAGACGGATCCCATTTAACCCTTTACCTAACGAATCGCCCGCATCCGCCCGCGTAATATGCAAATTCAGCAGTTGAAAAGATATTATTTTTCAAAAAATTTCAACAAAACCATATCATGTGACCCCTCGTTGGAACGAGCTCGTCGAGCTCGTTCCAACGAGGGGTCACATGATAAGGTTTTGTTGAAATTTATTGAAAAAATTCAAAAAGTGATATTTAAAATAAATTTTTATATCGTCTGCGTTGAGTAAAGAGTTTTTTTGTTTTTTTTTAATATTTTTATTCAGATTAAATGTTGTATACATCTCTAAGTAAAAAAAATGGTACAGAATGCATGTTAAACGCAGTTATCTACTGACGTGCAGATTTAAGAGACAAGTATTTTCTACCTCGAGAATTACAGAGAAACATAAGTTTACTAATCAGTATCAGGGTAGTGTTGAATAAGGAAGTATGGGCTTTTCATGAAAAAAAGGAAAATACTTGTAGTGTCGAGGGGTGTTGTCCCGTGCGTACAAGGAAATTACTGAATAGATTGATAGATCAGGGCTTGTAGAGATTCCCATCTGGTCTTTATCGATTTTTTTTCTTTTCAGAGTACATATGAAGTGAATATAGCTCAACTTCACGATATTGACGAAGGACTTCAATAAAAGCCTGGAAGCTCGGTTGACACTTTCTCACTCTGCATGAATAAATGAACTTTTCATATAGGAGAGTTCGAAGACTGAGGGAGTGTTCTTGTGGACAGGGACGCTTATTATTATTATTATTATTATTATTATTATTATTATTATTATTATTATTATTATTATTATTATTATTATTATTATAACCAATGAGGATGAAACTTTGATGTCAATGGAAGTAGATTATCACATTTTTCTTGAAGTCGGTCGGCCAGTTGCAACAAAATTGTTCCTGTCACCGAACATTCGAAGAACAAGTGTAACACTGTCTCCTTAGTGTTACAGCAAAATGTACACAATTCAGTCTCCGATAGTCTACACTTAAAAGGTCGAGTATTCGTGAATAATGCTCCCTGCAAAATTTTATATTGCAAAGTTTGGAGATAAATACCGTCAGTTGTTAAAAACCACATTTGTATATAGACCTCCAAGCATCGGCTTCGACATCGATGTGTAAAAGTTTGTTCCATTTTTTCCTGAGATCGGGCTGGGAGCAAAGCCATTTGTTGTAGGAATAATAGATAAACTGTTTTGTTAACCATGGTGGTTTCTTTTAATTTATCTATCAGTGTGTTCTGGACCGACTCCGATTTTTTAATGAGTTTAATTTCAATTTGCCATCGTTTTGGAATCGCATTTCTTATGCCTTGGAAGACAGTGTTGGGTGTTTTTATGTTAAATTTTGTGGAGAAGGCTTCTAAGCTGAGGAAACCACCGCTCTCACTCAAGAGGTCGTTAAGAAAAAATATACCTTTGTCACACCAAGTTTGATTTTAAATACATTATTATTAATTTTTATATTTTTATTGTAGAATACGGGTTGGGAGCAGATTTCTTCAAAAGTCCGTTGGAGACTTATCTTCTAAAAGAGACCAGGCCATGAGAACGTTTTTCCAAAAACTGTTTGAGTGTTCCCCAACCTTTCTTAGCCCTTCTTGCATAAAAACCATGTTTTGAAACCGCCATATTTTTCAAAGTCGTCTAGAATAAGAGTTTTCCAAGGCGCCATTATGTTCGGGTCTATCCACTTCTTAATCCAAATCATTTTTAAGAAATAGCTGTATGACCGAATGTTTGGAAACTTGATCCTCCCATTCTCAATTTCGTTCATTAGAATATTGCGTTTAATCTTTTCACCTTTTCCAGACCATAGAAACTGAAATAGTTGAGTAAAGAGTTAAGAGTTCAATGTCAACATAGTTTGGCACATTCTTCATTGGTTCAGTGAAATGTTTTGGAAGAATTATCTTGTCCAAAACGTTGAACCCCCAGTTAACTCTTGAAAGCATAGGAAAATAACACGGAATTTCTGTACATTTGATAGATCATTAACACTAGCCGTCATTTATTTATTTATTGGTGTTTTTAACCCTTTACCTAACCTGAAAAGCAGACGACACTTGCAAAAATAATTCCTGAATAACTAATTTTTTTCATTTTTTTGTCTCAAAAACATAGGTTATGACCCCTCGTTGGAACGAGCTCGACGAGCTCGTTCCAACGAGGGGTCATAACCTATGTTTTTGAAACAAAAAATGAAAAAAATAATGAAAATTAATTGGCGATTTTTGAGAATAGCGCTGGCCGGTTTTGGCCGTTACGTTAGGTAAAGGGTTAAGGTCACATATTTCTGCACAATGGCTAACCATGACCGTGACAGTTTTACGGGTGGAAGAAGCCGGAGAACCACCGAGCAACGGCGAGCAACTGTCAGCTCCCCAACATACCAACTCCACACAAGCAGGGTTAGCATTGGTTGAAAACAGGTGCACCATCTACCAACTGAGCCACCGCGCCCCCACACTAGCCGTCTAACAGATGTCTTTATTCAACTGTCGTTTCTCTGCAAAGTGGATGAAAGAAGCCTTATTAGAAACAAAATCTCAGAGTATATAATTTTGTTTCTCTCTACTATTACCGAAGCTGTTAAGTTCAAACCATCTTCTTTCTGTATGGCATCAGAAGCGAGCAGACTCGACTTCAGTCTTCTATATAATTATACCATTCAACGAAGATGAAATGGTATATTGAAACTGGCTGCCTTTTTGCCGAAAATCGTTTTCGGACAATTCTTCACTCACTCATACACATGAAATCTGGCACACTTGTCGTTCGATACCTTACCTTGAATTTGTCGTGTTTTGTGTTAACTGGTTGAGGGCTACACTATTTTGATGGTCTGAATTTGTTCATCAAAATTTGTTTCATTACAAATTTTTCAAGAGTGCCCAAAGGCACTCTTCAATAAATTGTGATAAAACAAATTTATATAAACGAAACAGTATTTGCGTTTGACTGAATATGAAACATGAGCAAAGAAAATGTTGGCCTTTGCTCTGGTACCCTTATTTTTGAAAGCCCTGATAGTGGCTTCTAGCACTCAACCAGTTAACTTTTTCTAAACAGTTTAATTTCAAGGTAATTTTTAAGCATATATAATATCCGCAAAATCATATCTAAAATGTGTTGCCCTTCTAGGAAATTCTCAACGGTTATGGCCGAAGGACCAGTGACGTCAGACGGCCAGGGATCTTAAAAATTAAAGTTCGTTCGATTTGCATGAAGTTTTAGTATGTTGCAAAACTATAAATATAGTACAAAGTTGTTTTTTTTATTTTCCGATTTACCGGGCATATTTGACGTTCCTATGTCATTTGAAGTTTTGGCAATTTTTCCCACTTTTGAACCTAAAACTGGCAAATTTAAGAAATGAAAAACTTCCTACTTACGTAACCTACGCTTTTGAAACTGCAGACACTTATTTGTTACGTGACTGTTCTATCAAATGGTTATAAGATAGCTGTTAATGACGTCATACGTTTGACGTTAAACGTCATTTTAAAACAATTTTGGTTTCTGGTATATACAAAAGGCTTTGTGCTGCTAATGCTTTGGAAATATAATCTTGCATTAAAAACACTTTTAAAAAATGCAGTTTTCAGCCAACAAAAAAACGTCTTTGTGGTGCCGTTGCGGTGACGGTATGACGCCAACGTCGCAAAAATCAACATTTGTCCGATCCGTTGGATTAAATTTTAGTACGATGTAGGGCTCAAAAACTAAAAAGACCCATATTTTTTTTTTTTTTCACCTATTGTCATTTTGACGTTTTTACATCATTACAAACTCGGGCGTTTTGAAATATAGTCGATTTTGTATCGCCGAAAACTGAGAAACTACAAAAGATACCGCAACAATTGGCAATTATGAACTACAATGGTTGAATAAAAATAGAAAATTATTACAATGAAATTTTCAAAAGACAAAAGTGGTTGGAACAGAAATGAGTGAATATACAAGAAAAGCGAATACCTTTTAAAAACAACCTGATGATTTGAGTTTTGGAGAGTCTAGATTAAAAGAATAAAAACAATTTTAAAAGTTATTAAAATGGTTGATTACTTTCAGAAATGACAGAATTTTGAGCGGGCTCGTTTGATAAAATAAATCTCTTAGAGATCACACAGTGAAATACTGCCCTCTGACATGATGAGAATCATTGCAATGTAAAAGAATGTCCTCCACTGTCAACACCTGTTGGCAAGGAACACCCTCTGGTCGCACACCACCCTCTAACAGAAAAAAGAATATGTAAGTCGTATATAACAAATATGGCTTTGCAAATGTTACACGACGAGGAATGATCGAAAATATCTGGTTGGAAGCGATGGAAATTGACGCTATGACATTCAGGGCGACCTCTTTCAAAAAACATTAAAAATTAAATTTCACCGATAAAGATGAAATCAAGTGGTGACATTTTTGTTCATTTTAGCTCAAATGATATTTTAGTACTTAAAATTCCAAATGTGTAAATACCTCCTGGTGTATTATTTCATATTTATGCTATTATCAATTATTTTCATTGAAAAAGCTAATTTTGTAACATGCATAGCTCGCCAGTTACAAATGACACAGTATTGAATCTTCAGTTACCCTCTTCTATTTATTTGGACTTGTTTATTCAATTTTTACTTTCGATGTGGACTATGAGAGGGTTTATTTCAGTCCCACTTGAAGGCCGAGCCGACCCGTGACATCATGGGCGGCCAATGGCCGAAAAAAATTAAATGCGTTCGATTTTCACGAAATTTCAGTATTTTGTAGATCTCCAATTTTTTTTTTTTTTAAATTGTTCTTTATGTATCATGTAACGTCATATTTGACGTTACGTCATTTCGTATTTTCACATACATACCCTCCCATTTTGTGACAGTCCAACTTCAGCAACTGCAAGAGATACCGCTTCCATACTTTACTTATAAAGAAATTTATTCAGTGTCCCATTCGTATTCACATTGACATAATATATTCAATGCTAGGATGCTAAACCCGACCGAGTACAAGAAAGCGTTAAAATTTCATTGTATAAAGTTGAAATTTAGTGACATTTTTGTCGATATGATCTCAACACCTTCTCCGTGAAGTGACAAAAATGAGCGTTGAGCTCACTTGGTTGAAAGGTATCTGGAGATTCACTCTGAAATCTTAAGTAGACTTTATATCAATGTACCTGTCTTTTGATTTGCTATTTATTTATTTATTTATTTATTTATTTATTTATTTATTTATTTATTTATTTATTTATTTATTAAGGTTTAACGACACATTAACAGCCAAGGTCACATCGTGTCGGTGACAGTTTTACGGGTGGAGGAAGCCGGAGTACCCGGAGAGAACTAGCGAGCAACGACACGAGCAGCTGCCAACTCCCCAACATCGTAACTCCGTACTGCAGCACAGGCAGGGTTAGATTGGTTGAAGAAATGCGCACCATCGACGTGCAGTACACCTTAGTACACGGCGTCATCGTCCCTATGAGGACAATCGGGGTTAAGTGCCTTGCCCAAGGACACAACACGGGAGTCCGAATTGAGCTTGATCTGCTACTCAAAGCTGGATGTAGTGCGGAAAGAGACAAGTGAATGTAGGAATGCTTGCAATGACACATGATGAGAACAGCAGCTAGAAGATGGCCACATGTATTCGGTTACATCCACTGGATGTTTTGCCTGCCTGCATTCACATGAGAACGTGTACAACGGTTCATTCTTGAACTTATATGGGACTGAATTTTTCATATAACAATGCCAATAAGCATTGGAAAATCATTAGCCCTATGATAATTTCGGAGACAGATATAAACATGCATACAAGTACTGTGGTCGCACAGCAATCTTTCCATTAAATCGTGATTTGCCCGCAGTACATTTATACCATTGCTTTTATATTTCAAAGATTAAAACATTGAAATCAGGAATGAATCAATACAAACCATCCTGAAAAAATACTATTTTTCGTGGTTCTAGCCCTTTAGAATCTGCGGCGTCCGCCGCGTAATTTACAAATTAAGCAGTTAAATAAATATATATTTTAAAATAAACAACACAAACATATCCCGAGACCCCCCTCATTGAAACCAGCTCGCAAAGCTCGTTCCAATGAGAGGATCACAAGTTAGATTTTGTTAAGTTTTTTGGACAAATGTAAAAAATAATAAACTTTGATCTCGTCTCCGTTGGTTAAAGGGTTAATTCGACAGTTGAGATTCTATGCTCTGTTGTGTGAGCAGAAGGCCGACAGAGAAATTCGACCAAATCTCGACCCAGTCGAAATTCTCTCTTCGTGTTTGCAATAAAAGTACCATATCAGTATTCCAAGGTATAGTTAATTCACATCGATCATTACAATCTTTCAATGGTACATAAATGAATATTATTCGATTTTTTCTTTTATTGCGAGCAGAGGGCTGTTGTCATTTCCGCGAATCTATTGTAAAAGAACTTTTCAAGAGACTTTATTGGTTTATTTTGTTAGTAATAAAGAGGAGTGCAAAAGCTATTTTTCTCTCGATTCACAACACGATGTGCTTCCTGTAATGCAAGTGATAGCAGGAAATGATGTCGAAAAGGAGATTACAATTTTCTTGATATTGAATTTAACAAATACTAATGGAAGGATCCGCGTGTTCACGACATATTTACACGTTTACGGAAATACCGTCAATAGGGTATTGACAGAGAAAGAAATGTTTTTCTCTATAAATCATAACGTTCCTTCCAGTGTACACTGACCCTTAACGGGAATGTCTCCAGAAACATCCAATAAAATATGTGTTCCCCAATGCTGACTTCTTCCGCAGATGTTTTCTTGATTCAGTACTCAGCTGCTAACCCTGCAGCCGCGACTTATACAATACGGGATACAGTGAAATGCACTAGTCTGTCTTGCTTTTTGAGGAGGTTCAGTAATAATTTAATCCTAGCACCCCATATGCCCAGATAGGAGTTTAATGCGTTGCCTACCCATGGCTGGCCATTTCTTGCTTTACGCAAAATTATTCCTACTTGCAAATGTTAAATGTGAAAACGGGCATTGCGTTTGTACGTTTTATTTAACTTATTCTATAAAAACGCCCCCGTTTGACATTCACCATTTTTGGAGTGTTTTTTTATTATTTATTATTTTTTATTTTATTTTTTTTTTTTTTGCAATTCCACGTGCTCTGTTTCATTTCTTTTTAGGCCTTCAATATAATTGATGGTGAATCAACTACGCAAACAAACCAACTAATGACGTGACATCTCAACGTCCAAAGTCTTAAACCTACGCTCGATATGATACGATATGAGCTTCCTATAATCATGATGTTTGCGTCTTCATCGAATCATGACTTAGTATCAGTGATTCTAACTCCAGCCATGATGTACGTGGATTCCATGAACCTGTTCGGAAAGACTTTTCCACTGGAGGTGGCGCCATAGCTATATATGTGAACAAATCTTTCTTATAAACATCGCCGGGTTCCAGAAGCTGATAATTTAGAATGCGACTGGTTAGAAATTTTAGTAAGAACAAAAAGCTCCTGTTCGGCTCTTTCTATTGACCTCCAAACTAGGAGTATAATACACGGGAGATAATCTTCTCATGTATTGATTTGAGGTCTAGATGCTCGCATTGTAATAACTGCTGACTTTAACCCATAACGAATCGGCCACATCCGCCCGTGTAAATTACAAAGTAAGCACTTGGAAAAAAACATATTTTTTAAAAAACTTTCAGCAAAACCATGTCATGTGACCCCCCCCCCCCCCCCACACACACACACACACACCCATTGGAACGAGCTCGTTGACCTTGTTACGTTTAGATGTCACATGATATGGTTTTGTGGAAATTTTTTTGAAACTTTTGAAAAAGTAATTTTTAAGTTGATAAATTTCGATATCGTCTGCGTTTCAGCAAAACCATATCATGTGACCCCTTATTGGAACGCGCTCGGTGAGCTCGTTCCATTATGGTGTCATATGATATGGCTTTGTGGAAATTTTTTGAACTTTTGAAAAAATAATATTTAAACTAGACGAGTGATTCTGTAGAATCACAGGCTTTTCCTGGCGTACAGAAACATTAAGCCCTTTGAAGAAATATTTTACAAAATTTCAGCTCCCATGTCTCTGAACATGTAGGTACGCATTTATTTATTTATTTATTTATTTATTTATTTATTTATTTATTATTTATTGGAGATTAACGACACTTTTGTTAGCCAGGGTCACCTCATGTCGGGCTGTTTTACGGGGAGAGGAAAGCCCGAGTACCCGAAGAGAACCACAGAGCAATGGCGAGCAACTGTCAGGCTTCCCAACATATTACTCACTCCACACAAGCAGGATTAGCATTGGTTGAAGACAAGTGCGCCATCAACGAGCAGTACGTCCAAGCACACAACACCACCATGCCACCACGTGAGCAATAGGGGTGAAGTGTCTTGCCCAAGGACATAACGTGGTTGCCGCAGGTGGAATTTGAACCAATGATCTCTCGGGCTTGCAGCATGCACCTCTACCTACTGAGCAATCGTGCATTCATGGGTGTGCATACCGATATTGCCCGGTTGAAGGGTTAACACAACGTTAAATCAAAAACCCATCCCACCTGTGCAAAAACCCGCTTGAAATCAGTCAAAACTCATTTTAATGGAGAAAAAAAAATTGCCAACCCTAAAAAGTTTATCAGTAAAAGTCGCTCATTTAGTCGATTTCCTAGAGAAATTGGTGTTAATGTCCCCAAACAATGCGACCAAAACTTTTGATAAACTTACTCATGTTTACAAATAGCCGAGGTCCATGTGGTGTTCACAATTATTCCACTGTCTCTCCTGGCTCCACGAGTTGTTGTGGTTGAAGGTTTTACTATTAAGGAAACAACAAACGCAATCGGGACCCATCCCATGTCCCTTTATTGGTAAAATTACCTCAGGTGACAAATTTCAGCTCGATATTTGTGAATGTAGGAGTGCGTGCATCTTGTCCTTGTATAAGGGCCGCCGAATGAAGGGTTAAAAACAACTATGTACCTAAAATTCCCCCGTTATGTTGATCCTAACAAAAAATACCCCCAAGTACCAAATTTTAATTCCATATCTCTGAGCCTATAGGAGTGCATATCGGCGTTGTTCTGGTTCAAGTGTCAACGCCATGTTGAATGTAAATCACTCGAAACCCTTCAGAAGATATTTTAAAGCAGAAAACGTCACTCGAATAGACAAACGTTACCCCCGACCGGGGTCAAATGGTCATAGAGCTCAAATGGAGATTTTCTTCTTTTTTCATAAAACTATGCAAGGAGGCCCATGGTGAATTTGCTTTTTTCAGTAGTGAGAAAATGAAAATTTGCATTACCCGAAACATGGTTATGCTAATTTTTTTTTATAACCTTTTAATATGTTTGCATAACTTTTTGTGTTTTGTATATACCTATTTTTTACAGAGTCTTCGATATTTAATTACGTGCAAAATAAATAAATAAATTTATTAGCCAGTGCTAATGTATATTCTGCTGCAGGCTCCCATTCATGGACGTACGGGTAGGATGCCCTTCCCCCACCCCTGAGAAAAGAAAAGAAAATTGGGTAGAATTCCCACATTATGAATATATGTGTACATCTCACACTAGGCCCGGCCCGGCCCGGCCCCCACCCACCCCCACCCCCCCCCCCCAAAAAAAAAGAGAAAGGAATTATATAGAAAGAAAAATGTCCTGTGAGACCTATTCAAACATAAAGCCTCATGCAGCTTTGGATGATAATGTCAGGTAAAGGGTAAAATAAACTCTTTGACAGCTAATGTGAATAAAAAGGGATACGATATCTACAGAGCAAATATGTGTCGCATCCCTCTCGCCAATGAACCTAAAACAGCTTGGAGTAAATTACAACGTTGCCCCCCCCCCCCCCTCTCTCCCTCCAATTTGTTTGGTGCAGTAGATAAAATCTACATCAGTAGATCAGCACCCTTTGCGACAAGGGGGTGCATTCATTCAAAACAAGGTGTGAGCATGTACTTCCCTAAGGTTTCTCAAGGAGAAATTGGTGTACGCATGTCCTCATTCAATGCTGCGACCAACACGTTATTGCTCTGCTTGAATATTTCATGCTTGAAGAATTAATGGTACGTTGCACAGAAAACTCGCCCTGTCCATGTTATCCCTGATAAGACATTACCCTTGAGACAGCCTGAATGACAATTTTCAACTCAATGTACGCGAAAATGTAACAGTGCCTTAGTTAGAGGGTTAAAGCGCCGTGAGA
The DNA here is from genome assembly GCA_031216915.1 of Pictodentalium vernedei. NCBI lineage: Eukaryota > Metazoa > Mollusca > Scaphopoda > Dentaliida > Dentaliidae > Pictodentalium > Pictodentalium vernedei. The sequence goes on from CM062294.1 coordinate 316,479,335, forward strand.
TAAGTCGATGCCCACCTGTGTCCCTTTGTTGGTCAAAATACCGTTCCTGGTATTTGCCTTTGGTAAAAATGTAAAATCTAGATCAGCTGTGGCTATGACGTACGAACAGGATCATAAATCAGTGAATTAAGCATGATGCTAAAATAATAGGGTATGATACTAAATTAATATAGCATGATACCCAAATAATAAAGCATGATGTTGAATTAATTCAGCATCATACTCAAATAATTAAGTATCATGCTTAATTATTAGAGTATCGTGCTTTATGACCCTCCCGTACATGAACCTGATTTCAGCATCATGCTATATTATTTATGCTGCATTCATAAAATCGTGCAAAATAACTCAAATACTCAAATAATATAGTATGGTGCTAGAATAATATAGTATGATGCTGAATTAATTCAGCATCACACTCAAAAACCCGTCAATCACATTTCGCTAACCAATCAGTGGCGCCGATACATCCACGCTGGGGGCATGTCCCAGAAACAAACAATGTTGATGCAAACATCAAGCCGCAGAGTTAGAATCTTTCAGAAGATATCTTTTGTATACATATCATGAATCGTTTCATTGGATTCTCTTTAATGATACATCAGGGTACATAATAAATTAAACACCGAGAATTTGAGCAGTGCTTGTTTACGTTTGTAAACAAGTTCTGTTTTACTGTTGAAATATGACTCGTTAATTATAGTTTGGGGTGTGTGCTCTAAAGTGAGCATGAAAGGTAAGAATGGTTTGATAAACTTGACATTGCACTTGATATAGCCATAGAGACTGAAAGCAGCTTTAAAAACCAATAAATAAATGTAAATTTGAAAATGCACAGTCACCAGAAAGTACGCAGTCCCCCCGAGTCCCCAATGCCATTGACCGAGTTTTTCCCTAGTCCCTCAATCACTATTTTAACCAGCTGAGAGTTTTGTGATCCCGAAAAGGTGAAGGACTGTCAGACACAACCAGCAGTACAGCACGTAAGAATCGGGCCCGGCTCCCGGAACTTTGCCCGAGAAACGTGTGTTAAATTGCCATAAGAACCGGAGCTTTTACCAGAGCAACTCTTTCATGTGCAAGTGGTGTACGCGCTGCATATATAGTATGCTCAAAATGTGTAGTGATATATGTACACGCAGGGCTGTGGGTATATAGTAGAAGTATGTGATGGAATGTCGATGGGGGAAGGTGAGTTTTCCTGCAAGTTTTCCCCGCGAAACGGTTGACGTTGCTATTGACGACGTGACATCACTGTGGGCGTGCGCGACGTCATAGAAACGTTAACTGCCTGTGTTGTACACTGTACAATCTGACATAATGTTTTTCGAGCCTGAGGTGTCGAGTTTCTCGAACTGGCCTGGTATGATAGTAGCGGTATATATCCCTGTAAATCCCCTGTTAGCCTTTGGTACTGCTAATCGACCGAATGCATTGTACTTCTAGTGTGATATTTTGAGGTAGTCCTTCGTCGTTTAGAAATGCAGTATAGTATGGACGATATACGCCATGTAGGTCCCATTTCAGTCCTTGGTACTACTAATCGACCTAAAGCTTCATAGTTTTTCTGTACCTAGTATAGGTAGTGTGTAATGCTAGTCTATATTGTGTGTGTGTGGGGGGGGGGGGGAGTAATGCATGGTTGTGCATGCCACCGATTGTATAGGAAGTACATTATTCCAGGCCAAGCTGAATTTTGACGTGCGGGTGGGGGTAATGCAGGCTTGTCTAGTGTGGCAGTATATGCTACACGCTATGTACCTTTATTGGTCTACTGTTATCACTTTATATTACTATCCGCCCAAGGCTTTATATTATCATATAACTGGTATAGGTGGTACATAATGCTTGGTGAAGCAGTATTTTGGGGGTGGGGGTAACACATGGCTGTCTAGTGTAGTAGTATAAGATGTAAGGTATGTCCTCCCGCTGGTTCAGTGGTGATCCATGACACTATACATCCACCTAACGTTATACTGTCCTTAGTATGTATGGATAGTACGTAATGTTAAGTGCCGTAGTGTTATACTCGGTTGCCTGGTAGAGTAGTAGAGGAGGAACTCTGTGTATACCATAGGTCTACTATTAGCCCTTAGCAATGATTTTTCAGTAACTACTCGAACGCTTATTAAAAGAAATTGGAATAGGCATGAAAACGTTCGAGCAAGCAAGAGTGGAATGATAGTGGTATTATCTGCGACCCGTAGCGGCAGCAGTGTAATGATAGACACTATGAGCTGCAGTAGTACCATAACTTAGTATTGGTTGAAACACAGTGCCGAATAGCAGTAGCCGATAGTATTAGCATGAGGCAGTAATGGTCCACAACTATGAGGGTGATAGAAGACTATAGTACTGGTTGACTACAATAGTATTGAATCAAACGACAGATGGTGGTGACTATGGACAAGTAGTGGCCTTGAAGCTACGAAGGTTTCGGGGTGGCTAAGAAGGCTGGGACAAACGAGTACTAGGAGTCATAACTATCTCAGATATCCTGCAAAAGATATCCTATAAAGGATATCCTCAAATGGATATAAAGGTATCGTCAAAAGGTATCCCCAGATATCTGCCATAAATGATTTTGGGCCTAACAAACGCGAGGTATGTTTCTGGATCGAACTAAAAACGATAAACGATGAGCGCGTTTACCGATCGTTTGTAAACGGAATGGGAAACGCAAATACATGATAGGCCTTCATATATCTATATACTTTCATATTGAAGCGTTGAGAAATCCATTTTTTAATTGTTTTGTAGGCTTACTCGATTGCTTGTGGAATTCTGTTTAGATGTTCGACCGCAGATTCGTGGTCTTGACACGCTACCGCTCCAGATCTCATCAACATTTAATAGAAATGGTCTGAGACTTTTAAAACACTCTTTTAAAAGCGTTATTATTCCACCTCAAACTTGTGATGTGAATGAGAATGTTCAGCCAGTATTCTCGTATAATTTGTAATTTCACTTTAAATCAAAAATAAAAATACCTCGACAAACATGCAGAGGTTTGACCTGTAGGCCCACCTAGTCCTGATGTTCCAAATTATCGACGTCAGTTAATGCAATGATCGTGATCTATCCCTCTTTCGGTTACAGAAAATTATATGATCTGTTTATACCCGTTGTTATTGATGTACAATTAGAGAAAAGTTTGTCGTCCTCCCCACACAATCCAACAGACTTCAATATGTTCGCTTTGGCTGAAGTTTCAGTTGAAAGTAAAACGACGAGAATGTGCTCGAGTTTGAGAAAGATATGGCCTGTGGAAAATTCGCATTTAATAAGATTCATTCACACTATTTGGCTTACATCTGCCACAAAAGTAACCGTAGGTGAACAGATACACCTTCAGCCCCCCCCCCCCCCCCCCCCCCCCCACACACACACATACATCGACTGTCAAAATCTAATTATTTTTCCACTTCTTTTCTAAAGAAATAACGGCTGTGATTCCTCACTGTACATGCTATAGTTCCAAATACAGCCCATATATGTTTTCGGTGTCCAAAAATGATTTTTTCGCAGTAAGCCTACACGTAGGCTCCATTGCAGAAATTTATCTGCAGGCGATTGCTGTTTAGACTGGTTGTGGGGTTCAGATAATTAAATATTGATTAAAAAGAAAACCCATTTGCCAAAGTTTGTGGTGTGGGTGTGATTAAGTTCCGTCAGTGATCAGTAAAAATGATTGGTACTGATCGAGAGGTAATCAATCGAGATTTATGGAAAAATGTATACATATATAAAAAAGAGGCTTCTCCACCAGTGATGAAGTACTGCTGTTTAAACGTGACCATACAAAATAGAGTGCTTATCGATGGAGCAAACAAAAGGCAATATTGTGGTTTGTGCATCCGCTCAACACCGGAGAAGGGCGGTCATTTCAGTGATTCGATATTCTAATGAACTCACTCCGGGAAATGGTTAAGTAAACCGTACTCAAACGACAGAAAAGAATGAAAGTTGGTTTGAATTATTTATTCCACAAAAACGTTTGATATAATATGCCAGGCAGAGTGTGCGTTTTTCACGAAGGCAAACGTTTTTTTTTATAATTTCAAACACGTGCATGGGAAGTAGGATATTATGTTTGTGTCTCAAAATTTTGCTCCTATGCATATCGACCCATTGTAATATCTTGAATCAAACAATGATCTGAAATGCGTGGACAACTTATATTTTTCTTGAGGTTGTCAAGTAGCCTTATGCAAACAAACAAACAGTACATGGATAGTGGACGGATTTGGAAACACCCACCGAGGGTAAATTCTACCCAGATAATACCTCAAGTTTAGTGAAACTGCGCAAAAGAAACCATTTAAAAATTATCAAGGCGGCTCCCTTATGTAATCAGAAGCTGTGTCAGAGTCGCCGGAGCTTAATTCGTAGTGTGGGGGGTATTTGTGATTACGGTCTCTCTTTCTGACTGAGTCAGACACCTCACTAGGAGATTAGTGACGTAATCAAACAGCTACCAATTATTGTATAAACCTGACGTTTCCATTAACCTTATATTTCGACGTGGTTAACTTGAAATAATCGTCCTAGCAGAATCACTTAATAGCCTAAACCCTCGCCCGTTTGACACAGAAAATTAGGTTGTTTCTAGCTCATCTTGACAAAGTCAAGCTGAGCTAATCTCATCGTGCCCCTCGTCCGTCCGTCCGTCCGTCCGTCCGTCCGTCCGTCCGTCCGTCCGTCAACACCATGTTTTGGTCTTCTCCTCCAAAACCACTAGGCCAATTCAAGTGAAAGTTTGTGTGAGTGATGATCCCAAACGGGCATTGCATTTTTGTTCAACTCAGCACGCCAGCCCTATGGGGGGGGGGGGGGGGGAGTGGGGGAAAATGCTACAAAACAAAATATTTTTAAAATCTTCTTCTCATGAGCCCAGTGTGTACAATGACTTGATATTTGTTATGGAGCTTCCTTTTGAGGTGTAGGATCAAGTTTGTTCAAACGAAGTTCGTGAAGCAATATTTGGCTTTGTAATACGAGGGGTAAGATTTTTGGCCCCTGCCCCAAATTTCTATTTTCTGAACCGATGGTCCGGTTTGAACCAAATTTGGTATGTGGTGTTATTGGGTCATAAGTACTTGACTCATGCAAAAAGAAAATTCCCGCATCCCGATGGGAAACCCATGGGGGCTAAAAATTGAAATATTTTCAAACTCCTATATTTCCAAAACCACACAGAACAGAGAGCTGTTTTGGCATGAAGTATCCTTAGGACCAGTAGAATTGAATGGTAAAAAAAAAATTGCCATCGGTTATGTTAGGGTGTTCTGTAATTGGGCATCAAAAAATATGCTGAGTCAGCATATTTGCAAACGTTTAAAAATCTTTTCTCCAGAACCAATCATCAGAATTTTTTGATATTCGGTATACAGCATTAATATGGGGGTCAGGTACAAGTTTGTTAAAATAAAGCCCATTGGTTCATATTTGAGCTCAATACATGAGCCCGAATTTTTAACTTAGGGTAATATGGGGAATATTCTTTAAAAATCTTCTTCTTCAGAGGAGCCACCAGTCAGGATCTTTTAATGTTTGGTATATACATCATTGTTATGAGGGTCAGATTCAAGATTGTTCACACCAAGTCCCTAGATTAATATTTAGGCTTCCTGCGGAAGCCCAAATTTTAGCATTGTTCAATATGAGGGCTATGGTAGCCCAAATATTTACTTAGTGCGGTATGAGGAAATTTCTTTAAAAATCTTCCTCTTCAGATCCACCAGTCGGAATGATCTCATATTTGGTGTACAACATCTCTGGGGGGGGGGGGGGTCAGATTCAAGTTTGTTCAAATCGAGTGATTGGGTTAATATTTGGTCTCCACATGGCAACCGGAAATTTAACTTAGTGCAATATGAGGGAATTTCGTCAAAATCTTCTTCCGATACACTAGTCAGAATGCTTGCATATTTGATGTACAACATCTCGGGGGGGGGGGGGGGGGGGGCAGATTCCGGTTTGTTCAAATCCGATCCGTAGGTTAATATTTGGGCACAAAGTTTAACTTAGTGCAATATGAAGAAATTTCTTTAAAATTTCTTTTCTTTAGGTGGCACTGAAACTCGTAAGTTTTTGAGGCAGGCAGACAAAGTAGCACTGGATTAGGGCATCCGTGCGTCGCGTGGGTGGGATGGGGCCTGCGAGTCACAAGATGGTTTCCCTTTTTTTGGGGGGGGGTGGGGAGTGCTGAGGAAGGTTAACCTCCTCGTGCGATTTCTACGACACGGTTCTGGAGAGCATTTCACACCCAACGAACGTATATTTACATTTATGAATAAAGTTAAGGCACCGCTGGCAATATTTCAAATACCGCTAGCGCTTCAACTAATCCCTTAAATTTGAAAATAATCGCTGGGTGGAAAAGTCCCTTCCGTGGTGGTTTAGAGATATTCTACTTCACCGGGTTCTCCCATTTTAGATGATCTCCAACAGGTGAATTCCAGTACCACGCATCGGCCCGAGCCAATGGCATGAAGTTTCTTCACGTTAGCACCACGATTGTCTGGGCCGAACTTAATAGGGAGATTTGTCCTTCATTTAAAAGCAAAATGATGGACCTTGATTCGAATGTTAAACGTTGATCTTGTAGACTGTGTTCTGACTTTGAATAAAGTTTAAAACTGACGTTAGTGACAATGTTATGGAGAATAAATGGGATAACTGAAATTCACTCCATCTTGTTAGTCTGTGTGAAACACACAGACTATTGTTTTTGCACGGTTTCTTTTTCTTTCTTTTTTTTTTCTTCTTTTTTTTTTTTTCTTCTTCTTCTTCTTCTTCTTCTTCTTCTTCTTCTTCTTCTTCTCCTGTCTTCTGTCTTCTCATCACTTTTTTGTCCGCAAGATAACTCGAAAACGAATAGCCCTATCTCGTTGATTTTTGGCATGCTGATAGACAGCCAGAAGTTCTCGGCCACCTATGTTTTTCAGATTCCTGGGGTATCAGGGGTGTCTGTAGGGGTGTTTTGAAAGTGGGTCACGCCCATATCTCAGGCGTGGTATGACCTGCAGACCTGGGACCAACACCAAATGAGTCGACATTCAATGGAGGTTCAAAGTATAGGTCAAGGTCACGGAGGTCATCTAGGGGTCATTGAGTGCATTTTTCAGAATTGCTGGAAATCACATTTTATGACCCCCTAAAGTATTCCTGACGTACACACATGCATTTTGACGTAAAAAAAGTGGGCGTGGCCAAAATTATGGAAAGTGGGTCACGCTCATATCTCAAGCATGGTATGACGTATGGACCTGGGACCAACACCAAATGAGTAGACACTCGATGGAGATTCAAAATATGGGTCAAGGTCATGGAGGTCACCTAGGGGTCATTAAGTGCATTTTTCATAATTGCTAGAAATCACATTTTTTGACCCACTAAAGCATTCCTGACAAACACACATGCATTTTGACGTAAAAAAAGGTGGGCGTGGCCAAAATTTTTGAAAGTGGGGTCACGCTCATATCTCAAGCATGGTATGACGTATGGACCTGGGACCAACACCAAATGAGTCGACACTCGATGGAGATTCAAAATATGGGTCAAGGTCATGGAGGTCACCTAGGGGTCATTAAGTGCATTTTTCATAATTGCTAGAAATCACATTTTTTGACCCCCTAAAGCATTCCTGACATACACACATGCATTTTGACGTAAAAAAAGGTGGGCGTGGCCAAAATTTTTGAAAGTGGGTCACGCTCATATCTCAAGCATGGTATGACGTATGAACCTGGGACCAACACCAAATGAGTCGACACTCGATGGAGATTCAAAATATGGGTCAAGGTCACAGAGGTCACCTAGGGGTCATTAAGTGCATTTTTCATAATTGCCAGAAATCACATTTTTTTACCCCTAAAGCATTCCTGACATACACACATGCATTTTGACGTAAAAAAAGTGGGCGTGGCCAAAATTTTTGAAAGTTGGTCACGCTCATATCTCAAGCATGGTATGACGTATGGACCTGGGACCAACACCAAATGAGTCGACATTCGATGGAGATTCAAAATATGGGTCAAGGTCACGGAGGTCACCTAGGGGTCATTAAGTGCATTTTTCATAATTGCTAGAAATCACATTTTTGACACCCTAAAGCATTCCTGACATACACACATGCAGTTTGACGTAAAAAAAGTGGGCGTGACCAAAATTTTTGAAAGTGGGTCACGCTCATATCTCAAGCATGGTATGATGTATGGACCTGGGACCAACACCAAATGAGTCGACACTCGAAGGGGATTCAAAATATGGGTCAAGGTCACGGAGGTCACCTAGGGGTCATTAAGTGCATTTTTCATAATTGCTAGAAATCACATTTTTTGACCCCCCTAAAGCATTCCTGACATACACACATGCATTTTGACGTAAAAAGTGAGCGTGGCCAAAATTTTTGAAAGTGTGTCACGCTCATATCTCAAGCATGGTATGACGTATGGACCTGGGACCAACACCAAATGAGTCGACACTCGATGGAGATTCAAAATATGGGTCAAGGTCACGGAGGTCACCTAGGGGTCATTAAGTGCATTTTTCATAATTGCTAGAAATCACATTTTTTGACCCCCTAAAGCATTTCTGACATACACACATGCATTTTGACGTAAAAAAAAAGTGGGCGTAGCCAAAATTTTTGAAAGTGGGTCACGCTCATATCTCAAGCATGATGTGATGCATGGACCTGGAGCCAACACTAAATAAGTTGACACTTGATGGAGGTTCAAAAATGTGGGTCAAGGTCACGGAGGTCACCTGGGGTCATTGAATGCATTTTTTCAGAATTGCAGGAAATCACATGTTTTGACTCTCTAAAGCATTCCTGAAGTCCATACATCCATTTTTACGTAAAAGGTTGGTGTGGCCAAAATTTGTGAAAGTGGGTCATGCTCATATTTCAAGCATGGTATGATGTATGCACCTGGGACTAATACCAAACGAGTTGACACTCGATGGAGATTCAAAATTTGGGCCAAGGTCGAACAGGAGTCATGAGGGCTATTACCAGAATTGCTAGAAATCATATTTTTGAACCTCCTTGTGCATTCCCTTGATTGGTCCCTTTGAATGCTGTGAAGATATATACCTTTTCTGGTTTCTTGGAAAAAATTATCTGATGTTTGAATGAATATCTATAAATACTGTCATTGAAAACGTATTTCTTATTTCTTTAAAACTATTTTATCCCCAAAATAAGCCTCTAAAGTATTCCCATTACATTCATAGAGGGACACGGTGGCTAAGCAGTTAGAGGTGCAGGCTGCAAGTCGAGAGATTCTCAGTTTGAATCCTATCTGCGGCAAGTGCCTTGTGGCTTTAGGCAAAAACACTTCACACCCATTGCCCACATAATGGCATAGTGATGATGTGTACTAAGACATACTGCACGTCGATGATGCACTTGCACTAACCCTGCTTGTGTGGAGTTAGCATGTTGGGGAGCCAGACAGTTGCTTGTTGTTGTTGTTTGGTGGTTCTCTGTGTTCTCTGGTTTCCTCCATCCGTAAAAACTGTACGACACGAGGCGGCCTAGCTGTTGAAGTGTCATTAAACCCCAATAAATTAATAACATTCATAGAATGTCTTCTATGCACCGTTTGTCAACATGATAACCCAAATACAATCAATCCTATCTCAATGTTTTTGGTATACTGATAGATTGCCTTCCATTGGTACTTGGTCATCTATGATTTGGAGGCATGTGGGGCCTTCGGACTCTAGATGTTAAAAATATGTTTACAACATTTACTGGGAAATGAGTTAGCTGAAGCAGTAACCATTGTCTAAAACAGAAATCGCCAGAGAGAAAGCTGAGATAGAATTCTTTGTTACATTGCACAGCACTGTATATTTATGTTGTATCAGTTTACAAAACTTCAGTCTCAATCATTGAAGAGAGAGAGAAACCTTCACTTTTCAAAGCATTTTTTTTTAAATCTATTTATTCTCAATCATAACTCAGGATTGAGAGGTTTTGGGATGGAGTGGTGTGTGGCTTTCTCGAAACACCTATCACAGTTACAAAGTAATAAAATGGAATATTTGAATGGTCAGATTTTAACCCTTTTAATACTTCGATGTGAATAAAAAAATATCTTTAATATAACTCATGGCTACAGAATGTTTTTCGCTTTCTTTTCTGAAACATTTAATTCTATGTGGAATGGGACACCTTTTCAGTGTGCTTTCCAAACTAAGGGATTCTTAACCCTTTAGCCAAAATAAGGGCAAAAACCGGTCAGCTTTATACACAGAAATGTCTATTCAGTTTTAATTACTTTTTCATTTTTGCTTGAAAAACATAGCTTATGACCCTTCATTGGAATGAGCTCATTTTTAAAGGATTATTTATTTATTGGTGTTTAATGTCACATATTTCTGCACAGTGATTTACCATGACCGGGACAGTTTTACGGGCGCAGGAAGCCAGAGTACCTGGGGAGAACCTCCGGGCAACAGCGAGCAACTATCAGATTCCCCACATACTAACTCCACACAAGCAGGGTTAGCATTGGTTGAAGACAGGTGCACCATCGATGTGCAGTACGCTTTAGTAAACATCGCCACCATGCACACACGTGGGCAATGGGGTGAAGTGTCTTGCCTGCACCTCTGCCAACTCAGCCACTGCGCCCCCATTTAACCTTTTACCCAATGCAGACGATAGCAAAATTTATTATTTCAAATATCATTTTTTTTTCAAATTTTCCAAACAATTTCAACAAAACCATATCATGGGACCCCTCGTTGGAACTAATATTTTTTCAACTTCTCAATTTGCATATTACGCGGGCGGATGCGGCCGATTCGTTGGGTAAAGGGTTAAAGGATTAAAATAGAATATTTAAAAGCGAATATTTTAACCCTCTGAAGATCTTAATATAGGGGCGCGGTGGCGCTGTGTACTAAAGCGTACTGCACTTCGATGGCGCACCTCTCTTCGAAAAAAATCATTGAGAATAATGAAAACCATTTCCATTCTCACAGTGTTGTTCTAAACACACATGGATATAGATGGGACCCCCGGTATTTTGACAATGCCAATAAGTCTTCAGACAGGCTCTCGGAGGGGGGGGGGGGGTCTTTAAGGCCTTTCAACGTCTACATTCCAACATTACTGAACCTTTTTACTTGCAATATATTTTCCAGAGGTACCATGCATGCACTTCATCATTGCCTTGCTAATATGAACATTTGCCATCATCTACAAATATGTCAAGAGAGGTCATTAAATGCATACTTTTTCGACCTATTAGGAATTTCAGTTTATACCAGTTTAATGCAGTTCTGAAGATTATACATGTATCTCATCATTCAAACAAATGGCAGCGGCAGTAATGTCCATTTCTTATTCCTTGATCGAACCCTATAAATGATGTGCACATATATGCCTTTTCGGATTTCTTAGAAAAATTGTTCTGATTCTTGTATGAATATTTTCTCTATGAAAGAATTTCACAAAAAGCAGTAGGGAGAAAGCTGTGACTGTCACATACAATAACATGATCTATTTATTTAATCTCATTGTACAGAATTAATTCCCAAACCAAGTTAATATAAAACAAACAACTTGATCATGAAGAATTCCAGTGTACATGTAATTGTATACTGTCAGGATGCTGGTAAAATATGCAATACTGACATAGTTGACTGTACTGTTAACTGTGTTTGTGCTTTGACTGTTTAAAATTAATTTATTAGAGAAGTTCTAGTTTTATGTATGCCTTGTTTATGTCACTAGATGCTCTTTTATGAGCAGGCCTTCAAATGAGCTCTTGGGGTTTTTAAGGTTTTTTATGACAATATCTCCGACATAGAGACTGTGCACCCTTTGTCAGCGCGACAACTCAAATACGGATCGTCCTATCTCGATGCATTTTGGCATGCAGGTTAACAATAACCAGTTTGCATCATCTATGTTTTTTTCACCCTTTCCATCTGAATGACAGCTGACAGATCTGAAGTTGGTGGAGCCATTATTTCAAAGTGGGTTGCGCTCATTCTTCAGTGTTAATGTAGACATGGAACTACACCGACTGAGTTAAAAAGAGCTGGAGATTCAATATACGGTCCATCTGAATGAGGTCATCAAGTGCATATTATTCAGAAAGACTGGGAAAATGCATTTACACCTTAATGTATTTCTAAAGTTTTATGAATGTATTTCATCACTCAAATTAGTGGGCAAAGCCAAAATTGTTCATTTCTGATTCGTGTATCGAACCCTTTGAATGCTGGCCACATATATGCCGTTTCTGTCTTCTTATAAAAATTGTTCTGATTTATGTATGAATATCTGTAAATACTGTTAACGAAAACCCATTTCTGATTTGTTAAAAAAATATTTTACACCAGAAGATAAGCCACCATAAATTCTCTTTCTGTGGAGTTTATTCCTGATACTTTAACCCTTTTCACACAGACTTGAATTTACTGGATGCAGTAAATTCTGTTTCTCTAGTTCACTGCTGTTTTAGCACGTTATCCAATTCCAGTGAATGAAAGCGAACAGGATATCAAAATACCACAAACTGAGATCCATACAGTAAGGGAATCCGAAAACCTTGGCTACGAAATTTAAACATGTATTCGTTGATTCTTCCAGCGATAGTCGATAGAATGGGGATGGGAGTGTCATATACCGGGATTCACGCCTTTATTGAATGGTAAATGCCACCTCAGTGTGAAAAGGCGGGGAACTTGCACATTTTGATATCATAGTATAGCAGGCCTATTTTACAGAGTTCAAAACAATATGCACTAACACATGCATCTCGATACGATCAGCACACAGTTTCTTATATGCAAGGTCAAGGCATAGACTGATACAGGCTCAGATGAATGGAGTGATCTTATTGAGCCTAGATTTGGCCAAAGGCAGATGTCGAGGCAGAATCGGGGGTAGCCACTAAGCTTGTAATAGTGCAACAAATCAATAATAATTGTACGAGGTAGTAATGGTAAACGACTGCAAGGGTGATAGAAGACTATAGTATTGGGTAAGTACAATAGTATTGGATCACACGACATATGGTGGTGACCATGGACAAGTAATGGCCTTGGAACTTGGAAAAGTGTGGGGTGGTCTAGAAGGCCGGGGCAAACAGGTACTAGAAACCATAACTATCATCAGATAGATATCCCCAAAAAGTATCATCAAAAAGTATCCTCAAAAGGTATCCTCAAATAGTACAATACCATGTATCCTCAAATACCGAGATGAGCCGAAGGGCAGTATGTGACATCACACATTCTAGCAATTGACCTATAGCTCATTTGCTCGATGAGTTTCAAGTGGTTCGAGCAATCTGATGTAACTATCAAGCCTTTCGTATTTTTTCAGTGGTAATGACTGTAATCGTGGTAGAAAACTATAGTGTTGGGTAAATAACGTTAATCATAAGACAGATCACGGTGACTTTAGGTAAGTCAGCAGTAGTGGTCAGAGAGTTGTAAAGTCTAGAATCTAAGCTTTATCCCCAACCCCACAATACCTCTTGGTCTAACATTACAAGGTACTTGTACAAACTGTGAGCCATCACCACAAGACCTAAGATGGATATTGATTTTAAGGGATAACAACAAAAGACCTATGGGGTACAGAGAGTTTCTCCTGTACTTCTCTACCATACCACTAAGCATAACACTACGTGATTTAGCATTACGTAGTACCAGCACCTACTTAGGGCAGTATAACCAGTAGGTGGATCAATAGTACCATGGGCTACTACTGAACCCGCGGGAGTACAGACCTTACATCCTATACTACACACTATACAACCATGCATTAACACCCCCCCCCCCCCCCCCCCCCCCCCGTCACTACAATAATGCTTGACCTTGCATTAGATACTACCAAAACTAGTCATATGATAATATAAAGCCTTTGATGGATAACGTATTAAGGGCTAATAGTAGACCAACAGGGATACAGACCGTACATCATATACTCCCACACTGGATAACCCTGCATTACCCCACCCCACGCCACAATACCACTTGGCCTTGCATAACGCACCACCTGTACAATGTGTGGGCCAGCAAACCACCCTAGAGGGATAGTGGAACGAAGGGCTAAAATTGAACCAGCAACGATGCAAACCGCATAACCTGTACTGCCGCCCTAGACAAGCATGCATTATCCCCACCACAATACGGCTCAGCCTAGCATTACGTACTACTTATACAAGATTACAGAAATATATGAACCATTAGGTCGATTAATAATATAATAATACCAAGGATTAACAGGGGTACATGACGCCCATACTACACTACCGTTCTAAGCAATCAAGAACTACCTCACCATACCACACTAGATGGTCATGCATTACCCCCCCCCCCCCCCACGCCCCCCACCCCCCTACACACACACACACACACACACACACACACACACACACACACACACACACACACACACACAATACCGCCTGGACTGGCATTACGTACTACCTATACCAATTAAACAAAGGAACCCACAAAGCATTTGGCCGATTAGTAATACCAAGGGCTAACAGGGGATCTGCAGGGGCATATACGGATACTACCATATCAGGCCAGTTCGAGAAGCCCGACACACTCTGACTCGAAGAACAAAAGGGGTCAACGTTTCTATGAAGTCGTGTGCGCATCATGGCGATGCGACGTCAATAGCAACATCAACCGTTTCGCGGGGAAAACTTTTAAGTAAACTCACCGTCCCCATCAATATTCCATCACATACCTTTACTATTTTTCCATAGCCCTGTGTGTACATATTATCACTGTACATACAGCATACGAAATATGCAGCACGTACACAACTTGCCGGATCAAGATGGATGGTGCCGAAGTTTCGCACAGTTTCGCACAGAAAGAATTGCTTTGAGGAAAGAAACTAGGCCATGGTAACAAAGGAAGAATACCAACAAGCGCGAAATAAAGTAAATAAGATTGAAGCTGATTACGTCACTAATTCCCTAGTGTGGTGTCTGTCTCGTTGCAAGATCATGCCGCTGGTTTTACCTACTGAACAACCACTGTAATCACACACAAGGACGCCTGCGACGGTGTGTGTGTGGGGGGGGGGGGGGCGGCGCTATGAGGGCTTCACCCCCCACACCCCACAATTTTCCGCCGAGTATGTTTCTTCGAAGCGAACTGTACAGTCTCTTTCGCCAATTAACAACACTTGTTTGGGGTAATCCTTGTAACAAAGTAATAAATTGTGGCAAACTTGAATTATTGTTAGGCTTTGTATGATCTCGTTTGACATGCTTAATCGTCAGATGCCCAACTTAGATTATCGGCCTCCCGGTGACGTTCTCGATCAAGAATTTGAAACTTTTTGCCCACGAGGACGCAGTGTTTCTGCATTAAATGATACTGAAATGCAAGGAAATTGAGTGAACCATGGTCGTCCCGTGGGAGCCTGGGCTCTACAAACTGGCTTTTTTAGCGCCCCCCCCCCCCCCCCACACACACACACTTCGAATTAGGCTCTGGCGACCCTGACACACCTTCTGATTACTGATTACAAAAGAGAGCCGCCTTGATAATTTTTAAATGTTTTTTTTTTGCGCAGCTTCACTGAACTTGAGCTATTGTCTGGGTGGAATTTACACTCAATGGGTGTTTCAGTCCACTATCCTTGTACTGTCTCTGTGTTTGCACCACGTTACTTGAAATTTAATATTCGACTTCCCATGCACGTGTTTGAAATTTGTCAAAAAATTGCCTTCGAGAAAAACACTCACGATTCCTGCCGTCTTCTTTCAAACGTTTTTTGTGGAATAAATAGTTGAAACACACACAGACTTTCATTCTTTTCTGTCGTTTGAGTACGTTTTCCTTAACCATTTCAGAGATTGAGTTCATCATATGAACAGGAGCGAAATTTTGAGACACAAACATAATATCCTACTTCTCATGCACGTGTTTGGAATTGTAAAAAAACGTTTGCCTTCGTGAAAAACGCACACTCTTCCTGGCGTATTCTTTCAAACGTTTTTGTGGAATAAATAGTTCAAACAAACTTTCATTCTCTTCTGTCGTTTGAGTACGGTTTACTTAACCATTTCCCGGAGTGAGTTCATTAGAATATCGAATCACTGAAATGACCGCCCTTCTCCGGTGTTGAGCGGATGCACAAACCACTATATTGCCTTTTGTTTGCTCCACCGATAAACACCCTATTTTGTATGGTCATGTTTGAACAGCAGTACTTCATCATTGGTGGAGAAGTCTTTTTTCTACAGGTATATTTTTTTCCATAAATCTCGATTGATCACTTCTCGATCACAATCAATCATTTTTACTGATCACTGACGGAACCTTATCGTTGGGGGGGGGGGGGGATTCCATCGGATCATATTCCCCTATACCGCCACCCCTCCCCCAGACACTTTTGCAAATGATGGGTTTTCTTTTTAATCAATATTTAATTATCTTAACCCCACAACCAGTGTAAAACTGCAATCTGTTATTATTATTATTTATTAAGATGTAACGACGCGTTAACAGCCAAGTTCATGCCGTGTCGGCGACAGTTTTAGGGGTGGAGGAAGCCGGAGTATCCGGAGAGAACCACCGAGCAACGACGAGCAGCTGCCAGCGCCCCAACAATGTAACTCCACACTGCAGCACAGGCAGGTTTAGAATGGTTGAAGACAAGCGCACCATCGACGTGCTGTACACGGCGTCATCGTTCCCCCATGTGGATAATCGGGGTTAAGTGCCTTGCCCAAGGACACAAGTCGGGAGTCCGAATCGATCGCTCAGACGGTCACCCATCCATGCACTAACCGGGCTCGACGTTGCTTAACTTCGGTGATCTAACAAGAACCGGTTACCGCAACGCCCCCCCCCCCCCCCCCCCAACGCCTCCACTCCCCCATGCAATCATGTGAAGATAAATTTCGGCAATTGAGCCTGCGTGTAGGCTTACTGCAAAAAAAATCATTTTTGAACACCGAAAACATATAGCTTATGGGTCGTATTTGGAACCGTAGCTTGTACAGTGAGGAATCACAGCCGTTATTTCTTTAGAAATGAAGTGGGAAAATAATTAAATTTCACAGGCGATGGGAGAAAGGTGTGGGGGGGGGGGGGGGGGCTGAAGGTGTATCTGTTCACCTACGGTTACTTTTCTGGCAGATGTAGGCCAAATAGTGTGAATGGATCTTATTAAATGCGAAGTGCCCACAGGCCATATCTTTCTCAAAATTAAGCGCGTTCTCGTACTTACTTTCAAATGAAGCACCAGCCAAAGCGAACATACTGAAGTCTGTTGGCTTGGGTGGGGGGGGGAGGAGTTACGTCAAACTTTCCTCTAATTGTACATCAATGACAAAGGGCATAAACAGATCATATAATTTTCTGTAAATGAAAGGTGGATAGATCACGATCACAGCATTAACTGACGTCGATGATTTGCAACATCAGGACTAGGTGGGCCTACAAGTCAAACCTCTGCATGTCTGTCGTGGTAATTTTATTTTTGATTTAAAGTGAAATTACAAATTATACGAGAATACTGGCTGAACATTCTCGTTCTCATCACAAGTTTGAGGTGGAATAATACCTCTTTTTAAAAGAGTATTTTAAAAGTCTCTGACCATTTCTATTAAATGATGATGAGATCTGGTGCGGTTGCGTGTCAATACCACGAATCTGTGGTTGAACATCGAAACTGAATTCCACAAGCAATCGATTAACCGTTCAAAACATTTAAAAAATGGATTTCTCAACGCTTCAACGTGAAAGTTTATAGAAATATAGTCTATCGTGTATTTGCGTTTCCCATTCAGTTTACAAACGATCGGTAAACGCGCTTATCGTTTATCGTTTTTAGTCCGATCCAGAAACATACCTCGCGTTTATTAGGCCACATATCATTTATGACAGCTCCTAAAACTGCGAGATAATTGCGGTTTTGCTAAAACTACTTCCGACTTGTTGTGCAGGTGTATGTATATGAGGAAACTTTTGACATGGTAATGTATTGTTTTGGGGATACCTTTTGAGGAAACTTTTATATCCATTTGAGGATATCCTTTATAGGATATCTTTTGCAGGATATCTGAGATAGTTATGACACCTAGTACTCGTTTGTCCCAGCCTTCTTAGCCACCCCGAGACCTTCGTAGCTTCAAGGCCACTACTTGTCCATAGTCACCACCATCTGTCGTTTGATTCAATACTATTGTAGTCAACCAGTACTATAATCTTCTATCACCCTCATAGTTGTGGACCATTACTGCCTCATGCTATTAAAGTAGTATAGGATGCATAGATCTGCCCTCTTTACCAGGACTTCGAGGTCAGACCCCGACCCCAGGGTCACTGACTCCGACGCCCAAATCCGTTAGGCCCCCTCTCCCCTCCCCTCTCCACACTAGGCCTAGGCTGTTTTTAGGCTCCCCTCACCCTACCCGCCCTGTATGTACCCTATTTTTTAGGCTATACTTCCCCAAGGCCCATTTTGGGACCCGGGCTATGTATAACCTATTTAGGCTTTTCCCACATTGTTTTAGCCTTTCCTGTATGTCCCCCCCCCCTCTTACGTATGTAAAACCGATGTGCACATATGTAAAACCGATGTGCACATATGTAAAACTGATGTGCACATATGTAAAACTGATGTGTATATGTTTAAAACCGAGGTGTATATGTTTAAAATCGATGTGTATATGTTTAAAACCGATGTGCCCGTATGTAAAACTGATGTGTATATGTTTAAAACCGATGTGCCCGTATGTAAAATGGATGTGCACATATGTAAAACTAATGTACGCATGCGCATATTTGAGACATGCGAGCCACAACTGTAAATTCTGTAGGAAAGCATTCTCAAGAGCCTTTACACACAATAGACACGAAGATGGTTACTGCCTCAAGAGGTTTGGGATGACGGGTGAAGGCAATCAGTCAAACGAAGATTATAACTTGTCGGATTCTAACGAGAGCACATATTCAGAAAGACGATAGTGATACAACCACTGAAAGTGAATATTCAGAAGAGGAAGATGGAAACGAACATAATAGAACACTTTAATCATAAGAGCATATGAAGATAATACAGCTAAATTTCAGAGATTGAAAATGTCGTACATAGAAAATGGCTTGCCCACAGACGAGGCTACCAAAGCGGCCAGGGAAGCTCTTAGAGACAGCGTGAGAGCTTCCTTCTGTAGAAGATTATTTAAGGCAATGAGTCGAGTAAGGCACTTCAGACAACACCTGGTCTATGGAAAAATTAGAAAAACTGCTCAGCGACTTCGAGATGAGGAGGGTTATGGAATGAACGAAGCTGAAAAATTCGCAATTGAGAAACGAAAATAAGTGTTTGATCCATTATTAAGAAAATACACGTTTTCTGGATGTGCAGACAGCTTGGGATCATAACTTGAGAAAGTCCAGAAGAACGACAACAACAAAAACTGCCCCTTTTCAGGGACAAAAGACAGTTACTGAACATTTAATTATGTTTATTGTAGGCTTACCTGTAAAAGTATTGTAAAACTACTTATTGTAGAAATAACTTATGCTGAAATTGTAAAATTACTTGTAAAAACTTATTGAAAATCCATTTTGACTGATTCTAAATCCATTTTAATTGATTGGAAAACCATTTTCGCTTTGAAAAAATTACTTGTAAATTTGTAAGTCTGATTGCAAATCCATTTTGACTATTGTAAAACCAATTAATTACTTGTAAAACTGATTTTATGTGAAAATAAAATTTAATAGAGAGAAAATTTAGAGTTGTTCTTTCCTTTTCAGCGTACCTATGAGTTGAGCATGTTATAGTAGTTTACTACAACACTCCGGATCACTCATCTATTCGTCACGCAGAAAATACTGCATGGCGCGATCTGATTGGACAGTTGTTTGACCAGTCAGAGAACGCCTGCGTGGGATAATTTTACAACACGCTTATCTATTGGTCCTATGGAACATACCGCCGTGTGGAATGATCTGATTGGACAACTGTTTGACCAATCAGACACCGCCGCGATCTTGCTGGGTTATGAAACACCTGCAGCGTGACACCATCTTATCTATGACATAATCAAACAGTGTACATGGTCTTTATCATATTAAGCTTCTTATAAAGAAAGGAGCCCTCTATCATAATACATTTATCTATGACATAATCAAACATACCAGTTGTCACTTATCCATTTGCATAACTATACAACGTGACACTATCATATCTTCTTCTAAACAAAGATTCTCTCTATCTTAATCACCATTATCTATGCATTGACAAAGACCAGGTGTTCCCTGTCGTAATTTCTTTATGACATGTCTAAACAAACCAGGTAGTCTTTATATCTAAAGCATTTTGTATGCCGTTACGTGTACATGTCCTTGACAACACTTACCTTAAAGATATTTACCAAGAAATAAAGTTATGGGAGGGGCAGGGAGGGGATAGGGGATGGTGACACACTTTTGTTAGTACTCATAAGACACCTCAGTGCGAAAGTCCCCCAGCTTTGGGCTATCCTTACGCAGGGGAGGAACAGTCCAGGGCTTTGGAGGGGAGGGATTGGGCTTTTGGAAGCGGGAGCCCACATACAGGAAATGCCAAAACAATGTGGGAAAAGCCTAAATAGGTAATACATAGCCCGGGTCCCAAAATGGGCTTTGTGGAAGGATAGCCTAAAAATAGGGTACATACAGGGCGGGTAGGGTGAGGGGAGCCTAAAAACAGCCTAGGCCTAATGTAGAGAGGGGAGGGGAGGCCTAACGGATTTGGGCGTCGGAGTCAATGACCCCGTGGTCGTGGTCTGACTCGAGGTCCTGGTAAAGAGGGCAGATCTCTGTATCCTATACTACTACTATCGGATACTGCTATTCTGCACTGTGTTTCAACTAATACTAAGTTGTGGTACTACTGCAGCTCATAGTGTCTATCATTACACTGCTGCCGCTGCGAGTCGCAGATAATACCACTATCATTCCACTCTTGCTTGCTCGAACAACGTTTTCATAACTATTCCAATTTCTTTTAATAAGCAATCGAGTAGTTACTGAAAAATCATTGCTAAGGGCTAATAGTAGACCTATGGTATACACAGAGTTCCTCCTCTTCTACTCTACCAGACAACCAAGCATAACACTACGGCACTTAACATTACGTACTATCCATACATACTAAGGACAGTATAACGCTAAGGTGGATGTATAGTGTCATGGACCACCACTGAACCACCGGGAGTACATACCTTACATCTTATACTACCACACTAGACAGCCATGCATTATCCACTCCCCATAATACTGCTTGACCAAGAATTATGTACCACCTATACCAGTTATATGATAATATAAAGCCTTAGGCGGATAGTGATATAAAGTGATAACATTAGCCCAATGGCGGTACTTAATGTACAGCATATACTGCCACACTAGACAAGCCTGCATTACCCCCACCCGCACGTCAAAATACTGCTTGACCTAGAATAACGTACTCCCTATACAATCGGTGGCATGCACAACCATGCATTGAGCCCCTTCCACCCCCTCCCCCCCCCCCCCCCACCCACACACACACACACAGTATAGACCAGCATTACGCACTACCTATACCAGTTACAGAAAAACTATGAAGCTTTTGGTCGATTAGTAGTACTGTCAAGGTGATAGCTAAAAATTGCGATTTTTTTTTTTGTTTATAAGTGTAAATATTTTCGATAATATTTCTGCCTGGGTTAAATGTAAAGCGTAAAGATAGGTATGTGACGGACCCTGAAAACCGATTTGTCAAACTAACGTTAATTCAAGAGCTTCTAAATGAAGTATGAAATTTAATGTCCATTATTGCGCACTTGTTGAACGCTACATGGGCTATCTGATAACAGATCAATAGTAAGAGAGACAATATTCTCTACTGTAATAGTTATCTGGGTAATTAAAGCCAGTTAAAATCTAATTGTTGGAAACCAGTGCATCAAACATGTTCTGGACACACACCCATATTACGCATCTCTCCTGTCTCCGAAATGTCAAAATAGTTTACCTCAAACAAAATTCGCATTAATATCTCTTTCCATACCGAATGACAAAGCACTCGTTAAATCAGAATTAATATGTTTAAACTTTGCGTTCCGACTGTGTAAAGAGTGAAGCAGCATTCTGAGAGGCAGTTGGCCTGAGGGCGCTCAGAGAAGGTCCGAATTTAGCCTTGGCCGTCGAGGGTCATAGGCACCGAGATTGAAAGTCCGCGTATTGTCGTAACCCTGTGAGGGTTGTAAGGAACCGATAGTAGTTTGTTAACGGTTGCGAACCGTAGTGGCATAGTAGCCAAAGAAGTAAAAGCTGTAACGTTGAGGTCTAGAAATCGTATTAAGAGCTGGAGTAAGCGCTTGAATAGCTCGCGAGTTAAAAATAGTTTTAGGCGGTGCGAGAATTGGTGATATTGAGAACACTTTGCAGAATATTATTATGTAAGCTTTGTTAAGTATATATCTGAAGGCGAAGAATAACTTAACCCCGTGAGAGCCAGGCAAGGCACAAAGTCATCCTGAACTGTGGTAGACGCCGATCGAATTGTGATTGAACTGTGAGAACGCTGATCGAGTCACACAAGCAGAACATAAATGTGTTAAGCCCCGATGACTGTGAAGTAACCCTACGAGGAGGAAGCAATGAGAAGTGAATAGACACTTTGTATGTATCACAAACCGAAAATGAAGATGAAGTGAGGTTGATCCAGCGGACACAGCTTGCTGTGGGAGACGCCGAGGGCCCTAAAGAATAAACTTTTATCCGCGTAATTAGTGTATTCTGATGAATAATTTTGTGAGTAATTTGTTTCATAATTTATTTCTTCGTACATGTAAATAAATAATCTGTTCAGTGAATTATCGTTGATCACCCTTTGGCGTTGTAAGCCACAGGCACTTTCTGGAATCCTAAGAGTCCCAAGCGGACAGGGCACTGATAAGGTGGCAAGGTTTACGTTCGACCTGGGGTTCAGACGACAGCCACTGGTTATCGGCTGAGCACTGATAAGAACATAAATTTTCCTCCATCACTTCGAGCATCAATTTAACCCCGTAATATGCGACAAGTACCAAGGACTGAAAGGGGACCTACATGGTGTGTATAACGCCCATGCTATACTACATTTCTAAACGACCAAGGACTACCTCTAAATGCCACACTTGACCACCATGCATTACCCCCACCCGCCCCATAATGCTGCCTGGACTAGCATTACATACTACCTATACCAGTCATAGGATAGTACAAAGCATTCGGTCGATCAGCAGTACCAAAGGCTAACAGGGAATTTGCAGGGGTATATACCGCTACTATCATACCAGGCCAGTTCGAGAAACTCGACACTCCCAGGCTCGAAAAACATTATGTCAGATTGTGCAGTGGACAACACGGGCAGTTAACGTTTCTATAACGTCGCGCACGCCCATCGTGACGTCACGTCGTCAATAGCAACATCAACCATTTCGCGGGGAAAACTTGCAGGAAAACTCACCTTCCCCCATCGATATTCCATCACATACTCCTATTATATACCTACAAGCCTGTGTGTACATATATCACTACACATTTTTAGCATACTATATATGCAGCACGTACACCACTTGCGTAGCAAGATGCATGGGGACCGACGTTTTGCACAGGAAAGAGTTGCTCTGGCAAAAGCTCCGATTCCTATGGCAATTTAACACAAGTTTCTCTGGCAAAGTTCCGGGAACAGGGCTCGATTCGTACTTGCTGTACTACTGGCTGTGTCTGACACTTCTTCGCCTTTTAAAAAAATAACACTCTCAGCTGGTTAAAATAGTGATTGAGGGGCTAGGGAAAAACTCCGTCATTGGCAGTGGGGACTCGTGGGGGGGGGGGGAGGGGGACTGCGTGCTTTCTGGTGAGTGTGCATTTTCAAATTTACATTTATTTATTGGTTTTTAAAGCTGCTTTCAGTCTCTGTGGCTATATCAAGTGCAATGTCAAGTTTATCAAACCATTCTTACCTTGCATGCTCACTTTAGAGCACACACCCCAAACTATAATTAACGAGTCATATTTCAACAGTAAAACAGAACTTGTTTACAAACGTAAACAAGCACTGTTCAAATTCTCGGTGTTTAATTTATTATGTACCCTGATGTATCATTAAAAGAGAATCCAATGAAACGATTCGTGATATGTATACAAAAGATTTCTTCTGAAAGATTTTAACTCTGCGGCTTGATGTTTGCATCAACATTTTCTTGTTCCTCGGCCATGCTCTCCGCGTGTATGTATCGGCGCCACTGATTGGTAGGCGAAATGTGATTGACAGGTTTTTGAGTATGATGCTGAATTAGCATCATACTCTATTATTTTAGCATGATACTTAATCATTTGAGTATGATGCTGAATTAATTCAGTATGGTACTCAATTAATTTAGCATCATACTATATTATTTGAGTATGATGTTGAATTAATTTAGTATCATGCTATATTATTTTTGCACGATTTCATGAATGCTGCACAAATAATATAGCATGATGCTGAATTACGAGAGGATCATGCATTTTAATTCAGCATGTTGCTTAATTATTTTAGTATGATACTCAATTAATTGAGCATCATGCTATATTATTTGAGTATGATGCTAAATTAATTGAGTATGATACTCAATTAATTTAGCATCATACTATATTATTTGAGTATGATGCTGAATTAATTTAGTATCATGCTATATTATTTTGCACGATTTCATGAATGCAGCATAAATAATATAGCATGATGCTGAAATCAGGTTCACGTACGGGAGGGTCATAATTGTTTTTTTAGCATGATACTCTAATAATTAAGCATGATGCTATATTATTTGGTATGATTTCATAAATGCTGCATAAATAATTAAGCATGATACTTAATTATTTGATTATAATGCTGAATTAATTCAGCATCATGCTATATTATTTGGGTATCATGCTATATTAATTTGGTATCATACTCTATTATTTTAGCATCATGCTTAATTCACTGATTTGTGAGCCTGTTCGAACGTCATATGTGGCAGGCAAGAGACGAAGAAATGCGCGTCGTTGCACACGTTGACTATGTACGCATGCCTCTTTCCTGGTCTGTGAAAATTGTAGGAATGTTGCGGTTAAACGTTAATGTGCAGCCATTTGCGACCTGGAACTATGTAATGCCCCTTTCTTGGTCAAGTTACCTTTAATAGTCAAATGACCTGTAGGGTGGGAAATTTGGACTCAGATCGACACGGGGAATAGAACAATGCCTGGCGTTGCGTAGTATGAAGGGTTACGATGATGTGATCGCTTTGGAGACACACTCCACGTCTCTTCCCTTGTCAGATTACCATAGGCTCTAAATTTGGTGGATTTGCCAAGGCATGCCAAGGCACGCCGAGTCGAACTGTGCATGACGTTGCATTGGTCAAAGTTGAAATACAACATCGAGCACAATTCGCTCGCCACTTTCCTGATGAAACGACCTCTAGGTGCCATGTGTTGTCGCGACAGTGGACCTACAAATAAATGTGTAGGGGTGGCTGCTGTTGAATGATTAATGCTCAATAAGAATGCATAGCAGAGTCGAACTGCATATTTCGTTGCATTGATTAAAGGGCTAATGCCACGTCGAGTGCAATCGGAGCCAACGTCATGCCACTGTCTTGATGCCACTGTCCTGATGAAATGTTGGAAAGCTGACAGTTGCACGCCGTTACTCGGTGGTTCTCTGTGGGTACTCCGGCTTCCTCCACCCGTAAAACTGTCGTGGTCATGATTAGCCATTGTGCAGAAATATGTGACCTTAAAAACAACACTAAATAACTGTTTTCACATAAACCGTAATAAATAAATAAATGGACCGATCTACGAAAAGCTTATATTTGGTAATAAGGCCAGCGTCTCGAACAAGTATCAGTACAACAAATGGCTGTTCAATATGGGTTAAAAGATTTTCCATCACCGTTACAACAATTTGTTTTCTTCCAAGTTCTGTAAACTGTTTTGCAACCAATCACCTCTAATAAGAATGGTTTTGACTTGTCATTTTGATTTGAAAATGCTACACTCTAACATAACAAGTAACAAAGAGATGCTAGTTAAGCATCTCAGAGGGGGCTCTCTAACCAATCCTTTTCATAAGTACCAATCAATGTCTTTTATAAAATCTAACATATATTCAATTTGAAATCACACAAGTAAAGCATTTTAAATTACATACGTGTATTTTATTTTCATAAGTACCAATCAAGGTCATTTATAAAATCTAACATATATTCAATTTGAAGTCACACAAGTAAAGCATTTTAAATTACATACGTGTATTTTATTAAGAATACGAAATTTCTACTTTTGGGACGATTTGGACTCACAAATCCAAAAAGCTGTTATCAGAGGAAAAGGAGTTAAACATTCTCAAAGCGTTCAGATAATACATATCCAGAATGTTGTTATCTTTTGTTATTATTTTGAGGTTTTTTTTTTTTGAGTTAGTAAATTTGAAATGCATAACAAGCCGTTACCGTGAAAGGCGTGACTCACTTCAAAGTCTGCATGAGTAATAATAATAATAATAATAACACTTCGGCCGGCCGCTGATTTGTCGCGGTTCTCGTATGAGAAGGCCTTGGTTACCCATGTTCTACCAACTGACCCCTATTCCCGCGCTTCTTCTCTCCTCCCAACACTCGGAGACGAACTGCATGCATGATGACATCCCTTGCCCCATTCTTCCCAATCTCTTTGATTAGTATATTAACCCTCTCCTTTGAGTCGCCCCCTAATCACATGTCCTTCATTCTCCCATCCCACTTCCCCATTATACTCCCCGTGAATCTTGTTCTTTTAGACTGGTATTTTGGGTATTCTATAAGAAAGTGTTCCAGAGTCTCCACCACGTCCAAGATACACATCTGGCACTCCTTTTCACTGTTTTTTCCAATTTTCCCCTCAGCTCCAGGGACCGCGACCTCAGCTTGAACAACAGTGACCCCTCAAAGGTGCCATCAAGGTACTCTTCAAAATCAGGCTTCTCTTTATCACGCAGGCCACCCAAAGATGTCTTTGATTTGACCCCCCTCTCGCCAATTACGGTTACAATCCTCCATGACCCTTTCTCTGACGATCTTTTTGCCCTGGTTTGCCCCAACGTCAAGGTCCGAGATCTCCAATGAGTAGTTTTCTACTAGCTCCCTCACTTGGACCATCCACCCCGTCTTGATATTTGAGTTGAAAGTTCTCAGGAACATTACTTTACACCATCGGCTATCGGGGAGATTTACCAAATAATTAAGATAACCGAGTTTCAATAGGTCTATCCTGTCCTTGATCCTCATCCACCCAAGCTCACCCCTGATCGCTTCTAGCGCTGCGGCATTACTCGAGCCTGTTATCCATCGGCCTGCATCGTTCTGCAGGATTTCCAAGCTCTTAACAGCTGTGTGGTTTAGGGGCACAACTTCCGTACCGTATGTTATACTTGGCAGACCCACCATTTCCCAAATAGTTTTCCCCACGAAAACCTTATTAAAACTGTTTCTCCCTATAAGTTTCATTTGGTTAAGGATTCGCTTTCCCTTCAGAATCAATTTATTTGTGTGGCTTCGGTAGATGCCTCTTCCTGTGAGGTTTATATTTACCCCCAGGTACTCATAGTCACTAGTCTCTCCTACACTAAGAAGTCTACTGCTACCTTCCGGAATGCAGAACTCCCCCACTCTCCACCTTCGAGTGGGGTCCACTTTGCGGCCCACGGGTATAACTTTGCTCTTGTTTTCATTAAGTTCGAGTCTCCATTTGCTCCCATATTTCCCAACAATTCCCAGCATCTTCGCTAGCCCCTCTTCGCTTTCTGACACAAGCACCATATCGTCTGCAAAAAATAGCCCTGGGATCTTCAAGTCACCAACTGCAACCCCCTCGTCGCTATGCAGGAGTTCATCTCCTAAACCTTTGATGTACAATGCAAAAAGTATTGGCGAAAGGGTACACCCTTGTTTTAGGCCTATCTCCATAGGCACGCGTTTTATTGTAATGTTTCCCAGGCTAAGTTCACTCTGTACATCTTTATATAACGCTTTCATTATCCCAACAAACTCGACCCCAAGCCCAGAGCCTCCAGCTTGCGCCACATACCCTCCCTCCATACTCTATCATATGCTTTTTTAACATCCAAAAAGGCCATGGACATCTTTTTCTTTTTTGCTTTCGCGGATTCTATCATTTGGGATAGCGTGAAAAGATGGTCAGTGACTCTCCTTCCCTTCCTGAAGCCATTCTGGATTTCTCCCAAAAAACCCTTCTCTTCGATCACCTCCTCTAATCTCCCATACATGACTTTACAAAAGACTTTTCTAATGTTGCTGCTGACAGAGATCCCTCGATAGTTATCCAAGACGTCTTTTTCCACGTTTTTGTGGATAAATGTCACTTTACTTTCCCTCCACTCCTTTGGGACCTCTTGTTTTTCTATGGCTAAATTGAATAGGGCAGTTAGGCCTTCCAAGAGTTCCTCTCCCCCTTTTTTGATAAACTCGTTAGGAATTTCGTCCACCCCTCCTGCTTTTCCATTCCTTAATTTCGAGATCACCCTTCGCACCTCCTCAATTTTGATTTCGCTGCACATGAAGTTCGATAGATTTTCCTCGACCTGGTTCGGACACTCTGGTGGGTTCCCCATGCCCCATCGCTTATCGTTTACCTTTTCCCAGTGCTTGACTAGTTCTAATGCGATTTGATCTCGGTCTTCTGTAACTCTGCCATCTACTTTAATGCTCTGTGGGTTATTCCCTTTGTTACGTTTGTTCACCCATTTCCAAAATCCGCTCGAACTCGACCCCCCCCCCCCCCCCCCCCTGTCGTCCTTATCGTCCTAATAAGACTGCTATTTCGCACTCTCCGGTTGTCGTCTTTAATCTTGTTTACTTTATTTCGTGCTTGTTGGTATTCTTCCTTTGCTACCATGGCCTCATTGCTTTCCACCCCCTTAAGTTTTCTACTTCTCCTGTATGCAGCACATTTAGCTTTTCTAACCTTTATGACCCTTTTCAGTTCTTCGTTCACTCTGTACCCAAATTCCCGTGTTGGCACCCTAATCTTTCCTAAACTTTTCTTCCCTGCCTCCACTAGGCTCGCAACTATGGCGTCGGCCATCTTCTGGACACTGCCCCCCCCCCTTGTGTACGGCTGCAAGTAACAGTCAGTCTTATGAAATAAGTGTAACCTTATTTTGATCTTCTAGTTTAAACAGTATTTATTTCCAACAGCAAGTAATGAAAACATAGATACAAGTGATACAGATAACCTTCATGAAGAGCGAATTTATTAGACAAATGTATGGGCTAATATAGTAATTGTTTACAATTTTGTCAAGCACGGATGTTATTAACAGTTTGCACACTTTTTACTTTAAGAGAGAGAGAGAGGGGGGGGGGGGGGGGGGTGCTCGATTGTTTGGATTTTTTGTCAAATGCGTTTGGCGTCTGAAGTGTTCCGCTTCCATTCAGTTATAATGCAACGCATTCGCACGCGTGATATCAATGTCTTTGTGCAATAACTTCAAAATAGTCACTGTTCAAGAAATTTGGCCGTCAAAAGATCATTATGGCGAGTTATCATAACAAGCTGAATCGTTATGATGAGTTGAAAGTCGTTATTCCGAGTTGTGAAGTCATGATAACGTGCTAATGGGTTGTTACAACGAGTTCACAAGCCGTTATTATAAAATGTGAAATAATTATAATGATTTGCTAAGTCATTGTAATGAGTCGAAGGGTCATTATAATAAGATGTAAAGTTGACAAGGTATAACGAGTAAAAGTAATAATGAATTGAGTACTCATAGTAATGAGTTGACTAGTTGTTAAATCGTGTTGTGATGCCATTATGATAAGCAGGCAAGTCTTGAAGTTGTTATAACGAGTTTGGAAGTCGCCATAACTGGTGGGTAAACGATTATACTGACTTGACGAAGCGTTATAATGAGCTGTAAAGTCGTTATACCAAATTGGCAATTAGTTATAATGAGTTGACAAGTACTGTTAACGAGTAGGGAGGCCCTGACGAATCGTAAAGTAGTTATAATAAATTTACAAGTAGTTATAGTGAGTTGATCAATCATTATAGCTAATTGACAAATCATTATAAGGGGTGTTTTGTCGTTATAACGAGTTTTCAAAGTCATTATAGTGAGTTGTCATGTCATTATAATGAGTTGAAATAATATAACCAATGAAAACCCACTCGTTAAATTATTATAACGAGTTGTTCAATCATTATAACTAATTAACAATTTATTATAAGTGTTTTCTTTGTCGTTATAACGAGTTTTCAAAGTTGTTATAATGAGTTGTCATGAGCTGAAGCAATATAACTGATGGATAAGCAGTCGCGAAATAATTATAACAAGTTGATAAATCAGTATAATAAGCAAACAACCCGTTATAATGACAACCCACTATAACAAGATGTGTAATCATTGCGACGCGACCCATTGATGTTATAGCAGGTTAACAAGTCTTTATAACGAGTTGGGAGGTTGTTATAAAGAATTGTAAATTCGTGATGAGTTGTAATGTCATTAAGAGGATTAGACGAGCTGTTATAACTAGTTATAGAATCTTTATAAGGTGTTGTCATGTCATTAAAACGGTTTGAAAAATTACTAAAAAGAGCTGTACAATTGTTATATTGAGTTTTAATGGCGACATAACAAGTCGGTTCATGTTGACAAGTTTTATAATGTCTTGCGGTGTTGTTATATATAAAGTCGCTATAATGTGCTGACGAGTCTTTATAACCGGTATAGAAGTACTTATGTGCTGTAAAGTCATGTCATTATAATGAGTTGTCACGTCATTATAACGAGCGTCGCCATTACGATTTGAAAGTCCATGGCGAATCGTGTTGTTATTATAATGGTTTGCGAATCTGCCATAATGAATTTATAGTTAGTTAATACGAGGGGTAAAGACATAATAACGAATGTGCAAGTAGTTATAGAGTTGACAAGTCATTATTATGAGATGTTAAATGCTTATAACTTATTGTTGTGTCAGTATATCAATTTCCCGGGTCTCTATAATAAGGAGTGATGTCATTATAATGTGTTGCGAATTTACAATGTATTGTGATGTTATACGAGTTGGAAGGTCATTATAATGAGTTGAAAAATCATGGATTGCCAATTCGTTATAATGAGTTCTGAATCCGTCATAAGGAGTTTAAAGTCATTTTTAATGAGTTCACAAGTTTGTGTACAAATAGTTATAACAAGTCGTGACCTCATTATAATGAATTGACAAATCGTTGTGAGTCCCAGACTTTGTTATAACGAGTTCGCAGGTTATTAAGAACAGAGTTGTAATGTCATTACATAGGGTTGGGATGTCATTTTAACGAGTTGTAAAGTATTTACAACGATTTGACATGTAGCTATAACGAGTTGGGTAGGCGCTATAATGAATGAAAAGTCGTTAAAATGATCTGGCACATCATTATAGCCAGCCTCAGACGCTATAATGAGTTGCCAAATTATTAGGAGGAATTGTGAAGTTGTTAAAACGATGTTTGGTGCAATTGCAATGATTTGTGTAATCCTTTTAATGAGTACATCTAACGTTATGACGAGTTTTGAACATACTATAATGATTGCAAAAGTCGTTATAACAAGTTGTGAAAACAAACCTTGTTGATAAAGCATTACAGTGAGTTGTAAAGTTAGTATACCTAGTATACGACATAACAAATTGACAAGTTATTATAATTAGTTCAATGGGTGGTCAAGAATTAACGGTGCGACACTATTTTGTGCCTTTATAAAGATTTATATTATAAAGAAGAGTGAAATTGTTATAACACGTTGACAAGTTGTTATAAAGAGTAAAGACTTCATTATAATGAGTTGTGATATTATTATGATGATTTGGCATAGCTTGACAATATGTTGGAACGATTTGAAGAATCATTAAAAAGAGATGAATAACTAGTATAACAAGCTGGAAGTTATTTCAAATTGTATATCTATGATGAATTGCAATGTCATTCTAATGGGCCGTTCAGTCGTTACAACGGGTTTATAAATCGTTATAACGAGGTTTGAAGTTATTATAATGAGTTTACAAGTCGTTATAACGAGTCTCAAATGTCGTTATAACGAATTGACAAGTCACTGTGAGTTCTTAAGCCATTTTAATGCTCTGGCATGTCATTTCAAGAGGAGTGAAGTCATTATACCAGTTGACAAGTCGTTATTACGAGCTGACAAATCATTATAGTGAGTCTCGGACATCGTTATATCGAGTTGTGGTGGCATTACGGAAAGTTGTGAAATCGATTTAACAAGTACAGCTGATATTATGGTGAGTTATGGACACACTACAATGATTGAAAAATCCTTATAATGAGCTTAAAATCCTATATAACAAGTTGTTAAAACCTTGTTGATGCAGCATTATAGTGAGTTGTCAAGTTAGAAAAATGAGTGTACAAGAAACCAATTGACAAGTCATTACAAGGAACTGGATAAAAACATAACAATAAAATAATAGCGAATAAATAAGTCTTTATAACAGGTTAGAAGTCGTTATAACGAAATGTAAATTGACGATAAATTGCAATCTTATTAAAACGAGTTGTTAGGTTATAAAGAGGAATTGTAAAGTTGTTATAACGAGTTATCATGTCATTACGAGGAGTTGTGGAATCGTTTGGTGTGTTGTGGGCACAATCTAATTATTGAAAAATCGTTATAACATAATAATAATAATAATAATAATAATAATAATAATAATAATAATAATAATAATAACACTTTGGCCAGCCGCTGATTTGTCGCGGTTTTCGGACGAGAAGGCCATGGTTACCCATGTACTCCCAACTGCCTCCCTATTCCCACGCATCTCCTCTCCTCCCAACACTCGGAGACGAACTGCTTGATGATATCCCTTGTCCCATTCTTCCCAATCTCTCCGATTAGCATATTAACCCTCTCCTTTGAGTCTCTCCCTACCCACATGTCCTTCGTTCTCCCATCCCACTTCCCCATTATACTCCCAGTGAATCTCAATCTTTTAGAGCTGCCAAGCTGTTATATCAAGTTTTGAAAACAAACCTTGTTGACAAAGCATTATAGTGAGTTGTTAAGTTAGAACAAGAGGCTCTCAAGAGCCTGTAATATCTCAGCTGGCAGAACTGCATATCCATCAGTTAGTTTAATCAAAAGGCCGTCAAAGGATGATGATTTTTTAAGGACTTTCCGTACATTGTTTGTGCCAAGTTTGGTTCACACTGGCCAAGTAGTTTCAGATTAGAAGATAAAAATGTGATTTCCCATAGGGTTCCATGGTAACTATGAGATGCAATGGCGGCCATGTTTGCAATCTGATCAACATTACATGAGGATAATTGGTAGATTGTGTCCCAGTTATCAATAATGTGCAGTTTCAAAACATTTGGCCATGTAGTTCTAGGCTAGAAGGTCTTCAGAATCCACCAATCAGAATCAAAGAATGCCTCTGGTGGTCATGGACTCCAAAATAAGGATAGTTTATAGAGGACCTCCAATAGAACATTTCTGCCAAGTTTTGTTCACATCGGCGCATTGGTTCCAGAGAAGATGAAAGTGTGATTTCCCGTAGGGTTCCGAAAGTAACTATAGGCTGCAATTGCGGCCATTTTTGCAACCCATTCAACATTAAATGAGGATTGTTGGTAGAGGGTGTCCCAGTTATCAATCATGTGAAGTCTCAAAACATTTGGCATTGTTGTTTTAGAGGAGAAGATTTTTCAAACTCCACTAATCAGAATCAAAGAACGTCCCATAGACCATTCCTACTAAGTTTGGGTTTATATCAGAGAAGAAGATGACAATTTGATTTTCCATAGAGGCTCTATAGTAACTATAAGCCACAGTCTTCAATTGTGTGAAGTTTTAAAACATTTGGTCTTATAGTTTCTGAGAAGATATTTGAAAATCGACCAGTCGAAAGCAATAAATGTTTTTGGCAGCCATGCTTATCCACCGACAGGAACAAAACGAGGATCGTCTGTATTTGACCTCCTATAGGTTATCCCTGCCAAAGAAGATGAAAATGTGATTTCTCATAGAGTTTCTATAGTAACTATGAGCCGCAACTGCTGCCATGTTTGCAACCCTATCAACATTAAATCAGGATCGTTAGTAGAAGGTGTCCAAGTCATCAATTGTGCGAAGTTTCAAAACATTTGCCCTTGTGGTTTCAGAGAAGATTTCTCAATTAGACCAACCAGAATCAATGAATACCTCTGACGGCCATGCTTTCCATCTGACGGGAACAAAATGAGAAACATTTGTAGGGGACCTTCCATATACCATTCCTGCTAAATTTGGTTCACATCAACTTAGCAGTTCCAGAGAAGAAGAGGAAAACGTGATTTCCCATAGGGGTTCTGTGTTAACTATAAGCCGCAGTTGCGGCCATATGTGTAACCCGATCAACATTAAATGACGATCGTTGGTAGATGGTGCCCCAGTCATCAATCGCGTGAAGTTTCAAAACATCTGTCCTTGTACTTTCAGGGAAGATTTTGAAAATCGACCAATCCAAATCACAGAATGTTTCTGGCGGCCATGTGATTTCTCATAGGGTTTCTAGAGTAAATGTAAGTCGCAACTGCGGCCATGTTTGCAACCCGATCAACAATAAATGAGGACTGTTGTTCGAGGGTGTCCCGGTCATCACTCATGTGAAGTCTCAAATCATTTGTCCTTCTCGTTTCAGAGGAGAAGATTTTTCAAAATCCACCAATCCGAATCAAAGAATGGGTCTGGCGGCCATGGTTATTAACCGTCAGGAATACAATGGGGAACGGGTATATAGGACCTCCCATAGACCACCCCTGCCAAGTTTGGTTCACGGCGTCTCAATAGTTACAGAGAAGAAGATGAAAATGTAATTTCCCATAGTGTTTCTATAGTAATTATGAGCCCAAATTGTGGCCATGTTTGTACCTCGATCAACATTAAATGAGGATCCTTAGTAGTGGGTTTCCCAGTCATCATTTATATGAATTTCAAAATATTTGGCCTTGTAGTTTCAGAGTAGATGATTTTTAAAAAAACAGCAACCAGAATAAAAAATGCCTTTTCAGCCATGTTTTTCATTCGACGGAAACGAAATAAGGTTTTTTGTAGAGGTCCCCTCCCCCCCCCCCCTCCCATAAACCATTCCTGCCAAGTTTGGTTTACACCGGATCAACGGTTCCAGAGAAGAAAATGAAAATTTAAAACGTTTCTGGACGATGACAGACGCCAAGTGATGGTAATAGTTCAAATGACCCTTTTGGGTCCAAGTGAGTTAAAATGAGTGTACAACATAACGAACTGACAAGTCATTAAATGGTAGAAGGATAATAAAATAAGAATAAAATAACGAGTTAATAAGTCATTATAACAGGTGAGAAGTCGTTATAACGAAGTGTAA
Source organism: Pictodentalium vernedei (assembly GCA_031216915.1). Taxonomy (NCBI): domain Eukaryota; kingdom Metazoa; phylum Mollusca; class Scaphopoda; order Dentaliida; family Dentaliidae; genus Pictodentalium; species Pictodentalium vernedei. The sequence continues at coordinate 316,514,797 of CM062294.1, forward strand.
ATTGATGATAAATTGCAATCTACTCGAAATGAGTTGTTGAGACATCACAAGTTACAATCGTTATACCGATTTGTGAAGTTATTACAAAGAGTTGACAAGCCGTTATATCAAGTCTCAAATGTCGTTATAACGACTTGACAAACAACTATGAGTTGTTAAGTAATTATAATGAGTTGGGATGCCATTTTAAAGAGGTGTAGAGTCATTATAACAACTTGACAAGTCATTATATCGAGATGAGATGTAGTTATAACAAATTTGTTTTTCCTAGTTATCATAAACAAGTGCTGAAGCATTATCATCGTTATAAGGAGTTCCAAAAGTCATTAATTCCACGAGTTGATAGGTCAAAATGAGTTGCGAGATAATTATGACAAGTTGTGAAGTTATTTCAATTAATTTATTTATTTATTTATTTATTTATTTATTTATTTATTTATTTATTTATTTATTTATTTATTGGTGTTTAAGGTCACATATTTGTGCACAATTGCTAATCACGACCGTGACTGTTTTACGGATGGAGGAAGCCGGAGTACCCGGAGAGAACCACCGAGCAACGACAAGCAGCTGCCAGCTCCCCAACAGCGTAACTCCGCACTGCAGCACAGGCAGGGTTAGATTGGTTGAAGACATGCGCACCATCGACGTGCAGTACGCCTTAGTACACGGCGTAATCGTGCCCCCCATGTGGACAATCGGGGTTAAGTGCCTTGCCCAAAGACACAACGCGGGAGTCCGAATCGATCACTCAGACAGTCACCCATCTAAGGACTAACCGGGCTCGACGTTGCTTAACTTCGGTGATCTGACGAGAACCGGTTACCGCAACGCCACAGCGCCCCCAGTTATTTTAATGAGTTGTCGTGTCATTATAGAGAGTTAAAAAAATCATTAAAATGTGGCATGTAGTCATTACAAAGAATGTTGATGTTATCAAACAGAGTTGACAAGTCGTTTAATAAGTTGTGAAATTTTCATAACGAGTTATGAAGTCGCTATAACGAGTTGGCACGTCATTATAACGAATTTTAAACGGGTTATAGATAGTTACCAAGACATAACGAATTGACTCGTCATTATGGGGAGTGGACCAGTCGGCATAAAATGTTATAATGCCATTATATAGTTTGGAAGTTATTATAACGAGTTGGGGAGTCACTGTAATGAGTGGGCAAACTGTTATAACGACTTGCCAAAGCGAAATAATGAAGTCGTTATGACAAATGGACAATTGGCTGCAACGAGTTGATGAGTAATGTAATGAAGTGTGAACTCATAACAAATTGTGAAGTCAGAGCGAGTTAACAAGTTGTTATATGGAGTCGATCGATCACACTAAGTTGTAAAGTCGTTATAATGAGCTGATATGTCGTTATAACGAGTTTTCCCAATCGTTATAATGGGTTGTAATGCAATTAGCACGAAGATAAATATTTGACCGATGGAAAACCAGTCTAAACGTCATCATCTCGAGTTGATAACTCATAATAACGAGTGTACAATGCATTATAATGAGATGCGGAGTCATTTTGGCGAGTTGGAATGTTGTTATAACAGGCTAAGTTTTATAAAAAATTAGCAATTCGTTACAAAGAATTTGTAAATTCGTGATGAGTTGTTATGTCATTAAGAAGAATAGACTAGCCGGTATAACTAATTGTGAATTCTGTATAATGTGTTGTGAGTCATTATTGTCATGTCGTTATATGCAATTGTTATAATGAATTATAACAAAGCTCAATTCTGATGATTCGTAAAGTTATGTATTTTGCTGTCCTTATACGAGTTGACAATTCGTTATGATGAGTTAACAAGTCGTTCTAAGGGATTGGAAAATCGTTATAATGAGTTGGGAATTCGTTATAAGGAGTTGGAAGTCATTATTATGAGTTTACAAGTTAGTTTACAAATCACTGTGACGAGGTGAGGAGTCGTTATATTCAATCCTATTTTTTATTTATAAGAAGCTGACAAATCGTTGTGACTCCTAAACATTGTTATAACGAATTGGTAACTAATTATGATGAGAGTTCTGATATCGTTACAATGAGTTGGGAAGTCATTTTAACGCATTCTAAAGTTCTTATAGCGATTTGACCTGTTGCTATAGCGAGTTGGAAAGCCACTATGATGAATAGATATGTTGTTAAATGAGCAAAATAACAAATAATTATATTGAGTCTCAGACATTGATATAACGAATTACCAAGCTATTACGAGGAATTGTAAAGTTGTTTTAACGAGTTGTTCTAACGTTTTGGCGAGTTGTGGAGTCATTATGACGATTTGACAAGCCATTATACCGAGTCCCAAATGTCGTTGTAACGAACTGACAAGTTACTATGAGTTGCTAAGTCATGTAATGAGTTTACATGCCATTTCAAAGGTGTGTGAAACCATAATAACAAGCTGAAAAGTAGTTATATCGAGAGAAGTCGTTATAACGAAGTAAGTTTTCAAGTCATTCTAAAGAGGTTCTGTTGAATTGTAAAAAGTAAATTATAAGGGGCTCCAAAAGTCATTGAAACTATGAGTTGGTAAGTCACAATGAGTTATGAAATAATTATAACAAGTTGTAAAGCTATTCTAACGAACAGTCATGTCATTATAAAGAGTAGACAAATCATTATAATGAGGTGTGTAGTCGTTATTACATATAAAGGATTTTGATGTTGTTAAAAAGAGTTGGCTAATTGTTATACGAATATGTGAAATAATGATAACGAGTTGTAAAGTCGTTATAACGAGCTGGCAAGTTATTATAATAAGTTGTTATGTCGTTCTAGATAGTTGTTACGTCGTTATAACGAGATGTCAAGTTGCGAGTTCCAAATTTCAATATATATAACAAATTCATAATGAGGATTTGACATGCCATTATAATGTTGTTCAAATCGTTATAAGGAGCTGCAACGTTTTGAAGTCATTATAACGACTTGAAAAGTGGTTATAGCTAGTTGACAAGTCGTTATGACAAATTGTGAAGTTGTTAGAAGTTGTTAGAATGAGTTCCTTATAACGAGTTCATTAGTCATAATAAAGAGTTATAATCTCATTATAATGAGTTTAAATGCCATTACGATGAGTTCCGAAAGTTGTTATACTGAGTTGTTAAGTCATTACTACGTGTTGTGCTGACATTAGTATAATGAGTTTCACAGACTTGGACAAGTCATTCTAACGAATTGCAAAGTCGTTATGTGTCAAAAGTTGTTATAATGAGTCACGAAGTCATTATAACGAGTTGTGAGTTGTGAAGTCATTTTAATGACTCATGGTACCTTTAGAATAAGCTGACAAGTCATTATAATAAGTTTATAATGTAATTATAACGAGTCGACAAAGTCGTTATATTGATATATTCGGTCATGATTAGCCATTGTGCATAAGTATGTGACCTTAAACACCAATAAATAAATAAATAAATAAATAAATAAATAAATAAATAAATAAATAAATAAATAAATAAATAAACATATTGATATCGAAACTTACTATAACGAGTTTAGAAGTCTGTATACTGCACTGACAAGCCATGCGTCATAACTATAATGAGTCATCAAATCGTTATACCGAGCTGCCAAGTCGTGATAGCGAGTTGTGAAGTTATTACAATAGATTGTACTGTCGTTAAATCAAGTTGATAAGTCGTTATAAAGAGTTGGCAAGTTTTTTCCTTGATTGACAAGTCATTATAACGGTTTAGGTTCTGAGTTTAGAAGCCATTTTACGTACGTCTGTCGTGGACTGATCACTTTCATCTGATGGATAATATTTCTACTGATGCAACAATATTACATTCAAAACAATAATTATAGGAATAGTCATCGAATATTTAATTATTGAAGGGTACAAATCGGTTCTTCATTAATTAAAAAGTTTCCTGCAGAAGTTAAATCAAAGTTGGAGAGACATCACTTGTTGACACTTCTCTCGTATATTAAAGAATCATTGCCCTCAAGTCCTCTGACCAAACTTTGCCAATGAAGGATATACTGAAATACGAGCTTGCACCTTTCCCTTTATCTATGTTCCTCGAAACTGGATGACTTGTGTATTGCCAAATCCAAGTCTGATCTGAAGAATAAGCTGCTACGTGTAGTAACCTCATTAAAGTTACCAGTACCGCAGTGCACTGTGATCGACGGCTGTGCAATCATGTGGGTACTGCACCGGCCCACAAACGGTACTGTCGCAGACTTTGTGTCAAGATTCTCTAATCACGACATACCTCATGAAGTCGAATGTATATCTTGTCTTTGACAGATATTTTGACTTTAGCAAGTCGTCTGCCCGCACAGAACGTGGCAAATGCATGCCCAGAAAGTACAAGGTGGCACCTAACATCCCACTTCCACAAAAGCAAGTAGTTCTATCGAGTTTCACAAACAAAAAGCAACTCATATGCCTCATATGTTCACACATTACCGAATGCGTCGCGAATGGTAGTCACTCGAATACACTAGTCATAACAGGTGAATCTTGCACACCAACACTCATTAGGTCAGGCGACGTGCAAGAATTTGGTGAGTTATTCACAGAGTATGAAGAGGCTAATGCTATCATTTACCAACAAGTCAATAACATCCAGAGATCATGCAAAGACATTGTCCCATTAATGTCATATCAGATGACTGACACGGACGTGTTTCTCCTCCTAGCTGTCTTCTATTCGAAGAACAAAATGGGCTGCTTATTGACAATGGAAGCTACGAGTTGGGAAACAAAGGTCATTGACATAGGTGAAACATGCAAGAATAATGCCACAGTTGTCCAAAAACTCATCGCAGCACATGCACTATCGGTCTGTGGCACTGTCGCACAATTGCACGATGTTGGCAAAGTAGGTATGTTGAAGAAACTGCAGGGTTATTCATTGGGCGGGCTTGGTGATTATCGTGCAGACATGGACGCTATATTTGTCCAAAGTACCCTCCTGATCAGTGCTTGTTATGGTTATCCAGTTACAGAAATGACCGAAGCCAAAGTCAATGTCTGGACATCCAAAACAGTAAAGGCGCGATTATCTGTCCCAAGCTAAGCAAACTTTCCACACACAACTGAGAATGTTGAAAGGGCCCACCTTAAAGACATGCACTGGTATTCTTGTGACTCGGGCATTCCACCAAAACTCGATCCATCTGATTTTGGATGGACCTCTCATGACAAGTCTAAGACTTTGAGGCCAATAGGTATTCTCGACTCTGTACATGCTGCCCAGAACAGGTATTGGATTTTGTCAAGTGCGGTTGTATTTCGTCCAAGGCATGTTAATCCAAGAGATGCACTTGTGTCTTCGCAAACATCCCATGCACCATTGTATGTCATTGCAAAGGTGATTCAAACACGTGGCACAGTGAGCTGACTGGGGGAATGTCGAGCCACACGACCGCTTAGATGATGACGCTTTAAATGAACTCGGTGCAAGATGGGTGGATTTTTGTGAAAGTAGTGTAGTGGACATGTTAGACGCCTTGTCTGAACTCAGTGGACTGGAATAAGTTTACGTTTTGCACACAATCTATACCAGGAATGTGTTGCAACGTTGTTTGTTCTCCCAATTTAGTCTCCAAAATATCTCAGCTTGCTATGAAAATGATTTCCCCGACAAATTGGTTGATTTCCAGCCATTTTGGCGGTCTTCTCTATACCTACAACTACAAATGTCAAATATCTTGAATTCCTTGGATTTAGTGTAATCTCTACGTTGATTCCATTTTAGCACAACGGTATATCCTATAAATAACGGTACAATAGCACAGAAATAGTTAATTCTTAATGCTCCGAAAATTCGGTCGCCATTTTTGTCCTCCATTTTTAAAAAAAAAATGCAAATAGCTCAAATTCCCCAAAGTTTACAGTCTGGCATCAAACGTCTTCGAATTTAGCACACAAAGTTACCCTTGAAACACCAAAAACATTGCGCCGACACCAAAATTTCAAAGTTCGACCCAAAATCCACTAATCTGTGTCGGACTATAGGGGAAACAATTGTAACAAATATATGTATGAAAACTCTTTTTTACTGTTTCGTAATTAATCTATTTAAATATCACAAGTGGATCTGAAACTATTGGACCTATAAGCATAGATGTCTTGAATTAATATTGTATTTTATGTTGTTTTTTTTCGCTGAAGTCTGAAGGGGAGGGTTGCGCTTTTTATTACATTAAATTAGTTTTGAGCGGAAACGAAGCCTCCCTCCCACCCCACCCCCTTTTCAAACTCTCAACTAACCCAAATCCAAGCAGACGCCAATATCGTAAACATACGTGCTCAGAGGCCTATAAACCACCGATTAATGCATACGATTATGTAAAAAAGATCTAGTCATTAATTTTTTAATTGGGCATATATATAGGAAAAAATAAACTAAGCACGCACAAAGCCAGTAAGGAGAACAGATGCTCAAAATCGAAAGTAGCTCAGCCTGCGTTCGTGCCTGCCCTAGGAATAATCGTTAAAATGGTAACACTAGCCTTTCAATATATATAACTTTTAGATTTTTTTCTCACAAAAGGTCATTTCGATGTTTAACACTCGCCACCTTTCCTACCTGACTTGACCATTTACGATTTTTTAAAATTATTATTCCACGAGGGTAATGGCCCTTTAAACAACGAACGTTTACCTTATATGCTTAAAACGTTAATTTAAAAATGAAAGTGTCAATGATACTGTAACTCAACTTGTGCAAGACATGTACATGTATAGTATGTGACACAGCAATGACACATATAGGTAATGACCTGATAACAATTGTACATATAAAGTATTGTAACGGTCTGTACATAAATTCTGACCGTAGCTTGTAAAAAATGTATAGGTAAAGTATTGTTGTTGCGAAGTGAGCCCACAGGGGTTAAGCTCGCAAGCTCGGGTAAGAGCTCGATCTCTTGGGGTTTTATTTGGTAACTCAGTGGATTCGAGTTTATTTAATTTATTGAGCAGTTTATTAACAGATTTGAACATGACAAGAGAATTACATGGAATCGCATAAACTGGCGACCAGAGTACAGGCGTACTCTGTGGGTACACGCCAGATGTTCTGTTGACAATATCAGGTATACCTTTGCAAGCCAATATTGTCAACAAGCAGGAATATTGTAGGATTTGTTGATAGATGGAACAATAATATTCGGCAGTATTTCCTGTGATTTTGGTGTGCGAACTGTCTAACAAATCATAACATGTACCTGGTGAGACTCCCCGGAGTACTGGAGATGCTGAGTTGCACAATTGCACCCGTCACCAGAACATTCAGCCGGTTAACTGACGCCCGGCGGAATACTATTTGATAGCCGAGATTCCATGGGCTGCATGCAGACTGATCGACAGTCTGCATGGCTGTAAAAGAGTCAACAAAATGGCGACCGCCACGTCATGGGACTTTCCCTAAATTCCCCTGAGTTGAGGGAGAATATGCTGACGGTCGTCACGTACCCCAAGTATTGCATCAGAAATTTGGTGTATATAAGCACCAATTTCTGACTGCTTAGACAAGTTGTCTCTGGGCTCCTGATAACTACGGAACGGTCTACAAGAAGAAACCTGGATGCCACCACTGCTATTGAGGTATGAACTTTGTTGTTTAATATACTATATTTTATGCCACCCAGAGACAACGACGGTTAGTCGTAACGTGTGAATGCTTTTGAGTCATTAAAATAGTAGATAATTTGAAACTGGTCTTCATTGTGCTGTACACGACAAGTTCGTGAAAGTACTGAACCCAGAATCTGGAGCCTGTGTCTGATATCGTCTGGTAAGGAATCACAAAATGCCACGGGCTGGTGGAACCTCACAGAACTGCCAGTAATCACAACGTTGGAAATCAAAAATTTACGATCACAGATTGATAGACTTTACTTAATATTCCGCAACATTGTAAAGGTGTGCGACGGTTAGATGCTAGTCTAGAAAAGAAATCTTCAAGTCCCAGAGTGGGTCTGACTGAACCCAAAAATATTTGTTCTCATAGCACAGTGATACCAAAGGCGCCCAAAGCACTCGTTCCTGTCCCAAGGTGATAACAAAGGTACCCAAAACGTTTCGTGAAGATCGGTTCAAAAATACAGCTTCTAGCCCGAGCCGGATTGACATGTGCACTTACTGTGTATAAGTAGTACTGAATAAATCAAACTTCATCTAATTTGCATAATTTCTGCACGAGAAAAAACCGTATTATATGTGATGTATTCCATATTACTAAACATTCAGTCAAAAAGTTATTCAAATCAGAACCTTCATATAGAAGTTCTGTACCCAAAACTGATTGTACCTAATTTTGGTACAAAATAGCCGCCGGCAGCCATCTTGAATTTCGGACCGCACCCGAAAACATTCGTTCTCGTCCAAAGGTGATAACAAAGGTACCCAAGAAGTTTCGTGAAGATCGGTTCATAAATAGAGCCTCTAGCCCGAGCCGTATTGACATGTGCACTTACTGTGTATAAGTAGCACTGAATAAATCAAAGTTCATCTAATTTGCATAATTTCTGCACGAGAAAAAAAACCCCATATTATATGTGATGTATTCCATGTTACTAAACATTCATTCAAAAATTTATTCAAATCAGAACCTTCATATAGAAGTTCTGTACAAAAAATTGATTGTACCTAATCTCGGTACAAAATGGCCACCGGCAGCCATCTTGAATTTCTAACCGCACCCAAAAACACTTGTTCTTGTCCAAAGGTGATAACAAAGGTACCCAAGAGGTTTCGTAAAGATCGGTTCATAAATACGGCCTCTAGCCTGAGCCATATAGAAGTTGTGTATAAAAAAAACTGATTGGACCCAACTTCAGGTACAAAATGGCCTCTGGCAGCCATCTTGAATTTTGGACCGCACACGGGGCCATGGTGGCGTTGTGTACTAAGGCGTACCTACGCAAATGGTGCACTTGTCTTCAACCAATGTTAACCATGCTTGTGTAGGGTTAGTATGTTGTGGGGCTGACAGTTGCTCACCGTTGCTCGGTAGTTATCTCTGGATACTCCGGTTTCCCCACCCGTAAAACTGTCGTGGTGATGATTAACCATTGTGCAGAAATATGTGACCTTAACCCTTTACCCAACGTAATGGCCAAAACCGGCCAGCGCTATTCCCCAAAATCACCAATTAATTTCCATTAATTTTTCATTTTGTGTCTCAAAAACATAGGTTATGACCGCTCGTTGGAACGAGCTCGTTGAACTCGTTTCAATGAGGGGGGTCATAACCTACGTTTTGACAAAAAATGAACAAAATTAGTTATTCAAGAATTTTTTTGGCAAGTGTCGTCTGCTTTTCATGTTAAGTAAAGGGTTAAACACCAATAAATAATAAATAAATATATCTAAGTAATGTAACTTGTCTAATCCATAAATATACATATATAAATATATATGGCTTATATTAACCATTTATAAGACACGCAGTTTTATTGTCCTTATTTCAAATTTCAAAATAACACAAACATTTAATTATTTATTTATATATTTATTTATTTGAATTTAAGGACACTTCAGGCAGCGAGGAGGGGGCGCGGTGGCTCAATGGTAGACTGTTGGACTTCTATGCTAGAGGGCCCGAGTTAGATCCCCATCCGAGACGACCCGCGTTGTATCCTTGGGCAAGGCACTTTATCCCGGTTGCCTACATGGGGGCACAATGGCGCCGGGTACAAAGGCGTACTGCACTTCGATTGTGCACATATCTTCAACCGCTGTAACCCTGCTTGAGCGGAGTTGGAACAGATTTAGAATGTTGAGGAGTTGACAGTTGCTCGTTGATGCTCGGTGGTTCTCTCCGGATACTCCGGCTTCCTCCACCTGTAAAACTGTCACGGTCATGATTAGCCATTGTTCATAAGTATGTGACCAATAAATAAATAGTCAGCAGAGGTCACCTCGCGTCGGACGGTTTTACGAGTAAGAGACGCGGAGTAACCGGAGAGAACCACCGAGCAATTGTTGAATAACTATTTTTTCATTTTTTTTTGCGTCAAAAAACATAACTTGTGATTTTCTGGAAAAATAAACTAAGCACGCCCTAAACCAGGCAATGCGACCATTTGCTCAAAAACGAAAGTAGCTCAGTCTACGCGCCCTGCACGAATAAACATTAGAATGGTAACCACAGTGGTTTCAATATATAGGCCTAACCAATGAAATTTTTTAGGTCACTTGGATGTTTAACAGTTACCACATTTTCTACCTAATCTTTGGACCCAGATAAATACACTGCCCTCGTGAGTAATGGGCATTAAGAGCCTTGCCCAATTAAAAAAAAACAAAGCAGTTGTGGGGACGTCCAAAGCAAATTTGGTCAAATTTCCTTCCAAGTTTAAAAAAGGCCCAAAATGAATAACCCCAATAAATTATATACCAAAAAGTTTGGAATGACACTTAGAACATGTGGAAAAAGAAATTTGCCATGGAACTGCTGCCATATGGTAGATAGCACCGCCTGAAAATCTGCTATGGCATAAGTAACCGACAAGATTTTAGACAACAAAATAAATTAAATTTGTTGAATAGTTCAATTCTGCAATCCTTCTAGTACAGACTCGGAGAAATCTTTTTATCATTCTTGCAAGGAATAGACCACAAGACCAGTTGTAATTTAGAATGCCTACATTTCAAAAGGGCTGCCATTTTTCTTGTGTTTGTTTACCTTTTATGAAGTTCACCAAGAGTCAAATCCACACAGTTCAGAAGAATAAGTATGGATTCATGAGAGAGTGCATCAATGAAAAATGAAGAATGTCCAATGTGGCTTTTGTGAGTCTGCTGTGACCATACCCCCCCCCCCCCCCCCCCACAATCCTGTGCCATTTTGCATGAGATCTGTATCAAATTGGTAAAATACGATGAGATTGATACACCAAAAAAGGGTGAACTGCGCCAAACTTCCTCATTTAGTGTTATATGTGTACCTTTCTGGGATTGCATGAGCAATGATAGCTGCCAAGTGTCATTTGAATGTTCAAGTGTGGCCAAAACAACAAAAATGACCTGTTCTGCATGCAGAATACTTTCACCAATCGGCTACACTTAGTTAGAAATCCTGCCTTCCAATTCATTTATGTACATGATTTGGTATGCTTCATTTGTTTTGGAACTATCGGCCTTCCATAGTTGTTGTTTGGGGAGGCTTGACTGTTGTTTTGTCATGAGATTTGAGAACATTAATAACTGATCTGCTTACCAGATTATAGGCGAAGAGTTACCGGCCTGAACAATATCGGAATTGTGTTGGTTTTTATATTCATTTATCTGAACACTTGTGACACGTTGTGGTCTCATTTCGGTAATTCATGTGAATTTTAGTCCGCCTAGCGGATTTTTTCTATTTCTGTCCACACAGTGTCAACACACATAGATTTTCGCAACCTTCTGTTGCTAACAGCGCTCAAAATCGACGTTGATCCGTCTTATACACAATGTGGTTGTGCGAGGGAGATATTTAAATTTACGATGGTACGACATTTGGTGAACAGGAAGAAACCTTTCTGATAATTCTCCTTGACATTGGTCTTCTTTTTTCGTAGCAGACTTCATCAAGCCTTCTTCACGTCACTAATATAGTTCGGCGACAGTAAAATTATTTTGTCGTAAATACACAATTGTGAGGACTGCAATGTATGTTGATGTGAATATATTTTTGTTTACAAATATAATTTTCTACCTTTATGTTTTGATCATCGTCACCAACCAAATAATAGTAGTTCGAATCGGTGGCGTATTAATCCCTTGCTGACACTTGCGTCACATTGTACAGAATTTGATCTCCACGGCGCTGCTATGGACTGTATCCCGCAATTATCACATTGTCAGTTGAAAAGTTTCTTATGAATGTGTCATGAGTTGTACATTACATCGCCTGCCAGATTCAAAAACAGCAGTGAAATGTTTGAAGATTTCAGATCGTGGGAAATCAAATCATTTCACAACTTTGCCCCCAAACCCACGTGACCACAACATTGTCAACAACAAACGTGTCGCCCGAACAGAATCAAGCGTTTGTGGTCATCCATTTTCCCCTGAGTGTTATCACCACGTTGGTGATGAAATGATAAATATGCTTTCTCCGAGTATGGAGTGTGGAGTCTTTTATTTACAACTCAGACATTCGAATTACCGATCTGTTCCTTGTTAATCATGACGGTTACGTATGCGGTTGGCAATTTCCTTGTCATCAAAAGCAAAAAAAATTAAAAATATTTTTGAAAAAGTGGATAAATTCGGGTTTTGTATGTTTTTGTCAATATTTTAGTATATAATATGTCGTTATTCGCCGCTTTAATTCGTATTAGGGCATTGTGAACATTTTCCAAAAAATGTCCAAAGTTACGTTGGACGACTCCTTAACGCTGGGCAGATCGACCGGTGCACCGCACCTTTCGGTTTGAAATTTAGTGCTCTAACCGGTTACATGGGCGATCGCGCTTCCATCAAAATGATATTAAACAATTTCACTGTTGAAGTTCTCAACAATGAACAGACCCGGGTTTTTTTGTGGGTGGGGGGAGAGGTGGAGGGAGGTGGGAGAGGGGTTGCATGTTGGCAAAAGTTTCTAACATTATTTTTCGGAGGAGTCGCAGCCCATTTCGCCCCACCCCCTCCTCTCTTTATGCATACACTATTTACACAATGCAAAGAAATCAAATATGTCTATACCCTTGCGTTATATTTCTCAGTGCGCTTAAAACTTCAACTCTTTGGAATTCTTCTAGAGGTCCCGAGTTCGATCCCCGTCCGAGACGAACCGCGTTGTGTCCTTGGGCAAGGCACTTTATCCCGGTTGCCTACATGGGGGCACGATGACCCCGTGTACTAAGGCGTACTGCACGTCGATGGTGCACATGTCGTCAACCGCTTTAACCCTTCCTGATAGGAGCTTGAACAGAGTTAGAATGTTGAGGAGCTGACAGTTGCTCGTCGATGCTCGGTGGTTCTCTCCGGGTACTCAGGCTTCCTCCACCCGTAAAACTGTCACGGTCACGATTAGCCATTGTGCATAAGTATGTGACCTTAAACCCCAATAAATAGATAAATAATAACTGTAGTTCATTGAACTTGACTGAGAACAGGACTAGACTGTAGGATCTATCAGGTATTGGGGGGGGGGGGGGCAAATGGTTCTTCGTTCTTGAGCGCAAAGTATTTTTACGCTCTAGACCCATAGAACTACAAGAATCGAGGTCTGGAGTTTGGGGAAAAATTTGAAGGTGTTGCACCTATTGCGTTCGTAGAACGAGGGCCTCATCCGGATAGGCCTACATTTTGAAAATGTGACCTAAATGGCGCCAGTTGAATGCAGTTTGAGTCTCAGTGGAACGTTATGCGTTATGACACCCAATGCAGACCGTAGAATTCAGAATTTTTAAAGTGTAAAAAGATATCTAGGTTCACCGCAACCCCGCCTCACCCCGCACCCCCCCCCCCCCCAACGGGGCTGGATTAATGATTAGTCCTAGACCACTTCCTACAGCATTTTGTTTCCATGACCACCATTTTAACTACGTAAAAAAGAACATAAATGGCGAATTCAATATACACGTTAAATACATCTAGATTTACTAAAAAAAAATAAACAGGTAACAAGCTAACTGGGGTATGCATTAACGATTTGTGTTTGCTTGCTCCATATCGAAACACAAGACCAACTTGTCCATCTCACTCTCAGTGCGCAAAAAGCGACGTATGACTGAACTGAGGAAGAAAAGAGACGCACTGGGCGAATCAGTGTTTTCACCCTTACAGACCCTCTCATCTGAACGCAGATATATATTTTTTATGAATTTGGTCGTCCTCAAATCGTCTCGGGGGTGTACAGTTAAAACGTTGTTAAATTTGTTGTAAACTGGGTTTTTGCGCGTTTCAATGCCGCTAGAATATTTTTTGTTCCTTATCAACACATGATCTTCAGAAATACGTTAATTTAGCGTTGAATATAAAAGGAATTAAATATTAAACAACCGTTCGTAACCCACCTTTTATTGAAGTGAGTTCAGCTATTTATAATATGACACGAGGTTAAAACAATTGTACCAATGCTGACCTATGTACATAAATTAGGAGATATAAAGATACGAATGTTTTTAACAACCTTCAGATTGCCGTAAGAACAAAATAATATTTTAACAAAACCTTTGATTCAGCTGAATAATTTTTTCAATATAAAACAATAACTTTCGAGTGATATTGAAAGTCGGTACAAAAGTTCACGGTCAATGACCTGAAACAGAAATATTTGTAACCTGTCAAAGTTTATGCAAGAACATCTAAGAATCCAGTTTGCGTGCATTGGAAAAATGATCAAATACGCATATCCAAAAATAAATTCTTGATTTTTTAAAAATATTCAGTTGAAATATTACGAACCATGCCTTAACTGAAGTAAATGCAGAGCAATTAGAACCGATTTTAATAAAAAGTATGCATTTCTGTAGTCGGTCGTGATAATTTCTCCCCAATTTAGAAAAGGCTCACAGTAAATCTTCCCTTGAAAAAAAAGAAAACCACATATAGTAGAGCGGGGGGCCCCGCAATAAACTGCCAGTTGTTGATTGCTGTCTTCAGTGTTTTTGTTCTTTAGGTTCTCTGTATTAACCGTCACCCGATCGCAGTGGCTCAGTGGTGGACTGTTGGACTTTTAAGCTAGAGGTCCCGACTTCGATCCCCGACCGGGACGACCCGCATTGTGTCCTTAGGCAAGGCACTTTATCCCGGTTGCCTACATGGGGGCACGATGACGCCGTGCACTAAGGCGTACTGCACATCGATGGTGCACATGTCTTCAACCGCTGTAACCCTGCTTGAGCGGAGCTTGAACGGAGTTAGAATGTTGAGGAGCTGGCAGTTGCTCGTCGATGCTCGGTGGTTCTCTCCGGGTACTTCGGCTTCTTCCACCCGTAAAACTGTTACGGTCACGATTAGCCATTGTGCATAAATATGTGACCTTGAACAATAATAAATAAATAAATAAATAAATTAACCATCACCCACCCGTAAAAAGTATGGGGGTCTTCTTCGATGAGCCCCTGTAATACATGGCCTGGCTTTGGAGAGCAGATTTATTTGGGCTATAGCTTTAGAGTTACTTCCACTATTGATCATATTTGTTCCTCAGCCATTTCTTCAGACTGTCTCTGTTGTTTAAGTATATTTAGGTTTTTCTCTCTGGAAAAGACTCTTGTTATTCTACGGATTATTATTACTTTTTGGGGGGGGAGGGTTGGGTTTTTTTTTTTTGTTTTTGTTTTTTTTTTCCACACATTTTGTCCGTACGATTCAGAAGCCATTTTTGAACCGATTTTCAGGAAATATTGCACACGCATAGAGGGACACAAAATCTAAAAATGTGCCGAAGCGGAATTTTCGATTTAACCCTTAATTCGTCAGAATTGGCAAAAAAAACTGCCAAAATTGGGGTTTATCGGCACTTTCTCGAAACACATCTTGTAGATTTTTTTTTAACCTTCATCATTGCTAGACCTGCCTGTGACACGACCTTTGATACACACGACATATCAGGCGATGCATATGGTAACCCTCCACAGCCTGCCAAACATCGAAATTTTGATGAAATAGGCCGGTTTCAGGCCCCCACTGCACCCAAACAATACACGAGAGATAAACATAACTTCCTTTATTGGAAGTGGAATTCACGGAGGATCATTTTTGTAAATAATAAGGGTGTTCAAGAAACCAAGCATTAACCCGTTTTGGGCTGGTTAAACAGCAATACCCCCACAGGTACTCGGCACAAGCTGGGAAATGGAAAGAAAAATGATATTTGATACTATTTTTGAATCCATGCTGACGTGCCCCTGTAATGGTATATAAATATTAACAAGGTAAACAACTCGCTTTTCGAAAACGATAGCACTCATCTTCGTTTTTCCCCCTCAAATGTGATTCACACAACGTATCCAACAGTACCCACTATCAATGGAAAGAGGAATGAATAAGCTTTACAGTGGTGTATTACATGACCGTTGGGTGTTCTTGAGTTGTTCATCATATCTGGGAGAAATCGCAGAAAAGGCCGAAAAACATTTAGTCGGACAAGAAAGTGCACAGTGAAATGAGGTTTCCGAGCGACAATTATCCGATTTATTATAAATAATTCGAGGTCCCATTGTCTATGGAGGGCAGATTCAAATATTAACCGTATGCCTTTATCAATTACTAATCTCGGATCCATATTTATTCATTTCTGGCGATCACATTTGCCGTTTATACATTTTTTTAACCTTCCCTTGGAATAAAACAAGCTAGAGGCAGCCATAGAAGCACAATGACATCCCATTGGCTACTACTTATGCCGAGAGAATGAATCATCGATGAAAATAAGCCAATGGGGAAAGCTTTTGTGCAAGTCGCGTATCTAAGGACGCGGTCAACTCAGGTCAACTTGTCAAAAGATGTCAAAGTTACGGCTAAAAAGTATATAAACGTTAAATGTGAACTCCAGAAATTAATAAATGTGGATCCGAGATTAGTAATTGATAAAGGTATACGGTTAATATTTGAATCTGCCCTTCATATGCAATGGGACCTCGAATTATTTGTAATAAATCGGATAATTGTCGCCAGTAAACCTCATTTCACTGTGCACTTTCTTGTCCGACTAAATGTGTTTCGGCCTTTTCTGCGGCTTCTCCCAGTTATCATGAACAACTCAAGAACACCCAACGGTCTTGTAATACACCACTGTAAAGCTTATTCATTCCCCTTTCCATTGATAGTGGGTATTGTTGGATACGTTGTGTGAATCAAATTTGAGGGGGTGGGGGGAAACGAAGATGAGTGCTATCGTTTTCGAAACGCGAGTTGTTTACCTTGTTAATATTTACATACCATTACAGGGGCACGTCAGCATGAATTCAAAAATGGTATCAAATATCATTTTTCTTTCAATTTCCCAGCTTGTGCCGAGTACCTGTGAATACCCCCATAAAGCTCAAAAATTCATGTTTTCCGTGAATTTCTCTAAATGAGTCTTGTAGATTTTCAAGAAAAATTTGTCACTCCCAGGCCTTGGTGTGACAATAGAAGTTGCATGGACAAAATACTGCGGTGAGCATTTGTTAACCCTCCACGGGCTGCTAAAAGTCAAAATTGTGGTAAAATGGGCTGTTTTGGACGCCACCAGCACCAAATGGGTACGCCGCAATGAAAAGTGCCTTCTTTTATCGAGCGCGCAATCTATACGGAAACATTTTTGTAAGTAGTAAGGGTATTCAAAAGTCGAAGTCTTAACCCATTTTGGGAAGGCTAAGGAGAGAGACCCCTTAAAATCTAAAAATTCCCATTTTCTGTGGATTTCTCTAAGTACATCCTGTAGGTTTTCAAGAAAAATTGACTACTCGCAGGTCTTTGTGTGATATTACAAGTTGCATGGACAAAATATTCCGGTGAGCGTATATTAACCCTCTAGAGTCTGCCAAGCATCGTAATTTTGTTGAAATGGGCTGTTTTCAGACACGCACAGCACCCAACGTGTACCTGAGAAATAAACATAATCTCCTTTGTTGGAAGTGGAATTCACCGAGGACCATTTTTGTAAGTAATAAGGGTATTCAAGAAAACAAGCGTTAACCCCTTTTGTGGTTGTTAATAGTGATACCCATCAAAGGCTTAAAAATTTATGTTTTCCTTTGGATTTCTTTACAAACATCTGGTAGGGTTTTCAAGAGAAAATGGCCATTGATAGGTCTTTTTTCACATTACCAGTTGATTGGATAAATTATTCCGGTAAGCATTTGTTAACCCTCCATGCACTGCTAAATGTCAAAATTTTGAAAAAATAGTCTGTTTTTGGACACCAACAACATCAAATGGGAATGCAACAGAGAAACATAACTTCTTTTACCGGACGCAAAACTGACAGGGAAACATTTTTGTAAGTAGTAAGTGTATTCAAAAATCGAGGTCTTAACCCATTTTTGACTAGTTAAGGAAATATACCCCTTAAAAGTTTAAAATTCCAGTTTTCTGTGGATTTCTCCAAAAAAAATTTCAAGAGAAATTGACCATTCGCAGGTCTTAGAGTGACATTACAAGTTGCATGGACAAAATATTTCGATAAGCATTTGTTAACCCTCAAGAGGCTGCCAAGCATAGACATTTGGAGAAAATGGGCTGTTCTTGGGCAACCATAACACCAAATGTGTACCTGCAAGATAAACATAACCTCCTTCATTGGAAGTGGAATTCACCGACAATCTTATTTGTAAGTAATGAAGGTATTCACAAAACCAAGCATTAACCCGTTTAGAGCTGGTTACAGATCGATACCCCAGAAAAGGTTAAAAATTCATGTTATCCAAGGATTTCTCTAAAAACATCTCGTATCAGATCTTAGTGTGACATTACAAGTTGCATGTACAAAATATTCCTGTAAGCATTTGTTAACCCTACGCAGGGTCTCAAACATCAAAATGTTGATAAAATGGGCTGTGTTTGCGTACGCACAGCACCCGAAGTTGAGAGGAGATATCAAAATAAGTGGAAGTAGAATTCACTGAGAATTATTTTTGGAAGTAATAAGAGTATTCAAAAAACAACACTTCACCCGTTTTGGGCTGGATAAACAATGATACCCATCAAAAGCTTAAAATTCATGTTCTCCCTAGATTTCTCTGAAAACATCTTGTAGATTTTAAAGAAAAAATGGCCATTCACAGTTCTTGGTGTGATATTACCAGTTGCATGAATAAATATTCCTGTTAGCACTTATTAACCTCTACAAGCTGCCAGACATCAATATTTTGGATATATTTGAGATAAAATGGACCATTTTCAAATAGACACAGCACTCAGTGGGTATGTGTCAAAGAAACATAACTCCTTTTGTCGGTCATTGACTTGTTGGACGACGATATTGACATTAACCCACTCCACCGTTAATGATGGTTTTCACCTAAACAATTTTTTTTATCAAACTGTGACATTTGAGACTACTATACTCACCTTTCTCATAACATCAATGAAGGAACTTCAGTGAGACAATTAAAAACAATTCATAAACACTGTGGGGTCATGACAAATCATGGAATCTCATCGGGCAAAGCCATGATTCACCAGAATCATAAAGTTTAGTTACCATATAACATTCTAACAGTTCCAAACATCTGTTGAAGGCAATTTAATGATACAAATGCAACAGTTCCTAAGATAAATGAAAAGATTGAGTGGGAGTTGCCCTGAAGATCTTTTTGTCAGCGATTCGACCCATTCTACCACCTTTTACAAACCAAACCATTGTGACGTGGTTCTACTTTGATGAAAAAGGCATACCGGGGGTACGCAGATGCCCAAGGCGAGCATACAATTTTTTTTTTTTTTTTTTGTGTGGGGGAGGGGGGATTTACTGTCAAACAGAGCTCACTCGTGGCGTTTTGGGGATCCATTTGCATTTTACGTTCTGGAAAGAAAAATTTAAAAGGAGATTCGTTTGCACCCCCGACGCCACCCCCTCCCCCCCCCCCCCCCCCCCCGAAATGCCCCCCCTCTCTCTCTCTCTCTCTCTCTCTCTCTCTCTCTAGATTAAAATTAGATAGTGGGAAGGGGTGGCACTGAAACTCGTAAGTTTGTGAGGCAGTAAGGCAAAGGGGCACTGGGTTGGGGCATCCGTACACTGCAGATGTGGAATGGAGGTTGCAAGTCACAAGATGGTTCAAGAATTTTTTTCGTGGAGGGGGAAGGTTAATAACACTCTCATGCGATCTCTACGCCATCGGTTGTGTGGTGAATTTCACACCCGACTTATACATACATTTATGAGTAAAAGTTTAGGCACGGCTGCCAATCTTTGAAAACCCACTGGCGCTGCCTCCTGCAAATCCCTTAAACCTGAAAATAACTGCTAGGTGGAAAACACCCTTCCATGGTGGTTTAGTGGTAATCTATGTCTCCCGTAATCTGAACTCCAATAGGTAAATTCCATTAATACACATCGGCACAGGCCATTGTTACGAATGTTCTTCCCGTTAGTGCAGCTATTGTCATGGCCAAACTTAATAGGGGCAGGGACATTTTGTTCAATTTATTCATTTATTCATTCATTTACTGGCGTTTAACGACACTTTCAACAGCCAGGGTCACCTCGTGTCCGCAGTCTGACTTGTGCAGGAAGCTGGAGTACTCGGAGAGAACCACCGAGCAGCGGCGAGACACTGTCAGACTCACCAACGAACTAACTTCACACAATCAGAGTGAGCATTGGTTGAAGACAGGTGCACCATCGACGTGCGATACGCCTTAGTACTCAGCGCCACCTTGTCCCCACGTACACAAGGACACAACGCATTTCATTTCTTGAAAGTGAGTGTTTCTGAACGTTGCGTGCCTATTGCATAGCACCCAGCAAAGTACTGGAGGTGGGATGTCATAAGTAAAAGTGACCAATACGCATATTGCATTCCGGCTCGCCCAGGCCTGCTAAATCACTGGTACTGCCGCCCCTGTATGTTAAGATTTCATTTAAGTTTCAGGCCGCCTGGGCCCGAGAAAAACGGTTGCAGTAGGCCTCACTGCCACCTCGCCACCGAATCTCACTTTTGGGACTTGGTTGGGACAATCATGGTCTTAGCGCCCCATGGCAGACCCTGGAGGTCGTCTGCTGGCTATTGCCGTCCTTCTTCTTTCTCCCCTTTCGCACTTTGTCTTGGGCGGGTGAGTCTCGGTCCCTTTGTGGCCTGTCTGGCTTCTCTCTTTCCGGCGGTTTGGTGGCGCTCTTCCTTGGCTTGTTCAACCTGGACCATGGCCTACCAATTAAGTAAATACCGCGTAAAGGACGAATGTAACGGGTTGCATGCCCCAATAAACATGTGCTACACAGCACACCCGCGGGAATAGTGTATTGATGTCTGTGAAAATTTCAGGTCATTAGCACATTCGGACCAGGAGATATTGGTCAATGAAAATTTGAGTGTTTTTTTTTCCACGTTTGGCGGCCATTTTGGACTCATTGTGGATAAAATCGAAATTTATATTGCCTTTATGATAATGATACATTTCATTCTTACTATTCAATCTATTACTGTTGTTCTGCTAATTCACAGTACTGAGATAGTAGGCCAAAATGTCCGTTTTTCAGGCCTATTTTTGATATTTTGGAAAATTTTGGCAGAAAAAATAATTTTGGAAAACCTTTTTTACCACTTGTTTAGGGAATTATGTATTTATGACAAATCTGTGAAAGCTTTAGGTCATTAACCCATTCGGATCAGGAGATATTGGTCAATGTAAATTTGGGGGGGGGGGGGGGGGTCCATGTTTGGCGGCCATTTTGGACTCATTGTGGTTAAAATAAAAAAAAATGCATTTATGATAACGATACATTACATTCTTCCTATTCAGTCCATTACGGGTGTTCTGCTAATTCACAGTGCCGAGATTGTAGGTCAAAATGTCCGATTTTCAGGTCCTTTTGGATGTTTTGGAAAATTTTTGTAAACTTTTCTTACCAGTTCCTTGTAGAAAAATGTATTTGTGACAAATTGTAAAAACAAATTCAGGTCATTAGCCCATTCAGGGCAGGAGATATTGGTCATTGAAAGTTTGGGCGTTTTGGGGGCGTTTTGGGTATTCAGAGCGCTTAGTTGAAAGTGAAAAGCTTAACAGACCTACAACTTACATACGTCTATGACAGCGAAATGTCAGAAAAATTTGCAAGAAAGCCTTCTCCAAAGTGTTGGAAGAAAAAAAACAAATGTCTTTTCCTTTCAGGAAAAGCCAAATTAATAAATTACGATATCGTCTGCGTTCCACTGAGGGGTCATATGGTAAGGTTTTGTGGAACTTTTTTTTTTTGGAACCACCGTGGTTGCACGTAGACATCGGGCATTTGATTCATCAGAGAAAACGCCTTCACCGCCAAGAAAAACAATAAAAGAGTGCCTCTGTCTAGTATACGTATCGGAGAAAGGTGAATGGAACAACCTCTAGCATTAGCGGCTCTAAAAGCAAATTCGTCATGAAAATCGTAAGTACACTCAACAGTCGAACTACTGCTTCACCTGTCTGGAGGAAAACACTCAAACTAATTTTTGATAAGAACTCAGAAATACCTAATCTCAGCTTTAATGGCTATCTACTCTCCTCGAATGAGGAAAACGCTGACATATTCAATGTTTATTTTGTTCCATTTCAAGGTTGGATGACTCTTCTGCACAACTCCCACCCTTCACTTCTGATCCCAATTGGCTTAATCTTGAATACGTTTGTCTCGATAAAAATGACATAACAGAAGCGCTTCAATCGGCCAAAGTGTTCAAGCTCACGAATTCTCAGTGTTCAATGTCCCTGTCTAAAACTCTAACTTCCCTTTTCAGTTATCCTCTCTTCGAGCGTTTTTTTTTTTCCACGGCAGTGGAAAAAGGCACATGGAACACAAGTTTCAAAATAGGCTAGTCAGTTCTCCCGACAAATTATATACCAGTCTCACTTCTTCGCTGTATCTTCAAAAACAGTGTTTGCCTTTCTTGACTCAAACGCCTCACTGTGACGTTTCCAATATAGCTTTATACCAAACGAGTTCACAGTCTTCCAGCCTACAGGCAGTTTACAGCACAACCAGTCAAACCCCGGATGAAAGCAAAGAAATACGGTTCGTTTTCTATGGTATCGGTAACGCGTTCGATAAAGTCTGGCATATCTCTTCAAACTTAAAAAAATGGTTTTCAAGGAGGGCTAATAGCCTGGTTAGATTCGTATCTGAACAACAGGCAGCAACGTCAGTCTGAGATAATCTGTGAAAAACTATCAGGAGTGCACATTCTAATCTCGAAATGTCACCTACAGGTATAAACGAGGTTGCCCACCACAAACACTTGTGGCTAACGTTCAATAACCGAGACTCGTGGTCAAACCACATTCTTGTTATTACTTCAAACGCGTGGAAGCAAATATTATTAATAAGGATAAATAAGTTTTATTTGGCCTTCATTTGCTCTGTACGGGAACAAGTAGATGTTGTCTAGAATAACTGCACTGAATCCGAGTCCATTGAGCTGCCAAACTTGATATTCAAAGCGAACTGCTAGAATAGTTACCGGAGCGATCCGAATTACCAGCCGATGTTTATTTTATGCGGAGACAGGGTCGGATACCCTGAATAAACCGACGGGAAAATCATTAGTTGACCCTTTACTTTAAAATGTTTCACAATTTAGTTCCTCCATTTTTAAGAGCTTTAATTCCACTCAAATTGAAATTGAAATCTTTATTCGCAGTATATCAGTTACACTGAAAATACAGTAATTAAAATAAAATCATTTAAATATTTTTTTGATACACTGCAAGGAAGCAAAGTTAGCTGTCTCCCTGTCGATCCTTAGAAAAAGCAAAATTCCTCGACAGCAGACCGACTTTTTTTTTTTTTTTCGAGGGGGTCAATGTTATCATCTTGACAATATGGAAAAGGGATCAAGGCTGTTGAGAGTGCAATACATAAATTACTGAGAGTACTAGACAAAAGTGACTTGACTGGCATCATATAGTACAAAGTTCCATGATGTTCGGAATTGTAGAGTGACATTTTAGAAACAAGGTTTCCATCTTATAATAATGAAACCAGTCCCGGCGGCCGAGATCTCCTTTAGACAAGGGCTCGGGCTCCGGACACTGGTTAACGCACCTTGGTGTAGATGCACTCAATAGCTGTCTGAGTACATCATGGAGCAGATGAGAACCGAAGCAGGGGAAAGTATGTGAGAAGGATTCAACAGTGACAATGGTATGAAATCAAGTCACTTGGCTGCACGCAGAAGGGTATGAGGATCCAGAGTGAACGAATAATACTTTAGTTTCATAACCGAACTGAACTGAAGGGGTGAGGGGGGGGGGGCGTACGTGCGTTATAGAAAAGCTGATGTTGGTTGGTATTATTATCATTTTTCCCACCTCTAATCCTTTAGCTTCCCCGTTCACTTAGCACAGTCGGGGCAGTTTCGGAAGTTAAAATGAACATTTTCTGAATATGTGCTGAGAGATAGGTCCTTCATTCTCTTTTTTGAATTGTGACCTAGTTAAGGTCTGTGTATTGTGGTCAATGGTATTCCACAACCTAGGGAACGTATGGAGAGGCAGATCTGTTGAAAATTTTGTCCTCGGTTTAGAAAGTTGCAATTTCCCTGTCTGCCTGCTTGTCATGTCTGTTGTATTTACATATTGCTGAAACGTATTCTTAAATGATATAGGTAATCTGTTGTTATGCCAGTCGTGCATAAACAGAAGAACTTGCAGTTCGTAAAGGTCATCATATTTGAGAAGTCTGGGGGACTTAAAAAGTGGATCGGTATGTGATGTTCTTTTTTTCCTACTTATAGAGCGTATAACCTTTTTCTGCGACTTGGAGACTTTACTTGTTGACGGTGAATGTCCCCAAATATGAATTCCATATAGGAAGTGACTGTGGATTAAAGAAAAGTACAAGGTTTTCAATGCATTCAATGACAATATATTCTTAGCCCTGTTGATGACATATATGCTCTAGCCAACTTGGAACAAACAATTGAAATTTGATGTTTGAAGAACAATTTTCATCTACGTGGACACCAAGAAATTTTGCTGGTTTTTTTTCATTACAATGGTTGTCAATAAGTTTCAGTTGCGAATCACCTAATTTTAACGCCATATTACCAATTTGACATAAATCGTTGGGAAGGTGAAGCATCATAAATTTAGTTTTGGATGCATTGATAGCTAATTTATTGGCAGCGCACCATTCCTGAATTTTTATAAGCTCCAAATTCATACTATTAAAAAGTATATTTAGGTTATTGTCGGACTTAAAAGCTGCTGTATCATCAGCAAATGATAAAACATCAAGGGTTGTGCAGTCTGGCAAGTTGTTGATGTAGATAAGGAATAAAATAGGCCCAAGGATGGACCCTTGTGGGACGCCAGTCGAAATTGATTGCGACTCTGAAACGATATCTTGAAATTGTACATATTGACTTCTTTCAGAGAGACAATACTTAAACCAGGAGTTTTCTAGCCCCCTGATCCCATAATGATTTAATTTTCATACTAATATCGCGTGATCTATTGCATCAAAGGCTTTCGAAAAATCGAGAAATAAAGTCAGTGTTCGGTCTTTGGTCGTTTGGTCGTATTTTAGGTACATTATTGAGAAGGTGAAGAATAGGATGAAAAGTTGAGTGACATTTTCTGAACCCGAATTGGAACTGGTACACGCTATTATGGGTGTTAAGGTAACTTGAAAGTCGTATGTACATTATATTTTCTAAGATTTTTTTAAAAAGCGGGTAGAATATTGACCGGTCTATAATTATTGAAAGTAATTTTATCACCAGATTTATAAATAGGTAGATTTTAGCTATATTCTTTTTATTAGGAATGGTTTCTGTCGAAAAAGAGAGATTGATAATATGCGCTATTGGATCAGCTACTTGATATATTATGTCTTTTAATATTCGTGGAGTAACATTATTACAATCTTTACTTGTTTTGGGTGGGAATGAATTAACGGTGAGGATTACATCTTGTTTGTTGGTGGGTGCAATGAAGAAAGAGTCATTGTTGTTGGTTTCTTTCAGATGTTCCGAGTGCTGCCGACAAGTTGGATGTACTTGGTTAATTAAATTTTTTCCGATTTCATCAAAAAAAGAATTAAATTTGTTGGCAATGAGCCACATTTGGATCATCAACTTGAATATCGTTATCCACGAAAAATTTGGGTGATTCACTGTCGTGTTGAGACTTATTTATAGCCCTTCGTAGTATATCCCAAGACTTCTTGATGTTGTTCTTATTGTGGGCTAGAATCCTCTCGTAGTAGCTGGCCTTTGCCTTACGTATTAATTTGTTATAACGTTTACAAGATATTTTATATTGATCTACGTTTGCTGTTGTGGGGGATTGCAGTGTTTTAACATACAGACGCCTTTCATTGATAGAGGATTGAATTTTGTCCTGAGGTCACCCAAGGCTCTAGTTTGATGTATCTTTTGGGAATCACGGTCAGTTTCAAGGGAAATGATATGTTAAAACAACTGTCAAAGTGAGAAAGAAATGCATCGTACGCCGTGTTTGGGCAGTCGCAACCGAAGACATCTCCAAAGTTACAGTCTTGTAAAGGTGTCTTGAAATACTCAACATTTTCCCTTTTAAATGAACGTTTAAGGCTTTGTACGTTTTGTTTTTCTTGCCTGGGTGAATTTTCAATGTAAAAAGCGGCAAAGTGATCACTTACGTCCGTGATTAAAATTCCAGCAGAAAAATCGTTAGCATTGTTCCGGAAGATATGATCTATTAATGTCGACGATGTTTCTGTCATTCTTGTCGGCCTAGTAATAACGGGTATAAAACCGGAACTAAACATAAAGTTAACATATTAGGTAGTTTTGTTATGGCTTCCAAAGTTTAAAAGGTTGATGTTGAAGTCTCCCGTAAGATATACGCTTTTATTTTTCGGGCTTAGTTTTTCAGCTAGATTTAGTAGTGTGGATAAAAACAAGTCAAGATCTGCTTTGGGTGCAGTGTAAGGCCGATAGATAATACCAATTATATTCTGGGGTTTGGAGGTTGCTTCTATAAACAAGGATTCAAATACATGTGGGACAAGAACTGTCAAGTCTTCCCTAATTTGGAACTGGACGTTAATTTTAACAAATAAGCCAACTCCACCCCTACCATCGTCATCGGCGGGACGGCACCGAGTCATTAAAGGATAATACCCATCGAGCTCATAAGCCATATTGTCATGAACAGAAAACGTTTCCGTTAAGCCAATAAAGGTTATCAGTGTCCTTTAAATCACAGAGCAAGTTTTTTAGTTTCCCCCAGTTGGCATTTATGCTTCTACAATTTAAATTCAACAAGGCTAGTTGATTGTTCGTTAATGGCATGCGTTCCTCGAAACCTTCTTCTGTGGTGTAATAATCACAACTCTGG
Source organism: Pictodentalium vernedei (assembly GCA_031216915.1). Lineage (NCBI taxonomy): Eukaryota > Metazoa > Mollusca > Scaphopoda > Dentaliida > Dentaliidae > Pictodentalium > Pictodentalium vernedei. The sequence goes on from CM062294.1 coordinate 316,541,719, forward strand.
TTTTCAAACAGGAAGGGTGAGTTTGACAAATCATCGTTATTGTTACTGATAGTGTCGTAAGTTGCAATAAAATCACACATGTCTTCACTCTGAACCTCATCAAGGATTACTTAACCCTTTACCTAACGTAACGGCCAAAACCGGCCAGCGCTAGTCTCAAAAATCGCCTATTAATTTTCATTATTTTTTTCATTTTTTGTCTCAAAAACATAGGTTATGACCCCTCGTTGGAACGAGCTCGTCGAGCTCGTTCCAACGAGGGGTCATAACCTATGTTTTTGAGACAAAAAATGAAAAAAATTAGTTATTCAAGAATTATTTTTGCAAGTGTCGCCTGCTTTTCAGGTTAGGTAAAGGGTTAATTAGCCATGATCTAATAGGTTAAGTTTATCCGTTTTGTTTTCTGCTGGATCCATGGACAACAATTTGATAGTTATTTTGTATTTTATTGTTGGGAAAAGGTGGTTAGTGTTGAGACATATATGAATAAAAAGAGGTCTGCCGTCGAGAATGGCTAAAAATGAGATACAAATCATTGATAGAAAAAGATAGTAATAAAATAAAGAAATAATTTTCCTTCTGGAGCTTTTCTTAATTGTTAAGAGATAGCGGTTCACGGCATTCCACAAAGGCCTTAAGGTGCTATATAAGTAATAGAATTTTGTTTATTTTGAAATTCCACCTGATATTCCTTAAATTCAAATTAAATATACACAAATTATACATCACAATGAAGGTTCAGATGCATAGAACACGAAACACATATCCCATCAGTGTTGACAGCAGGCGCCACTGGTTCCTGGAAGTCTGCTACCGTATTCGTACCAGAACTGATAACTGGTTGCCAAATGTGCTTCATATATCGAATAACAAAGCTAGGCATTCAAAACACTTAAGAGTACAGCGATAGAACTACATTTGCATTTTTATTGAAGTTGAATTCCATGTTCGACAGACATGCACAAATAACTCGAAACTACGAATTTCCATCGAAAGACAAAATCGTAATTCTCAGAAATTTCAACAGGTGTCATGACACCCTGCATACAATATGGCAACTGTGCAGTCTCTATATAATAATAGTATGCTGTATTAAGGCGATCTTTCTCATTATTTGATTTTATAGGGCGTTGTATATGGATACTATTTCCGATGACGATGACCGGAAATTGAAAGTAGAACACAATGTAAACAAAACCTTCAGTTTGGGAATTTACCGCCATGCAGTTCTGTCGCTGTGTTTTGATGGATTTTGATGATCTGGCTTTGTTTTTGGATATGTAAAGCTCATTTGGCCACAAGTTCTCGAGAAATATTATTTTATTATCAGTTCTGGTACGAATACGGCGGCAGATTTCCAGGAACCAGTGGTGCCTGCTATCAACTCTATTAGTTGATTACACATGTGCTTCGTGTTGTATACACCTCAATCATCATTTTGATGTGTACTTTGAGTAAAAAAAATGCTATTATTTATATAGCACCTTAAGTCTGTCTGGAGAGAGATCTACCCCCTCGGCGGGGGTTTTGCAGTCTTTTCTGGTGGTGGATATCGCGGTAACTGCTGACTTTCTAGCGAAGAGATGCCTGGTTCCGGGGCTGCTGTCCCCTCTAGTCGACATCTGAGGCTGTCACTAGGGTTGTGACTCCTCCTTTGGAGCCGAGCTCGTTGGTCTCTCCGCTTTCCTTCCGTCAACAACTACTGATGTATCCACTCCTGCTGCTGCACCGTCGGTGAGTATTCGGTCTCCGTTTCAGTCGGCCTTGGCTTATCCCTGCAGGGGTCTTCAGGGATTTCTGCTTCGTTGGACGTGGGTTCTTGGCTTCAGCATTCCCTGACTTCGACTCGGCGAAGTCGTTCGGACGGGGTTGCCGGCCGGTTCCTCTGCTTTGGTCTTCCATTCGTCGGACCAAGCTGGTTTTGCTTTGGATTCAGATATCCGTGGTGGCGTCACCATGGACTCTGTTGTGCTTCCCCTCAGCCAGTTTTGCGGGACCGGCGCATTTTGTGCAGCCGGGGTCTTCTGTCCCTCAGCGGCCCGCGACGACTCTCCTGAGTTCGCTGGTTAAGAGGGTCAGATGTGAAGCCACTTTGCCTGGCCCTTCCCACGTCGGACAGGCAGATTCGGGCCGTGAGCTTAGGGATGCCCTCTCCTTGCTCACGCAAGTTCTTTCCAAGAGCCTTTCCGTTGCCTCCAGCGAGGCTACTGGTAGTTTCATGCGCTCTCGGCGGCGTCGCCTCCCGGGATCGGAAGCATGCCGCTTTCTGATCCCCCTGGTGTTCCTATGCCATGGGAGGCTTCGGCTGGTATGCCCGAGATGGGCTATGTGTCTTCCGACTCTGAAGATAGGTCAGGCACACCTGACGTTGAGGGCCATCAGTCTTTTGACTTGGGGCGGCTCTTGACTTTGTTTGAGTTCCTTCCGGAGCTTAAACCCTCTGACCAGCCAGAGGTTTCAGCCAGGCCGCGAACATCGGTCGCGCGCCTACAGCCTGTGGAGCAACCTGCTTCTGGGCGCCTTCGACGGTACCAGTCGGTACAGGTGGTCGAAGTTTTTGCAGCATTGGACTCTAAGTTGAGTTTCAGGGCTATGAAGACTTCGTTCTTCACTAGGTCTGATACCTTTTTCCCCCTGTGCGTTATCGTTCCTACGATTCCGCCAGTTCGTCAGTTTGCCTGACGTTGACGGTCTTGGATCAGGACTCTTCCTCCCTCGGGCTTTCCAATCCCAAGTTGGCCGTTATTCCTATGGCGACTTTGGAGTCCCTGTTGGGCTTATCCAGAGAGATGCTGGGCATGCTTTCTCTCTCGGATTATGTCGTCTCTGCCTTGGATGCTTATCTGCTTCCAGATAAGTTTGACCACATACAGGCTCCCTTGCGTATGATTTCTAAGGCGTTCATGCATCTTACTCACACACATGCTTGTAACACGGCTGATCTGGAATTAGTTAGCCGGGACGCAGTGTTGGACTCTCGCCGTTTCCTTCCTGAAGTGCAGCGCTCTGCTCTTCGATCAGCTTCTTTGGTGGGTCCGCGTCTATTTCATGATTCCGTGGCGACGGTCCGGGATGACGTCCTGCGTCATTCCAAAGATCAACTGCTGCTTCTCCAGGTTGATCGGCATTCTGTTGAGGGCCGGGCCGTTCCAAGCCTAACAAGCGCCCTTCTGCTTTCTCTGCGAAGCCAAGGGCTGCTCCTCCTGCCTCTGCTTCGTCCTCCAACTCACGTAGTGAGGGTAAGCGTCGGCGGAACAGAGTGATGTCTCAGGATCCTTCTACTAGCAAAGGAGATGGTTTCTCCTCTCACAGGCCTCGCCTCCTCACCTCGATTCGTCCCAGGTTGGAGGAAGGATATCAGAGTTTGCAGACCGTTGGGCCACGACCACACCCGATCCTTGGGTGTTAGATATTGTTCGGTTCGGTCTGCGGATATCCTTCCGGAGGCACCTCACTCTTTCACGGGTGCATGTTCCAACTGAAGGTCCTTCAGACAGTTCACTTCGGGAACTTTTGATCACGGAGATAGACAATCTCCTGTCAAAGGGGGCGATCGAAGTCGTCAAGAACATTCATTCAGTAGGATTTTATTCCCGCCTGTTCTTGGTGCCGAAGAAGGACGACCGACTCCGACCGGTTATCGATCTGAGTATCCTGAACCAGTCTATCATTGCTCCCAAGTTCAGCATGGAGACTTTCAGATCGGTTCGCCGCTCCATCCACCAGGGAGATTTCGCTTCCAGCATCGACCTGAGAGACACTTACTTTCACGTTCCGATTCATCGGACATCACGAAAGTATCTCAGGTTCGCGTTTCTGTGGCGAGTTTACCAGTTCAAGGCTATGCCGTACGACCTCAACCTGGCTCCTTGGGCCTTCACCCGACTGATGTCGAATGTGATAGCCTTCCATCGCAGGCAGTCCAGGTTGACTACTTAGGCGTATCTGGACGATATCCTCCAGAGGCATTCCAATGCTGCTCCTCTGGAATCCGATGTCGACACACTATTGAACCTGCTTTCGTCGCAAGGGTTCAGAGTCAACGAGAAGAAGTCGGACCTGGTCCCTTCTCAGTCGTTTTGTCATCTGGGGATGGTCTTCCGTACTCAGCTGAATATGGTGGCGATTCCACAGGCGAGGGCAGTGATTCTCTCGGCTTTCACCCTGACTCTGACCCAGTCCACGTCCGCTCGGAGTATTCTCCGGTTGCTCGGTGTCTGCGGTGCGGTGACTTTAGGTAGGCTGTATGTCACCACTTTCTGCTCAGTCGTTGGAGACCGAATGCCGATCCTCTGGATCTGGTACTTCAGTGACCACCATCTCTCAGTCGTCACCTTCCCTGGATGGATGTTGAGTGGATTATGCAGGGAGTTCCGTTGGACTTGCCCACGTCCGATCATGTTCTGACGGCAGATGCCAAACGATCTCGGATGGGGCGCGACGTTGGATCCTCTAGGTCTTTCCCTTCACGGTGTTTGGTACCAGGATCTGGAAGCTCTTCATATCAACCAGAAGGAGCTTCTTGTTCTTCTTCTGAGTTTGCGGCAGTGGACTCCCCACCTTCTAATCGTCAGATCCTTATGTTGTCCGACAATTCAACAGTGGTCGCTTACATTCGGAACCAGGGCGGTATGCACTCGGTTCCCATGTACGAATTGAATCGGGATCTTCTTCTACTCGCTCAGGACGTCAACTCCAGTGTGGTCTGAACATTCCCGGTTGTCTGGTTGTCTGGGAGTCCTGTCCCGACGGAGTTGGGTCATTTCCACCGAGTGGATGCTTCACAGAGCAGTGTTCCAGTCGCTTTGCGATCTCTGAGGTCGTCCCCACATCGATCTGTTTGCGACCCGTTGGAACCTCAAGGTGGATACTTTCGTGTCCCCGTGCCCAGATCCTTTGGCTTTCGCCGTGGACGTCACTCCATTGGAACTGTTTCGTCGGCTACGCCTTCCCGTCGGTTCCAATTCTGCCTCAGGTTCTAGCCAATATATACTTTCTTCAGTTGAGGGTAATCGCCCTTTGCTATGTCCGGTTCGTGGACTTCGCATTTACCCCAGCCAGACGCAGAAGTTTATTAGGAAAGGCAGGAAACGATTCTTTCTGTCTCTTGTCCCTGGTCGACAGAAGATCTTTCCGCAATCCATTCCTATATGAATTTGTCTTGCTATATCGAGCGTCATAGGCTCGTTTGGCGAGTGACGATTGTATTACCAATCGCATTGCTGCTCACGAGGTGCCTGCATTGTCTACCTCCTGGGCTTATGCTAACTCCGTCAAGTTGTCGACGTTATGCAGGTAGCCTACTGGAGAAATGCATCTACTTTCTCCACCTTCTACCTGCGTCAGTTGCAGGAGCAGTTTAGGGACCTTTTTTCTTTAAGACCTCATTCTTCTGCTCAGGCTGTTATCAACTCTAGTCATTAGGCTATTCTTTCTAGGTCAGTTCCAGCTCTTGCATGGTTACTGTCCTTTCTGTATGTGTGTCACACATGGCCATACTCCTCATCTCTCATTGTCTGTTTCAGTGTTTGTGATGCGATGGTTTTATAGGTCTTAGGTACTCTTCTTCTGTCCACGGCTCCAGCGCAGTCGTGTTATGTGGGGGTTGGTTATGTGATTCCCTCCTCCTATTGTCTATTCAGCCTGTTGTAAACAATTGTGATGTAGGTTGATAAGAAATTTAAATTTTATAGTAAATTTCCTTTCTTATTGTACCTACCACAATTGTTCACCTGAAGGCCCTCCCGTCTACTTATTCGGGTAATCCTTCCTCCCCGCTGCTCACATAACTCCAATGTTGGCAGATTCAAATAGAATGACACGTTGATTATACGTCTGCGCACTGGTACCAGAAAGCCGTGGATTCAGTACAGTGAAGCGTGTCCCCTACTGGGTGTGCGCCGGCTGCATTCGACCCAGTTTTGGCTTATTTTTTCTTGGTGCTTTTGCACCACTTTTTCTTTTCCAAATCGCTTGGGAAAGAACAAAATAGAGAGAATACTTCCGAGTTAGGGACTTCCACTGTAGAGCAAGCCTGTTGTAAACAATTGTGGTAGGTATAAGAAAGGAAATTTACTATAAAATTTAAATTTCTTTGGATATAAACAGGAAAAGGTGTTTCTTTGTGTTCAGGACGGAATGAGCCAAATTCCTCCACCACACTACCTCTAAATATTTATTTTATCAATAGGGTTGGGTGTTTTCTTTGTGCTGGCATTCGTGTAATACCAGGAATTCAGATAAAAACTGGGCTCTCCGAGATCAACCCTCAATACACCGGGAGTTGAATTCCTTTATTACTCATGCTAATAACAACCCGGAAATTCCAAAGACCAGGGGTAGCGGATGGTGGAATATTTAATCAAGGTTCATGATTACCTCAAACTATTTTGTGTTTTCTCTGCGTTGGCTGTCTTGTAATGTCAGAATGCATCCAATGGTGGCCTGGAAGTTGGGCTCAATGATATCAACATTCAGGACACCAGAAGCTGAAGTCTTTTATCACCCAAGATAATATTAACCCTAAAATTGTCTTCTTAGAAATCGTATTAAGATGTACCTGTGGGCTACCTTGCAATTACAGAGCTGACAGTCCACCTCTGTAATTACAAGGAAGTCTACCTCTTAAAAAGAGGTAGGCCACCTTGCAACCAAAGAGATGGACTACCATGAAAACGTGTTGGGGACAGGCTTCTTAGAAATTGTATTAAGTTGTAGACTACCCTGCAATTACAGAGCTGACAGTCCAACTCCGCAATCACAAAGCAGTCCACCCTTCAATAACAGGTAGGCTACCAATCAAAGAGCCGGACTATCCTGAAAAAGTGTAAAGAGTGGGGGAGGCTTCTTCTTAGAAATCGTATTAAGATGTAGGCTACCTTATAATTACAGAGCTGGCATTAGTAGACCCTTTACTTTAAAATGTTTTACTATTTAGTTCCTCCATTTTTAAGAGCTTTAATTCCACTCCAATCATCTTTACCTCGTGGGTATACGCTCAGAAACACAAAGCATTCATACTACCCACCACCAGATTGTGAAATAGCATATTCATTCAGACTAGACATAATGGCTCTTGGCACAGTTTACTGCATATTTAAACAGAAACACACTATTCATTCTCTACTCCTTTGTCTGTTAGAATCCATGCAAAAGTCAAATCCACAATTGTAGACTTCGCTAACGTTGTTGTAACCCGAACGATCAGTTATACAATAATTTCAGAACAAGTTCCCCCAATTGTTGGTGTGGTGTGAGCGTGAAACGCTAAATCGCCTTTTGCCCATTGCCCCTTTATGTAATCAAACGAATCAACATGCACGGACGCCTTCCTTACGCAGTTGACACTGATATTCTCTCTTACGGGAGTAGTCTCAAAAGTCCTCAGATAAATGGACACATCATTAACATCACGCAGATGTACGTAGATGACTCGGGCAGATTTCATTAACAAAGATGCAATGGAGATTCGTCGCCCAGTAGGAGTCTGTCATCTTCTCTGTCATCTCGTCGATCACTCAAATAAGATTTTTGTTTTTGTATTCCAACTGAATTTTATCTTGTAGTGCTCTTCCGGCCAACTGATTAAATCAACTCACCCGATCATTCATATGTGAACACTGTGCCTTGTGGTCACATCGGATTTCCTGGTGCGCCAAGACGTTATATTGTATTATTACTTGGTGCACAGATATTATTTGAGGCCTGTAGGCCGGTGCACCATTGTAAATTCTTATGCCGACTGTCTATCCAACCTTGAGCCTCTGTCTCTGTCAACTTCTCTCTTTCATTCTTCTTATACACTTTTCTTTATGAGCTAGACACAACACTCACAAGGCTGATATATATTTTCTGCAGACACAACTCCTTTTCTTCTCGAAGAACAGATGATCCAAACATGATACATGTATATACATTTCAAACTGTGACTTTGTTCCATTTTTCGCCTTTGAGTACTATACTGAGTCAAAAAAGAAAGTATAATAGAAACAAATGTGAGAAAATAGCATAAAGGATGAAATATAATAGTTCTAATGTTACATGTTTGTGGACAAGAAGCCGTGCAAAGAGTTTAATGACATGTTGTTGTTGTTGTCCACCCAACCGTATATAATTTTGCTATGGATTTCAAAATAGCACGTGCTATCCGAGAATGTCAAATTGAATGGGTGACCGACGATTTCCTTTGTGTTATGCTGGGCTAGAGAGTCTGGTTTATTGAGAACACACGCTAGTTTTTGCTTTCCGACATTTTAAAAAATGCCAAGGTTAACCGAAAGTCAGAGGTTGCGTGCCATTGGTATGCATGAGGCTGGGCTACCTCCAGATAAGCTCGCTGCTGAGTTCGGTGTCACTGTGGCCACTATTTACTGTCTCATTGGAAGGTATAGAACCACTGGATCTACTGCCGACCGACCGACCGCGTTCAGGTCGACCAAGAGTTACGACCCCTGCATAAGACCGACACATCAGGACGTCTCACTAGAGGGGTCGCGTCCATCCGGCGACGAGGACAGCAGCAATTACTCCTGGTAGAACTAACAATAGAATCGGTGCACAAACTGTCCACAACAGACTCGCTGAACACGGCATCCGGAGTAGGCGTCCATACCACGGACCAACCCTTACCCAACGTCATCGTACCGCCAGAATGGCATGGGTATGTCAGCGTGTTCGCTGGATTCAGCAGCGTTGGAGCACAGTTCTTTTTAGTGATGAATCACGATTTTGTCTACGGGGCGCTGATGGTAGGGCAAAAGTGTATCGCCGACGAGGAGAACGGTTTTCTGATGCTTGCGTGTGGGAATGCGACCGTTTCGGCAGGAGTAGTGTAATGGTTTGGGCAGGAATTTCCCTGCACCATCGAACGCAGTTGCTCTTCATCGATGATAATCTGAATGGCCAGTGATATAGGAACTAAATTCTTAACGCTGTTGTTGTCCCGTTGTTCAACGCTAACGTCGGATTGCAGTTATTCCAGCAAGACAATGCCAGATGTCACGTGGCGCGTATCTGTCGTGACTTTCTTGGGGAGCAGAGCATCGAACTTCTTCCCTGGCCCCCACTTTCGCCAGATTTGTCGCCAATCGAGCATCTTTTGGATCAATTGGACCGTCGGGTTCGACTTCATGATCTTCAGGCGTTAGGCGATTTACGTAATGTTCTAAGGCAGGAGTGGAACGCAATACCACAGGGTGACATCCAGAGACTTATCAGGTCCATGCGCCGTCGATGTCTTGCCATCCAAGAGGAGAACGGTGGACATACACGCTATTGACTGCATGTGTCAACTTTTCATTTCACCCAATGTCTGAATTGCGACGTCCTGACGTGACGCTGGCAACAGTAAGAACATGAAATTATGCAAATTCATACAGCTAGACTCGAAATATGAATTTACAATAATTTGTTTGGCATTAAAGTCGATAATACTAAAAACATTGTTCCTCGAAGTTTATTATACTTTCTTTTTTGACTCAGTATTTTAGTGCCCAATGTGTTTTTCTGGAGACAACTTTCTGAAAGCAATCAACCTTTTTAGTAAATTTTAAAATTATTTTTATTCTTTTAAACTAAGACTCCTCAAATCTAAAAATAATCAGGTTGATTTACTTTTCTTGTATCATCACTCATTACTGTTCACTCCGCTCTTGTCTTTGACATTTCTATTGCAATTATTTCATATTTTTATTCCATCTTTATACTTCATAATTGACATTTGTAATTTCTACTGCTATCTCGCCACGTTATAGCCTTAGCTGCTGATGTGGAGTTATACACAAATAAATAAATTAATTAAATTAATGGAGCAGCTTACTTCTGGATCCATCTCCAATGTTTGTTTAGTTACATTGTATGCCCTTTTGTTTGTTTGTATTTGTTTGTATTTGCAAATTCAGAAATAAAATATTGTTTAAATTAACCTAATTTGTATAATATTAGCTTAATCCTTTGTTTAAGATATTTGCCGAATCCATCCAGAGGCATACATAAAATTTGCCATTCAAATTTAGTTGCTTCCTTAAATATTTGTTTCTAAAACATAAGAATGCCCCATAACTCGGCCATGCCTATTCAGTTGTGGGTTCATAAGCAATATATTAAGGGCAAATATGTTTTTCTAGTTTAGTGCCCTGTGATGGGCGTTAGTTGATGACGAATCGGCCGCATCCGTCCGCGTAATGTACAAATTAAGCAATTGAAAAAGTTTTTTTTTTTTTTTAAACTTCAACAAAACCATATCATGTGACCCCTGATTGGAACGAGCTCGTGGGGCTCATTCCATTAAGAGGCCACATGATATGGTTTCTTGAAATGTTTTGAAACATTTGAAAAAATACTGATTAAAATAAAAAAAAATGATATCCTGTGTGTTTGGTAAAAGGTTAAGCAAAAATTTCTGTCTGTGGACAGACGGTGCCATGAGAACAGCTGGGATAACCCTTTGGGGCTATTTTGTTTGACTTCGTCTGAATGTATTTGTTTTTGGACCGAAATTATAAATCTCGAGACAATAATCATCCTGTCGAGAAAATTTAATTTAATGTTGTGTGAGATGGTTTAATGCATATTAATTTTACATCTAAATTTATGCAATAAATTTTTGTTTTTCAAACATTGCTAAATAATTTGTGAATCATAGTTTAGGTCACGCACATTGCAGGTTTAAAGCGCATATCTGAGGGTTTTGTAACTGATTGACAAGATATTGGTATGGATTTTCCATTTCCAATTTCAACGACATGAAAGAAAAGTTTGCAATGAGTGAATCTTTGGGATTTCAACACTTTATTGATATAACATGCAATCATGCGACTTTGTGTTTTTGCAGTAATGCTATTTGACTTATCAATCACCCACGTTCTCAGTTGGAATCCAGGGGACTGGAGTGGTGTTTCTTTATTGCAGTAATTAAGTTCTGTTTTACTGGTAAAATCGACTCGTCAATCCGCGCCTGAAATGGACGTCATCTCAAGTGGGCAGCAGAGACAAAACTGATTGGCTAAACTCGACTTTATGTTTTTGTTGTGATATAGCAAAATATGTTGAAGTGGCCATGAACACGACAAAATAAATAATCACACACTTATAGTATTCAAGGCTAAGTTGGGTGTCTCCCTTCTTTATTAAGCATCCATTAAACTTTAAATCCTTGTATTTAACGGAATCGCCGCTTTGACATAAATGTTGCTGTATTCAACCAGCCGGAACTTTTTTCCCAGCACCGTTTATACTAGTTCCTTTCCCGTCGAGTCATCAGTTACGCTTCGAAAAGTTGCCAATTTCCGTTGTACAATGATCGATCGTCAAGCGAAGTGTGAAAATGAAAACGTCCAAAGCAAAATAAAGTCGGTTCACAAAAAAAAATTGACCAAAAATGATATGTTTTTAAAAAAAATAATTTCCAACCACAACATTAACCCAGTCCGATGGCCATCTCAGGATTCAGTCTACGGATCCTGTATATCTAAATTGGTCAACTTTATTTCGGTAAATTTTCGGACATCTTGACTTGCCTCTGTCAGGGCAAAGCCAGCCTAAATATAGGGGCAAGGGGCCCCATATTTAAAGATATTGTAAGTTCAAAATATATTCCGCATCAAGGCGAAAAACCTACATGAATTTCACTTCTCTGCAAAGCTGGAAAAACACACGTGGTGTATATCCAGCTTTAGCGCAGGGACCCAGGGGAGAAACGGTATGTCAGATAAGGTCTAATCTCGTTTAGTTTCTACAGTAGTCGGAGTCTTACGAGACGTAATCGGTTGGTGTCAAGATATCGTCACGGTCAATTAAGAAACGAGATTCTAAAACGATAGAAATGTCTATCGTATCGTCACCTAACAATCATGGCAAGAACGAATCGGTTTTCTCGACAAGTGAAGTCAGCGTTAAGTCACGCGTGAGATGACTTGTATTGATTCTGCCTCGATATACGTCATCTCCCACCGTTTTGACAGGTGGACAGATGAGCGTCGGTCCACCTGACAGTTTAGGGTAAAAAGTATATATATACCTGGAAGAGCAGAGCATTAGACACACACTTGGGGTCACACACACGATGGTGAAGTCCAGGACAGGCGGACTCTGTTTCCTGGCATAAGGGTACCTTCGATCACAGGACCCTGAAATGGCTGGAATCGCCAGAGAGGGCATTCCATGATTGATTTAGCTTAAAGTTGATAGGCGGCTACGGGGCCGAATTCGTGAGAAGGAACACCCCAGGTGGAACGTTAAAGTTTAGATTGTCGAGTAGCAGGTATCGTCCCGCAATAGTCAGAAGTGTAGGTTAATTGTATTGTGCGTATTAACCCTTTGAAGCGTCAGCCTGATTGCGTTCTGAGTAGTTTATTTTGCTGTCGGAACATCGTAATACCGACTGGAGATCGGTGTGAGTGACAATTTCGCCCTAGCACAAAAAAGGGCATTTGTGAATCGTGAATTCAACCAGGAACGGTGGATATTTCAATAGGACTTTCACGGAGGACTTTCAAAAGGCACATAAGGTATAAGTAGACAATATCTGACCCAAATCAGAAGTACGGTGGTTTATAGATGACGAACATTGCTGGTCGGAACCCTCCGACAGCCAGAGGTACAGTTACGCGCAGACGTTGACATTTGAGCCTAAGCGGGTGAAGCTCTTATGGCGAGCTCACAGTAATAACATTTCAGATTTGTGAAGCTCTTATGGCGAGCTCACGGTAGTAACATTTCCAGTGTGTAGACTATAGTGCCAGTACAGGGCCATAGAATGACTATATGATTGTTTAGAATTATTTAACCGTAGTGACCCATTTTCTGTGAAAAGAATTGAATTGTTAATTGTTGAAATATTGAAACGGATTTATTTTTATGTGTAAATAAAAGAATCGTTGTTACTTTAAATCATTCTTTCCATTATACAGCCTGAAGTGATTAGGAATCACACCTAACGGAAATCGAACCTATTTCAGGACAATTTGGCAGAGAAGGAATCACGGCGTCGGTCTAACTCAGCTCTCTGCGCCGAGTTCGCGACACTTGGATTCCGACCCTCCACGTTGGTCTAATTTTCCCGCAACTTCATCAGCGGGACTAAATAACCCCACGTCAGCCCAGGCCTTACGGGGCCTCAGGAGTCCCTGACATTGATTGGCGAGCGCTACCAGGATATTTCTAAAAGGTAAAAAATGGCTATATGGAAATTTTGTTTTATTTTAACGGCGGTTCTGTTTAGGTTTTGACGCGTTCGGTCAGTTGATGCCGTTCAAGGGTTTAATATCGCAATACAGTAGTCCCCAAAAGGATACTTAATAGCCACTATAACTGCGGTAGGTTTCAGAATATTTGGTGCGTTTAATTACGTTAAATTACAGAGGTAAATTAGGATCAATTGCCATATTTTTTTTTCTTTCTTTCTTTTCCTTCTTCATTCTTTCTGACGAGTGTTGAAGATAGAAAGAAAAAATCAAAATGGATGTTGTTACACCCCTCGCCCAACTGGTATCATTAGGCAAGGAAATGGGCCTTGAGGGAGCTGAACTTCAGAAGTTCGTTAAAGATGAGCAGAAACGTGAGGCCAAGGAGATTGCCTTACGCAATGACGCAAGGGAGAGAGAGGCCCAAGCAGCAAGAGATGCGAAAGAGAGAGAGATTCAATTAACAAACGAGGCGAGGGAGAGAGAAGCCCAATTAGAACGAGAGCGTGAGAAAGACGCAAGAGAGGCGAAAGAGAGAGAGATTCAATTAACAAACGAGGCGAGGGAGAGAGAAGCCCAATTAGAACGAGAGCGTGAGAAAGACGCAAGAGAGGCGAAAGAGAGAGATTCAATTAGCAAATGAGGCGAGAGAGAGGGAAGCCCAATTAGCAAGGGAGGCAAGGGAGGCAGAACGGGAGCTCGAACAACAGAGGCACGAGAGAGAATTAGAGCTCCTCAGAGCAAGGGCCGATGTGGAGAATGAAAGTCGGCGCTCAGGGGATGGGAGTGCAGGGGTAGCAATTCATGCCCCACGCCCCCATCTCGCTCATTTCAATGAAAACACAGATGACTTTGACTCGTACTTGGAGAGGTTCGAGCGTTTTGCCTCCAGTCAAATGTGGCCAGAAGACACATGGGCTATGTGCTTGAGCCCTTTGTTGTCAGGTAAAGCCCTCGAGGCTTATACCAGTATGCCTCCTGCACTTCTTAACGACTACAGTGAGCTGAAGAATGCAATCCTTCGGAGATACCAGCTCACTGAAGAAGGATTCCGGACCAAGTTCCGAGAGATTAAGCAGGAGAAGGGAGAAACAGTGCCTCAGTATTTTGCCCGAGCTAGGCGGTACTTTGACCGCTGGACTGATCTCGCAGAAGTGAATGAGTCATATGGAGCCCTGCGAGATCTATTTCTCCGGGAGCAGTTTTTAACTACATGCTCCAAGGAGTTGGGCCTGTTCATCAAGGAAAGGGGTCCGCCCACCTATGATGAGATGGCAACTGTGGCAGAACGCTACATCGAGGCCCACGGTGGGAGTGTAAACGCACCCAAATTGGCTAGGGGTGGGGCAAACGGGTTGGCAATGGCACCCGTAAGGCAACACCACCCCGACCCTCCTGCGTCGCAGGCCTGCCGGAAGGGGAGCGCTCCCAAGGACACCACTTGTTTTATCTGCAACAAGCGGGGTCATATTGCCAGGGACTGCTGGCAGAAGCAGGTAAGGACCACTGGGAACATTAGGCCACCCCAGCAGGGGGCCTGGAACGCAGCACCAAGGGGTTGGAAGCAAGGTGACCGCGTAGATCCAGGGCCCAGTAGACAGACGGCAGCGTTCTGTCAAACCATCGGTCCAGAACACAGTCCCCTCCGGGAATGTATACAAGAGGGAGCATTAAGGCTGGAAGGCGGGAAGGTTGTCCCGATAATAAGTGGCATGTGTGAGAAGCTCACAACTTCGCAGGAGAAGGTTGATATGCCAGTGTACCCAGGGTATGTGGGACAAAGGGAGATCCGTCTGCTCCGGGATTCTGGGTGCTCCTCTGCAGCGGTTAGAAAGCAACTGGTTGACGACAAGCAATTGTTGGGGCGCGACCATTTGTGTATTTTGATAGATGGGACCGTTAGAAGGTTCCGCATCGCGAGGATAACGGTGGATACCCCATTTTATTGTGGCGAAGTGGAAGCCATGTGCATTGAATCACCTGTGTATGACCTGGTCATAGGTAATATCCCAGGGATGAGGGCAAGCCCTGATGAGTTATGGTCCAGGGATAGGGGGCCAAGTGAAGGCCCAACGAGTAATGAAGGGAAGGTTCCCAGGGGGAACCAATCCGATGGTCCAGGGGATGGCCCCTACACGACGAAATGTCGGAAAGTTTCGGGAGGGACGACTCCTGTCCAATTAAGGAGAAGGGGCCGCAGGCGGTCCAGGCTAAACGCCAAACAGCGAGGGAACTCAATGGGGTCATTGGGGAAAGACCCTCAAGCAAATTTATGTGGGGGAGTTGAGCGCCCCAAGAAGTCGGTGTCACTCGTGTGGAGAGGGGAGGCCAGACCCACGCAAATGGCTGGGCAAACTCCCCCAGAATTGAGAGGGCACGGGTCAACACAAGTTGAGGGTGTTGAAGTGGATGGGACCGCTAAGGTGGGCGCGCAGGGGACCGAGAAAAGGGTCCACAAATCAAAGGAGAAGCATCCTAGGTGGCGGAGACCACGTAGAGAGTGCCGGGGGCGCACAGCGCCCAATGTGCGCAAGAAGTCGTCGCAATGGACCGGGGAGTCGACGGCACAAGGGCCAAGGACGGCCAGTGTCGTTCGAACGACGGTAATCGCCGGGACGAGTGAGCCTGGGGGATATAGCGCCAAGGGAAGCTCTTGGGAATGCGACAACGACAGGGTATGGGGACCCTGGTGGAATACCCGTAGAAATGGCGGGGCGAGAAGTAGGGGTGTGTCAAGGGTTACCCAAGGGGATACTGGGAACCGGGCCCCTACCAATGGTCGGTGGTTATACAGAAGCAATAGTTGGGTGGCTGCGGGCCTCGTGTCTGGGACGGGGGCTCCAGTCGCAAATATTTTTGTTGGTGAGGTGATGGGCTTCGTAAACTCGGTGTTAAGGCCCGGAGGAATTTTCTTATTTTAGTATTATTATTGCTCTGACTGCTGACTAGAGTTGGTTGTGAGTGCGAATGTGAGATACACTGCCCTGTCTGTCGCGTGTGCGTGGACGGGGAGCATGTGTGTCGATACACTAACCCCGTCTGTCGCAAAGGCGCGGTCGGGAAATCTGTGTGTTGAATGTGTGAGTGTGTGAGGCACAATTTTAATCCCCTGGTTGAGCTTTGCGAGGGTGAGGCTCAACATAATGCAGGGGTCGTTTGCCCCTTCACAAGACATAGGGGAACGGGAGGCGAAGTTACACTCCGTTGGAATTAACCCATCTGACGCAAAGGCGCGGACGGTGTTACTCGTCGGAGTGAGTGCCAAGTGAACTGTTTTCAAAATGGGCGAACGTGTATAAAAATGTGTATGTTTAGGTGTAAATATATAGTATTACAGAGAGAGAGAGAGTGCTGCAAATCTAAGAATAAGGCTACTCTCCATATGTAAACCCGCAAGACGGGAGCATGTGGTAGCGTGTGTGTCGTGGGAATCGGTATGGCCGACGCATGAGCCCGGTCATGAACCCCACGACCACTAGGGCACAGTTTTGTAGTCTTAAACATGATGGGTAGATTGTAAAAGGGTGTGAGAGGCGAGCGTGCGTGGCTTTGCCCCTTGCGTTTTAAGAGATACACAGGGTGTTTCTCTCGGGAAGGGAGTTGTCAGGGCAAAGCCAGCCTAAATATAGGGGCAAGGGGCCCCATATTTAAAGATATTGTAAGTTCAAAATATATTCCGCATCAAGGCGAAAAACCTACATGAATTTCACTTCTCTGCAAAGCTGGAAAAACACACGTGGTGTATATCCAGCTTTAGCGCAGGGACCCAGGGGAGAAACGGTATGTTAGATAAGGTCTAATCTCGTTTAGTTTCTACAGTAGTCGGAGTCTTACGAGACGTAATCGGTTGGTGTCAAGATATCGTCACGGTCAATTAAGAAACGAGATTCTAAAACGATAGAAATGTCTATCGTATCGTCACCTAACAATCATGGCAAGAACGAATCGGTTTTCTCGACAAGTGAAGTCAGCGTTAAGTCACGCGTGAGATGACTTGTATTGATTCTGCCTCGATATACGTCATCTCCCACCGTTTTGACAGGTGGACAGATGAGCGTCGGTCCACCTGACAGTTTAGGGTAAAAAGTATATATATACCTGGAAGAGCAGAGCATTAGACACACACTTGGGGTCACACACACGATGGTGAAGTCCAGGACAGGCGGACTCTGTTTCCTGGCATAAGGGTACCTTCGATCACAGGACCCTGAAACGGATGGAATCGCCAGAGAGGGCATTCCATGATTGATTTAGCTTAAAGTTGATAGGCGGCTACGGGGCCGAATTCGTGAGAAGGAACACCCCAGGTGGAACGTTAAAGTTTAGATTGTCGAGTAGCAGGTATCGTCCTGCAATAGTCAGAAGTGTAGGTTAATTGTATTGTGCGTATTAACCCTTTGAAGCGTCAGCCTGATTGCGTTCTGAGTAGTTTATTTTGCTGTCGGAACATCGTAATACCGACTGGAGATCGGTGTGAGTGACAATTTCGCCCTAGCACAAAAAAGGGCATTTGTGAATCGTGAATTCAACCAGGAACGGTGGATATTTCAATAGGACTTTCACGGAGGACTTTCAAAAGGCACATAAGGTATGAGTAGACAATATCTGACCCAAATCAGAAGTACGGTGGTTTATAGATGACGAACATTGCTGGTCGGAACCCTCCGACAGCCAGAGGTACAGTTACGCGCAGACGTTGACATTTGAGCCTAAGCGGGTGAAGCTCTTATGGCGAGCTCACAGTAATAACATTTCAGATTTGTGAAGCTCTTATGGCGAGCTCACGGTAGTAACATTTCCAGTGTGTAGACTATAGTGCCAGTACAGGGCCATAGAATGACTATATGATTGTTTAGAATTATTTAACCGTAGTGACCCATTTTCTGTGAAAAGAATTGAATTGTTGATTGTTGAAATATTGAAACGGATTTATTTTTATGTGTAAATAAAAGAATCGTTGTTACTTTAAATCATTCTTTCCATTATACAGCCTGAAGTGATTAGGAATCACACCTAACGGAAATCGAACCTATTTCAGGACAATTTGGCAGAGAAGGAATCACGGCGTCGGTCTAACTCAGCTCTCTGCGCCGAGTTCGCGACACTTGGATTCCGACCCTCCACGTTGGTCTAATTTTCCCGCAACTTCATCAGCGGGACTAAATAACCCCACGTCAGCCCAGGCCTTACGGGGCCTCAGGAGTCCCAGACAGCCTCGAACTTCTTTTAAGAAAGTTTCCCCGAGCTGTTTTGCAAATCTGCTCAAATTTGTACTTATATTTTTACTAACAGTAATAGCCACCAGATGGTTAGGCGTGAATTGAAATCTGCCGAAGAGAAACAGCGACATGAATTTCAACAAACACGCCCAACAGAAAAGATAAGTAATGTAATTTAGACTGGCTCTCAAAAGGTTGTTTTGATTTTTTATCCTTTCATTTGATCAGTACAGCTTCAAACAAAACAAACAGACTCTTTGGGTTCTAAAAACGGAATTAAAATTTGTTTCTTTAAATGAATTTTAATGCATGGGATGTGTAATAAACACAGAACGCGATGTGTGTTTGAATCGGTGGGTGTTTTACATAACTCGTTGAAATGTCACTGTAAAACACCCACCGATTCAAACACACATCGCGTTCTGTCTATGTATATGGACTTTGTAGTCTTTCCAATATTCGAGGTGCATTGACTTAGTTCTGTTAGGCGTTATACCAAAACGTGTACATCTCCATTTAGGAATTACGTTACCGGTAAGCCAAGTTATCATGAATGATTCAATAATTTATTCAATCCTTTTTGCAGTTCCAAGAACTGGACACGGTGTGAATAAATTCCAAAATAAGGTCATACGGTTGTTTTTATAAACTAAACTTGACAGCCTATCGTTCCTGTTACAGTTTGATTGGCTTTTGTAGAAACATGCAATAGCATTCCTAAAACAATCGACAGCAGATGAAACAGAAGCACTCTTGAAGCGATATTGGCAAAGCTTTACATTGCTGAATTTTTCATCGCAAATCCACTGGTGGTGATAGATTTAGAAGAAAAGTAAATCTTTGACATGTGTAGCGGAAATTAAGTCTAACATGATGACAATAAACCATATCAGTGCAGTAACCGAGAAATCTAATTTTGCTCGATTAAATGCCAACTCTTTACAGTTTGAATCAGTAAGTAAGAATCCCAAGAACGGTTCATCGCCTGTACTAACATGTCGGCCTTGCCAGTGAACATTGACGAGTATTTCGCTCTTTTAACCCTTTACCCAACAAATCGCCCGCATCCGCCAGCATAATATGCAAATTCAGCAGCTGAAAAAATATTATTTTTCAAAAAAATTTAACAAAACCATACCATGTGACCCCTCTTTGGAACGAGCTCATCGAGCTCGTTCCAAAGAGAAGTCACATGATATGGTTTTGTTGAAATGTTTTGAAAAAATGATATTTAAAATAATAAATTTTGATATCGTCTGCGTTGGGTAAAGGGTTATGGTGATTCGCCACAGAGAGGCATGTTGGGTGGTTGAAGATGTTTCCAATAGAATGAACGTGTACAAATATGTCCACACCTGCGGTATGCCTTTTTCGTTTTGTAATTTGTGTTGTTTGTATATCTCTGAATGGAAGAGGGAAACACGATACTGTTTTCAACACTTCCGGCTTTATTGCCAACAATGTGTATGCTTGAAGGAAGTGTTTTGACTCTCTTTTATTGGAAGAAAATGAATTGCGAAATCTAGATTGACGATATATGTATGTTCCAATTAGACTAAAAGTCTCACTCTCTGATTGAACGGGTGCTCGCATTGTTTTTTCTATATTTATGGCTTCAGTAGTACATGATATTGTTTGACGTCACCGGCGTTTCAGTCAACGAATTATTCTCGGATTTCAGAATCTGATTTATCGGTTATTTGTCCACTGACGTCGCGAGGTATACAAGAGATTTATTTTTTGCTAAAATTGGTACAGTTAGAAGCAGCACTGTTTATTTCACGATGTGGGTTTTAGTCTGTGGGTGGGGTCTTATTGGAACATGTACGTTACTGTGGTGAATTGGCTGTAACATGGTCTGCGGTTTGCGGTTCGAAGCGAATGTTAAGCCTCGACGGTCCGCGTCTCGGCTGAACATAAACTCCGAGCCGCAAACCTCAGACCATGTTACAGCCAGTTCATCACAATACCTCATAATGTTTCCATTACTTCATTGAAGATTATCAGGTCGATAATATTTATTTTTTTTTTTTTTCATTGGTGTTTAAGGCCACATACTTATGCACAATGGCTAATCATGACTGTGACATTTTTACGGGTGGAGGAAGCCGGAATACCCGGAGAGAACCACCGAGCATCGACGAGCAACTGTCAGCTCCTCAAAATTCTAACTCTGTTCAAGCTCCGCTCAAGCAGGGTTACAGCGGTTGAAGACATGTGCACCATCGACGTGCAGTACGCCTTAGTACACGGCGTCACCGTTCCCCCATGTAGGCAACCGGGATAAAGTGCCTTGCCAAAGGACACAACGCGGTTCGTCCCGGACGGGGATCGAACTCGGAACCTCTCGCATAGAGATCCAACAGTCTACCACTGAGCCACATAAGGTCGATAAAAGCACCAAAACACTCACTGGGACCATAAAGCTGCATTATTTTCCCTTCATGTGCCAGACTCGACATTTTCGTTTAACAAGCAGATCTGTTAACCCCCAGAGCTTCCGTAACTGCCACGATGGGCAGCGTGATTCACAGAAATCGTCATTGCAATTCTATTTATTGTACAATGCATGCCTTAAAAATATAGCTTATGATCTCCTCATTTGGACGAGAAGCTATGTTTAGGTGGCAAACGTGAAACTTCTTTGCTATTGAACTTTCGTCTTCTGTTCGTGATAGGAAAAGGGTTAACCCTTTACCCAACGTAACGGCCAAAACCGTCCAGCGCATTTCGCAAAACTCACCATTCAATTTTCATTATTTTTTAATTTTTTGTCTCACAAAGACATAGCTTATGACCCCTCATTGGAACGAGCCCGTTGAGCTCGTTCCAATGAGGAGTCAAAAGCTTTGATTTTGACCCAATCAATGAAAAAATTGGTTATTCACGAATTTTGTTTGTAGGCGTCGCCTGCCTTTTGTGTTAGGTAAAGGGTTAAACATTTTTAGTATTATTGATCTGAAGACAAGAAATGGAACAGCACCTAAAACATTATTAAATTGTACTGCAGAATATTTCAAAGTCAGCAAGAAAGGACGTTCTGAAAATGAACGATGAAATATCATTCAAGCGCTATCAAAACGCCATTATGAAAAGTACTGAGACAGCAAAAGATAAATCGACAGTACCGTGATCGGAAAAGCCTTTGCCGATCAGATTGAAATCTGGTTGCATGAAAATTACGTGAGGTAAACTAGATTTTATTAACGAGATTTAATTCTTCTGGGTGTTCTTCACAAATGCGGGTGGGTAGTTGAGTGTTTTGGATCAGTCTACCCTGTTCCTCAGAACCCAAATCACCCCACCCCCACCCAAAACCCTCCACCAGTAACACAAAAAACAACAAACAACACACTAATGCAGGTAGCCAAGCACAGTGAATAGCCGGCGATGTGTATTGAATCAAATCATTAATATATGCATGAAGACACAATATAAATTGTCAATTTACGAACAGAAAACTGGTACACTCAACATATGACGGTCACGTGGCGGCTCAGGAAAAACCATAGATAACCCTAACAATTTTTTTTTTATAGATTGGAGGGAACTATGGAAACCTGCTGTCCGAAGCAAAGCCAGGCGCAACCATGGAAGCGCGGACACTCGCCTCTTTGTCTTCATTTATTTATTTGTTTGTTTTAAATATATGCAAACTGTAACCATTTCAAACTAAAACAGAAAAACACCTAAAACGATGGCGTAAAGTTTGATCGTAACAGTGCGAAGGCTAGAATGACTGATCAACTCTGCGTCACACGACGCACGGACTACCCGCACAATAACATAATGCACAACACACTGTTAACGGATAGCGCATAAAAACTACGGAAACCCGTAAAGGCAAAACGAAACATCGAAGACAATATTTTTCGGCTATACTTCGAACCACCGAAAAATACATGTCTACCCTGTTCCTCAGAACCCAAATCACCCCACCCCCACCGAAAACCCTCCATCAGTAACACAAAAAACAACACACTAATGCAGGTAGCCAAGCACAGTGAATAGAATCCACAAAGAACGGGGTGGTGAAGTGAAGAATTGTGTTGACATGTCACACATGAATATGATATGTTTGTGGTGTAACAAAAACACAATTATAACACTTGCGACGAAAATGTTTGGAATGATTAACGTTTTATAAACCAAGGTTTTTGGTAATCGCTAGTCTATGCTCCAACGAATTCGCCACATACCCGTCTTTAGCCTGATCACTTTTCCATCGACCATGTCTCTTCCAACAACGGTCGTTGACACCTTGATTCGCCGCGGAGCTGGCACCACCGGTCCTCAAAGAATGTAAACCAACATTTACATCTCCGCACACTTCTTTGAGCATTTTGACAATACACTCCCTCGCCCTGCTGTAACTTAAAGACCTGTTACCTCTAATAAAAGCACAAGTGCCACCAGATCTGTAAACAGGCCGAAACAGAAAATCCGAAGAAGCAGTGCTTAATTTACCCAAAGCAAAATATCGCTGGGTTATTTTAACGGGGCGTGCCGTGGAAACGCCCTGAGAAATAACAACTGTATTGCCTAACCGATATTGGTCGGTCTTGCTGCTGGAAATATGTAGCTCAAGGTAAGAATCATGAAAACAAACATCATTGCATTTCAAATGACTGACTTCGCTATAGCGAAGAAAGCCAGCGAAACTCAGCACAATAATTGTCAGATCTCTTACGATTAACAAGTCTGAGGATGAGTTATATTTGTCAACTAATGAAACAATGTCTTCGGATGAAGCGTGAACCTTCTTAACACGAAGTTTTGCATTTTGTCGTAAGGATGATTCCACAAGGTTCTTAACAAAACTATTACTATTTGGATCTGGCAAATTACAAATGTCATGCGCCCATTTAATCCCGTAAAACGCAGACTGAATAACGTTGGAAGAAACTCCGGTGTGTAACAAATCAGTGATATATAATGCCACGTGAATAGGCTGCCCCGGAAGTGGTGCACCACCTGCTGCAAGAATAAAAGTTCTCCACTTACTGAAAGCTGAAAAGTACTTAACCACTGTGATGTCACTTTTGCTTTTTAACAAATAAAATGCCATCCTTTGGCTGAGCTCAACCACACGATCACCACGTAACTGCTCATCCTGAATCAGCTCCGATAATCTTTCACTAAGACTTAGACCTGTCAAAGAAACAAACATCAATCAGAAACGAATCTTGAAAGCTATCATATGGAAACCTACACCCGGGGAACCAAATATACCATTTTTGCCCCTCCCCCCCTCTCAATAATATCAGCACCCATTATTCTATGATCACAAATGAATGGGAAAAAAGACCCATCTCGCGTAACAAACAAAGACCAAAACGGGGCGGATTGCCAAAAAGGGACAACCATAGTGCCACCAGCCCTCTCATGCCTAAGGTTTTGCAAACACTTCCCCACTAGCATGGGGGAGGAACTAACCAATTGTTTTCGGAGCACCAACTTCTAGTAAAAGCGTCCACACCCTCTGTGCCAGGGCACCAAAATTTTGAATTGAATCTCATAATTTTTGCATTGTAGTGGGTTGCAAATCTGTCTACAGTATGAGGCCCCCAGTCCGCATCAATAGAGTCAAAAACACTTTGTTTGACACCCCAATCATCACAATCCTCTAATCTACTAATTGCATCAGCGGTAGTGTTTTGATACCTAGAAACCCACACAGGCTGAATACAAATGTCCCCTTTCTTGCAAAAATCGTCTATGTCCAAAGCAATAGTATGCAAGTTAGATTGACAGCTCCCTGTTTGCAATATACGTACGACATTTTGATTGTCTGTGTGCCATAGAACATTTTTCCAACCAATTCTGACTGCAAAGAATGTGAAACTCTTTTCACACTCTCTAACTCCCTCCACGTGGAACTCATAGAAACCTCACCGGTCTCCCATGACCCAATTGCAAACGTGTCCACGCCATTGACAAGGTAACCACCGTACCCCATGGCGGAAGCATCGCTATACACTTGACAATCAAAATCATGATTAATGTTCAATCCCCTGCCATTGAGGGCTAAAGCATTGTCAAGCCAGAAGACAATTTCATCCAACACAGCACTGGTTATTTGCACCGGAGCATCCCAGCTGGCTTTGCCCAACAAACACCGATACATGTTTCTTGTTCTGAGTCTAACCACTGGACCCATCGCTATTTGCATAGAAATGATCTGACCAATGAGAGATGCCAACACTCTGGCTTTTAGAAACAGACGCTCATGCTTCACATTCTCTAATACAAGATTGATTACCCGTAATAACTTGTCCATCCGTTCGTCAGTAACCGCAATCTGACCTACCTGCGTATCCTAAACTAAACCCAACCAGGCCAACTTACGAACTGGCTCCCACTGACATTTTTCCTCCGCGACCACAAAACCAAACGCCATTAAATCACGATGCACTGCGTCACTGACTAGCTGTGCCGACTCAAACGTCGAATCTCCCCCAAGACCATCGTCCAAGTACATGAGAACACGGAAGCCCTGCTGCCGCCAAAATTTCAGTAAAGGTTTTGTCAATTTAGTAAAAACGTAACCCGCTGTTGACAAACCGAAAGGGAGAACATTAAAAACATAAAATTTCATGGTACCGTTCATATTCCAAGAAAAGCCAAGAAATGTTCTGTGCTCTGGAAAAATGCCATCATGATGATAAGCCGATTTTAAGTCAAATGAAAACAAAAAATCGCCTTTCGTAAACATACTTTGTGCCTCAAAAGAGTTTCCATACTTAACGTAAAATTTGTACAAATGAGCATTTATGTGGCGACAATCGAGTACCAACCGCTTTTTACCTTTGGCGTTTTCTGCAGCAGTCAGCGGGTTGACCACACGCGGCGTGAAAGACACTTCTGAAATACAGCCCAACTGCTGTAATTTAAAAATCTCAGATGCAACGAAATCTTTGTTTACCGCGGCCGAAAAATTATTATTCGCTATTCTCGCGGTACCCGGGACTGTGTAAAATGGTAACTTATAACCGTTATCGATAATGTCAATAATTCTCTCGAACGCGTCAATGTGCCGCCACTGGCTTACCGCGCGTTTCAAACGCCCGACAGGAGACGTTGCACTCGAAATGAGCTCTTGGCCACCCGATACCACCAAACCTTCCAAACATTTGGAAACCCCAAAGTCATCTTGCCTGTCCCGCTGCAAGTGATCAAAATCAATACTTATCTTATTTAAATCCAATCTGGGCTGTTGCTGAATCGGTTGTGATTGCTTATGATCCCGTCGCCAATGTCCCTGAACGCCACACTCAAAACATTGCCCATGACGCCCTGTAACTGCCAGTTGACTGCTTGAAAACGACGATGTTTGGTTGAATCTATTACTGCCAAGACTGGAATATGGCTAAACTCTGCTTTTTCGGTTTTTCCTTTCCACTTTAAGCTTCTGAGCGGCCGCGTGTTCCGCTTTACGAATCCGCTTCTCATCATCTGAGTTTTCCGCTAAACAATGAATCTCATACTCGTCGACTGTTCTCCACCCACTCTCAGACTGCTCTGCAAGTTTGACAAGCTTCTGCCGATGGGTTAAAATGTCAATACCTTCGTCAGTTTTCTGCACCGCTCGGTCCAATTTGCTGTCCGCAACGCCACTGTCGCTTATCAAAATCCTAGCCTCCTTGGCTTTGCTCAAAACCTTAGCATTGACTTTAAATTGTTCCTCCGTGCCTCTCCGCTTAAAAGTGTAATTATCCGTTGTTAACTCCTCTATCTTCGAAAGTTGAGACTCTGACAACTGTCGATAGCTGTCCTTCATAGAACTTTCAAAAACACATAATTTGTTACTAATTAAAGTATCTATTCTGCCTAATAACTCGTGCTGGGACTGAGGAATTGTAGATTTTACTTCTGCATGAATAAGAGAGGTATTCGCCGGCTCGTCCATGTTGTTCGTAATAGTGCGAAGGCTAGAATGACTGACCAACTCTGCGTCACACGACGCACGGACTACCCGAACAATAACATACAATGCACAGCACACTGTTAACGGATAGCGCATAAAAACTACGGAAACCCGTAAAGGCAAAACGAAACATCGAAGACAATATTTTTCGGCTATACTTCGAACCGCCGAAAAATACATTTAATATTCCCTGTACACGTTCATTCACGTGCACAGGGAATATTAATGAATCAATACGACCAAACACCCATCCGCATTTGTGAAGAACACCCAGAATAATTTGAAGTTTTGCATAATCAATCAGGAGCCACACCAACAGCATTATTCGCATATACACCTTTTTAACCCTTTACCCAACGCAGACGATATAAAAATTTATTATTTTAAATATCATTTTTTTAATTTTTTCAAAAAATGTCAACAAAACCATATCATGTGACCCCTCGTTGGAACGAGCTCGACGAGCTCGTTCCAACAAGGGGTCACATGATATGGTTTTGTTGAAATTTTTTGAAAAAATAATATTTTTTCAACTAGTGAATTTGCATATTACGCGGGCGCATGCGGGCAATTCGTTGGGTAAAGGGTTAAAAATCTAAGCAGGCCTTCCTTTTGTAATGACAAGTAAGCCTGTCATATTTCAGATCATTATGCCACCCCCCCCCCCCCCCCAAAAAAAAAAAAAAAAAAAAAAAAAAAACAATTGGTATTGTGTGAAAAAGGCAAAATAACACAAACAATGCCCATAACTACCCTTTTAAACAAAAGAAAATGCTGAAAATCGAAACTGGGCTTTCTTTTGGTGTACCACGGAGAAATAAGAATTTCAACGCCAAACATGTCAACGTTTTTTAGCAATCACGGACGATGTTTGGGTAATTACAAGCATCAGAGTGGAATTACAACCATCACCAATCTGAAAATAGGAGTTGGTCTTTGATTTATGAGCATAAATAATCGTTCAAATACTTCGAATCGATCCAGCGACTGAAGCAAAAATGTCGCGTGGAAAATTGAAAAATAAGTGTTACTTAATCAAAGGCCATAATTATGTAATTACCTGCACTGGGAATCTGAAATAGAGCATAACTTACATTTTGTGGCCGTTATAAAAATTGTCAAATTTCAGTCTACCAATGGGAAGTGACTTCTCAAGCGGAAGCAAAAAATTAAAAATGAAAAGATTTTGCACAATCAAAGTCCATACATACAGAAATATGTGCATTAGAAATCTGAACATCGAACTTTGCCTTTAATTTGTGATCATAAACAATGTCAAATTTCAGTCAATCCGCCAAAAGAAAATAAACTCACCGTGCGGTAACCAAAAATGAAGAAGCTTTTACACACGCCACCAGTCTAATTCTGCGGGGAATTTGACGTTGTTATGAGCTGGAACCAGTCTAGCCCATACCTAGTCCGTCGCCAACGTTTAGATCCAGTGGCCTGGAATTCAATTGGTCGAAAAAGCGACTCAACGATTCTCTTTTCCGACCAACTGAAATATTCCCTACGATTGAATCTAAAAGAATCATAAACATTCATTTTCTTTGAAACAACGTAAGAAATGTTTCTCAATCGAGAGCTGATTTACCCGAATCTTTAATGACATTTTAATACTGTTAGCCGTGTTGTTTGTAAACTAAATACTTATGAATGAAATCTCATCGCGACTGTAGTTTAATGATTACGCTGCGAAGTTCCACAAACTGCGTTAATAATTTCATGTTTTCGAGGTGAATTAAATACTTATTGATTGGAATATCTCTAACGAGGTTAGAAAAATATCTATATATCTTTGTCAGTAAACGGACGCCACATCTGAGCGCAAACTCCACGAAAAGTGGGTAACTAAACAGCCTAAAACTTGGTGGCCCGAGAGTTTGGCTAGAGATCAGAAAATTGTATTTGACTTTCACATTATTAAGAGAAAAAACTACCAATTTTCAAAAAGAGTTAAAGATTTTACGCGGAAACCCGGAAATATCTAAGTTCTGTACTATCAAATGTCATAAGTCTGAACTATTCGCGAAAAGATTCTGAACATCGAACTTTACCTTCGGGTCAATGTTGTGAGTACAGAATTGTAAAACAACCTGCCAACAAACTGCTAAGGGAAACCAAAGGGATCGTGCGGACTGCGTTCAGACGTACGAATGGATGTATGTGTGCGTG
The DNA here is from genome assembly GCA_031216915.1 of Pictodentalium vernedei. NCBI lineage: Eukaryota > Metazoa > Mollusca > Scaphopoda > Dentaliida > Dentaliidae > Pictodentalium > Pictodentalium vernedei. The sequence goes on from CM062294.1 coordinate 316,570,221, forward strand.
TGTGCGTGTACATGAATGCGTCGAGCATCATAAAATATTGCGAAATTTGATTGAACAAAGAAACATAAGCAAAACTAGCATCTGGAGAGCGTAGTTTCAGCGTTTCTTTGATTTTTAAATAAAAGTGAGTCAGGGAACGCGGTATCTCGGTGGCAACGCATTCAAACCGAAAGGTCCACGGTTCGATCCCCGCCAGGGGTAACTGTGTTATGTCCTTGGGCTAGGCACTTCATCCAGATTGCCCATATGTTGGAACGGTGGCGCTGTGTACTAAAGGCGCACTGCGCGTCGATGGTGCACTTGTCTTCAACCAATGCTAACCCTGCTTGTGTGGAGTTAGCACGTTGGGGAGTCTGACAGTTGCTCGCCGTTGCTCGGTGGTTCTCTTCGGCTTGCTCCACACGTGAAACTATCTGACAAGAGGTGACCCTGGCTGTTGAAAGTGTCGTTAAACCCAGTAAATAAATAAAAGCTGAGTCATAGCGCAATAGCTTTCACTTCGCCAATCGCCAAGGCATTTACCTTGCACGAAACCTAGTTACACGTTATCAGTTATTCAATCTCGGTTTTCGACAATAACAATTAACCCTTTACCTAACAGGAAAAGCAGAAGACACTTGCAAAAAAAATTCTTGAATAACTAATTTTTGTCATTTTTGTCTCCAAAACATAGGTTATGACCTCTCGTTGGAACGAGCTCGACGAGCTCTTTCCAACAGGGGTCATAACCTATGTTTTGAGACAAAAAATGACAAAAATAAAGAAATTAAATGGCGATTTTTGAGAATTGCGCTGGCCGGTTTTGGCCGTTACGTTGGGTAAAGGGTTAACATATGCTGTAAATATTCTTTTTGTTACTAAAAATGTGGACATTATCAACATATTCATTTTTCACAGACATCAAAGTATATTATCCCTGTACCTAACGAATTGGCCCGGGAGCGCGGTGGCTCAGTGGTAGACTGTTGGACTTCTGTGCCAGAGGTCCCGAGTTCGATCACCGTCCGGGACGACCCGCGTTGTGTCCTTGGGCAAGGCACTTTATCCCGGTTGCCTACATGGGGGCATGATGACGCCGTGTACTAAGGCGTACTGTACGTCGATGGTGCTCATGTCTTCAACCGCTGTAACCCTGCTTGAGCGGAGATTGAACAGAATTAGAATGTTGAGGAGCTGACAGTTGCTCGTCGATGTTCGGTGGTTCTCTCCGGGTACTCTGGCTTCCTCCACCCGTAAAATTGTCACGGCCACGATTAGCCATTGTGCATAAGTATGTGACCTTAAACATCAATAAATAAATAAATCAAAGTATATTCATTAAAAATTGAAAACCTTTTGCGACATTTTTTGTTTGTTGTTGAAAATTATTTATTTATAGCAACATACCCCCCACCCCCACCCCACCCCACCTCCGAAGATGGCCATGGTTGAGATACTTTTCTAAATGTGACCAATGAGCGTTAAATCAATCCTACTGTTCAGAAATCAGTGACCGCCGAAGGAAAATTCCAACAAGGGACGTTTGATTCTTGTCCCCGTACACTACCAGAATTGTGTTCTTTATTTATACCACGATTAACCCTTTGAACTCGAAAAAAAGCTTTTCCGCACCAGGATCGTGATACGACCCCAATTCAGAAATTTGATAGCTGCTCTGTGAATTTGTTTGGAAGACCAATCCAGCTTTTCACCGTGCAGCACCGAGGCTGCACGTTAAAAATATTGATTTGCCTTCCCCCAAGCAGCGAATATAGATTCTACCTGTTAATGGCTCTGAATAGACATTGATTAAACTTTTTATGGTTCAAAGGGTTAAAATTACTGTACCGCTTTCAATACCAATACGTCTGAAGTGTGTCTTGTCGATAAAGCAAGGAATATCACTCCGTTAGTCTGTCACTCTTATCTACATATCACGTTCTGTTTTACTCCAAAGAGAAGCTCCCAGTTAATCATATCAATGCCATATTAAATCGTTATGTAGATTCATGGACACTGACAGACTCCACTCAGTCATCAAAGCTTAAACGGAATTCAGTTTCATGAATAATTTACAATATCCTCCCTTCATTTTAAATCTCGTCTTATCGTAGAAATATTTCACGGCGAAGCCGGGCACACTAGTCGGATAACATGGAAAAAATAACTAATTTTTAAGTCCAGACCTTTGAAAATTCCCTTATTTGATTCGCGTCGTATTCTGAACCTAAAGATAACAATAGTGTATACCACAATAATCGATGTACCCAGAGCCCTTTTTTTGTATGCGATAAGTGGATTAACATCAAAACACCCGTAGACTCCAAATATACACTGTCGTGTACAATAAAAGAAAGCACAAATCGATTGTTTTGAACTTTGCTCTGCACTTATGTTTTTATAAATTCCTAAGACTCTGGGTCGGAAATACACTCCGCGGATATTTTACGAAACATTCACTCTGCATGCCTTGTTTTGCATAACAGTAGGGAGGTTGTGGGGTGCGAGTTCGTAAAATCCTCTCGTCATCTTATTTTCTGTTTCTGAAACAACTACACAAAACCAGTTATAAGTTCACACTCATTGTCCGTTTATGTGCAACTTACGTCACGCCCCCATGCGAAATTTCTAGTTGCATTGTATATCAAGGGAGATAATCAAAGCTTAATTTACAGCCGGACGTGGACTCAATCACGGAGTCACTAAGTCGTGAAATCAAACACTCCTCATTTATATAACAGATTGTATGAGCAGAACAAAATGATTCGAAAATATTGTAATAAAATTACAGATTACAGAAAAGGAATTTAGTACAGCTACCACTCACAAGCTGTGTGGTGAATGGAGAAAAATTTTATACACCACTAGGGTATTTAGTTCTTTTATTTATTTATTGGCGTTTAACGACACTGTCGACAGCTAGGGTCACCTCGTGTCGGACAGTTTTACGGGTGGAGGAAGCCGGAGTACCCGGAGTGAGCTACCGAGCAACGGCGAGCAACTGTCAGACTCCAAACATACTAACTCCACACAAGTAAGATCAAGATTGGTTAAAGAGAAGTGCACCATCGACGTGCAGTATGTACGCAACGCCATCGTGCCCCCACACGGACAATTGGGATGACGTTGCTTGCCCAGGGAACAACGCGGTTGCCGCAGGTGGGATTCGAATCTAGGACCTCTCGGCTTGCAGCCTGCATCTCTACCTACTGAGCCACACACAACTAGGGTAAAACCGTACGTAAGACGATCGTATTCACAGAAAGAAAACTTCTAGGATGCTTTGAAGTTCTCTTAAATCGATTGATTGCATCAAGATATTGCACGAAACTAATATCTATTATGCTTGTGAAAAATGAAGAAAACACGTAAATCAACCGCCACGGCAAGAAATAATACTCGACAGATTTTAAGAATAATTGTGAAAACCCCTTGCTTATTTTGCATAGTTTCAAATTCGCTTTATCCTTCAAAATTGAAGAGATGGTGTTTGTTAAAACAGCTTTTAGGAAGCTTTTTCGACAATATTGTTCAGAAAAATGTGTAAATTATTAGTAGTAGGAGATGAGGTAAACGTACCTCATTGGGTGGAGGGAATGGTGGAGGGGGAAGTGACGTCATAGTCACGTGACCTGGTGACGTCATGTTGTGTTGCCATGGTAACCCGCGTGAGCGGCCATCTTGTGACGTCATCTCCATAGTGATACGTGGTGTGAGTGCGCATGCGCAGCACGTGTTGTTAGGGTGATACGTGTTTCCGTCGTCCATTTTGTATACTGGAGGCCGCCATCTTGGTATCTATGGTAGCACGTAGTTGCTATGTGACCCAAAACCTTCTAACAAGACAGGGGTATATTTGGAGGATGTGTTCCTTTGTACAGGAGTAATTTCCCGATTCGTAGAATTACCACAAACAACCCGACAACTTGTATTATTTCGAATTCTTTCAGAATTCTCTGCTTCTATCTATATATACAATAGTTTTCGACTATCGGGCGTGTTCTTTTGTTCCGGAGTATACCCCAGTAGCGTAGAAGAGCTATCATCTGGAGCAGCTTTGTTTATTGTTACTATATTTAGCTTTTCTGGGCTATTCTTGTTAGTTCTGACCCTATTTCGAGTACTCTTGTAGTTTCATTTATCTAGATCCTTTATATAAATTGTAACTAACCAATCAGATTGCTTGATTTTCCATAACCTGTACTTAATCGTACAGAGTGATCTCCCCTTATTACAACGAAGTTGTATCCGATTCTCATCACCTCTATATCCAATGGCCATATCCCATGGAATCCCTTATTGTGAAACACTCGTGGCTATGGAATCCCTTTTTTTGTCGTATGAGGCCATGAGGGCTATGTAGAAGTCCTCAATGAGTCCTCATATATTATTCCTCATAGCCTCATTGAATTTTGAGGTCATGAGGATCATTAAAAATCCCTCAATGAGGTATAATTTACTACGACTCTTAGCCTCATTTCAGTATTTGAGGATACCTATGGCCTGGTATTGTATTGTTCGAGGATACCTATCGAGGATACCTTTTGGAGAATCCTTTTTTTGTCGTGTGAGGCCATGAGGGCTATGTAAAAGCCCTCTATGAGGCCTCATTTATTATGCCTCATAGCCTCATTGAATTTTGAGGTCATGAGGGCCATGAAAATCCCTCAATGAGGTATAATTTACTACGACTCTTAGCCTCATTTCGGTATTTAACAGGTATATCCTATGGAATCCCTCTTTGGAAAATGCCTGTGGCTATGGAATCCCTTTTTTGTCGTATGAGGCCATGAGGGCTATGTAAAAGCCCTCAATGAGGCCTCATTTATTATCCCTCATATCCTCATTGAATTTTGAGGTCATGAGGGCCATGAAAAATCCCTCAATGAGATATAATTTACTACGAGTCTTAGCCTCATTTCGGTATTTAACAGGTATATCCTATGGAATCCCTCTTTGGAAAATGCCTGTGGCTATGGAATCCTTTTTTGTCGTATGAGGCCATGAAGGCTATGTAAAAGCCCTCAATGAGGCCTCATTTATTATCCCTCATATTCTGATTGAATTTTGAGGTCATGAGGGCCATGAAAAATCTCCCAATGAGGTCTAATTCACCATCCTTCTTTGCCTCATCTCGGTATTTTAGGATACCTGTTGTATTGCATTATTGGAGGATACCTGACATTGGACTTTACATCCGGGTACCTCATGCTACATCCGGGTACTTCTGTTGGGAAAGGTATAAAAAGGGTGTTGGTACGAAAATAAATTCATTTGTGGCCTGACCGTCGTCGAGTGACGACATGTTACCAGTTCGATGCAGATACTGTTCCAACTAATTTTCCAGATCGGACAACATGCACAGACACGAGAATGCTTACTGCCCTATGAGGAACTCTGAAAAATCGAGCAACACTACAAGATTAGAAAGAAATTTAGATACACTGAGAATCCTATCTGATGCAGATCGATATAAAGCCAAGACTATACTCAAGACAACCAGTGATGATTTGATAGAATGTATATGTGATTGTGCCTCGAATATCTTGAAGGGGGCAGTACCTATAACCAAATCTGAGAGAGCTAAGTTGATTCCATACAAACACCAGATTAGGAGAATTGCCTCACCAAAGACAGAACTATCTTATCGGAAAAGAAGACGGCGCATACAGAAAGGAGGATTTTTAGGAAAATTAATCAAACCCGTCATCAATGCTCTGTCCGATATCCTATAAAATTGGTCGTGCTCATAAGAAATTTGTTATTTGTAATCTGACCTTCGAAGAGAGCGGACACGATGCAATCTCGTTGTGCACCAAAACATTGGTCAACAGATTCGGACACCGATGAGTCGTCGGAACTATCAGAAGATATAGAAGAAGAAGAAGAAGAAGAAGAAGAAGAAGAAGAAGAAGAAGAAGAAGAAGAAGAAGAAGAAGAAGAAAGAAGAAGAAGAAGAAGACGAAGAGGAAGAAGAAGACGTTTCTGTGATGGAAACTATCGTCCAAAGTGCCTATGGCAAATACCAAGATGATTTTGACAACCTCATGAACAAATATATCGAGGATGGAATGGATAGAGATGATGCAGTTGAAACAGCATATAGAGCACTTCAAAAGAATGTCAGAGAAGCCATTAGCGAGAAATACATTAATACCCTTGTGCACATTAGAAATTTTTGCAACGATTCAATTCACAAGAAAATTCAAGAAACAGCCAAGCATCTATGTGAAGAAGAGGATTATGACTTACGATTATGAAGAATCCCAGAAATATGCTTTGGAAAAGCGGCGATTTCTGTTCGACAACCTTATGACAAACTACTCATTCAGAGTTGATGGTGGTGATGAAGAAGAAGAAGAAGAAGACGATTAGAAAAAAGGTATAAAAGGAGTGTTGGTATGAAAATAAATTAATTTCCGTTTTGGACGTCGAAGAGTGAAGATGTCTGTGTCAACAACGGTGCTCAGATTCGAAGATGACTTACATATACAGATCTTCAAGAATGATGCTGGATTAAAGCTGACTTCCCTAGAACAGGCTCAAGTGAATCGTGTGGTAAATGCAGCCAAGAGAAAAAATCTAGACATGGATGCTGGTGGAAAGAAACAAAGATGTGTGGATACTAACCGATCATTAACCAAAGGAATAAAGACAGAACTGACTTCCAATACAAACAAGAATGAAGTTTCTACTGTGAAAGATGTTACCACTAAGAAAGAAGTTTCTACTAAAGACAAAAAAAGATGCCAGCTCCCATAAAGAATGAAGTTACCACTAAGAATGAAGTTTCTACTGTGAAAGAAGTTACCACTACGAATGAAGTTTCCACTGAAGATTCAAAGAGGAACCAAACCAAGAAAGATGTTTCCATCGCAAATGAAGTTACTACAAAGAATGATGTGCAGAAGACTGAAGTTACTACTATGAAACAACTAGAAAAAGAGGAACCCAAAGATGACAGCCAGGAAATTAAAGCAGCCGACAAAACCAAGTTATCGAATGAGAGGTTTATCAAGAACCTGGCCATGCAATGGGAAGAAGCTCCAACCCACAAGAAGATGAAATGGTTAGCTCATGCGAGAAGAACTACAAAGACAAATACTTTGAGAAATTGAATTGTATACTTGAATAAAAAATGAAATGTTATATATATTGTTGTTTGTTTTTTATCTACTACCCCAACAGAAGTACCCGGATTTAGCATGAGGTACCCGGATGTAAAGTCCAATGTCAGGTACCCTCCAATAATGCAATACAACAGGTATCCTAAAATACCGAGATGAGGCAAAGAGGGATGGTGAATTAGACCTCATTGATGGATTTTCATGGCTCTCATGACCTCAAAATTCAATGAGGATATGAGGGATAATAAATGAGGCTTCATTGAGGGCTTTTACATAGCCCTCGTGGCCTCATACGACAAAAAGGGATTCCATAGCCACAGGCATTTTCCAAAGAGGGATTCCATAGGATATACCTGTTAAATACCGAAATGAGGCTAAGAGTCGTAGTAAATTATACCTCATTGAGGAATTTTTCATGGCCCTCATAACCTCAAAATTCAATGAGGCTATAAGGCATAATACATGAGTCCTCATTGAGGGCTTTTACATAGCCCTCATGGCCTCACACGACAAAAAAGGGATTCTCCAAAAGGTATCCTCGATAGGTATCCTCGAATAATACAATACCAGGTCATAGGTATCCTCAAATACTGAAATGAGGCTAAGAGTCGTAGTAAATTATACCTCATTGAGGGATTTTTAATGATCCTCATGACCTCAAAATTTAATGAGGCTATGAGGAATAATATATGAGGACTCATTGAGGGCTTCTACATAGCCCTCGTGGCCTCATACGACAAAAAAGGGATTCCATAGCCACGAGTGTTTCACAATAAGGGATTCCATGGGATATGGCCATTGGTTATAGAGGTGATGAGAATCGGATACAACTTCGTTGTAATAAGGGGAGAAAACTCTGTACGATTAAGTATAAGTTATGGAAAATCAAGCAATCTGATTGGTTAGTTATAATTTATATAAAGGATCTAGATAAATGAAACTACAAGAGTACTCGAAATAGGGTCAGAACTAACAAGAATAACCCAGAAAAGCTAAATATAGTAACAATAAACAAAGCTGCTCCAGATGATAGACTCTTCTACGCTACTGGAGTATATTCCGGAACAAAATAACATGCCCCGATAGACGAAAACTATTGTATATATAGATAGAAGCAGAGACTTCTGAAAGAATTCGAAATAATACAAGTCGTCGGGTTGTTTGTGGTAATTCTACGAATCGGGAAATTACTCCTGTACAAAGGAACACATCCTCCGAATATACCCCTGTCTTGTTAGAAGGTTTTGGGTCACATAGCAACCACATGCTACCATAGAAACCAAGATGGCGGCCTCCAGTATACAAAATGGACGACGGTAACACGTATCACCCTAACAACACGCGCTGCGCATGCGCACTCACACCGCGTATCACTATGGAGATGACGTCACAAGATGGCCGTTCACGCGGGTTACCATGACAACACAACATGACGTCACCAGGTCACGTGACTATGACGTCACTTCCCCCTCCACCCAATGAGGGACGTTTACCTCATCGCCTACTACTATTATTAAGTAAATTAACCCTTTACCTAACATGAAAAGCAGACGACACTTGCCAAAAAATGTCTTGAATAACTATTTTTTTCATTTTTTGTCTCAAAAAAAATAGGTTATGACCCCTCGTTGGCGATTTTTGAGAATAGCACTGGCCGGTTTTGGTCGTTACGTTATGTAAAGGGTTAATATGATTGCATTTCTACTATTTTCTCTTACGTTTTATTTTTAGAAACCTCTCGACTCCATTTGCCTTCAATTGTATGTGGTTGTAAATGGGATCTCGGATATTATATATATTCCCTCCTCACATCCTAACTCTGGAAGAACTGGAGAAACAGAATTTACTGCACCCAGTAAATTCAAGTCTGTGTACAAAGGGTTAAAGAATCAGGAATAAACTATACAGAAAGAGAATTTATGGAGGCTTATTTTCAGGAGTAAAATATTTTTAAACAAATCAGAAATGGGTTTTCGTTAACAGTATTTACAGATATTCATACTGGAATCAGAACAGTTATTTATAAGAAACCAGAAAAGGCATACATGTGACCAGCATTCAAAGGGTTTGATACTCGAATCAGAAATGGACATTTTTGGCTCTGCCCACTAATTTGAGTGATGAAATACGTTCATAAACTTTAGAAATGCATTAAGGTGTAATAAAATTCATTTCCCAGTATTTCTGAATAATACACACTTGATGACTTTGGTGACCTCTTTCAGGCAGACCCCTAGGTGACCTCCATGACCTTGACCCATATTTTGAATTTCCATCAAGTGTCGACTCATCTGGTGTTAGTTCTAGGTCCATTCATCATACCACGATTGAGATATGAGCATGACCCACTTTCAAAAATGTTGGCCACGCCCACTTTTTTAACATAAAAATGCATGTATGGACCTCAGGAATGCTTTGGGGGGAGGGGGGATCAAAAAATGCTATTTCCAGCAATTATGAAAAATGCACTTAATGACCCCTAGGTGACCTCCTTGACCCTGACCCATATTTTGAATCTCCATCAAGTGTCGACTCATTTGGTGTTGATCCCAGGTCCGTAAGTCATACCACGCTTGAGATATGGGCGTGACCCACTTTCAAAAATTTTGGCCACGCCCACTTTTTTACGTCAAAATGCATGTGTGTACGTCAGGAATACTTTATGGATCAAAAAATGTGATTTCCAGCAATTCTGAAAAAATGCACTCAATGACCCCTAGGTGTCCTCCGTGACCTTGACCCATATTTTGAGTCTGCCTCAAGTGTTGACTTATTTGATGTTGGTCCCAGGTCCATACGTCATACCATGCCTGAGATATGGGCATGACCCACTTTCAAAAATTTGGCCACGCCCACTTTTTTTACGTCAAAATGCATGTATGTACATCAGGAATACTTTAGAGGGTCAAAAAAATGTGATTTCCAGCAATCCTGAAAAATGCACTCAATGACACCTAAGTGACCTCTGTGACCTTGACCCATATTTTGAATCTCCATCAAGTGTCGGATCATTTGGTGTTGATCCCAGGTCCATGCGCCATACCACACCTGAGATATGGGCGTGACCCACTTTGAAAATTTTTGGCCACGCCCACTTTTTTACATCAAAATGCATGTGTGTACGTCAGGAATACTTTATGGATCAAAAAATGTGATTTCCAGCAATTCTGAAAAAATGCACTCAATGACCCCTAGGTGTCCTCCGTGACCTTGACCCATATTTTGAGTCTGCCTCAAGTGTTGACTTATTTGATGTTGGTCCCAGGTCCATACGTCATACCATGCCTGAGATATGGGCATGACCCACTTTCAAAAATTTGGCCACGCCCACTTTTTTTACGTCAAAATGCATGTATGTACATCAGGAATACTTTAGAGGGTCAAAAAAATGTGATTTCCAGCAATTCTGAAAAATGCACTCAATGACACCTAAGTGACCTCTGTGACCTTGACCCATATTTTGAATCTCCATCAAGTGTCGGATCATTTGGTGTTGATCCCAGGTCCATGCGCCATACCACACCTGAGATATGGGCGTGACCCACTTTGAAAATTTTTGGCCACGCCCACTTTTTTACGTCAAAATGCATGTGTGTACATCAGGAATACTTTAGGGGGTCAAAAAATGCGATTTCCAGCAATTCTGAAAAATGCACTCAATGACCCCTAGATGACCTCCGTGACCTTGACCCATATTTTGAACGTCCATTGAGTGTCGACTCATTTCGTGTTGGTCCCAGGTCCCTAGGTCATACCACGCCTGAGATATGGGCGTGACCCACTTTCAAAACACCCCCGCGGAGAACCCTAATGCCCCAGGAATCTGAAAAACATTCAGTGCCGAGATCTTGTGGCTGTCTATCAGCATGCCAAAAATCAACGAGATAGGGCAGTTCGTTTTCTTCTTCTTCTTCTTCTCCTGCCTTCTGTCTTCTCATCACTTTTTTGTCCGCAAGATAACTCGAAAACGAATAGACCTATCTCGTTGATTTTTGGCATGCTGATAGACAGCCACAATTTCTTGGCCACCTATGTTTTTCAGATTCCTGGGGTATCAGGGGTGTCTGTAGGGGTGTTTTGAAAGTGGGTCACGCCCATATCTCAGGCGTGGTATGACCTACAGACCTGGGACCAACACCAAATGAGTCGACATTCAATGGAGGTTCAAAATTTGGGTCAAGGTCACAGAGGTCATCTAGGGGTCATTGAGTGCATTTTTCAGAATTGCTGGAAATCACATTTTTTTGACCCCCTAAAGTATTCCTGACGTACACACATGCATTTTGACGTAAAAAAAAAGTGGGCCTGGCCAAAATTTTTGAAAGTGGGTCACGCTCATATCTCAAGCATGGTATGACGTATGGACCTGGGACCAACCCCAAATGAGTCGACACTTGATGGAGATTCAAAATATGGGTCAAGGTCACGGAGGAAAACTGGGGGTCATTAAGTGCATTTTTCATAATTGCTAGAAATCACATTTTTTGCCCCCCTAAAGCATTCCTGACGTACACACATGTATTTTAATGTATAAAAAGTGGGCGTGGCCAAAATTTTTGAATGTGGGTCACGCTCATATCTCAAGCATGGTATGACGTATGGACCTGGGACCAACACCAAATGAGTCGACACTCGATGGAGATTCAGAATATGGGTCAAGGTCACCTAGGGGTCATTAAGTGCATTTTTCATAATTGCTAGAAATCACATTTTTTGACACCCTAAAGCATTCCTGACATACACACATGCATTTTGACGTAAAAAAAAGTGGGCGTGACGAAAATTTTTGAAAGTGGATCACGCTCATATCTCAAGCATGGTATGGCGTATGGACCTGGAACCAACACCAAATGAGTCGACACTTGATGGAGATTCAGAATATGGGTCAAGGTCACCTAGGGGTCATTAAGTGCATTTTTCATAATTGCTAGAAATCACATTTTTTTACACCCTAAAGCATTCCTGACAAACACACATGCAGTTTGACGTAAAAAAAGTGGGCGTGACCAAAATTTTTGAAAGTGGGTCATGCTCATATCTCAAACATGGTATGATGTATGGACCTGGGACCAACACCAAATGAGTCGACACTCGATGGGGATTCAAAATATGGGTCAAGGTCACGGAGGTCACCTAGGGGCCATTAAGTGCATTTTTCATAATTGCTAGAAATCACATTTTTTGACCCCCTAAAGCATTCCTGACATACACACATGCATTTTGACGTAAAAAAGTGGGCGTGTCCAAAATTTCTGAAGGTGGGTCACGCTCATATCTCAAGCATGGTATGACATATGGACCTGGGACCAACACCAAATGAGTAGACACTCGATGGAAATTCAAAATATGGTTCAAGGTCAAGGAGGTCACCTAGGGGTCATTACGTGCATTCTTCATAATTGCTAGAAATCACATTTTTGACACCCTAAAGCATTCCTGACATACACATATGCATTTTGATGTAAAAAAAGTGGGCGTGACCAAAATTTTTGAAAGTGGGTCATGCTCATATCTCAAGCATGGTATGATGTATGGACCTGGGACCAACACCAAATGAGTCGACACTCGATGGAGATTCAAAATATGGGTCAAGGTCACGGAGGTCACCTAGGGCTCATTAAGTGCATTTTTCATAATTGCTAGAAATCACATTTTTTGACCCCCTAAAGCATTCCTGACGTACACACATGTATTTTGAAGTAAAAAAAGTGGGCGTGGTCAAAATTTTTGAAAGTGGGTCATGCTCATATCTCAAACATGGTATGATGTATGGACCTGGGACCAACACCAAATGAGTCGACACTCGATGGGGATTCAAAATATGGGTCAAGGTCACGGAGGTCACCTAGGAGTCATTAAGTGCATTTTTCATAATTGCTAGAAATCACATTTTTTGACCCCCTAAAGCATTCCTGACATACACACATGCATTTTGACGTAAAAAAGTGGGCGTGTCCAAAATTTCTGAAGGTGGGTCACGCTCATATCTCAAGCATGGTATGACATATGGACCTGGGACCAACACCAAATGAGTCGACACTCGATGGAAATTCAAAATATGGTTCAAGGTCAAGGAGGTCACCTAGGGGTCATTACGTGCATTTTTAATAATTGCTAGAAATCACATTTTTGACACCCTAAAGCATTCCTGACATACACACATGCATTTTGATGTAAAAAAAGTGGGCGTGACCAAAATTTTTGAAAGTGGGTCACGCTCATATCTCAAGCATGGTATGATGTATGGACCTGGGACCAACACCAAATGAGTCGACACTCGATGGAGATTCAAAATATGGGTCAAGGTCACGGAGGTCACCTAGGGCTCATTAAGTGCATTTTTCATAATTGCTAGAAATCACATTTTTTGACCCCCTAAAGCATTCCTGACGTACACACATGTATTTTGAAGTAAAAAAAATGGGCGTGGTCAAAATTTTTGAAAGTGGGTCATGCTCATATCTCAAGCATGGTATGACATATGGACCTGGGACCAACACCAAATGATTTGACACTCGATGGAGATTCAGAATATGGGTCAAAGTTATGGAGGTCACTAGGGGTCATTAAGTGCATTTTTCATAATTGCTAGAAATCACATTTTTTGACACCCTAAAGCATTCCTGACATATACACATGCATTTTGACGTAAAAAAAAGAGGGTGTGACCAAAATTTTTGAAAGTGGGTCGTGCTCATATCTCAAGCATGGTATGATGTATGGACCTGGGACCAACACCAAATGAGTCGACACTCGATGGAGATTCAAAATATGGGTCAAGGTCACGGAGGTCACCTAGGGGTCATTAAGTGCATTTTTCATAATTGCTAGAAATCACATTTTTTGACCCCCTAAAGCATTCCTGACATACACACATGCATTTTGACGTAAAAAAGTGGGCGTGGCCAAAATTTTTGAAAGTGGGTCACGCTCATATCTCAAGCATGGTATGGCATATGAACCTAGGACCAACACCAAATGAGTCGACACTCGATGGGGATTCAAAATATGGGTCAAGGTCACCGAGGTCACTCAGGGGTCAATGGGTGCATTTTTCATAATTGCTGGAAATCACATTTTTTGACCACCAAATGCTTCCCCAAAATTCAGACGTGCATTTTTTCATGAAGAAAGTGGGTGTGGCCAAAATTTTTGAAAGTGGGTCACGCTCATATCTCAAGCATGGTGTGATGCATGGACCTGGAGCCAACACTAAATAAGTTAACACTTGATGGAGGTTCAAAAATGTGGGTCAAGGTCACGGAGGTCACCTGGGGTCATTGAGTGCATTTTTTCAGAATTGCTGGAAATCACATGTATTGACTCTCTAAAGCATTCCTGAAGTCCATAATCCATTTTTACGTAAAAAGTTGGTGTGGCCAAAATTTGTGAAAGTGGGTCATGCTCATATTTCAAGCATGGTATGATGTATGGACCTGGGACCAATACCAAACGAGTCGACACTCAATGGAGGTTCAAAATTTGGGCCAAGGTCGAACAGGAGTCACGAGGGCTATTACCAGAATTGCTGGAAATCATATTTTTTTAACCTCCTTGTGCATTCCCTTGATTGGTCCCTTTGAATGCTGTGAAGATATATACCTTTTCTGGTTTCTTGGAAAAAAGTATCTGATTTTTGAATGAATATCTATAAATACTGTCATTGAAAACCTATTTCTTATTTCTTTAAAACTATTTTATCCCCAAAATAAGCCTATAAAGTATTCCCATTACATTCATAGAGGGGCACGGTGGCTAAGCAGCTAGAGGTGCAGGCTGCAAGCCGAGACGTTCTCAGTTCGAATCCGATCTGCGGCAAGTGCCTTGTGTCTTTGGGCAAAAACGCTTCACCCCCATTGCCCACATAATGGCATAGTGATGATGTGTACTAAGACATACTGCATGTCGATGATACACTTGCACTAACCCTGCTTGTGTGGAGTTAGCATGTTGGGGAGCCAGACAGTTGTTTGTTGTTGTTGTTTGGTGGTTCTCTGTGTTCTCTGGTTTAATGCATCCGTAAAAACTGTACGACACGAGGCGGCCTATCTGTTGAAGTGTCGTTAAACCCCAATAAATTAATAACATTCATAGAATGTCTTCTATGCACTGTTTGTCAACATGATAACCCACATACAGTCAATCCTATCTCAATGTTTTGGTATACTGATAGACTGCTTGCCATTGGTACTTGGTCATCTATGATTTGGAGGCATGTGGGGCCTTCGGGCTCTAGATGTTAAAAATATGTTTACAACATTTACTGGGAAATGAGTTAGCTGAAGCAGTAACCATTATCTAAAACAGAAATCTCCAGAGAGAAAGCTGAGATAGAATTCTTTGTTACATTGAACAGCACTGTATATTTATGTTGTATCATGTTACAAAACTTCAGTCTCAATCATTGAAGAGAGAGAGAAACCTTCACTTTTCAAAGCATTTTTTTTTTAAATTTATTTATTCTCAATCATAACTCAGGATTGAGAGGTTTTGGGATGGAGTGGTGTGTGGCTTTCTCGAAACACCTATCACAGTTACAAAGTAATAAAATGGAATATTTGAATGGTCAGATTTTAACCCTCTTAATACTTCGATGTGAATAAAAAAATATCTTTAATATAACTCATGGCTACAGAATGTTTTCGCTTTCCTTTCTGAAAAATTTAATTCTATGTGGAATGGGACACCTTTGCAGTGTGCTTTCCAAACTAAGGGATTCTTAACCCTTTAGCCAACATAACGGCAAAAACCGGTCAGCTTTATACACAGAAATGTCTATTCAGTTTTAATTACTTTTTCATTTTTGCTTGAAAAACATAGCTTATGACCCTTCATTGGAATGAGCTCATTTTTTAAAGGATTATTTATTTATTGGTGTTTAATGTCACATATTTCTGCACAGTGGTTTACCATGACCAGGACAGTTTTACGGGTGGAGGAAGACAGAGTACCTGGAGAGAACCTCCGGGCAACAGCGAGCAACTATCAGATTCCCCACATACTAACTCCACACAAGCAGGGTTAGCATTGGTTGAAGACAGGTGCACCATCGATGTGCAGTACGCTTTAGTACACATCGCCACCATGCACCCACGTGGGCAATGGGGTGAAGTGTCTTGCCCAAGGACAGAGTGAGGACCTCTCGACTTGCAGCCTGCACCTCTGCCAACTCAGCCACTGCGCCCCCATTTAACCCTTTACCCAACGCAGACGATAGCAAAATTTATTATTTCAAATATCATTTTTTTTCAAATTTTCCAAACAATTTCAACAAAACCATATCATGGGACCCCTCGTTGGAACTAATATTTTTTCAACTTCTCAATTTGCATATTACGCGGGCGGATGCGGCCGATTCGTTGGGTAAAGGGTTAAAGGATTAAAATGGAATATTTAAAGCAAATATTTTAACCCTCTGAAGGTCTTAATATGGGGGCACGGTGGCGCTGTGTACTAAAGCGTACTGCACTTCGATGGTGCACCTCTCTTCGAAAAAATCATTGAGAATAATGAAAACCATTTCCATTCTCACAGTGTTGTTCTAAACACACATGGATATAGATGGGACCTCGGTATTTTGACATTGCCAATAAGTCTTCAGACAGGCTCTCGGGGGGTCTTCAAGACCTTTCAACGTCTACATTCCAACATTACTGAACCTTTTTACTTGCAATATATTTTCCAGAGGTACCATGCATGCACTTCATCATTGCCTTGCTAATATGAACATTTGCCATCATCTACAAATATGGCAGATCCGGAGTTGGTGGAGCCAATATTTATAAAGTAGTTTATACTCATACTTCAGGTTTGGTATGACCTATAGTATTGGTACCTACACTAAATGAGTTGAAACTTGCTGGAGGTTCAAAATGTGGTCCACCTCTATGCGGTCAAGAGAGGTTATTAAATGCATACTTTTTCGACCTATTAGGAATTTCATTTTATACCAGTTAATGCAGTTCTGAAGATTATACATGCATCTCATCATTCAAACAAATGGCAGCGGCAGTAATGTCCATTTCTTATTCCTTGATCGAACCCTATAAATGGTGTGCACATATATGCCTTTTCGGATTTCTTAGAAAAATTGTTCTGATTCCTGTATGAATATTTTCTTTATGAAAGAATTTCACAAAAAGCAGTAGGGAGAAAGCTGTGACTGTCACATACAATAACATGATCTATTTATTTAATCTCATTGTACAGAATTAATTCCCAAACCAAGTTAATATAAAAACAAACAACTTGATCATGAAGAATTCCGGTGTACATGTAATTGTAAAACTACACTAGAGATTTGTTATTGAAACCTATCACAATACTGTCAGGATGCCGGTAAAATATGCAATACTGACATAGTTGACTGTACTGTTAACTGTGTTAGTGCTATGACTGTTTAAAATTCATTTATTAGAGAAGTTCTAGTTTTATGTATGCCTTGTTTATGTCACTAGATGCTCTTTTATGAGCAGGCCTTCGAATGAGCTCTTGGGGTTTTTAAGGTTTTTATGACAATATCTCCGACATAGAGTCTATGCACCCTTTGTCAGCGCGACAACTCAAATACGGATCGCCCTATCTCGATGAATTTTGGCATGCAGGTTAACAATTACCAGTTTGCACTCATCTATGTTTTTTTCATCCGTTCCATCTGAATGACAGATGACAGATCTGAAGTTGGTGGAGCCATTATTTCAAAGTGGGTTGCGCTTATTCTTCAGTGTAGATGTAGACATGGGACTACACCGACTGAGTTAAAAAAAGTGCTGGAGATTCAATATACGGTCCACCTGAATGAGGTCATCAAGTGCATATTATTCAGAAAGACTGGGAAATGCATTTACACTTTAATGTATTTCTAAAGTTTATGAATGTATTTCATCACTCAAATTAGTGGGCAAAGCCAAAATTGTCAATTTCTGATTCGTGTATCGAACCCTTTGAATGCTGGTCACATATATGCCTTTTCTGGTTTCTTATAAAAATTGTTCTGATTCCTGTATGAATATCTGTAAATACTGTTAACGAAAACCCATTTCTGATTTGTTAAAAAATATTTTACACCAGAAGATAAGCCTCCATAAATTCTCTTTCTGTAGAGTTTATTCCTGATACTTTAACCCTTTTCACACAGACTTGAATTTACTGGATGCAGTAAATTCTGTTTCTCTAGTTTACATACTACTGATGCTATTCAGTGCTCTGCTTCATGGCTGAGAGCTGAATAGGCAACCTCACGATTTTTGATTAAAAGCCATTCGCTTAACCCTTTGAATTCCAAAGACCGCTATTCCAGTCCAGAAACGCGATAGTCCTGAATTCATAAAGTAGATAATTGTTCAGTTAATTTGTGTGGTGAACTAATCAAGATTTTCAGCGAGCTGCCCAAAGGCTGCACGTTGAACATATTGATCTGTCGTCCCCCAAATTCGAATATAAATTCTACCAGTTGATGGCTCTAAACTGGCATGGAATATACCACTAGGGTCCAAAGGGTCAATAAAGATTCTCAGTTTTTCATGATTATTGGAAACAAAACATATATATCGTGGCTTCAAATTCTATCGGGAATCGATATTCTTAACAACATATATCATTTTAAAGACTACAGACTACAGACTACATAGGGTTTTTAAGACCGAAGCGTTTGCAGCACCCTTTTGTCAGAAGTAATAGAATTATTGCCATACGCAGAACAAAGGCTGTATATCATTAGTTTACGACAAGTGTGCAGGACGATTAGTGCTTTCGGATTCCTATTCGAAACTTCCACTTCTGTAAGTGATTATCAATTCACTGCAAATGCACTCAGTTACAATGGCTACATGCGGAAATACCAATGAAAGAGGTAGACGTGTACTGGAAACAAGTGTTATGTAACGGAACAACCATTATCTCAATTAACCCGCCAACCTCTTGAGTTGCAGAATTGGTATGTTGTTACACGCTTGTTCTACGTAATCCCCATCTTCAGCAACACCAAACCATGCGGAAAATGAAATTCTGTTCCTCACATATGTGCGGAACGGAAACCGTTGAAGGACTATTTTTAAATAGAAGGAAAATTTCACTGGAATTTTCTACAATTCGTGCAACGCAATTGCAATTTGAATCGCTAGTAGGCACATAGAACACATTGGAACTCGGGGGCGAAAGAGTAACACGGGTTTCCCTCGCAAATTTGGTTGGCGACAAAATGTGTTTTTCTTGATAGTTGTCAAATGAATTGCTGACTGTCCTTCTAATAATTGTTTTTATAGACGTGAAGGCGTGTAATAAACACAGAGCAAAACATGTGTGAGAAAAGGTTAATGAGGGGTAAAAACTATGTTTTAGAGCACGAACTGAAAATATGAAATCTGAATAGCGAGTTTCATGAATAGCCCTGGTCGTATATAGATATGGGAGGCATTGGAATTTTGTGTTCGGTATCGGTTTCGGTATTTTCTGGGAGTATACCGCGGTATAGGTTCGGTATTCGGCATCGGACTTGACTGAGATTTTCTGATAGAACCAAAGAGGAATTCACACCAGAAAGATGCAGAATAAGTTGTTTTATATCATTCTGCCACATTGTTACAAACGCCACTGTCACTGAACTTAGCGTTGATATTCTTGTGCTAACACAAATCGTATCTCCAGTAATTTTATGACTTATTCCAAAGACACCTTAACCTTAAAAGGCCCATTTCAGGCTTACGCAGTCTCAGAGCATGTGTCCTTATCATGCCATCATTTTGGGGCCCTGCTGATAATAGACAAATCCCCCGGACAGTGATTTGTAGAGAAGTCTTGACTGCCTTAATAGGCAGCCAACACTGGACGAGACATGAATGAACAGGCTGTAGCCTCGTCGACATTCATGCCAATTGTCCAGAATCTTAAGGATTAACCGAACTGAAAAGAAAATCAGTCACTTCTTTCATGAAAATGAACTTTTCAACTGCTGTCAAGCCTCAACAAGGACTTATAAATAGTGAATGCACGACAATTTGAAAATATAGAAGGTGTCGGTATTCAATGATTAGTTCGGTTCGGTTTTTCAGTTTCCCCATGATAACGGTGTCAGTTCGGTTTTTCGGTATATTGTCCATCTCTAGTCGTATGTGGCCTTATAACCAATCCGTTAGTATTCCCAACAGTGCAAAGGGACTAGAGAGTGGATAGGAGTAACACCTAAACTTTCAAACTTAGAGAGTTTGAGTGATGAAACCTATACTGACTTTCTGTTTTTCTGGTAGCAAGTACTGCCATTTATAACATCCATAATATACTCGCTTCAATTTCTAGGACATCTGATTTCAGAATGGAGTAGTTAGTGCCCAAATCTAGTGTGTGGGGGTTTAAGCGAGGGTTAGAGCTTGGTTTGCCTTCCTTGCTTTTCGAGTTTGCTGGAAAAATAATTTTACACCGTTAATAATAATATATCTGATTACATTTCTAAGATATCTGGTGTCCGAATGGATTCAAGACCAGTCTCCGAGGGGTAAGCGAATGATCAATGAGCGAAGCTCATCGTTCCAAAAAGCTATGTATTTATGCATAAATTGTAATGTAAAATTGGAATGGCAATTACCTTAAATGGATTGACCGATTATAATCATTACGCTAGTTAAAGGGTTATGATGGCCCACCCGAATCGATTTCTTAGTAGCAATAACTGCCAAGAAAGAAGATAAGGATATTGTCGTGCCGCCTGTACCCCGCGCAGTGACGACTGCTATGTTCCAACAAGGGAGAAAGAAGCATCAGATACCGGTTGTGGATCCGCGTCCCCGATAAACTGTGGCATACGGAACAGTGTAATGAACTAAACTTTATTGAAATCTGATAATTACTATTCAGTTTATCACATAACCATTAAAATTTCCAATAAAATAAAAAAAGGAAA
This sequence comes from Pictodentalium vernedei, assembly GCA_031216915.1. Classification (NCBI taxonomy): domain Eukaryota; kingdom Metazoa; phylum Mollusca; class Scaphopoda; order Dentaliida; family Dentaliidae; genus Pictodentalium; species Pictodentalium vernedei. The sequence continues at coordinate 316,591,221 of CM062294.1, forward strand.
AAAGGAAGTAATACCAGAAATTTTCATCAAATCACAATGGCTTTCAAACTTTCCAAGACAATGTTAAAATAAGGCATTATACTAATACTAAAAGTTATTGGATCTGATGATTAGTTTTCAAGGTAGCACACAAACACCAGAAATGAAAGTAAAGCGGAATTCACACAAAGATCAATTAACTCTTTGCATGCTGCTGGCGGATGTTTCTGTCCAGCACAAGGTTTCTCTTGTCATTGAAATAAGAATAAGTTGGGCACATCTAATCAAATTTTCAGCCTGTAAATTGAATGGAATTTTTCAGCAATGACTTCTCAAATTACATTTAGAATAATCTTTCATCAAATCTAGTCACTGCTGCTTCACAGCAGCCATGATTAGATTTGATGAAAAATATCTTGAAAATACTCAGCAGGTTAAGAGTTAATACCACTCTTAATTTCGGAGAATGTTTCTATAAAACAGTATATCAAATTTAGTGAGCTCTAATCTTTGCTTTTCAAGTTATTGAATTCAAAAAGCAATTTTGAGCAAAATTCAACACACAAATTACAATTACTCACAATACTTTGTCACCAAAATGGACTCCATTTCATTCTCCAACTGGGGTATGTGCCTGTGTGTCAAAAGACGGGGCGGGGGAAGGGTGGAAAATGCTCCGCTTCCCATCCCTGTAATCACGCCTATGCACACCATTGGTAAGATAGATTTGAACTTTTCGATCACGGTGCAAATTTTCCTTTTCTTGTTACTTAATCTTCAGTTCACTGAATTGTGCACATCAAATTTTGATTGTCAAAGGACATTTCCCGTGTACTCAGTTCCAGCATTCCATTATCAGTCAAAATACACGATCCATTATGTAATTGCACGTTTTTCACCTGAGATTTTTGTGACAAGTTACATTTGATATGAAAGTCGTCAGGCTGCAAATATTTTGTATGAAACCAAATAGTTGAGTACACAAGGGAGCATTTAAAAACATGAAGATACCGAGGCTGTATCATCTATAAACTTCTGTTTAATCGATTATTTCATTATTAATTTTCACATAATGTTCTGCTACCTAGTGTGAGCGCTCCAGACATTAACCATCACTTGGTATGGGGTGGTGAGGGCTAGTTTAAATTTAGTGCTCTAAATTTGTTCACCGAAATTTGTTTTGTTATAAAGTATTGGAGTGTCCACGGGCACTCTCCAATAATTTGTAATAAAACAAACTTATATAAACACAATACTATTTGCCTTTGATTGAATATGGAACATGAGCCAGGAAAATTTTGGCTTTTGGTCTGGTACCCTCATTTTTTGAAAGCCCTGATAGTGGCTTCTAGCAGTCAACCAGTTAATGAGAATTTTTGAAAAGAAATGCGTGTCAAAAACACACCAGATAAAGTATTGTAACGCCAGCCCGATGGATTAACCAATGAACGGTCGTAACAAGTTACCGAATAGTGAGGAATACATCGACAATAGTGGTCAACAGTAACCCCGTATTAATTCTATACACCGACACTAGCGGTACATTAATTGGCACTGTCCACCATCTTGTTTTTATCGCAAAAATCGATTTCTGAATTCGGCTAATTGGCACTTTAGAAAGTTTGTGTTTAGTTCAAAGCGTCGGAAGGCAGGCAGAATTGTTAATGCGGTCAAAAATATCAGCGGTAATAAATTAATAATTTACTTCGCGATCAAGGAGATGTTGGTTTTGTCACATTGCATTTCATCAGTAATCGTCTGCTTTTGTAAATAAATGAATGTCGATGGGAAAATTTAACGACAACATGAAAGGGTTTGCACACACACACAACTGATGAGATATCGGAGAAAAATGGCCGGCATAATAAATACATTACGAGGCGTTCACATGAGTGTCAACGAAAACATATTACGTTCGACTAAAGCCTCGTCTAATACTTTTCTCCGCAGAATTAATCCTGTACCTAACATGAAAAGCAGACGACACTTGCAAAAAAAATTCTTGAATAACTAATATTTTTCATTTTTTTGTCTCAAAAACATAGGTTATGACCCCTCGTTGGAACGAGCTCGATGAGCTCGTTCCAACGAGGGGTGATAACCTATGTTTTTGAGACAGAAAATGAAAAAATAATGAAAATTAATTGGGGATTTTTTAGAATAGCGTTGGCCGGTTGTGACCGTTACGTTGGGTAAAGGGTTAAGCAGTCACTCGAACATGTTTCTAAACTGTTTGCTAATCCCTCGACCCCTGCTTATCATTGTGCCTCAGATCCTCAAAATGTTGAATTTTTTAACAGATAGCAGAAACATATTCCCCCAGAATTAAACCCCACATGGAGTCTGCCACATTTGAATCTGATATGATAAAAGAGAACCGAGAACCACACATTCTCCCTTGGCACCTTAACCCTTTACCTATCATGAAAAGAAGACGACACTTGCAAAAACAATTCTTGAATAACTAGTTTTTTCATGTTTTCTCTCAAAAACATAAGTTATGACCCCTCATTGGAACGAGACAAAAAATGAAAAAATAGTGAAAATTCATTGGCGATTTTTGAGAATGGCATTGGCCGGTTTTGGCCGTTACGTTGGGTAAAGGGTTAAAACACCTACAATTATTTTGGGCCTCGCTTCTACCGAAAAAGTTTCAAACAAATTTCTTGCAGTTTATGCAGAAATATGCTGAAATAAAGTCAAAGTATAGTGCATATGAAAAGATCTTTTCAGATGGATCTAAAGATGGTGACAGTATCATCAGCTACTGTTGTTACTGGTGATCATATTATTTATTATTTTTCATTTATTGGTGTTTAAGTTCACATTCTTATGCACAAAGGCTAATCGTGACCGTGGCAGTTTTACGGGTGGAGAAAGCCGGAGTACCCGGAGAGAACCACCGAGCAACGACGAGCAGCTGTCAACTCTTCAGCATCGCAACTCTGGACTCTGCACCGCGACACAGGCAGGGTTAGATTGGTTGAAGACATGCGCACCATCGACGTGCAATACGCCTTAGTACAGAGCATCATCGTGCCCCCATATAGGCAATTGGGGTTAAGTGCCTTGCCCAAGGACACAACGCGGGAACGCGATTCAGTAGCTGAAATGGTCACCCACCCAACTACTAACCGCGCACGACGTTGCTTAACTTCGGTGATCTGACGAGAACCGGTTACCGCGACGCCACCACTGATGAGCATATCACTTCAATCCGAATAGCAAACAAGTGTACCGCCAAGCCTGGGCTATGTCCCACGTCAGCAAGTTCTTACATTGGACATATTTCCAGACAACAAATTTTCAAAGTCGAAAAAGTGGAGAAAGGGCCATGACTCAGCCAAACTTAGTCGGACTGAAATTGACCTGCATATTCATGAGACAAAGCTATGTACAAAATTTGGTGTTGATTCAATAACTCGAACTAACGTTATCAGCCGGACATCCAATTTTCAAAGTCCAAAAAATGGAAAAAAGGGACATAACTCAGCCAAAACGCGTCGGACCGAACCTAAATTCGAACTTGACCAGCCTATTATTGAGACACAGACATATACTAAATTTGGATTCGATTCGTTCAACCAAACTAAAGTCATCGTCCGGACAACTAATTTTTGAAGTCGAAAAAATTGGAAAAGGGACATAACTCAGCCAAAATTGGTTGGACCAAACCCAAATTCGAACTTGACCAGCGCATTCTTGTGACAACCCTATTATATACAAAAGTTGGTGTTGATTCGATAACTCAAACTAAAGTTATCATCCGGACAACAAATTTCCAAAGTTCCGAAAAGGGTCGAAAAAGGGGCATAACTCCAACAAAAATTATCAGATCGAACCCAGATTCAAATTGGGGTAGGGGACGTATATACCAAATTTGGTTTTGATTTGATGACCCAAACTTTAGTTATCACTCCGGATGGATGCACGGACGCACGCAAGCAAGTAAGCACGCACACAAGCAAGCAAGCACGCACACACGCATGCACGCACCCACGCACGCACGCACGCAGCTGATTACAATAGTCCCCCGACAAAATGTCGGGTGACAATAAAACTTCTATATCAACACAGCTAAAATTATAGCTTTACAATAAAGCGATTGAACACATCGAGAATGTTCAGGAAGGGAAGTCGATCATACTTTCCGACTCACTTTCCTCTTTGCTAGCTTTACTCATCCCCAAGTTGAAAAACCCACTCATTTTGGAACTTCGTGAGAAGTTGAATGCTCTCATGTCTGACCAATATGATATCGAATTTTGCCGGTTACCTGGACATGTTTGTATCTCCGGTAACACCTGGACAGACATTGCAGCCAAACAGGCCTTAAACAAACCTCTCACTGATTTGAAAATTCTTTTCAGAGATTTTTAACAAATATCAATCTCCATTGCTAATATTTGTGATAATAATTACTTGTCTAGTAACATCTGTAGAAAAGGCTTTGTTATTTTGACACTGTGTCATATTGGTCAAACGAGACTTCCGCATTCCTTTTTGTTACAAGGTAATATGCGACGAGAATGTGTTCTTCGCCAGCAAGTATTGCCAATAGAGCACATTCTTTTGCACTGTATAGATTTTGATCTTGCCCGGCGGCAGTACTTCACTGCAGAGAGTCTTAAAGACTTATTTTACAACACAAACTCTTATAAAATTCTACCGTTTCTGAGAGAAATCAAGCTTTTTAATAAATTTTAAATTGTTTTTATTCTCTTAAACTCTCAGATATTCAAACCTATTCAACAGGTTGATTTACACAGTATTCTTCAAACAGCTGTTCTCATTTTCTCATTACGCTTTCCACTCGTCATCTATATTCCTCATGTTCTTTGCAGTTTTCATCGACTGGTTTTAATTTCATGAAAATCAATGAGCTTTTCATAACTCATCTCTTTCGTCGCTACGATATAGCCTTAGATGCCGACAAATAAATAAATAAATAAATAAATAAATAAATAAATAAATAAATAAATACTGTTCTCACTTCACCTCATCTGACACCGTATCCGCCAACTAAATGGCCGTAACGTATAATATCTTGTGGATTTTACCTTGTTTGGAAACCATATATTTGGCCTGGAGTCAGATGCAAGTTTTACACTTTTTCAAGATTTGTAGCAGTGCGATTTATCTGCCTAAAATGCTCTGACTTTTTATAAATCAATTTGCAGGGCAACATGTGGTTAAAAGTTGCGATCTTATACCAATTCTAGTGACAGAGACTTGCTGTCTTGGACAGGAATATTTGCCAGCAGCATGTTACGAGTTAATTTTACATTGTTGCTGAGCTGCAAACAGTATAATGTATGTCGAAACAGGGACTTGAATGTATTGTTACATCCAACATATTTTGTGAAGAAATCAACAAGGAACAGAGCGCTTAGCCAAACGAGGTTTACTAGTAAAAGAATAGGTCAGGCATTTGTTGTTTGAAGATTCATCTATAGTAAAGTGAATTCATCCATAACCCTATACCCAACATAAAAATTAGACGACACTTGCAAACAAAATTCTTGAATAACTAATTTTTTCATGTTTTGTCTCCAAAACATAGGTTATGACCCCTCCTTGGAACGAGCTCGACGAAATCAACAAGGAACAGAGCGCTTAGCCAAACGAGGTTTACTAGTAAAAGAATAGGTCAGGCATTTGTTGTTTGAAGATTCATCTATAGTAAAGTGAATTCATCCATAACCCTATACCCAACATAAAAATTAGACGACACTTGCAAACAAAATTCTTGAATAACTAATTTTTTCATGTTTTGTCTCCAAAACATAGGTTATGACCCCTCATTGGAACGAGCTCGACGAGCTCGTTCCAAAGAGGGGTCATAACCTATGTTTTGGAGACAAAAATGAAAAAATTATGATAATTAATTCACGATTTTTGTGAATAGCGCGGGCCGGTTTTGGCCGTTGCGTTAGGTAAAGGGTTAACTGGCAGTATAAACTATGATTTATACATTTCGTTTGCAAGTACAAAGATAGTTCCGGTCTGCAAATGTGAATAAAAATGCAGCGCTCCACAGCACGAAAGTCCTTTCATAGCAGTCATTCGTAGCAACTGCAAAGTGCAGGTACTATGATATTAAGAAATCATACTTCTTGTCAACAAACAGAAGGCTAACAAGCATGAGGTGGAATAATCGATTGTTGCAAATGTTGCAAGAGATGGGACTGAAGTACCAATTTTCGGAATTCTTCAATTAATGAGTAACGAACTGAAAAATAATTATAAAGAATTAGAAACTTAAGAACGAAAAATACAAGACTTTACTTTTCTGACATGCTGCCAGAATTCTTGAAGCCAAATAGCAAAATGGAAACTAACTCCTCCTACATCTTATTCTATACCTTACTGTATAATTACTTTCCATTGTAAAGGGAGTTCACTGTCAAAGGACAGTTTTTCAAAGAAGGTAAAACAGTGGATTGACCATGAAAAAGTTGAACCTTTTGTGGTCAAATTCTGTCGACATATCAGAGAAATATATTTGATTGTATTCTATTTAACTTTGTATGTGTGTGCGGCCTTGCGGTCTTGAAACTCGAAATCATGATCTGCCACATTTCTATAGGCATAGAATAGAAAAATAATGGATGAAAAGTACAGAACAATTTAACGATCAGATAAAACACAACTATCATGTCTCAACACTTTCTGATTCGGTTAATTTTACAGACAGAAAGAAATACACACCTGGAATTTAATTTAGCACCCCCTGTTTTTTTCGCAGTGGTGTTAATAGAAACTGCCATTACTTTCATGCTATCTTTCAGATGGCCAAAAGTGATTGTTTGAGGAAAGAATGGTCTATTGACAAATTAAAGACAACACAATGATGAAAATTGGAGTATTTTAATGGCACGAATTACACATATCTGTCACTAGTGTTTTTGATGGAAAAATGTTCTTTCGACAGGTATGGTGCTACAGCAGTCCATGATGAAACAATGCCGGTAATTACTGACAGAAAATGTAACTTGTGATCTCCTGAATACAATAGCAGTGTCTTACGTCAGTAGCGAGTGTATACACCACGTGCTCGGATGACAGCCTGAACCCTCCTCCTAATGCTTCCAGTGAGCCTTCTGATACGGTCCAGGGGCAACTGCTGCCACTCCTCGTGCAATGCAGCGTCCAAATCAGCTAAATTCTGTACAGACGGATCCCTTGCTTGCACACGACGTCCAAGAAGGTCCCAGACGTGTTCTAAGGATTCAAATCGGGGCTCATTGCAGGCCAAGGTCGTGTGGTAATGGCGTTGTTCTGAAGGAATGCTCCCACTGCTTGGGATCGATGTGGCATTGCATTGTCGTCCATAAATACAGGGCAAGTAGTCAACGGGTGGTTGTCAAAATGAGGCAAAACAACCGGATTGAGAATGTCCCGGATGTTCTGATGACAACTGAGATTCCCACATGCAGTCATACCATATGAAGTTAACAATCACGAGAGAAGCACCCCCAGATCATTACTGATCCTCCACCATAGGGAACAGTAGGTCTGATGTTCCTGGGTACATAAGCAGTATTTCTATGCCTCCACACCCCCATGCGACCATCTGTGACGTGAAGCAGGAACGTACTCCCGTCTGGCCAATGGACTCTCCTCCACGTCCTGAGATTTCAATGTTGTCGTGCCAAACACCTCTCCAAACGTCGTCTTTGATGCTGATAGGTCAGAGCTGAACGCTTGATGACCCACGTGGACCTCATACCCAGTGCTTTGAGACGGTTTTGGACAGTTCTGTTGCACAAACGCCTGTTGAAGTAAAAGGTTCACGCCTAACGAAGCGGACCATGCGTCTATGCCTCCACACCCCCATGCGACCATCTGTGACGTGAAGCAGGAACGTACTCCCGTCTGGCCAATGGACTCTCCTCCACGTCCTGAGATTTCAATGTTGTCGTGCCAAACGCCTCTCCAAACGTCGTCTTTGATGCTGATAGGTCAGAGCTGAACGCTTGATGACCCACGTAGACCTCATACCCAGTGCTTTGAGACGGTTTTGGACAGTTCTGTTGCACAAACGCCTGTTGAAGTAAAAGGTTCACGCCTAACGAAGCGGACCAGACTCCGATCTTCCCGAGGAGAGGTCTTTTGGGGTTGTCCAGGCCTCAGTCGGTCCTTAACATCGTTGGTTTGTTGATGTTCTCTGACCAGTCTACTGATGACAGAATGACTATAGCCAAGTTGCCTTCCAATAGCTTTGAATGACATGCCTGTTGCACGCATGCCAACGATTTGCCATCTTAGTGCCTCTAAGTCTCCTCCTTGTCATGTCAACATTTATTGATAAAACAAGTGACATATTTTCTTTTTTTATACCCAGATATTGTATGTGGATGATAGTGTCTTTGTGACATTCGTGGGAAGCATGCTTCACGTGGACGAGGGGATGTGTTTGGGGTTCGCTATCAACCAGAAACATCATGTTCCACTAGACGAAATGTACTGCAAGACATAGCAATCATTAAAACATAATCAGTAACAGCAACTTCGCTGTCATGAAACATTTCGGGGATGCTTAATTAAGTTTCAGGTGTATATATTGATTAACATTGTATGGAAATTTGGGAATCCTACGCTCAAAACCTATGCCAGCCAACAAGAGGCGCGTTTTGTCTTTAAAATACATCCAGAAGTATTATGCAACCGCCTTCCGTACTTTTTCTTGTTTAGTTAAACATTCCACCTAATACTGAAGCACGATTTAACCAACGTAGGGTAACAAGCTATGTTTGGAGAAGAAAGTTGAAAGAGAAAAAAACCAAATAGACGTTTTTTATGGAGAAAGGTTGAAATTTGGAGATATTAAAATAGCGTTGGGAATTTTTAGATATGTTTTTTATGGAGATGATATATCAAAATTTGAAAGAACTTGACACAGTCCTTGATATAAAAAGAGTTAAAAAACCTCAGCCGGTACCGAATTTTTAAATATCGTTATTGTTGGAGACAATATGTCCACAATTTGAAAGAGGGAGGCTTGATACAGGTGTTGTTATGAAAAGACGAGTAAAAAACGTTGAAACTTACGTTGTATTGAATAACCCTTTACCCAACATAACGGCCAAAACCGGTCAGCGCTATTCGTAAAAATAACCATTCGATTTTCATTATTTTTTTTTATTTTTTGTCTCACAATCATAGCTTTTGACCCCAAATTGGAGCGATCTTGCAGAGCTCGTTCAAATGAGGCGTCATAATCTACGTTTTTGCCGCAAAAATCGAAAAAAAATTTTGTTTGCAAGTGCCGTCTGATTTTCATCTTAGGTAAAGGGTTAAAGGTTTCAATTCGCCCTTGTAGCTGCGGGATTAATTATCACTGTTCGTACTCTCCAGTTGGTTGTTTGTTGTGTTTGTTACTGCGAGCATTTTTACCAAATCTTTCTTGACGCAAACATTCATATGCACCCGTTTGAAAGGGTTAAGAGATACGGCCATGAACAACAACAGCAAAACTATAAATTCGAAAACGTTGCGTGCGGTGACTATTTTTCGATTCACCAATGCAATCTCATAAGTGGACGCCACATAGAAAGACAAACGACAACCAAAACAAAACCGGATGGAAAATCAATTGCAGCTCAATATATTTTTCTGGATTAATTGGGAAACTTGAAAACATAATGCCCGACACATGCTGAATAAATAATACTGTATCATTACTTCTGTGAAATACGCAAACGTCTACTTCATTTGCGGCGTAAAACATTTTTCCGAAGTAACTGAACGCATTCAAAATCGGTAATGAAAGCCTTTGGTATTAGTGGTAAAATCCATTAGAGATTTTCACTGAGACAGTAGAGACCCACAATATTATTCCAGTAACAAGAGATGGCGATGACAGAAAGATTATGTTTTCACTTCGTTGGATTTTGAAACAATTTCTCCAACCAGAATCTGATTAGAGGTTTACAAGGTAAGGTATTTGAGTATTCCACCCTCTATCCACACGAAAAACAATCTAAATACAGTGGAACTATGCTAACTGAATACCCTTTTTAACAATTGAAATTATTCAGTTAACATGATTATTCAATTAACCCTTTACCCAATGTAGCGGCAAAACCTGCCAACGCTATTCACGAACTCGCCAATTAATTTTCATTATTTTTTTCATTTTTGTCTCAAAAACATAGGTTATGACCCCTCTAAAGAGGGGGGGCATAACTTATGTTTTTGAGACAAAAAATTTAAAAAAATTGTTATTCAAGAATTTTGTTTGCAAGTGTCATCTGCTTTTCATGATAGGTAAAGGGTTAACCTAGATTTTTTCATTGTCTTGTATTCTAGAGATAAACTGAGCATTTATTCTATTATATCTTGTTTGATAGAGCTCATGTAGGTCTATCAAGTAATAAATAACAGGTAAAATGTTTGTATTGGGATGTATTGAAGCCAAATAGGTCAACAGACGTGGAAAATTAGTTGATGGTCAGGGTAATTTCTCGACGAATTATAAGATTTTTTATTTTCTATTCAATTATCATGAGTTTCCTGTATAACATAAATGCAATCAGCAGGTCAAATTTGTACTGAAGATATGGTAAATGGTTTTGTATTTGGAAATTATACACAATTAACAGGGTTATTCAATTATAAGATATCCAATTGAGTGAGTTCCAGTGTATATAAAAATTCATGCATTGGTGTGTTTAGTGGGTGGGATGGGATTGTTTCGCCAATATTGTGAAAACCTGTACAATGGTTTTTGAGTACTCAAAAAGATTTCCTGTGTTTTGGTTTTTTTTTTTAGTTATCACAAATAAAAGAGGATTAAGGATTGTTTCCGCCGTTTGGTAAGAACTTGTCACACTCTAAAATCGGTTGGGTTAAAAATCAACCCAAATCGACTGGGTTGAGTGAATATGAACCCAAATTGGGTTCATATTCACTCAACCCAGTCGATTTGGGTTGATTTTTAACCCAACCGATTTAGAGTGCACACATTGAGAACAACAGGATAAGCAACTAGCCACTCAAATAGTCAATACGACTCATATGTGTTGGTTGTGGGGGAGGGGGGGTGTAGGGGTAGGGGAGGATCTGTTTAATCGATTGTGTGAGAACCTGGACAATACTGTTTGGGTTCCCACGATGACTTCTTTTGCTTTCTAGGAGTACTCGCAAAGAAAACAACGGTTTATCCACTTTTGTGAGGACATGTTTTCACAGAAAACAAAAAAAGCAAACAAGCCCTCACAACGGGGTCAAACTCTGTTTGAGAGCGAGAAAGAGAGGGTGGAGGGAGGAAGAAAAAAATAGTTGGCAACGACAAGCAATGACGTATTTCAAAAGTAAAAACCGTCAAAACGGAGACATCACCGTTTCTCACCTGTCCTCATTTGTTTTCATGTTAAAATTGTGTTGAAAGACGAAAGAGCTAAAGAGCTGAAATTGACGCCACGCTTGCAAAATACACCAGTTTTAGAATTGTTTGTTGAAATGGAATAAAATGGTTGAGAAACAAGACAAGATCTTGGTACTCTTTTCCTGACAAATAGGGACCTTCCACTTTGATGTGCATCCCTGCGGGTGTGCCGACTAGCATGCTTCGAAAGACGGGACAAAACAGATATGGGGAGTACAGTGTTATTTCCAAGAAGTATAGTAAACATACCATATCCTTTGCAATATCCTGATGCAATCCTACCAAATGCCGTAGGAAATGCTCTTGTGCGCATTCCATGCACAGCAAATTATGGTTACATTTCTTACTGACGGGCACATCCCCAGTCACGAGTGTATAATATTGCCGCGAAAGCTGAGAGCGATTCTATCGGAAACGCCAAGATTTTCAGTTCAGGCACCCGATTACCTACATTCTAAAGAAATATAATCGACAATAGTTGAAGGGAATTTGTTTAATGGTCATTTTCAGTATTTACCCTATGGGAAACCTGGGGCGTGTAAAACCGGGGGCATGCAGTATAAGGACTGGTTTTATGAGGACTGGAGACTTGTCAAACACCGAAAGAAACTTTGGCGTAATGAGCCTGACGCAAAGCGGAAAGTTAAAGTGAACTGGAGTGACCATTTATCTGTTTGACTGAATGTAGAAGCTTCGCAAACAGAAACATTCACGATTTTTCATCATTCCTCCTCAAACAAATATGTGTGCTAATTACGCTAGTCTAATGTTGCCACGCTACACGATAGCAACTCACATGACTCCATAGCAATGGGGGAAGCTACTGGGGCACTCTGATTTAAATATCTGAACCATAGTGCTTTGAGAACGGAATTATTAATTCGACAATAAGCCCCAGGGGGCCTGAGGGACTCACCCGACACAGTTGTTTAAAGAAGGATTTAATTAGCATCTATGGCTTGTTAACAGTAAGAGGAATGAAGTCAATTATTTATAACTGTGTTGTCCATGTCACATGAGTTTTTCTTGTATTGAGATGCTACCACAGACATAATGTCCAGTAATGCAAAATTAGGGAGCCTAGATGTCAACTTTGGGATGCAACTTGAACAAACTAGAATCAGCCCCAACACCCAAGGTGTATACCAAATATCAATAGATTCTAAGCTTTGGATAGGACGATGATTTTTAAAGTTTATTCATTTTTTCAAAAGACTGTGACTGGGGATTCTGGAGAGGATTTTGAAGAATGTTCCTCATATTACACTAAGTTAAAATTTAGGCTCCCATTGGAACCCCAAATATCAACCCAGGGACTTGAACAAACTTGCATCTGTCCCAAGGATGCTGTATATTAAACGATTCTGACTAGTGGATTTTAAGGAGAGAATGTTTAAAGATTATTCCTCATATTGCACTAAATGAAAATGCGGCCTCTCATACGGAGCCCAAAAATTAACGGAGGAACTTGATTTGAACTTACTTGAATCCTACCCCGGTAAGGGTGTTGTATACCAAATATGAAAATATTCTAACTGGTGGCTTTGTAGAACAAGATTTTTAAAGACTATTCCCCATATTGCACTAAGTTAAAGTTCGGGCTCCCATAGGTAACTCAAATATCATCCCAGGAACTTCATTTGAAAAAACTTGGATGAGACCTTCCTAAGGATCTTGTATACCAATTATAAAAAGATTCTGCCCGGTGGATCTGGATATGAAGATTTTAAAGGTTAGGTAATTTCTCATACTGCACTGAATTAAAATTCGAGGTCGGATCCAAGTATGGAGCCCCAATATGAACCGATATGCTTAATTTGAACTAACTTGTATCTGACCCCTGTGGATGTTGTATAATAATTATCAAAAGATCCTGATCGGTTGCTATGGAGAAGAGGACTTTTTTTATTTTTGAAAATATGCTGGCTCAGCATTCGTTTCTATTTCTCCTTACAGTTCACCATGACATAGACGATGACAATTTTATTTTTTTCATTCGATTCTACATGTCCTAAGAATGTTTCATACCCAATAACAGTTCTCTATTCCCCGCAGTTTGGGAAAGATGGGCGTTTGAAAATATTTCTATCCTTTGCTCTTGGAATTCCCGTGGGGATGCGGGAAAACGTTTTTTGCATTAATCAAGTACTTATGACTCTATAATACCACATACCAAATTTGGTTCAAATCGGCTCACCGGTTCCGAATATAGAAATTCCTAGCGGGGCCAAAAATCTTGCACTTACCATAACAAAGGCAAATATTCCCCTCTGAACTTCGTTTGAACCAACTGTGTTCTACATATCAAAAGGAAGCGCAGTACCAAATATCAAGTCAGTGTACCAATCGGCTCATAAGAAGACGTTTTTAAAATTTGTGAGCATTTCCCCATTCCCTCCTTATAGGGAGAGGCAAATTTCATTCAAATCGGTTCAGCAGTTTTGGAGAAGTCGCGATCACCATGTTGACGGACAAGCTGTTCGAGATGTTCAGTCTTTACGTTTAGTTCCCCCGAGAGCAGAGACAAAACACTTGGAATTTAGAAAGATATATGCAAGGAAAATAAAAAGACATCGGATTCAGTTCTTTGCAATTCCCATTTTACACAATTGAAACATTTCCATTTGATTTGCTCTTTCGAATGCAGTGTAGCGTGGGGAAAGGTTTGGAGTAGAGAATATACAGAGTTCGGATGTGTTTCGATCCAACCGAATAACTCCATCAGGTTTTTCCGCTAGTCTATGTTGGTTGGCTGCTTCCTCTAAACTAGAAGACGGGCGTTGTCTAAATTAACTAATTAACTCGCAAACCATTCTAATGCGAATGGACCATCGTTCAACATACCACAGAATTCTATGCTTCTGTCTTAATCATTTGTGGAGATGCTGCCGCCCCGCTAATCCTTTCCATATCAAAGTCATGGTGATTCACATTTGAGTTACTGCTTGATAGACAAGTCCCCTGTGTGCAACGATGCGCCATCTGCAATGCTGTAGCATTGCAGATGGCGCTTTGTTGCACTCAAGAAACGACTTACGCTTCACGAACTTTTTCATGAAGATAAAGATTCGCCTTACAAAAGGTTATTGGGTAATATCTCTACGACTTTGTATCTTCTTCCTAGTTGCAAAATCTGATAGTAGAATTCCAGTTAAGGTAATATTTAGTAATTTAGCATATATCCTATCGATGAAAATGACTATACGCAAAAGCACGCTCAACCCCATTTAATTAAAATGATGGAGATGTACAGGAAATAATAGTTATGTGATTGAATAATAGTTATCTTGCATGAGTTACTGGGATGTATCGTAATTTTTCGTCGAGGCGGGTTTTATAATAAACTTTTCTCTGTCGTCTACGGATAATGTTGTGCTGTTGTAGTTTTGTATGTAAGGAAAGTTAAATACTGAATATCTCATTTGAAGGATATAATGGGGTCAGAAGTAGCCACTTTACTTTATTTGTTGATACATGTAGAAACGGAGGAATGTTTCCAAAAAGGAGGGCTCCAAATGCTTATGATACCGGAGAGTTCACCGAAAATCCATCTGCTGTCCCCTCAAAAATCTTGCAATCTTGGAGAAATATTTTGAATATCGCCCGGAATTGATTTCTCGTGTGGCTGTTTTGGGACAAAAGCGTCACCTGAACTCAAGCACTGACACTACTACTGCCAATACCAACCGAATGACACCCAAAGCACGGCAGGTTCTCCTGGTTACTAATGGCAAACACAGGCAATGTTTCTGCACAGGCCATATGTACAGAATTTGATAGCCTTACGATGGTCATAACGCGTAGATTAACGCGCAGATCGACGTGCTATTTGTGCGCATTACATGACAGGACTTCTAGTTTTAACTGTATATATAGCATGATTCTGCGTTAAAATAAAAATATTGTTTCAACATAAGTCATGGGACATCCAACTGTTAATCAATGCATTTACAGATTAAATTCGATGCAAACGGTTGCGATAAAGTAACAAATATCAACTTTTCATCCACTTTTGCAATTTACGAATGGAGTGATGCTTCAAATGTCAGTCTTCCTGTATAACAAACGTAATACTAACCACGGTGAAAACAACCATCAAAATGAAATACAGACTCATTGAATATAATTTTAACGCAACAAATTCTGCGTAAAAAATCCATTCAGTGATTATTTATTTTTAATCTGATATTGGACTAAGTTCAAGTGATGAAAGTCTTTGTTCTGTAGCATATCAAATATCAGAGCCAAAACATTACGTCGATATTGCAAATTGTGGCGAAAAATAGTTAAGTATTGCATGATCGCTAAACCCAAAGTGCAAACATCGCATCTAGTCTGTAAATGCCTTTATTCAGGGAAGATCACACTGTTTGCGTGATGGATAAGCCAACGCTCAGATGGCGTCGTGTGATCTACAAATGTAGACAGGTCAATGTGCTACTTTTTGGAACAGTGAGACTGTGTAGCAAGTCCGGTCTTATACCGATTATCACTTTTGATGGAAAACTCTCAAAATGAACTCCACTTAGAGTCAGAGGCTCCAAGATCAATTAACCTTCTGCACACTGATGTCGAAATATCAAAATTTCGACCTTCAATTTTTCTAATAAAGCAATCAGAAATTTAACCAATTTAATCTTGTTTTCACAGGGTTCATTGAGCTCTGTCAAACAAGAGTGAATTTGTTAAATTCTTAGCTGCGTTATGACAAAGAAATTGAAATTTTGACAACAGAGTGCAGAAGGTTGAACGTCATTACTCACATGTACATTTCATTCAGCACTGAAATCTTAGGATATGGTGGAAGTTCATTGGTAAGGCGAGAATATATGTTGTTGCATGTCTCAGATGGACGTTTGTTCATTTGAAAGCACGGAAAGCAGAAAACAAGCCAAGAATATTATATGTGCTGTTACTTTTGATGAGGGATCTGTCACGAATTTGCTTATCTTGTGACGTGAAAATCTTTTGTCAAAAGACCTGTATGCAACCATAGATCGACAGACTGTCCTAGCCTTTCTCTCAAAAACTACTGCCACAATTTCATCATCACTGCATTCCTAGTTTACACCCATTATATTGAATTTAAAGCATAATAAAGCGTCATCTACATTTATAAAATCACCATGTGTAGAATATCTCTTTGAACCCGGAGAATCAGAATGAATTTATTGAACATGATACTTACAGTAAAGCAGGTGCTTCTAGTCAAGTGTCGTCTGCCTATCCAGGCAGACGACACTTGACTAGAAGCACCTACTCAGTGTTTAATTCTCGCTAGCCCAAAGATAGCCGAACCGCCACAGCCAGATTACCTGCCGTATTACATCATAGGCAAGAAAACCCGACTCCCGTCTTCTAAGAGATATGCAAAGCATACGCCGCAGTTACCAATTATTATCATGTGTCGGACATGTTTCGATAGAATTTGTCATATGTTACTGTTCTCGGTTTAGTATTTTTATTATTACCCTACATATAGAAAGAGACGCCCATTGGGATTCGGGTTATTCCGATAAAGAGCTTCAGGACAACTACTCACTAAAGCCCAATCCTCAGCTCAGGGCCCTTACTCTACTATGCACAAAGCAAACTGTGCGCACAGCCTTACTTCCCTGCATGCACCACAGCCCAGGAAACAACTAGGACAGCCACCAGCAAGGTCCACAAGAGGCATTTCGAAATTGAGGTGAGCTTAATTTACCAAACTTTGTTCATGCCAATTACGTTAATACTTAAAAGCAACAAACATATTCAAATGCAGGTGGATGTGGCGTTGGACTCTGAATTGACTTATTTCAGAAAAGTTCAAAAGTATCATTTTCCACAACTTCGAAATGTATTTTTAATGTTCTTCTTTACCTTTACGTCCTCTGGCTGGGGTAGCTAATGCTTATTTTTTTAAATGAGAATCATTGAAAGTTTACGTCATCCAGGGAAACAAAACATTTCGTTTTTGAATTTTCCTTATCAGTTTGTTGGTACCAAGATGTTCGTCCAAAAGATGTAGACATTGGAGTTTTCATGTTAAAGGTTGTGTGATTTTGACGGTATGGAAATTGGAAGTTTCGATCTGTCAGAAATGCATTACATTCCTCAATGGGATAATGATCATGGGACAGGAATAGGAACATGAGCCAGCTGGAGTTATTTCCATTGTTTTTATTCAGTGCGTTTATATGATTTTTCAACTTTTCCAAGACATTATTACTTCAAAGCAAGATGCCACAGTTTACGGAAATCGGATGTTAACTGTTCAAGTTATTGCATAAACAGTGACATTTCGAGCAAAATTCAACAAACAAAAGGCAATAACTCTCACCCTTTACCCAACGAATCGGCCGCATCCGCCCGCGTAATATGCAAATTCAGCAATTGAAAAAATATTATTTTTCAAAAAATTTCAACAAAACCATATCATTGACCCCTCGTTGGAACCAGCTCGTCGAGCTCGTTCCAACGAGGGTTCACATGATATGGATTTGTTGAAATTTTTTGAACAATTTCAAAAAATGATATTTAAGATAATAAATTTTGATATCGTCTGCGTTGGGTAAAGGGTTAAATTTTGGAATATCCATGTTGTTTTAGACCTTGCAGAAGACAATGATAGTATAAAGCAGTCTATCAAGTTTTTATTGAAACCTGGAAGGTCTGCTGTTCAAGTTATTGCATAAATAATGAAATGTGCCGGTCAAATTTGACAAATGAAGGACAATAATTCCCTTAATTTTCGTAGAATGTTTGTAGTTATCGGACTTGCCCAAGACATTAAATTACTTAAAATCCTATAACTATTGTTCAAATTTTCGCATAAATAACTTTATAGGCGGACAGACAGGCAGACGGAAGGACGGGCGGAACTCTTCACTAGATCTCTTCCCTGCGCAGAATAATCAACTTATCTACCTTTCAGAAAGCCTAAGTAAATGGGGCCCTAATTTAAAGCCCAAACTAGTGTCCCTGAGACATCGGTTTTGGACAACGCATGTGTTAAGTATAATAGATTGTTGTTTTGCTGCTCAAAACCTCTGCTTGGTTCTGAACCAAGAAACAAGTGTGTGAACAGCCACTGGGTCCTTCCGGATTTTGAATTTCTCTGATCCTGGAGACAACAAACTTTGAGGCCAGCTTGTCATGTCTAGACGCTGCCCCAAACGTTTAAGTGAAATACAGTATGCTGAACTTAACTTCAAATGTTTTATACAGTAACAATGGCAGTCAAGGAACAAGCAAGCTTTCACGTGAAAGCTCCCATACAGCTTTCAATTACAGGCTTATTGATTACAAAAAAGACGAAAACACATTTACCAACCTTCAAGGTGCCCCCAAGAATATAAAAGTAGTTTCGACAACCCTCTCTCTCTCTTACTTAGAGATACACAATCGCAATATATCATTCACTAACTGGTGACGGCGCATCTCTGTCACCCCTGAAACAATAAAATGTGCATCATACTCTTTATAATCTGCTGGCATCACTACGCATACCTCTCTAAGCAGTAGATATGTTCGGCTCAACCCTATTCTGTCGGAGCAGGGGTGAAGAGGAGCCGGATTAAAATTTTAATGCGGCTGCTGTTCGCTTCTTCTCCGACAGAATATTGTTGAAAAACATGCCGAACATGCTACAGTGAAAATCGGCACGGATATAGATTACGGTATTCTGAAGCTGGTCCAAATAGTTCTCTGCATTTCATAGGTTGTGCACACTGGAACTAGAAATAATGGTTAGCTGCCATATCTTTTGACCGCTTGTAGGCTTTTTCCCCAATATCAAAAGTGGAAGAAACAGCTTTTATCTGCATATTATGTAAGACAGTGAAAATACGTATATCAGATGAAAATGAAGCTCAGAGGTTCAGAAAAGAACAGTTTGGAATGCGCTTAGATTCTGTTTGACTCTTTCCGGAGCCAATACTATAAAACTTTTACAATTGCATTTTCTAGAATTGTACTTGCATGTGTGTGAGCAACTGTTCCAAATTCGCGAAATATCTCTGGCACTATGAGAGTGCACATTATCTGAATGGCATATCTAGTTAATAACCGAGCTTCAAGCATAGAGTGTTTCATATGCAGGTAATTAGCATAGTGATCTTGGAGTGAGAATGATCGGTCGGTGGACAAAAGCTTCCTTAAAAATCATTTTGCCCTATCTTCGAAAGCGCATTCACAATGAAACACCATCGAGTCAACTTTCTTATCACAATCTGTAGGGTGCAGAAGGATCAGACTTATTCACAGAGATGACAAAAGAAGCTTAAATTAGTTTCGATTTTTCTGTTACCGATGTGCGTCGGAAATAGCCGGTTGAAATATCAACTTAACCAATCGTGCAAGCAGCGATTTCCCGCAATTATTGAGGAAGTCGTCTTCCTTGACCCCTCGCCAACACTCTCATCCATAATATTACATAAATAACACACGCGAGTGTAAATGTTTTGAATATGATATAAGCTATTCTGGACTTTCTAAAAAGAAAAATGAAATCTGAATTGTCACAGAAGTCTCCACTTAATATTTTAAGTACATTTTCTCGAAGAAAGCGTCCTTCGAAACTACGTGCAGACTCGTGCTGACGGCATGATTGCTTATGCAAGACATGTCCCCCGTGCACAGACGATTGATCTCTCACGCGTACTCATTCTAGCCGAGAACCAAAGGATGGAGAGTTGCCATTGGCTCGTCTGGAAATTTAAGTGAATGATATACTACAACAATTTTCCAATTTTATTGCTGAAAACAACGACTCATATCAACATTTATACACAAATAGGCAAATATGGATTCTGTGGGATCAGCGCAAAGAGCTTATAGATTTTGACATCCATATGTGTGTGGTTTTGTTGCGAATATTATTATATAAATTTAAAGGATAAATTAAGTTTTCAAGACTTGCATTGCATATTGTATGGTAATACTTCTTTCTCGCTCGCCTTTGTTAAATACTGTACAATGAATGCGTACTTCCATTTAGTTTACTCATGGTGAGGTCTTCAAGAGGGTCAGACTAGATGGAGTGGGGACGTGCTCTTCCACATGATCATCTTATACAAGTACTTACTTGTGCGACCCTAAATCTCGTTAATTCTTCCGTTTAAAATTTGCTTCTGCCGCTTTTGGAATGAAATCTTTTTAGCACAACGATAAACTTTTAAAAAATGACTTTAGCCATTCATTTTTCAAAATAAATTATAAATAGTCTAGGAAATGCCTTTACAGCCTGTTTTCTCTTCAGCTATCCTATCATACAGGACGAAAACCATAGCATGATACCACTAACACAGACGCAAAAGATGTGTAAAATAGGGAAATAGTTTCTATAGAAACAACTACTAAGTGAAAATTTCACCATGTGTCGAGTTTTGAAGTATCCATGAACAGCAAAAGAAACAAGAGACCCCATGGGGTCTGAGGCGCTCACCTGAATAATGTTGTTTAAAGGAGGATTTAATTAGCATCTAAGGCTAGTTAACACTACAGCAGAATGAAGTTATTTAATTATTTATTTTTCTGTTGTCAATGCCAGATGATTTTTTCTAGTACTGGGGTGCTACCGCCGATATAATGTACATATTTCCAGTAATGGAAAACTAGAGAGTCCAAATACCAACCTAGGGACTTAACTTGAACAAACTTGAATCTGAGCCCTTCCCCTCTACCCCAACAATGCCGTATACCAGTATCCATAGATTCTGAATGGTTGGTTTGAAAGAGCTTTTTAAAAATTATTCGTCATAGTACACTAAGGAAAAATTCATATTTGGGCTCCCCTGCCCATAGGGAGCCCAAATATGAATTCAGGGACTTAAGTTGAGTCTGAGCTCAGCTAGAATGTTGTACACCAAGTTTCAAAACATTCTGAGTGATGGTTCTCAAGAAGATTTCAAAGAATATTCCTCTTTTGCACAAAAGTTAAAATTAGGGCTTGTGACCCCTCCCAAAGAGAGCCCAATTATTAGCTGATTAACTTATTAACCGATGGACTTGAGTTGAACAAATTTGAATCCAACCCCTGTAAGGATTCTGTATACCATATATCAAAAGATTCTGACAGGTGTTTCTAGGCAATAGGTATCTTCAAATACCCGTATGTGCCTATGTACTAGGGCACATTGTGTCACATTGTGCCTTTCCACATAAGAACATATCGGCACATAAAGCATGTGCCTATGTGCTAGGGCACATTGTGTCACATTGTGCCTTTTCACATGAGCACATATGACAAAAAAAGGGTGACGTAGGTCATATGTTTTTCAAAAAAGGGGTGCCGAAATTGGGATGCCCGGGGATATTGCCATTGGACATAGAGGCGATGAGAATCAGATACAACTTCGTTGTAATAAGGGGAGATAACTCTGTACGATCAAGTACAGGTTATGGGAAACTAGCAATCTGATTGGTTTGTTATTATATAAATGATCTAGATAAATGAAACAACAAGAGTACTTGGAATAGGGTGAGAACTAACAAGAATAGACCAGAATAGCTAAATATAGTAATAATAAGCAAAGCTGTTCCAACTAATAGTCTCTTCTACGCTACTGGAGTATACTCTAGAACAAAGGAACATGCCTAGGTATATATGCCTAGGTAGACGTAAACTATTGCATATATAGATGGAAGCAGAGAATTCTGTAAGAATTCGAAATAGTAAAACTTGTCGGGTTGTTTGTGGTGATTCTACGAAACGGCAAATTACTCCGATTCAATCGAACATACCCTTCGAACATACCCCTGTCCTATAAGAAGGGTTTAGGTAACATAGCAACCACGTGCTACCATAGAAACCAAGATGGCGGCCTCCAGTACACAAAATGGACGACGGAAACACGTATCACCCTAACAACACGCGCTGCGCATGCACACTAACACCACGTATCACTATGGCGATGACGTCACAACATGCCCGCCCACGCGGGTTACCATGACAACACAACATGGCGCCACTGGGTCACGTGACATGACGTCACTTCCGAGGTCCTGCACCGAGGTCCTGCCAATGGGCCCTGAAAAGCTCGAGACATACTACTATCGTCAATCCAAGTTGGATAGATTCCAGGGCCGAGGAGAGGGTGGGGCATGTGTTGGGGGAGGGGTGTTCTTGCTTTTAATGTTTAGAAATCACTGCTAAACAACAAGAAATCCATTTAAAGAGAGTTGGGAGGGGAGATATATATCCTCTCATTTTTAACTACTCAATTTTCAACAAATTGGTTAGAGAACCAAAAATGTATCGGCAAACTTAAGCTAAATCCTCAGTTTCAAAACGAAACACAGAAAAGGGCAGAATGAAATGAATTAATGTCGCCATCCGAACTGGTGCCGTTCTTGCCACAATCAACTGGTGCCGTTTTCGCTCACTTGGTGCCGTTTACTCCAGGTGCCCTTTTCGCTATAACCCGACACAATAAGTCAAAGTATCACATCTATTTTTAAGAAAGTATATAACTAATAGCATGAGAGAATTGATATCTTCGAATCAAATCCTGACGAATACGTATAATCACTAGAACGTTTATTGGAAAACTGTAAGGGGGGATCACGAATACGACACTACGTGATCACGCTGCTCCCACCCCACCCTCTCTTAGCAAGCTCCTGAAAAATCTTCTTGGGGGGGGGGGGTGGCGCTGGAAGATTTTGCCCGAAAAGTAGCTAGGTGCATGTGTAGGCTTAGGGTGGGTGTTCGTGAGCGTGTCTTCTCCTACTGGTGGGGTCAAGGGGAACCCTCCCCGGGAAAATTTATTTTATAATCTGATCCGCTGGAGGGTTTCTAGAGCGCCCAGGCTACCTTTCGAACCTTGTAATTGAAAGAAAAGACGATCGCTTTTGTAGAGGTACCTGGCTGAATGTGTTCGAACAATCTCGTCTGGTATCAGTCAACTGCAATAAAACATTATATGATTCTCATGGTTCAGCTGGAATAAATACGTGTAATGGTAGACCGGTGTGTCCATGGCATTAGAGGATCGAACCCTACAGATGGTTGAGGCTTTTATACTATATACGTGGGTCGTTATACTATTAATAACAGTTTGGCTGGCCGCTGATTTGCGTGGTTCTTAGTTGAGAAGATCTTGGTTACTCATGTGCTTCCAACTCCTCCCGATTCTCTTGCCTCTTTCCTCCCAATGCTGAGACGAACTGCTTGGTACACCCATTCTCCACAATCCCTTCGATAAGCATACTAACCATCGCCTTTGTGTCAGCCACTAACCACATGTCCTTCATTCTCCCATCCCACGTCCTCATTATACTACGCCCAGTGAATTTTGTTCTGGAAGATTGTGATTTTGGACGTCCTAATAAAACGTATTCCAAGGTCACCACTATGCCCGAGTTACGCATTTGGCTCTCCTTTTCCCAATTTTCCCCTCATCTCCAGTGATCGCGACCTCATCTTGAAGAACAGTGACCACCCCGTTCGTCAAGGTACTCTTCAAAACCTGTCTTCTCTTTGTCACACAGGCCACACAAAGGCCTCTTTCTTTTCACCTACTCTCGCCAATATCGGTTACAGCCCTCATGACTCTTTCTCTGACGGTTTTTTTACCTTGGGTTGTCTCTACTTCGTAGTTCGACATATCGTTTGGATAATTCCCTGCACACTTCTACCTGTACTGCAGTTAATTACAACGAATTTTTTAAAAAAAACTAAGCTATGAATTATCATCTCGACTGTCTAATATTTCAAGATGCCTGCGTTACTTTCACTGTGTCCAGTGCCGGATCAAGATTGTCTCTCCCTGGATATACTTAAGCAAGGGGCCCCATATATGCTGAAGGCTTATCCGAAGCCCTAAGGTGGGGTGCTAATAGAATTACAGGAGGGATTGTCGCCCTCCTATTGGTGGCGGGCGGGGAGCATCCCCGAGAAAATTGTAAAAAAATCAATCCCCGAGGGCTTTTTGGCCACTTAATAAACTATATTTTCGCATTCAGCCTGCCCATATTTTTCAGTGGGTAGGTGGATAGTGTGATATTTTGTATAATAAAATTAATCAATAACTGGAGCTTCGGCCATTTGGCCCTTTTGAACAACATTGCGGGGTCATGTGGGGGCCTAGGAAGTGACGTCATAGTCATGTGACCCAATTACGTCGTGTTTGGTTGTTGTGGTTGCCCGTGTGAGCGGACATCTTGTGGCGTCATCTCCATAGTGATACGTGGTCTTAGTGCGCATGCGCAGCGTATGTTGTTAGGGTGATACGCATTTCCGTCGGCCATTTTGTCTACTGGGATGCCGCCAGCTTGGTTTCTAGCACGTGGTTGCTATGAGCCTGAATGGCCTACAACAAGACGGGGGTGTGTTCGGAGGGTATGTTCGTTAGAATATGAATAAATCTGATTACCCAAATAGACCCGACAATCCATCCCAACCACCCAAAACGACTTTATTTGATACGGATTCCTCACGAATCCTACTTTTTTCAATAACAGGTACGTTCCTTTGTATAAGAGTAGTTTTACTTCGTAGAATTACCACAAATAAACCGATAATCCCTCCAAGTCACCAAAATGCGCCCAAAACAACTGAAACGGACACTCCATCTAGGGTTTATATTAGTAGCACGTGGTGCTATAGGATGGAGAGGTCTCCGGGGTATGTTCTGTTACACTGGAGTACTGGTCCAGATTTCCCAAGAATCCCATTTTATGCCTATTACAGATGCTACTCTAACACCAGCAGTATGTCTAGCCCAAAACTATCTCCAGTTCCCTCGTCCAAGTCTTATAATCACCAGTGCTTGGTTTCCCGTAACATGTATGCAGAGTTATCTTCCTTGTGTACAACGAAACACTATATGATTCCTGAAGCCACGAATCCATCGAGCAGTTACTGAAAAGTCATTGCTCAAACGACTCGAATCCCATCGAGCAAATGAGCTAAGTAGCAATTGCTCGTTCGAGTGGCTCGAACATACTTCGACTCATTTATATATTTGAGGAAACCTATGGTCAATATTAAAATAGCCGACGGAAAAGCGTATCACCCGAACAAAACTAAGGCTACGTATCATAACTAGGTAACGAGACTATGACGTCATTCCCTAGGTCCCCCACTAGCCCCCCCCCCCCCCCCCCCCACCCCAATGTGGCATGATCTCCACATCTACTACTACTGATGTGGCATAAATGCACACTGCATCATGCAGGTAGACTTTCGGAAATACAATTAACATTAGCGTCATACGTGATGAAGTTTATATTTTTTTATAATTGTTGATAAAGACGAAAGTGACCGAATACTCAAGATATCAATCACTTCTATTACACGTGGAACAACAGCTCCCCCCCCCCCCCCCCTTTCCAGTTGGGATGGACACCTATTTATAAATTCGATATTTTTTCCACGGTGCGCTTGAAGCTTAAGCGCGTACATTGGTAATATGGTAAATTTTCTGGATACGATCCTGTCAGACATGCATTCATTGTCGTAGAATGAAACATCAATGATGCAACAAATCCCGAAGCCCAAACTAGATGCCAGATGACACTTCACTGTTAATTCTATTATCACATGATACTTGATAAGCATATTGGCATATACAATAGAGCCAATTGTCGCAATTGTGAGTAGAGTTTTACATTTTAAGACCACGCTGATTGTATCATCAAAATTATTGTGATGTGTAAAAGATAACGACAGATTGGAAGGGCGGCGAAAAGACTAGACATGATCAAAGCAATTGATGATTGACTTTTTGTGTGAAACCTTGCTTGCCTTTAGTGCTGCAAAATCTTCAATCAATTTGTCCATGTCAAGTCGTTTAATTTCCGATGACTCAATTGCTGTCATCGCGCGGCCGCCTAATCTGTCGCGGCACACAGTGGATCTGAGTTATAAGAATGAGGAACCTCTATTATTAAACTGTAGATACTCTCTGTAACTTTGTTTCACTCTCGAATTCAAATTCAAAACTTGGGCATATAGGCTTGCGTCACGCAGCACGTTCCGCGTGGCTTGTAAGTGAAGCTAAGCGCACATGTTTGCGGTTGTGGCAACAGATCTAAGGACCGATGTGTTATTTTTACCGGAAGCGCTTGTCAGAGAGAAATTGATATAGGAACTCATTGGTATCGGCACATGGGTGCGGTTGTGTACAAAACTGAATTTGCCGCCGCGAATCCAATCGGCATCGGACAGAAAATGTCGGTGTCGGCGTCCGAACGATGTAGGCCCATATAAAAATAGTTCAATATCTGGCCTCCTTCTTTCTTCGTATACTTTTCTTCTCTCAGTTGTTTTACGGTTTCTCCTCTTTTGGGGGGCGGCTCCCTGCACCCACTCAAGCAGACCACTCCCAATGGGTGGAGCAAAATATTCTCCGCCTCGCGAGTTCCAACTTCGGTTTCCGCTTATGGCGGCTTATTCACTGTGAGATGATGGTATACTGGTAAAATAAATTATAATATTTGCCTCCTCATCTACTCGTTACAGGTATAGTGGAAGAAATCTGGCGCTGATTAAACAAATTTCAGAAAGACTGGTGCTCACATTGAAATAACTTTAAAACTCAACTTAGACTGGGGAAGGAGGTGGGGATTGCAAATAAAAGATATAGATACTAGGCTGGAAAAAACAGGGGTTTTTTAGACAACCCCTACCTCCGATCCAAACTTTGCTCCTCTTGATTGTACCCTCTACCGCCGGCACACGATGTAATTTTGACAGTTTGCGTTGCATTCCAAGAAGTATTTCACGAAATCGACCATAGTGTGTGAATTTTCCAGCTGTTTGTCAAATAGTGATTTGAGTTTTGAAATTGCTAGACGTTGATTTTTGGGGGGTGGGGGTCTACCTTCCGTGGAACCCCACCCTTGCGCACGTCATCGAGAAACGTGACTTTTCTACGATATACATGTAACAGGACGTGAGCATACTTAATCTTATTCAGCTATACTATGATTATAGCTGAATTACCTGAACCTAGAGGGTTGGCAACCGCCACCTCCTCGTCTCATACGCCCATAGAACAAATGCAAATGACCTCCCGTCAGTTAATGATATACGTTAGTTCCGGTTTAACCGTTTAACTTTCTCCCTACATTCCACCACCACCCGATAGGATAAAATCTCGTGTGTTTCCCCTCCCTAAATATAAAAACCGTTTGCTTTTAAGAAGCTTATTTTCTGGCTCCCAAGATTGGTGGAAGATGAATAAGATACGTGCGGGTCAAGACGGAATACCTCACCCCCTGCCTCCGCCATGTGACTTTGCATTCGATTTATTTATTTTTGTTTCATATTCGAAGATTTTGTTTATAAAGTTAAATATTTGAGACTTTCTTCACTTCTTTAATTGAGACGTTGTAACTTTTCCTCTTTGTAATGTGGAAGAGATAACTACACACCCTGAAAACAGTACTTACGGTAAGATTTACGGGCCTAAAATTAACCTACCCTCGCGAAGTATGTAACAATTTTTTTTCTAACGACGATTTGAATAATATTAAAGGCTGATGACCCCAAACATATGTAAAAAACGGACACAAATTACTTTGGCGAAATCCGAGTTTAATGTTATTGACCTAGTTCGGACGGAGGGGGTGGGGGGCGGTTGGTCGAAACATGATACATCCTGAATAGCCAGGTTAATCTTTTAAAACTTAGTTCAAGTTATATACTTCGGTCCCGGGTCGTTTCGTTCCTTTACCAGTTCGTACTGAGTCGTTTCGTACCTAATGAGGTACGAAACGACTCTGGTGGAATACAGCATTAATTAATTCAGGTGAAGTATTTTTTGAATGTTAATTATTGCAGTCAGATTATATTTAAAAAACATTTCTACCGGTTACGTTTCGTTTTATTTAAGTATGCCGCACATGTTCTATCTTCGTGACCAATAATTATAATTTTGTCAGATTATTTATCCAATTAGTTTCTCAACAAGAAAAGCACAAACATACTTAGAAAACTGATTTTTGTCCTCATTGGGCTACTTTTTGAAGTCACTACCCATGATAGAAATGTGGTGCTCCCAATCATGTAACCAAGCCCCCCCCCCCCGCCCCCCCCCCCCCCCACACACACACTAACAAACATCCAAAATGCATTTTTCGAGTGGCAATGGTGGTGGATTAGGTGGGGAGTATTAAGATCATTTCCAACCAAACGTTTATAAGGTATATTCTTGTTGTCTTAAGTTTGAGTTTGAATTCATGTCCATATTGTGAGTGGGTGTGTTTTCTGAACTGTAGGTATTTATAGACATTTCGTTAATTTAAAATAGTTGCAGTCTTTCAAAAATTCAAATCAATGTATGACCTTTCATAACAAAGGTGAAGAAATTTTCGAGGATGTGCCCACACCCCCACCCTGTACATCACAGGTTCCGCTCGGGGGTTTCCTATAGATCTTTTAATTGCATATCCTTCTAATTTGTAGTAAGGCTAATTCCATCAGTGGACTTGTTAGAAATATGACCTGAGCAAGGAGCAAGGGGAAAGTGAAAAATAGTTGTCCGTCATAACTGCCCCTATCATGAAATGAACAAAGATCCACGGAAATAATTTAAGAATTGAATGCAATTTTTATAATCTTTATTGGAGTATGAACGTGTGGGAATGGGTACAAATTAAGTATGAATCCCGATGCATTCAATTCTTATAATTACATTCCGTAACTGTTTAAACTCCTTTTTACCAAACAACAAAGCAGAAAGACGAAATAAAACATGTACGAACGAACGACGCGAAAAACCATCCTCACACAAAAGACAAAGCGCACAACTCTGAGTTGAGCGCTGTTTTTCGGCATTGACCCAAATTTGTCAAATTGCCGTCTTTCGCAACGAAACTTGGAATGTTCGAAACAATTTTAACGGGCTTTATGCCACAGTTGGGAAATGTCACCAAAGAAACAGCAGCGGAGTTGATCACTGCGAGAGGCGCTAAAAGGTAAAAACCCGCCCAAACACCGCCCGAATTACATTCTGTCAACTGCGTTCTACCGTAAATGCGGGTCAAAGTTCGACCAAATGTATTCATTGGAAAATGAATTACATTTGGTCATGACGTTTTCATCCAGCTGACCAATGGGAATTGAGTATTTTGACCCAAAACGTATAACTACATTAACAATGTAATTATTATTCCTTACAGAAAAGTTGGATGGTACACAGTAGTATCGAAGGCGTTGCATTGTTCTCAAATATCCTGGTAATATCATGGTTTATTCTGGTATCCCACAGGTATCCCAGTGTGTTTTGGTGAAGTTACTGTGGTGTGCCATAGTATTTTTTATCGGGATATATGTCTGCCCCTTCCCCCAGAAAGTAAATAAAATATTCACGCACATCCGTACACATATGAACATGCAATTACACTGCCTGTCAAATCAAGCAGGTCTCCTCGCACCCACCTATTCCCGACCCCACCCCTTACACGTACACCAAGTGATTTTACTGTCTACATAAACATGGTCTTTATTACGGTTCCACGCTGTCCCACGAGGCAAAACGGGTCACTGTTATCAATTACAGTTTCTCGTTTTATTGTGGCAAAACGGGACACATCAGTCCTTTTTTGTCCCAATGGTGGCGCAAAAGGGGACACCTTTCGTGATTTTTAAAATTCATTGTGTACTTCGTTAAATGCTAGCAGAAGAAAATAAGTGAACCAATACATGCGACCATTGATGCCCAAAGCTCACGGGTGGTCATTGTTCGACGTTTCAGTTTTCTAGCCCCAAAAACGTTCTGTTTTGCTCCACCTTCCCCTATAGGTGACTTCATTGTAAATATTGGACTGCTGTGCTATTTGAAGTAAAAAGATTCTGCACACACATTTTAATAATTTCTTTGAGACAAAAGTATAATGTGTGTTGAAATAAGGAAAATAAAAAAATAATAATTGTTGTTCTTTTTTAAATTTCATCACTTTTAAAAATCGGCGCAACGAGTCTATGTTGAGTCGCTTTTTATTTCGATAAATCGATTTTATAATCAACTTTCTCATCCGGTAGGGAGTTGATTACATGGCAACAGGTCAAAACGTCACACGACCAAAACGTAACATTTCCAAATCGTCAAAACCTCACATTTTTGGTCAACACGTCACATACTTTTGGTCAAAACGTCACATACTTTCTGTCAAAACGTCACACACTTTTTGTTGGTCAAAACGTCACATACTTTTGGTCAAAACGTCACACACTCAGAAAGCAAGATAACAAAGCATTTACCATTGTGCTTAACCGTTGAAAGTTTCCCTGCTTAGCTCGATGATACGAGTAAATTCCGCCCTGCATTAACTACCCGTTCAAGACTTAGATCGAAGGTATGAAATAACTGAAAAGTTACAGCGCGCCGAAGGCGCACAGGGACGATGTGCGATTTGAAATCCCTTGTGACCCGAATAACTCTATTTGCTTATGAATCCAAGAGATTCGGAAGTGAGAAGTCCTAACACCAAGAACAACCACGATGAACCAAGAAGTTAAAAAATAAAGATACAATACCTTTTTGAATGCTTTGTTTACTTGCTATGGATGTGTAGTGAACTATATAATTTACATTTAACGACATTTGATGTATAAAAGTCCAGAAATACAGCCTAACATGTAACATGCGTGATCCAGAAAATTACGTCTTGATCTTTAGTAGGTTAGCGCTGCAGCTTGGTTTACTTCTTGATCTGTAGTAGGCTAAATAAGTAGCCTGGCTGCCAATAGAAGTTTTCCTCTGTTTTCAACTGGACTGGGGACCGACAGAAATTAAGAATTTTTTAAAATAAAAACTTCCTTCTGCTCTACCCGGGCTTGGGACCGACAGACAATGTCTCGCAGCATTAGAGTTCTAACTCCCATCTGCTTTTATCTGGGCTTGGGATCGTCGGGCAATGTCTGGTAGCATTAGAGTCCTAAATCCCTCCGCTTTAATCCGGGCTTTCAGCATAAGTTTTTCTTGGAATTACAAAGATTCTTCAAAATTCTATTGGCAACTGTTGCGGGGGGATTTTATCTCTTTCTCTCTTTGTTTGTGGAGCACGTTATGGAAAAGACTTACACTACATTATATTGCGAAGAGGCGCTCCGAGACCTATGAAAAACAGTTAGTTCATTTCATTCGTTCCATTTGCTGCTTGGACACCATACAAAAGATAGTTTGCAATGGTAAATGTTTTGGTAAATGCCTTGTTATCTTGCTTTCTGACTGCGTGACGTTTTGACCAAAAGTATGTGACGTTTTGGCCAAAAAGTGTGTGACGTTTTGACCAAAAGTATGTGACATTTTGACCAAAAGTGTGTGACGTTTTGACCATTTTGAAATGTGACGTTTTGGCAGTGTGACGTTTTGACCAGCACCGGAGTACATAAACCTATTTATGTGGGTACGAAACGACTCGGAACGAAACGACCCAGCATGAACTGGTAAAGGAACGAAACGACCCGGGGGACTAACGGGAAAAGGATCGAAACGACCCGACACCTATGCTCTGTCATGATTTCAAAGAGTATGGGCTATAAATTTACTGACAGTGAAAAATTGGAACCTGTGTCTATATGTCACATGGAAAGCTGGAGTGCATTTTTTTTTCGTGAGCATCGTGCATACAGTCAGTAATGCCAGATCGAGGACCTGCTGCCAGCTATCTCAACCCCAGACTGTCTTGAATCGAATGTCGGACGATTCGGACCTTGGACGATTCGTACCATGGACGATTCGGATCTTTTTCGTGGATGATACGGGTCCTGGACGATACGGACCTTGGTCAATTCGGACCTTCAACTTTGGTCAATTCGGACCTCTTAAGTTGGTCAATTCGACCTCCGGCATTGGATAATTCGGACGACGGGAATAACCGATTCTGGTTCCTGGACAAGACTGATGTTTCGCAAATGTTAAACGTTCTTCGTATGTGAAGAATGTTTAACATAATACGAAAGTTCAGAAACTTAAAACGCTAAAGTGCGTTCGTTATGTGAATGCTAAATGCACTGCCTTAGGGGATATCAGGGATGACAAAATATTACGAGAGGATATTTATTTCTCAATTTTATTCATATGACATTTTGAAACAAAAATATAATATGAAGTAAAATGTCAAAATTCACAAAAATTACATACAACAAACATGTTGATATTTCATTCTTGCTAGCGCTTTTACTGTTATGTTTTGCGGATCTTCGGGCATTTTCGTAGTGGAGAAAAAGATTCGCAAACATACCAGGTGAATGTGCCGGCAAAAATAAACAGGTACATTTTACTCAAATATGTGGTTTCCATCAATGAATAATGAGACCAACAAACAATAGATATATAACATAAATAAAATAATAGAAATATAATGGCATGTAATGATTTTAGCAAGGTGTGCATAATTTAGCTGATTCTCGCAACAGTTTGCTAGCATTATTGTTTTACTTTTCCCAAAGCTCCATCAGTTGTCCATTTGTCTCTCTGGTCTTTTTCTTCTGATTTCTCATTAATTTACCCTCACTTACCATTTTTACCATTGAAGGTATGTCCAACGCTTCTGAATAAAGTAAATTTATTAATAAGTAAAAAGGTAAGTTGCTTTTCTTTGCCCGTTTATTGAGGCGATTGTGCAACCCTCTACATCATTGTTGGTCCGGGCACTTCTTCCAACTACAGACCAGCTGCAGGTAGTCCACACTGGGTTGTTCATTCAGGTTTCATCTACATAATTTATGAAGCTATTCAAACTTGTGGCTTGTTCGTGCACTTTTGCTTTAAGCTGATCAAATGCAGACCGGTTGTCGTCTGCTGGCAGGAATGGAAGGGCGAACACCTTTCGAAACAACTTAAAAACATTATCTCTTTTGCTGTATTCAACCTACAAACATAAAAATTATTTATTATTTAATGTATTGCGTTTATAGCGAAATTATTTTTATTAATAGTGATTAAAAGGTGTGGTTTCGAGTAGAAAAGAAGGCGCGACATGTTTACATAGGCTCAAGACATATAGCAAGACCACGCAAATGTAATAATAAGGATTTTGACTTCAGGCATTTTCATAGTGGAGAAGCGCCGGCAAAAATAAATATTAACAAGTTTGAACAGACAATGTACTTACTTGGAGACCCTTTTCTTGTACTTTGCGCCACAATACCTGTCCAAAGTGAAAAGCACACCCATGTATTTCTGGTTCATCAGACATGTGTCTCAATGCCTGCCAGATGCTACTTTCAAAATCGACAAGTAGTTTAGACAAAACCCTCAAAATGTAAATAAATAATACAGTTATAAACGTATGGAGAACATATTGAAGAGACAAAGTTGACGATGGAGTAGTTGCAAGGCACAAGAGGACCGCACTAGACAGTTTTATAAAATAAATACAACTAATATCATTCAGCTGATTCTAAAATCATTTATATTTGCATGGTTTTATTGATCTGTATTAGATACTGATGAAGGTTTATATGACCACACTGGGGTAATGTCCGTATATACTGGGGTTTTGTCCGTCTGGGGTAATGTCCGCTGGGGTAATGAACGCCTGGGGAAATAATCTTCATTTAGCACAAACTGTAGATCAGTGGGATCTTTCGGTCTGTTACTTGCATGCGCACGGTTGCAGGTACGAACAAGTGCATCATCTGTTGGTCGGGAAGCCTCAGGTAAGTTTGCATTCAAGTTAGCGTCAGTTGCCTCTTTATTCATAACACTCGCCGGTTCAAACAGTTCCTCCTGGGCACTTTTTTCACATCTGCCTTTATCTTAACCGATGGCGCAATCCCAGGTTTTGTTGGATGAATATGGGAACTGTTACTTGTTTTAAAAGTTTGATCTTTTTGGTTCACTGTCACCGGCCAACCAATAGATCAGTGGATAACAGGTTGGGGATTAATCACAACTAGTAATGACCACAGAATAAATTTATGAAACACAAAACATTATTACAACAAATGTTTAAACTGAGTAAAGTACAGTCAGGTCATCTTCTGGAAAATGAAGCATCAATGAAAGTATCAAAAAAACTTAAGGTCCGAATTAACTTCCATTCATTCTTAGTTAACCATTCCCAAGGCCCGAGTTGACCAATACTGCAGGCCCGAATTGACCAACACTGGAGGTCCGAACTGATCACGGTCCGAATCGTCCAGGGTCAGAATCGTCCAAGATCCGATCGTCCAAGGTCCGAATTGTCCGCAACCCCTTGAATCTGTTTCCTTGCAAGACATATATGCGATAAACCAAAGATCGTTAGCCCATTTCCCCAAACTTGATTTCAATGCGATTCGTTTGACTTAATTATTTTATTCTACTCAGTTCAATAGTAGGACAGTGCCGGATTAGACTTCAGGTGGTGGTGGTGGTGGTGGGGTGGGGGATCACCCAAAGTCCACTCATAGTTTTGTGGGAGAAGTTTTTTGCTCTTGGCTCGAGGGCAATTTTGTTGTAGGTCTCTTGTTGGTAAATTTTGCGAAATGGAAGTAAAACCCGGTATTCTGGCTGAAACATACTTTAGAGCTTGATTTTTCGATAAGTAATCCGCATTGGATGCAAAAATGCTACATGGGAGCGCGGTAGCTCAGTTGGTAGGGGTGCAGGCTGCAAGCCGAGAGGTCCTCGGTTCGAATCCCACCTGCGGCAACCGCGTTATGTCCTTGGGCAAAACACATCACACCATTGCCCACGTGGGGGGGGCACAGTGGTGTTGTGTACTAAGGCGTACTGCTCTTGGATGGAACACCTGTCTTCAACCAATGCTAACCCTGCTTGTGTGGAGTTACCATGTTGGAGAACTGAGAGTTGCTTGCCGTTGCTCGGTGGTTCTCTCCGGGCACTCCGGCTTCCTCCACCCGTAAAACTGTCGCGGTCATGATTAGCCATTGTGCAGAAATATGTGACTTTAAACACCACTAACTAACTAAAAACGGTACATGAATGGTTCTTAAATCGGAAATCTGTTGAAATCAGTGTTATGGTCTGGTGAAAAGTATGGGGTTTACCCCCACCCCAACCGGCGATAAACTTCGACCCTACTAAAGAATTTTCCTCGGAAAAGGAATTTTAGGCAGAAAAAAAACATTATTAAATCATTCACAGGTCTGCTTTCGTGCACAATGTGAATTACACCCAAACCGGCCTCCAGCCAAACCGGCCTCTGCAATTTCGCCGGTCCCGGGTCGTTTCGCCCCAATTCCCGTTCGCCCCTGAGTCGTTTCGCCTCAAACCCCGTTCGCCCCGGGTCAATCCGCCCCAGGTCGTTCCGCTCCACAGGCGGAGGTGGGTCGTTTCGCCCTAAATCAGACAGCGAAATTTCAAAAGATGAATCAAAGGTGGGTGTGGACATTGACGTGCCTTGACTTTAAGTCTCATCAAATGATTCAGGAAACTCCGTGTCTCTGCTTTCAAATTCTGTAAGTCCTGTTTCTGGAGTCTCACTATTAATATCCATATGCTGATTTTCGGAGAACTCCTCCAGCGCCGCAATTTCCGCATATGTGAGTGGGATTTGTTCTTCCCTTTCGGAAGTTGTTGGCCACACACACTCTCTTGGCTTATATCATTCCTATACGTAGTTAAGGAGATACCGGTTCCACATGGTATCCGGCGAAATCGCTCGGTGGCGAAAACGCTCGGTGGCAGCAGGGCTCCGGTGGAGAAATCGCCGGGTGGTGAAAACACCGACATTCTTTCACATAATTGGTGCAGCCAATTTCCGCAGATATCAAAAGAGATAGCATGCTGCCTGCGTCTCACCTTTCTATTATAGTTTACACATGACTGACATATTTGCTGTGTCTGTAGTTCGAATTTACTGAAGCTGAATAAATGAATTTACTCTTACGTAGCGGAGGTTTATAAAGACTGACAATGTGATCGGCAGTGTAAAGTGTTGTCCGAAATTCAGAAGAAAACATTATACAAAAACATTAGATTATATGTATTTTAATGTTAATTGGTGATAAAAAGTACTTTAAAACCATTTAAAAAATGAAGAAAATCATCGTCGTTTCGCCCCTCATACCCGGGTCGTTTCACCCCAATATAGGGGCGAAACGACCTGGGGCGAAACAATAGGGGCGAACCAGAATTGGGTCGAAACGACCCGACACTATTTCGCCCATACCG
This sequence comes from Pictodentalium vernedei, assembly GCA_031216915.1. Taxonomy (NCBI): domain Eukaryota; kingdom Metazoa; phylum Mollusca; class Scaphopoda; order Dentaliida; family Dentaliidae; genus Pictodentalium; species Pictodentalium vernedei. The sequence continues at coordinate 316,627,650 of CM062294.1, forward strand.
GCCTCCACAATTTTACCCAAACCGGCCTCTGCGCGTTTCAGCCACACTCGTCTATTACTAGCTTTTCATGACATTGTAACAAAATTTAGATAAATAGATAATAAAAAATTTAGATAATATGTTGGCATACCTCCTTTTCCAAAAATTTTATCCACATACCGGTACAGAAAATCCCATTATCCATTTGAAAATACACAAAACGGAATAAACACAACTTGTCGTTTCCAAATCCCTAAAATTCCTGAAAAGGTTACTGACACAGTGACAAGATGGTACTATCAAAACTGTGAAGAATGAAATGAAAAGTTTCTGCGGGCCGAAGCCGCACAGGGACGATGTGGGATTGAAATCCATTGCGACCCGAATAACTTTATTTGCTTTATAGCTTTATTTGCTTAGAAATCCACGAGCGTCGGAAGCGAGAGCCAATAATTTTATTAAGTTTGAGTGTGCGACTGGCAGTAGGGTAGTGGGTTGAGATCCCTGAGAACTTCGAACTGGAAGATGACTAGGAATTCTGCATAACTACAAGAGTTCTGCACCGTGTTTACTTAGAGAAGTGGGCATATTTATGGTAATACCGAAACCGCAGTTTGGTGGTTATTTTAGAAAAAAAGAAAAAGAAATCCAAACATTCGCTGGTTTGGGAGCAGCAACAGCATATTATCCTTAACGTTTACTAAAAGGAAAAAATCTACTGAGAATAAGTGGACAGCGTTCCCTTTATTCTTCTCCAGAAAAAGGTTTGTTACACAGCAGACGACACGTGCGTTTGTTTATTTACGCTCCCCTTATTTGGAAATCGTACCGCCCCATCGCGCATAAGTACATCCCACAATTAGCAGTACACTACTGACTTGTATGTATTTCAAAATCGAGTTTCATTTATTAAATTCTTTCGTCACTCAAATATGAGTCCTTTTTATTGTTTGATCGCAATGCACGTCTTGCATGCGGCATATAGTGATATACAACTCATTTCATTACGTTCCTTTGACATGACACGCCACAGGTAAACATAGTATAGTGCGTTTCGAACTTCCTACTATGGGGATAAATCTTTCGTGTGTTGAACCATTGGGAAAAATTTATTCACTTACCAGGTGAATAAAGCAAAAACTTACCCAAGGCTTTTATTGTTCGAATAAACGTCCATTTATGGGATAAAAGGAGACAACAAATAACAATAAATGGAAAAAGGGACCAATAATAAGGTGACTACTGGGCAAGAATGGTTAAATTATCATTGATGTTTCCTGTAAAGTGGGAATAATTATTGTCTTTATTGTATGGCATGGTGTAATAATTGTAAACTAGAATTAAAAAAATATTGCTGATGACTTCATCCCATCGCTTGCATTTCTAGTGTCGCTTGCCAAACTTATTTATATTTACAGAAGTGGGTATTGATTAAAGCTGCATATTCGCTGATGGATGGGTTGACGCACCTTGTAAATATTCCCTTGCGAATTCGCATGACTTTTCCACAATGTGAAGAATTCTGACATTGTGTTAAAAATTCAGTCAGATGGTTTTCTTGAGCGATTTTTTTCAGGGCGACAGCATTCAAAAACATGTTTCAGATTGTATTGAGAGTTCAATCTATTCCCAAACATGAATTTTTCATATATTTTTCTGCATTTCCCTTAAAAATTACATTTTTTCTCAAACATTTAATTAGGTTATACGACTTTGAGATTTCTAATAAAACATAGGGTAAATAAAACATATTGTTCGTATGCCATTATTTATTCACGTTTTCCCCAATGGCGTTTCCGAAAGGTTCTCTTTTGCAGACTTTTCAGTTATGGTTGTCGTCCAAGCAGCCATAAAGAATTAACCCTTTACCTAACGTAACGGCAAAAACCGGCCAGCGCTATTCTCCAAAATCGCCAATTAATTTTCATTATTTTTTTCATTTTTCGTCTCAAAAACGTAGGTTATGACCCATCGTTGGAACGAGCTCGTCGAGGTCGTTCCAACGAGGGGTCATAACCTATGTTTTTGAGACAAAAAATGAAAAAAAAATAGTTATTCAAAAATTATTTTTGCAAGTGTCGTCTGCTTTTCAGGTTAGGTAAAGGGTTAAGTAAAAACATGGAAATACCTGAAAGGGAGTCACTCAATTTGTGGACTCTTCATGACATTTAGAGAGGCGACGAAACGTGGGAGAAACGGATGGGAACACGGAGCACACTCATATTTTGTGCAAAGACGAGCTACATGAATACACATTGAGATAAAACGAGAGAGCAGATTAATAATGATACTGGTATTCCTGTAAGACGTTTTTTGCAAATGTTAACAAATTTGAATGGAAGATGATTGAAAAAGAGGAAACAAAACGAACTATGATCAAATGGTGGCATCCAGTCTAAAAACTATTGACTTGTAGTTATTCATACATTTCATGTTATAAGATTATAATATATGCCATGGCATGAGACTCGTCAGCTGTTTCAAAGGTATTATTAGTTACCCCGTGTCTGATCACGTGGTACGGGTTTTTACCTACCCGAAGCCAGTCGTATCCCATGATCCCGAAGGCCGAATGGGATACGGATGGCTTCGGGTAGGTAAAAACCCGTACCACGTGATTAGACACGGGGTAACGAATTTATCTATTGACTTTCCGTTTTAGAAGTACAATCTATTTCATGTCTGAACACACACAGCATGAGATCTTTTATCTTCCATTGTTGAGCCATACAGGTTTCTGTGGAATTTTTGTGCAAAAGAGTTTTTGTGAAAATATGGCGATATGACTAGTATAAAAAAATTATTGAATTTCTTTTTTTCTTTTTTGTCTCAAAAACATAGCTTATGAACCCCACATTGGAGGGTACTCGACAAGCTCATTCCAATAAGAGGTCATGAGCTATATTTTGGAGATAAAAAATTAAAATATAATACATGTACACTGTAAAACTGGAATGACGCGTCTTCTACGGGGTATGGACAATTTGTAGATTTCGGAACGAGGCTTCCACTGGGTATGGGAAATTTGTCAGTGGCTGGGCGGACGTATCGTGGGTTTCAATGAATATGGTCTCATACCACGTATCTATCAACCAATCAAATCAAAAAATTCACTTTAGTCAATAGATAAAGTATATTAATCGGAGCCACAACACCCTCTTCCCTTCCCTTCCACCACCAACGCATGGTATAAAACATGAAAATGCATGTGTTTTCAAAATATGATAATACAATATTTTTTAAATGTTTATTATTTTAATAAATAATCAAAGTCATATCACTATTTCGTTATTTGGGACAAAAATTAAGAATTTTACAGTGCTACTTGAGCAATTAGTAATGATCCTCCAGCCTTTTTCTTCAATTCGCTGGCGTTACCTTTGGAGAAATTGTTACTGGTAACATACGATATTTTGTTTCTTTGCAATCCACGAGGGATAACAATGTCCGAACTTCCATAAGGTTACGGTACCAGTCGTAGTCGTTATGTATTGAAGAATACCTTCCCATTGAGCGTCCTTTTAATCGGTGCACCAAAACAAATCTCTTGGCGATATTGCACCAGAGGATTTGGCTACACATTCACTTGGGAAAGTGCATTCTACTTGAGAATTGTTTGCTTTTAGTCTTATTTTTTAGTTATTCGTGTTTCACATGGTTTTGTTAAACAATGTAATTCATTTACTTTGTTAACCTTATCAGCTCTAACTCTGAATGTTATCGTGCTGAAGAAAATAATATACAGCAAATTATTTATATTCATGGGGAGATTAAGTAATAATTTAATATTATTTCCAAATGAGACAAAATACTGCATTTTGATTGGCTGAGAGGTACGGTGTAACTTGCAATCTACAGTGGATTTTTTTTTACACCGTGTTTAACCACGGTGTAAAAACAAGAATATACAAGAGCAAGCTATATGGCTAAAAAAGTACCCATTTTTAAATATTAATTTATACCTTCTGCTCGGTTATGTTAGAACAAAAATAAAAATGCAGGAAATTTAATATTCATGTGCAATAAAATATTACAGATATGGAGGTCATTGGAACTGGCTCATTGAGCCAGTTCCAATGACATCCATATTTGTCTGGTTTTATTTAAGAAACTGGCAAAATACAAATTTTCTGTCAGTTTTTGCCCACAATGTAGGTCAAGTATTAAGTACACCAAAATTCTTGGAATTCGCCGAAGGGTGTATGAGTTCCCAAACCGGTGTAAATTCCCATACATCCTGGAAAACACAAGGATAACTAATAATATTCATGGGGAGATTTAGTTATAATTTAATAATACACCTAAAAGGGTTGCAGGATTAAATTGTTGACCATCTCCCTATTTATTGTGTGTATTGCGTAACTATTTAACCGAATTCTACTATTTTCTTTACACAAAGAGTTTGACGCGCGCAAAGACTGAAACGCCAAATGCACAATTTTATATTTTAAAAGCGGTTTCACATTGTGTTTATGGAATATGTGAAATGGATGATCATTAGCTGGTGGTTTTCATTCCTCTATCTGAATTAATCCCGTATCGGCCCAGTGCTGTTTACAAAAATCGCATTAATTTTTTTGCCTCGAAAGCATAACTTACAACTTCTTACTGGGACGTGCTCATCGAGCTCGTTCCACTGCGGTGCCATATCCTATGTTTTGTCGGTAACAAGGTAATATGTTTAGTTATTCAAGAACTCTTAGGTGTCGTCTGTTGGTTGTTTAAGGTAAAACGTGTTAATCTGTGAGGCTAAACTCATGGTTAGCTTTTCCAAACACATGCAAGATAAACGAATGTGCAACTTTTAGGGTGGATATCACGAGGCAAATAATGGCGTCTACTCAATATATAGTTTGAAGTCAAAATTCAAAGGAGATGTTTGGAAGATTGTTTCGATAAAAATTGTCAGGTAAAGAATTTTGACAAACGTATGCAATGAGTGTCATTTAAGTAAACAAAAACAACCATATTACACAAAGATGTCACGACAGATTAAGAAATTCTACTGATAAATTCGATTAGGATTTCATATTCTTTTGGAAAAACTGTTTTTGGAAACAAAATAGGGCGATTTTTTTAAACAAACAATAAATACAACTGCGTTAAATGGAAACCACTACTCGATTTTATGAAGGATTCATATCAAAGTAGAACTGCTCTACTTTCCACCAACAGATTTAGGTGATTGCTGGATTCACTGGAACAGTTACTACACCTTCCTAATTTGTTTGAAAAATATCTTTGGTGTTTTTAATGTTTGAATATGAGAAGGTTAGTAGTGCGCTGATTACGCAAAAACGATATACCTTCAACTGATTTTTCTCATCTGAAGAATTCCGTTTCATGCTCAGGTACAATTGTTCCCTTTTCAAAGTTTGTAACAGTATGCAAAAGGATACCACAGTAAATTGAAGAACTTCAAAACATGTTCAGCTACACTGCGATGAGCATTTAAATGAGTAAATGAGGAACAGAAGAACGAAAGAAAGATTATGATATGAGAAGATGAAAATTAAACATTTCTGACACGAGACGAAAGGGTTCTTCTCAAAATACTTCTCGAAGACCATAGTCTCATCCAAGAAATAACAAAAAACGGTCTAACTGAATATTTGAGTAACTGGGTCTTAACAGATGTTTTGCGTGTGTGTGATTCTAAAATATTTTCGAGGTTTTAGGTTCAATACTCCATTGAAGTGAAATCTATCATTCATGTTGGAAAAAGACAATGTCCTACCAATTTTAACATGGAGATGTTTATTGGATTCATATTTAATCTTCTGTGCACAGAGGTCGAAATATTAAAATTGCAACCCACAATTCTTCACAAAATGCAACTAGGAAGTTAACCAACTTAATCTTGTATAATTTAATTTTATTACGCGTCTGTTCTATGTTATCCCAATCTACAGCAACACTAAACCATGCGGAAAATGAAAATCTGTTCCGCACATATGTGCCGAACAGAAATCGTTGACTGAGTATTTTTAAATAGAAGCGAAATTTCTCTGGAATTTTGTACAAATCGTGCAACGCAATTACAATTTGGATCGCCAGCGATAGCTGAAAATCGTCCCTTAAGTTCCAATGTGTTTTATGTACCGATAGGCACATAGAACACATTGGAACTCAGGGGACGAAATAGTAACACGGGTTCCTCTCGCAAATTTGGTTGGTGATAAAATGTGTTTTTTTTGTTGATAGTTGTCAAATGAATTGCTGAGTCTCCTTCAAATAATGGCTTGTGCAGACGTGGAGGCGAGTAATAAACACAGAACAACACGCGCGTGTGAATGGGTTAATCGATATGGCACTTGTGCCATCGCGGAAGGATAAAACTCGAGGCATGTGGCCTCTCGTTCTATCCTTCCGCGCTGGTACTCGTGCCATACCGATTAACCCATTCACACACGTGTGTAGTTCTGTGTATTTCTTCATTGATAACAGATTTACTTGCATATGATTAGTTGATATGAGTTTTTCATAACCAGATGAATAATTTTCCTGTTGTATAAATGTTTTTGCCTTTTTCCTCGCTTACCTGTCGAGAACTGTGTTGGCGTGTCTAAAGTTACGATTGAACTGCAATTACATCAGCCGGGCTGAGAAGTTGTATTTTATTAACTTGTTACCACAAAACAATCATCCGTAATTATCCATTGAAACCTGAGTCGGGGGGTAACACTCTGCAAGGCTACAGCCATTACAATACAGATAAATTAATTCACAAATTAGGATTCACATGGATTGTTCAAATTAGTTCTCCATTTGAGTACCCATGACTACGTGTGATAACCGAAGCTGAAAACTATAAAACTGTCGTCTGCACAAAAGCTGATGACGATAAAATATGTCTCATCGTTTGATATTTTCGTGGTATAAATTCCAAAGATATAGACCGCCTCGTGATACATTACACTACAAGCTATCATCCTTTATAGGAGTATGAAAGGGGGTGGGCGTGTTAAGTTTTGTATGAAGTACTGCGCACTTCATACAACTGAACACACCCATACCAAATTCATACTCCGATAATTCTAAAGAGCCCATTGAGATCTGTCAAACAAGACTGAATTGGTTAAATTCCTAGTTGCATTTTTGGAAACATTTATTTAACAACTAATTCAAACTAACAGAGTTTCTTCTTGTTTCAATTGGAGGTTTCTAACTATAACTGGAAATTCAAGTGAAAATACTTGAAGTCTCATCATCATTAAATACGTCCGTTCAAGTGTACTTACACTCTCAGTACGCGCTTTTCGAATTATACGTAGGATCCCTTCAATTCTGTATCGGGTAATCTATGCTAACCATTGCTGAATTATTCTAAATTACAACGATATTACTAGCTTGTAACATGTCATAATTACTCCGCCAAATCACTGTTTATTGAGAAGTTAGGAGAGATTTTTGATTGTATCACGGCGATTTGTAAATATTTGGCGGTCTTTCTTTATCATTATTTACTTTGAAGTCACTATTATTAATATCGTGTCTGTATTTTGGAAGCTGAGTTAATTTCATTCCGGTGGGGTCTGGGTTCCTTGAACTGGCTATTACTACAAAATTAATGTTTGGCTACTAAATTTTGTTTTCTTGTTCCTCAATGGAAACAACGTAACATTTTACTGAGTCTGCACCACGTTCAAACTTTATGGCCATTAATTTAAGAATACATCAACTGTTTCCTCTCGTTTTGTCTAACGTTCAAGCTCAACCTCTTGAATAAAGCGTATGCTATGCCTGTATGTGTTCACTTTCAGGTCGAAAATCTACCCAAAGCTATACAATTTCCTGTGTTGAGGATAACAAGGAAACATACTGGGAAGAGCCCACTGTTTTAACTTAGCAGTTTCAACACGGTGTGCATAATGTTTATCATATAACAGAAATTGTGGTCGTCTTTGATAAGACGGTGCCTTAACCGGCAAATTGTGGGGTGGGTCAGTAGTAATTTAATCCCACAGCCCTATAGGCCTTCTTTAAACAGGTAAAAGAAACAGCAATGGGCATTAAAATGGCGGCACCTGTTTATGCTTGCCTGACATGGCCTACCTAATAATAATAACACTTTGACCTGCCGCTGATTTGTCGCGGTTCTCGGGCGAGAAGGCCTTGGTTACCCCCGTACTCCCAACTGCCTTCCTATTCCCACGCTCCTTCTCTCCTCCCAGCACTTGGATACGAACAGCTTGATGACATCCCTTGCCCCATCCTTTCCAGTCTCTCCGATTAACATATTAACCCTCTCCTTTGAGTCTCTCACTAACCTCATGTCCTTCATTCGCCCATCCCACTTCCCCATTATACTCCCAGTGAATCTTATTCTTTTAGACTGGTATTCTGGGCATTCTATAAGAAAGTGTCCCACGCCACGCCCAAATTACACATCTGGCACTCCTTTTCACTGTTTCTCCCAATTTTTCCCCTAAGCTCCAGGGATCGCGACCTCAATTTGACAACAGTGACCCTCCAAAGGTGCCATCAAAGTACTTTTCAAAAGCAGGCTTCTCTTTATCACGCAGGCCACCCATATACCTCTTTGATTTGACCCCCCCCCCCCCCCTCCTCACCAATTAAGGTTACCATCCCCCCTAACCCTTTCTCTGGCGATTTATTTTTACCCTGGTTTGCCCCAACGTCTAGATCCGAGATCTCCAATGAGTAGTGCTTTATTAGCTCCCTCAATTGAACCATCCACCCTGTCTTGATATTTGAGTTGAAAATTCTCTGGAACATTACTTAACACCATCGGCTGTCGTGAAGATTTACCAAATAATTAAAATAACCGAGTTTCAATAAGTCTCTCCTGTCCTTGATCCTCATCCACTCCAGCTCACACCTGATTGTTTCTAGTGCTGCGGCATTACTCGACCCTTTTATCCATCGGTCTGCATCGTTCTGCAGGGTTTCCAAGCTCTTTACAGCCGTCTGGAACAAAGACTACACTCAAAGATAAAGTAACATTTTGGTTTAGAGTTCAGAAACAAATTTGTGGAAAACTGGAGAAGACACCTCGATGACTTTTTCATAATACTACCTGATTCAGAACAAACATTAGGAGAAATCCACCATATCCTACAAACCATATAACCGGCAATTAAATTCACAATGGGCCAAAGCAAACACTCCTTCCCCTTCCTGTATATTCTAATCACATTGGAAGAGGAAGTACTTCTAACAGACATTACCACAAAACAAAAGACACTAAACAACACCCGAACCTCATATCCTGTCACCCCAGGCAAACAAAAAGACATGTCCCTTATAACCTAGCTCGGAGAGTTTACACAATAATTACAAACCTAGAACTTAGACCTGAAGACTTTATGCAATAAAACTCTACAGAAAATCGCGGATATCCAATCAGCCTGATAAGAAATGGCATTGACAAAGCAAATTCCCTAAACCTCATGGAATTGGGAACTCCAAAATAACGAAATTCTCACTTTCATCGCCAACTTCATTCCAAACAATCCTGAACTTTTCCCTGTTATCCCATCCAATTTGGCCATCTTAAAAGGCAGTGAACGAATGAAGAAAGTATTGGAAAAAAATACAACTAATCAAATGTAAGAGACAAACAAATTTTAATGCAAGCGAAGTTTGAGGAGGAAACGAACCCTTCACCTTTCGTTGTGAAAGACCCCTCACATGCGCATCACCATACGTACCGTACGGGTTGTAAAGAAGAGTACATTGGTAAAAGCAATTACCTCCGAAAAAAAGTCACTAGTCACAAAAACAAATTGAAGACGAAAACTTTACGTGAGTGAATACACTAACGACTATACCAAAGGAAAATTTTTAAAATTTCCCCATTCTTTCAGTGCAACGACGAAAGAGTACTCTTAGCGACGGAAAAAAATGTTTCATTGACAAATTCCGGCCCAGTTTAAATCGAGTTTGAAAGGAATTAGTCTAAACAATATTTATTCAAGAAGATTTGTCATATGTATACAGTACATAATAGCATCACAGGACAGTAACAGTTAATATAGTTGTTTATTTAATGCTCAGGCATCAATTCACGCTGAAAAATTAAGTCATATTCCCCTGTCGGTCGGCAAAACGAAATATCAAAATGATATTTAGAAATCGATATTTCATCGTAAGTTCGGATGACGAATCACATGTACTTTAAACGAGTCAGCACATCAGTAATGAATTCCAGAGTCCCAAATACAAACGAATTCGAATAATTGATAGTGACAGTGACTAAATCAATTCATTAAATCAGCGGTTTCAAAGTTTGACTTTCTCATTCACCTTCCAGCGAAAAGCCGAAATCACTTTCAAATTTCTTCAGTTCAACTTCACACGTCTTCAGTGCATTGAGTTCAAAAAAAATAAAATGACGTGTCTTGTTATTGAAAATAAGAAAGTGGTGTTTTTTGTTATTGTTCTATTTCTTCGAAACACATTGCGATTATTTCAATTCGCCAGCCTTGGTAAATCGTAAAGTTAGGGGAGAAATAAGACGGGACTACTTTTTGTGCGGATATTCACACATTCCAATGGTTGGAGTTTGGTTGTTGTAATTTTTGTATGGACGCTGGTTCGGCACATAAATTTTGCGCCTTAATGGCAAATAAAGGCCACAAATTGGAGAGTTTGTAGTCGTAGAGCATTAAATAAAAAGAAAATTCACGAAAATTTGATGAATACCGAAAATATCTCGTGAGTGGCTACAAAGAAATATGAGGATCTTCACGAGCGACGCAGTCGTGAGTGAAGATCCTCATATTTCTTTGTAGCCACTCACGAGATATTTTCGGTATTCATCAAATTTTCGTGAATATCCTCTATATACAATATAACAATAATGGTAAAAATAAATGAGTAAATAGTCAAGTATTTGACAGAAAGCATGGAGCTTATACGAGTCGTCTCCTTGGATCGAAAACACATTTCATAAATAAATAAATACGATGGCATTGATCAGTAGTGGAGCCCGTGTATCGTAGCCTGATGGGCATGGACCAGCGGACCAGTGGGTCGATTTGTAACTCGGCCCTTGGGGATTTTACTAAGTGGGCGCTGAGGTACATATGTTCATTCATCCACATTTGCTTAGTGGTACGCTTTCACTTACACAAACAAGCGCAACAGAGGGACACTGACAGGTCGTCATAAAAACAAATTCGAAGGAGGCACTCGCTATGCTAGTTTCAAACATAGAACACGTTGGTCAAAGGCCCCCTCCCCCAGCCAGCGATATATGAAATTGTTTAAACTACATATACAGATGGAAGAAGTTATGGAAGTAGACGGAAGAGAAAAAAACAAAGCGTAAAGAGAGTAGGAAGAAGAAGTAACCATCTCGAATATATGATGCATTGGCTGTGGACAAGATGAGATACTCCTTATAAATGAGCGGGTAATTCAATAATATGATATTAACCTTGAAGTGTTTGGAAAGTTTGGCCTAAAAGGAATTGCTCTGTCAACTACAAACACATTCACAGCCATGCTCCACCACACCATGAACGTATACTTCCCTGAAATTACACAGCGTAACTGTGGCATTTTACAGGGTTATCACAGCATCAGTGACGCCCTTATAATGTCGCAACTACAGTGTACTTGCTTGGTTAATTATACATTTTAACTCCATTTACTGGTATACTCAGGCTGAACTATAGCCCTTTGAAGGAAATTTGCGAATTATCCGGTGCTGGTTCGGTTCTGCTCACAAGTAATTGTGACTAATCTAAATTATAATTCATTTATTTGGGAGGATAGGAAAACCCCGAGTATGTGTGGGGTGGGGAGTAGGGGTAGACAAGCCAAATCCATCAAACATCTTGTTCTGGAATTACTTTGTTTACACACACAATTCCCATATGACCATCACCCAATCAATACTTCAACACCTTCTGGGGTTCCACCAACTTGCAATCCCTAATTATGAAAACTTTGTATATACACGCCACTCTCGAAAGCAGACACGTGTTTTGTTTTGGAGGTTTTGTTTTAGATTATATGACATTATTCAAGCGTGACTGGATTAGACAAGTCACACCTCTCTCCAAATTTAATGTTACCTGAAGAATGGCCACCAAATATCTTTAATCCTATATATATATGCACTTTCAGACTGATTATTCTCAACTGGCACTTCTGATTTGAGACTTGGTCGTGCACTGACAAGCAACTAAAAGGATAGACCAGTGGATAGATACTCAAAATTAATGAGTCATTGGTAGCAACCTAGTAATATATTTGTTCTTCAAACTGTTTCAACTAAAACTAAAATATATAGAAATCTGAAAAACATAAAATTAAAAAGTCTAAATCTCCCTGAAATGCAGACTTGAATATTAAAGTAATCATCTGGTTGAGATAGCTGTATATGACCTGCTAATACGAACTCTTTCAGGTGGGTGAGTGAGTGGTCTTACATGTCGAAAGTACAAAATCACCACATGTCCCTGGGAACTTTTTCAGACTCCACCCCACCCCCCCCCCCCCCCCCCCACAACTGATTTGAACCGCCATTTGTTTTGCAAAACGCCACACAGAACATCAGTTAGTCTGGTCCAAATTCAACGTTCGCTTTCCTGTCATAGATTTCCACCTGTCGGACAAAGCCGCCATCACACTGCATCGTTATGTTTTCTTTATTCGATCTTGATTTTGCAATCTTTTATTAAGAAAATCTCAATCCAACGGTGTAAATGTGTCCTGACCAGATCGCGATTTGATTAAGAAAGATGCCGGTTTTTCCTTTGAGTGCTCGTCATATTAGTCGATGGAATGAGAAGTTGGGGTGGGTTTCAGCTCATACTGCACAGTTTTTAACATTGCCGAGGTGAATGATAGTAACCCTCCCTCTGCACGCTGGTGTCAAGGATTTGTCTGCAAGCTTTTCTCATGGTGCAGCTAGTGGTTTGGGTAGTTCGGTCTGTCGAAGACCTTCGTCAGGGTACAGACAGAACAGCAAAACAAAATACACACAGACGATGAAAGAAACGAAATGTGGAGATAAGAACTCTCATAAACAAGGTTCTGATTAAACAGATGTATAAACAAAAAAGATAAACGAAAAGATAAAAACCGTTTCAAAAATTGAAAGCAAGAGGTAAAAAATACTTTTCGACAAACCTTGAACAGCATTCTTATAACCGTAAACTCCCAATGTTACGTTACTCGATAGCAACATACCCCTTAAAAACATTCAAGTAATTAAGAATTACTTTGTGTTCTGTTAAAGCCGAGGGATCTGTATGTTCATAGCTGTTCGATCGAGATGTTTCGCGAGAGACGTGCTCAGTCTTTGAAGTTGATGATAAAGGCCTGGAATGAAGTAAAAAAGTGACCAATCGACAAGCATTGTCGCGTATGTATATACAAATACAGTGCTAACAGGGTTAACAATACAATTTAGTCAGTACTTGAGAAAAGTTCATGTAGTTAGGATACTCCCATGTACTGATCAATTTCCATCGATAAATTTTTGTTCTGAACCAATAATAATTAGACTAGGCATATACATCTAACACATGGGCATATTTAATCAGAGTGAAAGATCTACGAATGATATGATCAATTTTCTGTGGATTAACTTCTTTTGTTGGACTTTTTATGTTGCAGATTGTTTGCTATAGTTTCGCAATCCAATCGATGTCTCACAACGATCCGAAACATAATTTGGTTTGGCACATCAATTTAATTGTCCTGTGTATATGCATAAAGTAGATTTCCATGCACCTATTGATTTCTCGTAAAAACTGTTGACTAGAGTAACACACGATCTCATTTTAAAGGGTTTTGTACACTGAGCGTTGCGCGCAATACGATAAGATGATAACTTATTATTTATTTATTTATTTATTGGTGTTTAAGGTCACAGATTTCTGCACAGTGGCTAACCATGACCGTGACAGTTTTACGAGTGGAGGAAGCCGGAGTACCCGGAGAGAACCACCGAGCAACGGCGAGCAACTGTCAGCTCCCCAACATACCAACTCCACACAGGCAAGGTTAGCATTGGTTGAAGACAGGTGTACCATCGACGTGCAGTACGCCTTAGAACACAACGTCACCGTGCCCCCAAGTGGGCAATGGGCCTGAAGTGTCTTGCCCAAGGACACAACGCGGTTGCCGCAGGTGGGATTCGAACCGAGGACCTCTCGGCTTGCAGCCTGCACCTCTACCAACTGAGCCACCACGCCCCAAAATGATAACTATCGTGACCTAAAATTCAGGCGAAAGACAATAATTATCAGGTAGCCAAAAATCACGATAAACAGCCTCAAATGCACTGTCTTCCATCAGCATGACCACCAAAAGCCTGCAGATTGGAACGTGTGTTCTCCATGTGCATGTAACACAAGAAACTCGCTAAATTTGGAATCAGGCCCGTACGAGTTAAACTCGGGTAAAGATAGAAATATGAATTTCTTTTTTACTGTGAAATATATACTGGTTGTACTAACAGGGGTATAACAGTACTATCAAATTCTAAATTATTTAAGAACTTAACCATTTGAACCCTGATGGTACCTTCCATATTAGTACAATGACAGCTACTGGAAGAGTCCATGGTCATTATTTAGGGGTAGACCAATTAATGTTTTCAACGTGCAGCCTTGGGGCTGCACGTTGAAAATGTTGATTGGTCTACCACACACATGCACTTAACATCCATCCTATTTAAGGAAATTATGACGTATCATGTTCCTGACCTGAAAAACGGCCGCCAGGATTCAAAGGGTTAAAAATTGATTCCCGTACAGTACGGTCGCCGCGGACTGGTTACTTTCCACGGGTGAGAAATTTTTCCACGGACGCTCTATTAGATTCCAAACACCAATTAAATTAATGATCATCAAAAAATTAATTCACGAAGCACCGGGTACAACCGGTACTTCATTAATTCAAGTTTTGCTGCTGATGATTTTTATTATCTGGAAAGAATGCGTGGACATCACTGCCCACATTTGGATAACGATTAGTCCACGGTGTCTGTACTGTACTAGTGTTCGCGAAAATCAAAACCGGTTCTCACTAATAGGGACAAACTTTGGGCCTGGTTATTTTTCTTCTCGGTTTGAAATGTTGATATACTGTGTGATCCCTTTAATCTGAGTATTGATGCCGCTAAAATAGATAACAAGTAAGTAATTATAATTTTGAGGCCCCGATTCGTTCTGTCAAAACTTATTATCAGTGAGTTTATATTTCATGTTGCGCATTAGTCTCAGTGTATTCATTTTTGTGTTTAAACAAATCCTTGAGATGGTAGTTATAAGAAAAAATCAAAGTTCAAAACAAATACAACGAAATTATAAGCAAGAGGAGAGAAAATGTACATAATTTCGTTGTATTTGTTTTGAACTTTGATTTATATAACACCCAGTTTGTGAAATTGCTCATTTCGTGAAATGGGCAGTCAAATTGCCCAATTCATGAAATCAGCAACCAGGCTGCACATTTCATGAAATGGACAGTCTTTGCAGTTCAGTGAATCAGCCTCAAAGACAGTAATAAAAACAGAACAAGTATGGCTTCAGCACACTCCAAAAGATCCGTTAAAACAACAGTTGATCCGTAAAAACAACAGTTCATCAAATATCCCAGCAAAACATAAAACATATAAAGCAATCACCATAATAAATAGATTAAACATTTCTGCAAAAATTAACAAAGTTAATAAGACAGAATTAACAACAAAGAGTTGATCAAAGAAATATCTGTGTATGAAATTTGAAATCTCCTACATGCTTTTGCCCATTTCATGAATTGAGCAAAAAAAACTGCCTATTTCGTGAAATGGGTATTTTCACAAACGGGATATATATTATAGCACCATTATCTTTATGTACCAAATGTTTATCAGAGACAATCTCTTGTTTCTAAGGCCATATCTCGACGAGTAGAAGATTCGTCGGGATATGGACTAAGAAACAAGAGTGGAGCTCCAATAAAACATTTCGTACATAAATATAATGGTGATGGTCTTGTTATCTTACAGTTCTCACCGGTAGGAGTGCCGGATGTGTTATTTAGACGTGGTGGATACCCTGGAACACGTTGTACTAGTATAACCGTGGGGAAAATATAACCGTGGGGAACGACCGTCGATATCTGCTGTGAAACAATGGTGTTCAACTGATGACTCGGAGACAAATTAAAGATGATAACAATTTAATAGCGAATCTGGTATTCCAAATATCTAACAGCAATCAACATTTAACAACTGGTCCTGTTGGATGTCCGAACAATATCACTGTAATAATAGCTCATGGGATTTCCCAGTAAAATGAAGCAGAGTAACGTTTGGAAATCCAAACTATAACTGAATTCTCACTTGTGACCAAGGCTATATATACAATACAATAAATGAGTCATGTCACAACAGGTTTACATGATTTTAAGATTAATGTAAGCTTTCACACCGTCTTAATCAGATGCCTGATTAACTTACTGAATAGACCTCAAATAAACAATGGAGGGAAGCAATGAATAAAGGCAACTTGTTAACAACTTATATGAGAGAGACTTGTGTCACATGATGAATGAAAAAATATGCCAAGTTTAAAACAATTGAGATTAAATTGCACAAAATGAGAATAGCAGATTATGAATGCAATCTAATAACAGCACATTTGTCTTTTTATTACGAAAGTTTATCATGGTCTGCACACGCTCTGGTGATATAATCTCTGCCGCTCCAATTGATGCGACCCGCAGCAACCATTAAAATTGTAATGTCCTAAAGTTCCGAAATACAAACAATTATGGTCGCTTGTACCGATGATGTCTCTTACGTTCAGGAGTTCCTGGTCTTGACAAAGTTGGACGAAGGCCCGGGATTCTACTCTGATTGTCCCGGATGTACTCTCGGGCTGACTCGTCCAACTCACAGTCATTAACCCATGAGTTATCAGCATCTGAGTGGTCTCTCCATTTAATCAGATACTGAAGGCCAAATTGCACGGACCTACAATATCTGATCACAGTCTCAGTAACTCTTTTTGGCTGTACAGTGTTTTTCGGACGGCTGTTGACGGACAGAGCTGAACACTCCTCTCGCGGTGTCTGAATTGAAATACTTTTCATCTGAGGGGAACATTGAACAGGCGTGTCGGTGGAAGTTGGTACTGCGTTGACACTGACGTCGACTTTTAATTGGGGATTATAATAAGTTTGAGTACTCACTGAGTCCTTGTGGATGTGTTTGTCTGTTCCCGTAAACGTACTTGAAGAACATACACTAACTTCTGGTGATTTGTTGGAGCTCGATGGACACGGACTGTTCTGATGTTGGGAAGTCTGTTGTTGTAGTTGTTCGATGTTTTTCCTTTTGTTGTAGTCCGTCATACGTCGCTCATCTCGTAGTTTCTTTGCAGTGCATTTTTGCATTGGTTGATTTTTCCATGACAAAATCAACGTGGTGGAATTCTCACCAGTTTGGAGAGTCCATTGCATCTTCATTTTATCCAGATGAAGATTGTCAAGGATTGTCTGTATATTGTCTGGCAGTTTGTTGTTGAACATCTTTATACTAACAATTGGAGGAACGTGGTACCTGGATCGTTTGGACAAGCTAAAAAGATGTCCAGCCGCGGATTCTCTCACCAAATATAACCGTGGGGAAAATATAACCGTGGGGAACGACCGTCGATATCTGCTGTGAAACAATGGTGTTCAACTGATGACTCGGAGACAAATTAAAGATGATAACAATTTAATAGCGAATCTGGTATTCCAAATATCTAACAGCAATCAACATTTAACAACTGGTCTTGTTGGATATCCGAACAATATCACTGTAATAATAGCTCATGGGATTTCCCAGTAAAATGAAGCAGAGTAACGTTTGGAAATCCAAACTATAACTGAATTCTCACTTGTGACCAAGGCTATATATACAATACAATAAATGAGTCATGTCACAACAGGTTTACATGATTTTAAGATTAATGTAAGCTTTCACACCGTCTTAATCAGATGCCTGATTAACTTACTGAATAGACCTCAAATAAACAATGGAGGGAAGCAATGAATAAAGGCAACTTGTTAACAACTTATATGAGAGAGACTTGTGTCACATGATGAATGAAAAAATATGCCAAGTTTAAAACAATTGAAATTAAATTGCACAAAATGAGAATAGCAGATTATGAATGCAATCTAATAACAGCACATTTGTCTTTTTATTACGAAAGTTTATCATGGTCTGCACACGCTCTGGTGATACTAGAATGCCCAAAATACCAATCTAAAAGGATAAGATTCACTGGGATTATATGGAGAAGTGGGATGGGAGAATGATGGACATGGGGTTAATGAATGGTTCAAAGGAGAGGGTTAATATGCTAATCGGAGAGATTGGGAAGAATGTGGTAAGGGATGTCATCAAGCAGTTCGTCACCGAGTGTTGGAAGGAGAGAAGAAACGTGGGAATAAGGAGGCAGTTGGGAGCACAGGGGTAACCAATGCCTTCTTGCCAGAGAACTACGACAAATCAGCGGACGGCCAAAGTGTTATTAATGCCAATAACCTGATTAACTAGCCTTTTTGTTTCAGGATTCATTTTCATACTCATAAAAGGTAGGTTGTTAAACCTAATACGACTGCCTTTAACTTTTCTGGTCCCCGGATAAACTTAACGAGCGCGTTTACGCAGTGGAAACGGCGTATTTATTTATTTATTTATTTATTTATTTATTTATTTATTTATTTATTGGGTTTAACGACTCGTTCGACAGCCAGGGCCACCTCGTGTCGGACAGTTTTATGTGTGTAGGAAGCCGAAGTACCAGGATAGAACCACCGAGCAACGGCGAGCAACTGTCAAGACTCCCCAGCGTACTAACTCCACCTAAGCCGAGTTAGCATTGGTTGAAAACAAGTGCACCGTCGACGTACAGAACGCCTTAGTACACAACGCCACTGTGCCTTCTCATGGGCAATTGGGATTAAGTGTCTTGCACAATGACACAACGCGGTTGCCGCAGGTGGGATTAGAACCGAAGACCTCTCGGCTTGCAGACTGCATCTCTACCTACCGAGGCACCGCGCAACCAAATGGCGTGCTGTTTCGACTTTAATGCTTCCATTGATTCGGATATAGAAATAAAAGAGTAATGTGGTTTAATAATTTAATAAATATACTTTTGAGAAAAGTTTTTCCCTTTTTAGATATAGAAACTTAGACGGTCCCTCGCAACGTGTTTCGAAGGCGGGCAATGCTTGGTAAATAGTAACGTAAGCAAATCATACCTAAACACGCGCTTGAATACTGCAGTCGCAGGGTATAGATTTTGTACCAGGTCCCATGAATCACGATGTATTCAGGTAATTAAAACCCTTTACCTAACCTGAAAAGCAGACGACAGGGGAGACTCAAAGGAGAGGGGTAATATGCTAATCGGACAGATTGGGAAGAATGGGACAAGGGATATCATCAAGCAGTTCGTCTCTGAGTGTTGGGAGGAGAGGAGAAGCGTGGGAACAGGGAGGCAGTTGGGAGTACAGGGGTAACCATGGCCTTCTCGTCCGAGAACCGCGACAAATCAGCGGCTGGCCAAAGTGTTATTATTATTACTTGCAAAAATAATTCTTGAATAACTAATTTTTTTCATTTTTTGTCTCAAAAACATAGGTTATGACCCCTCGTTGGAACGAGCTCGACGAGCTCGTTCCAACGAGGGGTCATAACCTATGTTTTTGAGACAAAAAATGAAAAAAATAATGAAAATTAATTGGCGATTTTTGAGAAACGCGCTGGCCGGTTTTGGCCGTTACGTTAGGTAAAGGGTTAAAGACTCAACACATGCTAGGTGGAAGTTGAAAAAGTTTAACAATTGTGAGGGATGTTTGAAAAGATAACAAAAAGGTGAAATTTACCATACAATGATTCAGGTTCGTTTTATTATTATACGCAATTATCCTTCTTACTTCCTGCCTTCCTTTCCCAGCTGTATCTCTGTTTTTCATGTTCCAATTCATATCGAATGCTTTTGTGGGTCTTTATATTTAGCACTAAAAGGTGCCCTTTCTGTTTCGGAGATAAGAAAAAATAATGATAAGACAAGAAAAAAAAATTAAACTAATCCTTTAGATGACACATCTCTCGTAGTTTTTGTGTTTTGAACTATACACTGTTGTGCCACCCACGTAATTTAATTGATGACGTTTTATTCTGTTCTGTTATTACATTAGATATCACCACGCAACTCTGCTCTCTTCACTTCATTGAAAACTTCAAATTTGTCGAAATATATCAGAACCCTTAATGAATGTCAAGTATTCAAAATACACCCAATGGAATGGCTGGGATACGAAGTATTACGGGGCTTCGAATCCCGGCCATATCTTTTACAGTGATGGTGTATTCTAAGCAATTAGTGAAGCGACTAGACGATAATTTTTATTAATAATCTTTCAATATTGTACAGATTAACCCGTTAATTGAACAGTAACTTTGTCAGAGAAAATCACTCAGTTAACGGGAGTCTTCAATTAACAAGGATTCAGTCACTTTCCTGCATTTAGAGATAAACTTAGAATTTATTCTATTATATCTTGTTTGACAGAGCTCATGAAGTTCTGTCTGAGAAGATGAAATAGATTAAATATCGGTGTTCCATGAAATCTTAATCTACAGCAACACTAAACCATTTGGAAAATGAAAATCTGTTCCGCACACATGTACGGAACAGAAATTGTTAACGAGTATTTTTAAATAGAAGCAAAATTTCACTGAAGTTTTCTACAAATCGTGCACCGCAATTACAGAATCGCTAGCGATAGCTAAAAATCGCCACCTGAGTTCCAATGTGTTCTATGTACCAGTAGGCACATAGAACACATTGGAACTCAGGGGACGAATTAGCAACACGGATTCCCCTCGCAAATTTGGTTGGCGATAAAGTGTGTTCTTTTTGTTGATAGTTGTCAAATGAATTGCTGAGTGTAGTTCTAGTTATTGTTTTTTATTGACTTCAGGGTGTGCATTAAACGCAGAACGACACGCGTACGGCCTCTCGTTCTATTCTTTAACGCTGGCACTCGTGCATATCGATTAATCCATTCACACGTGCGTGTTGTTCTATGTATTAGAGTTTGCCGCTAACAGTACCTCTCCACGTTCACATGTACTCCTCTTTAAAAAAAGAGAACATACAGTTTCTTAATCAGAAAATGGAGGTTTAAGTTTTCAATTATGTGAAAGTAAATCGAATTTTATAGTCGTTTTGATTAATTGAATCTCCTATAGATTTTCAGGAAACCTAAGCCAGGGGCGTGTAGCGATGAGTATCTCCAATGTTTCTCTCTGATCACACATAATACATGCTTAGGGTTCTGTACGTTCGATGTTTTGAAAGAAATTAGAAACATCAACGCATGTCGTGAAGTCTCAGCCGAGCAACAGATTTGTGGGTAACTAACTCGTGCTAATTTGCTCTTGAACATTGTCTATACGCTCCTTCTAGACTCAATATAATAAAACCTGGTACACGCTTTCTGTTTTATCCTTTACCTAACTTCACGTCCTATGCTATTTGGAGAAATCGCATTTCAAGCTTTGATATTTTTTTCAATCTTTTCCCCCATCACCAAAAAACATAGTTTATGACTTATGATCTGAACGAGCTATCCGAGCTCGTTCGCGTGAGACATCATAAATCATGTTTGGGGGTTAACCCTTTACCTAATGATTCGCCCGCATCCGCCCGCGTAATATGCAAATTCAGAAGTTGAAAAAATATTATATTTCAAAACTTTTCAACAAAACCATATCATGTGACCCCTCGTTGGAACGAGCTCGTCCAGCTCATTCCAACGAGGGGTCACATGATATGTTTTTTTTTTTAATTTTTTGAAAAATTTAAAAAAAATGATATTTAAAGTAATAAATTTTGATATCGTCTGCATTGGGTAAAGGGTTAAACTATGTAGTTATGTAGGAATTTTGTTGGAAGCGTATTCTGCTCGGCGGATTATGTAATGACTTTGCCCAACAAGAACCCTTCAGTTGGTACACCTCATTGAAGGGAGAATGTTTGCTTATAACCCACTGGGAATCCATAAAATAATATCTGTTACGAATTATTGCTATGGAATGCAATGAAGTCTGTAGAAAATTAAGTTGCATATTTATCAGTTCTCCCTCTAAGCTTCCGTCGACAAATTTGAACCTTATTGACAGCTCTCGTCTCTTAAAAGGATAATATACTACTCAAAGTTTTCTAAGCACCAAATATTTGACACATCATTGTGAAATTTGCTTGTGACATATTTGCGATATTTTTGGTGGATATGATTGAGGAATGTATTGAGATGGTCCCCAGTGTTTACATTAGCTCTCTTGACAGGCTGACTTTCCTGACAGTCATGGAAAGCATGTACCCCTTGATTTTCATGATGTTTTTGTGTACTGTCTACATGTACTTGACATGTGTACAACCTTCATTCAACACAAACCCGTGTGAATTAATGATTGAATATGGCAAACGCAAATGTAAGAAGACATTTGTCTGAAGCAGAAATGTGGCGGGCTGTAGGGATGGTGGAGCAAGGGGCTACCCATCGTCACGTTGGTGAAACCCTTGGTGTACACCATGCGGTGATCACCAGAGCCTGGGCAAGATTTCAGCAGTATGGCACACAGTAAGACGGCATGGTGGTGGCAGAGACAGGGCAACATCTGCAGCTGAAGACCGGTTTTTGATCATTCAGGTCCGTAAGAACCGCTTTGCCACAGCAGCCCAGTTTCGCGGTGACTTTCAGAATGCACCCGCGGTAAATGTTTCGACGCAGACTATCCGGGAAAGATTGCACGAATGTGGACTCCGATCGCGAAGACCATGTATTTCGCATTCCGCTGTTCCCGAATCACCGCCAGGCACGATATGAATGGGCCATGGACCACGTTGGATGGACCAGAGAAGATTGGCTACCTTTCCTTTTTACAGATGAGTCAAGGTACTGCCTATACCACACAAATAGGCGTTCTATGGTATGGAGAATACCAGGAGAGCGATTCCATGCAGCCAACATTGCTGAGCATGACCGCTATGGTAGAGGACTGGGGCGGCATCGGCTGGGATGGACGTATAGATCTCTGTGTCCTTGAACGTGGTACATTGACTGCACAACGGTATATTGATGAGATCCTGGATGTCCACGTCAGATTGTATGCAGGTGCAGTGAGTGATAGATTCATTCTGATGGACGATAATGCCCGTCCGCATGTTGCCCATGCTATCGTGGAGTACCGACAGAGGGAGGGGATTGAGCGTATGGACAGCCAGCAAGATCCCCTGACCTCAATCCAATCGAACGTTGTCTGGAATGAGTTGCAGCTTGTAATTTCAGCCCGTCCAGTCCAGCCAAGAAGAGTCCAAGAGCTTGGTGCCATGCTGGTCCAAGAATGGAACAATATACCACAAAGGTCCACCAGGAACCTGACCGAGAGCATGAGAAGGCGTTGTCAAGCTGTAATTAACAGTAACGGGTCTCATACTCGATATTGAACCCATACCAGTTCGCTCCGTCAACTTTTTGGCAAATTGAAAAGTTTCCTCTTTTACCAATAATATCCATTTTCTATGGTTATCGTATTCAAAAGCTAAAAAATAATGTTAAACACAAATAAAATCTTTATTTCTGTACTTAAATCATTAAAGATATAATTAAATAAAAAATATATACACTTTTCTTTACATTATTTCAACTAAAACGTAAAACAGGTAGTTGGATGTACTTGGTTCTTAGCAAACTTTGAGTAGTATATGTCTCACATAAAAAAATGTTCGAGTGACCATACCAATCAATTCGGTATGAAAACTACTTCTGTATTATATGTATCATTTAATGCAATCACTCTTCTTAATTTTTAACCTTTGCCTAGCGACTGGATTTGATAAAAGGCCAGCGTGAATGCTCGCAATACATCACTAAGTTACAGGACACCATATATATTACCTGTTATTCGAAGAATTTGATGTATATCGGTAATAGGATTTTATATAGAAAGAATAAAAATTCCTCACTGCTTGGTTTTCAACCAAAATCACTCTGTTTATTAAATAGCCCAAGATGAGAAAATTATGGATACCGACAAGACTTTTTCCACAATTTTCCATACCGGAATTGAATCCAGTGTCTCGTGCGATGCGATCTGAAGGGATTATTGTATGATATCATGATAACTCCTCAATATCGCAATTGTTTGCCCAACAATTCGGACTACTCACAAAATTAGTCCCAACTTTTCCAAATCCATATCGCGCCTGTCCAAGACGAGGCTCAATGTACGTCACGGACGTGCGCAGATTTTCAAGCCGATAATTTTCAAACGCGATGTGAAAACTAGAGTCCCTTCAGGCTAAACAAACATTCCATAATTCTCTCTGGTATACATTTCAGGTGTCTTATTTAATTTTTAAATATCCACTGTCGCTTTATAGATGGATTATTACAGCGGTCAATCAATATGAGTAGTCATAGTTTATCTCATTTACGAGACCAAATAATACCGGGCCCGGCCCTTTCAGACTATTATTTCGTACTTTAAAAGCGATAAAGCATGATCACTCAACAATATTCGGGAAGTAGACTATGTACACAATTGTATTCGTGCACGAAATAATAATTGCAACTCGGGAGACGGGGAAGGAAATAAAACTTCCATTGACATAATTTCATGAGTTTCCATCCATTGTTTCGATAGCATTCTATTCCTGAATGTTCCAGGATTAAAATTTGATAGAAACAGCCGTTCATATTCCCCAAAAGTGTGTCACTGGAAATGTTTGTATTTCAAAACAACCATGTCATCGGGAATATGTTTGACACTCTGTCAAACAACGCATTTTCACAACATGATTCGAAGTCTTAACCCTTTACCTGACGTAACGGTCAAAACCGGCCAGCGCTATTCTCAAAAATCGCCAATTACTTTTCATTATTTTTTTCATTTTTTGTCTCAAAAACATAGGTTATGACCCCTCGTTGGAACGAGCTCGTTCCAACGAGGGGTCATAACCTATGTTTTTGAGACAAAAAATTAAAAAAAATAGTTATTCAAGAATTATTTTTGCAAGTGTCGTCTGCTTTTCAGGTTAGGTAAAGGGTTAAAGGAAGTGCCGTTTGTTGTTTCTCGAATAGTTTAGGCCCCTTTTATTGGGTTTTGGATTACAGTGACAGACAAACTTCAACTTAACACCAGTTTATAGAGAGAAACGTTGCAAATTTCACTTACATAACCGACAAAATCTGCCAGCGCTATTCACAAAAATCGTCTTGAATAATTTTAGGATCTTGCTATTTTTTTCAAAAAATGCTTATGGCCTCTCACTGGGACGATCTCGTAACATATATTTAAAAAAATATATATGTCATAACCTATATTTATTAAAAAAATAATGTTTGTGGTTATATTAAGATGGTTTTTGCAAGTGTCGTTTTCTATTTCGGCTGGATAAAGGGTTTTTAAACGGGGGACTCGTTGAATTTGTTCTGGAGGTATGCTTCCAGATGCACGAATAGAACCATGACAAAACCCACTACAAGCGGCAAACAATAATTAGAGGTTATTACTTCGTTAGTTACTTTTATATCGCTCGAGATATCAGCCCTAAGTTACTTCATATCTGCTGTGAAGTTATCGAGGTCTGATCTCTCGTTACAGATGAAACTAATCAAGTAATATTCTCTTTACTTATTAATATTTTACCTAACATGAAAAGCAGACGACGCTTGCCACAAAAATTCTTGAATAACTGATGTTTTTCATTTTTTGTCTCACAAACATAGGCTATGACCCCTCATTGGAACGAGCTCAACGAGCTCGTTCCAACGAGAGGTCATAACCTATGTTTTTGAAATAAAAAATGAAAAAATAATGAAAATTAATTGGCGATTTTTGAGAATAACGCTGGCCGGTTTTGGCCGTTACGTTGGGTAAAGGGTTAAACCAAAACAAATTTATTCATTTATTGGGATTATAACGACACTTTAGACAGCCAGAGTCATCTCGTATCGGACAATTTACGGGTGGGGGAGGCTGGAGTACCCGAAGAGAACCACCGAGCAACGGAGAGCTACTGTCAGAAACCCAACGTATTAACTCCACACAAACAGGGTTAGCATTGGTTGAAGACAAGTGCAACATCGACACCAAAACAAATAATTACAAAAATTATCAGATTTGTATGGCTTTCTTACAATGTTATTGTTTCTAATTCTTTTCACAAAGTCCGAGGTGTCCTCTTCTCCGACACACAGTTCAGCTATCCGAAAGTTCCGGCTTCCCCGGCGACGTTTGAATAGCTGAACTACCTCTTCCACATCTTCGACGTTTTTCCTCTTCCGAATTCGAATCTTAGATTGCGATGAATTTTCTGTGCAACTTTCGCTCACTTCTTTCTTGTCTTCACGCACCTAATGATTACTTATTGTCATCATGAATTTTCAATCATACAGTACGTGGAGAGTGTATTATCACTAAATCACCCGCAGAGTGGAGATTCCACCCGAGCAATAATTGCAAATTTATTGCAAAGCATAACCAGTACCAGCAAAGTTTCAGCCAATGGACCTCCGGGTTAAACCCGGAGGTCCATTGGCTGAAACATTGCTTGTGTTTTTTGTCGATATGTACAAAATCTAAATGTTATAGCTTGGTTGATAAATCCACTCCACGGGTGATTTAGTTACAATCCACTCTCCGCATACTGTACGTAACTTTACTTCAAACCATTCCGGCAAGCCTTGTAACGCCAATGTTTCTGATAGCGTTCGTTGAGTAATTGTGAACATTTCGATGTAAACAGCTTGGTTGCGCCAAGTAACGCATCAAAGGTTGACAACTCTAAGTTGGACCATATCGACGGAGATCGGCGTCATACCAGTCGAGTTTGAAGCCATATAATTCTAGGTTGATAATGGGCAATTACGGAGAAGAAAATCATATCTATTAAATAATCTTATGTTCCTGTTTTGAGACGATCAATAAGGGATGAGCAAAAAGTTGTGGTTCTTCATCAGATGCGGAACTGTCAAGTCACATATAACTCAACAACTGGATTACCACATTTATTAGAATAAATGAACAGTGTGTCAATGCATTTATTCTTATCTTACGAGGAGGATTAAGTATTCAGTTTGTGAGCCTTGGGAAGGGGAAAAAATCCTGAAAATTTTATAAAAACATTGTTATATCACCGTATTGATAAATCGATAACTGACTTTAGGGATAATGAAGATATACGCACAATATTGATGTAACAGTTCAACGAGAGAGAGAAATAGTGAGTGATTTTTTTTGAAAATCGCACAGAGCAGCATGCTGAATTATAGTTACAACGCGCATTTGCTTTGTCCAAAAGTTGCTGAAATGGGTCTATATTTAAAATCGTTAAAAAACGTGATTTTGATTTAATCCTTTGGACCCTAGCAGCCGTTTTTCCGGCTAACAACAAACGCCATTACGTCATTAAATAGGATGGCTGCTCAGCAAATGTGTGTCGTAGACCGATCAATATTTTTAACCATATTGATTGGTCTACCCAAAACAATGAATATGGACTATTCTAATTGCTGCCATTGAACAGCCATGGAAGATACCACTAGAGTCCAAAGGGTTAAAAACTGAAATTTTTAACTACTAAACACACGGGCCCCACATTTATGAGATGTAACTTAATTCCTGTGGCAATTCTGCTTACTTTTGTAATATACAATGCGACATTAGCGTTGCAGATTTCACAGATTTGACTTGAATGCAGAGCAAAATGCTTTGTTTCGATCTAAAAAAATATGCCAGCTGTTTTCATTGGGAAAAACATCGAAACCTTTCTGATTCACCAAGACAAACAGTGCCCTATTATTTTGTCTAATGTCAGTGATTGCTCCTGTCGCTTGTTGAATAAACCAGATGCCCCATGAGCAATGTTACTCCATCGATGATTCATTACTTTCCATATTAACAAGCGAGAAATGATGGCTGAGGCAATTTCCGTCGAATTAGGAATATTGACAGCCGGAATCCGACCATTTAGTAAACACATAGAAGCAATAAACTCTGCATCCACTGATGCAAAGTGGTGGTATAGATTTTTGAAGATATTCTTCTTGATTATTTAATCACATCGACTCCACTAACCGATGCCCATATAACCTCAGGTTCGTCTTTGAGGTTGGTGACGAAAACAAAATTACTGACAATAATTACAAATTAAAAGACAGAGGAACCGTTGTAATATATTTATTTAAATCGGACATTTCATTTGTTGATGTCACATCGTATGGACCGTTAAAGTCGATCCTGCAACTGAAACCATATAAATAGGGAGTAATCGCTTGACTGGACTGGTTACGTGAAATAATTCACGAGAGGTAAGGGACGTTGTACAAACACGAGTGCGCGAATGCGCATGAGTGTTTTACAATATAGTCCCTCGCCTCGAATGCACTATTTCACGTAACCAGTCCAGTCAAGCGATTATTCTGTTTTTACTTTTCATTATTAACGATAATTATATTACTTAATCCTTTACCTAACGTAACGGTCAAAAACGGCCAGCGCTATTTTCAAAACTCGTCAATTAATTTTCATTATTTTTTCATTTTTTGTCTCTAAAACATAGGTTATGACCCCTCATTGGAACGAGCTCCAATGAGGGGTCATAACCTATGTTTTTGAGACAAAAAATGAAAACAATAGTTATGCAATAATTTTTTTGCAACTGTCGTCTGCTTTTCATGTTAGGTAAGGGGTTAAAAAAAAACAAAAAAACAATGAAGACCCCATTACACCCACGGCAAAGCGTCTTCGTTTGCGCGTACAGATACATGACCCAATTGTTGATTGCATAATTCACTTGTTAAGTTATCGTTTATAATCAAACCGGGAAATCCCAGTAAATCACACTTTGGAAAGTAAAAAAACTGGTTATTGCAATAGAAGACTCTTGCTAACATCATATACAAAGTTTTCGCTAAATGTGATGCGGCATTTTCTGCAAGGTCAGAATTCGCTACGCTTTTGTTTTTCATCAACCAAAAGCATATGGTCTGCTCATAAATAAATAGTATCGCACAGGTAAAGAATTCATTTTTATCATATAATTACGGTCACAAGTACATCACGGAAATATTGTTCACAAAATGTCTAGTGACGTCACAGGTCAACGTCGATTTCGTAACATTGTAACTTGGTTTCGGAAGTAGAAATGCATTTTTTTATATATTTCATAAATTGTTACATAATACGAACAGCAACCGACAGGTGCAGAAAAGGAATTTCCCGAATAACTAAAAAATTCATTTTTTGCTTCGATAACATAGTTTATGACCCCTTGCTCCAATGAAATGACATAAACTATGTTACCGAGGCAAAGCTTTAAAAAATAATATAATTTCGTTGGCAATTTTCGTGAATAGCGCTGGCTGGTTTTTTAGTCGTTACGTTAGGTAAAAGGTTAAATTACACATCGTCCCATCTATGCTTCGGGGATAAAAAATGAAAATTTTTAGTTAATCAAGAAATTAGAATTCCAATTTTTTAACCAGACATCGCAAGTCGACAGTACCACCATCCCAACGCAAAACTACGATAAAACTATCTACGAAAGAGAAGAACCAAACCTTGTCTGGGATATGCTGTTAGACGAACTGGGGGTAAATAGCATGTTTGAATATATTTATGAGCATCGCAGAAACGTGCTATATAGAGGATATGGAATGAGTGTTTTTCTCATATAATATTTAGGAAACGAGTGTAAGAAGTTTCTGTTTTGGCGAGCCTCTGGTGAGCCCAAACGGAAATTTCGGACCAGTTTTATAAATATTATATGAGAAAAACACTCATTTCATATTCTGTTTATCATATGACACACACAAGCACAAATTAGCCACTTAGTATGACTTTTTAACACATCACCTAACTTGAGTTGCAGACGGCACTTGGAAAAACATCCTCGTATAACTAAAAATTTTCATTTTTTGCTTCCAACACATAGGTTATAACCTATGTTTTGGAAGCAAAAAGTGAAAATATAAAAAAATATGAATGGCGTTTTTCTTGTAGGTAAAAAATTAATACAATGTAACCCACCCTAAATAGGACAGATAACGTAAATTCTCCCTACTGAAATTATGCAAATCTGACCCAGTTGTATTTTGTTTAGCCAATCAAATTGTCCAGTTTTGAAATTGACCAATGAAAGCTCCCAACTCTAATTATGCAAATTATGAAAATGTGGCCCAGTTTTATTTTGTCCAGCCAATCAAATTGTCTAGTTTTGAAACTGACCAATGAAATTGACGGAAGCCTTTATTTATCACTGATTAATATGAAAACAAAATATCAAATGTTTTAAAGTGAACAAAATGGACGAGTCATATGATAAAGGAAAATATGTACTAACAAAAAGAAACTTCAAGCAAAAGTATCAATATATTTATTGCATCCACTAGAAACGTAGCATGGGGAAGATACATGAGCAACAGAACATTGGGAAATTAAAATAGTTATTGCAAAGCTGGAAATAAATTCAAACGACTGGAAAAGAAAGGCAAACAAGATAAGAGCGCCATCTAGGGGGTCATTATACGCCCGTTATATATAAATTGGTTGGGAGGGGACTGCGATTGTGCTGATTTGCACGCTGATTCCATATGTTGATTACAATCTATGATTTTGACCCTGAAGGATCGGCTGTGAATTTACTACGTTACACACTATCTAATGGTGGTAAATATGTTGTGTAAGTTTCATTGCTCTATATCTCTCCATTAAAAATGAGGGACCATAAACGAAAAAGTTGACAGACATGCGGTCTTTATTGGATGCCCTGTATCTCCGACCTTGGTAGGTCGGTCGTGAATTTTATACGCGACACACCATCTAGTGGTGTTCCATATGTCGTGTGTGTTTCATTGTGATATCCCTTTTCATTGGAAAGTTGTGGCCTGGACACTGGAAAGTTGACAAGCATGCTTATTCCATGTGTTGACCTCTGTGACCTTGACCTTGGCGGGTTGGTCTTGAAATTTGTACGTTACACACCGCCTAGTGGTAGTACATATGGTATGTTTGTTTCATTGTGATGTCTCTTTCCACTAATAAGTTAAAGCCAGAACACGAAAAGTTAACGGACGTATTTTTAAAACGCGCGTTTACAAATCCAAAAAGGAACGGGGGAGACACGATGTGTTAATCCTCTCTCTGTGACCCTGACTTTGGTGGGCCGGTCCTTAAATTTGTACGCGACACACCGTCTAGTCGTAAAACATACGTCGTGTAAATTTCATTATGATGTCACCATTCACATTCCATATGTGGAACTCTATTTGCGACCGTGACCTTTTTTGTATAGGACACACAGTCATTGTGGTACATATGTTGTGTAAGTTTGAGTGTGATATTCCAGTAAAAAGTTATGGTCCGGACACGAAAAAGTTAAAGGACGGACGGATGCCTGGACAGCGCCTTGCCACAAAACACCCTTTAAACACGTTCGTATTGAAGGGGAATGGACTATCATTGAAGACGAAGCGACAAACAATTCAGTCTAAAAGCTATCAGTATATAGTCAATGAACCTCTTTCGGGGACGAAATTAGTCGAGTACGAAACAAAATAGTTCCCTCGGCTTTACACTGAGCGCTATGCAGAGAAAGGCTAATCAATATTAATTTAATTCCACAAATAACAATAACAACATCTTTTCACCGTGAAACTGAACATACCAAACATAGCCTGGATCTGGCGAACTACAGCGAGAATATTATTAGTTATCCTTGTGTTTTCCAGGGTGTATGGGAATTTACACCGGTTTGGGAACTCATACACCCTGAGGCAAAGCCGAAGGGTGTATGAGTTCCCAAACTGGTGTAAATTCCCATACACCTTGAAAAATACAAGAATAACGAATTTATTTCCAAGAATTTTGGTATAGTTAATACTTTAACATACATTGTGGGCAAAAACTGACCGAAAATTTGTTCTTTGTAAGTTTCTTAATAAATAAAACCAGACAAGTATGGATGCCATTGGAGCTGGCTCAGTGAGCCAGCTCCAATGGCATCCATATCTGTAATATTTTATTGCACACAAATATTAAATTTCCTGTATTTGTATTTTTGTTTTATCATAACTGAGCAGAAGGTATGAATTAATAATTAAAAATGGGTACCTTTTTTTAGCCATATAGCCTGCTATTGTATATTCTTGTTTTTACACCGTGGTTAACCACGGTGTAAAAAAAAACACTGTGGATTGCAAGTTACACCGTACCTCTCAGCCAATCAAATTGCAGTATTTTGTTTCATTTGGAAATAAGAAAATATCTTACCGACACAATCGACGAAATTGGTGTGCAAACTTTTTTAGCTCTTCTTTTACAAATGGATCATTACCAATGATTTGGGAATCAGGACAGATAATACTTTCTCCAGGAAAGGCGGCAAAAAATATCTAGCTAATTATATACCTTACACCTCACCTGCATATTATGTAAACTAGTAGAGACACTTATAAGGCCACGGATCGCTCAACATGTGGACGACTTATTTAGCGACAAACTGTAGTGTTTTTAAATGGCAAATCCACAGAATTCGCGGCTGTTAAAGGCCATTGGTGAATAGATAACAATATCGATAAAGAAGGAAAAGTCTGGGTCGTATATATGGACTTTACGAAAGCATTCAACAGTCCAGAAAAAGGATTGATCTACAAAATGAGCCCATTTTGGCTGACTACGAAATACACAGAGTGAGTAAACGTCTTCTTGAGTAACAGTAGAGAAGGAGTTCATCTTACGAAGTGAATTGTTTAGGAATTTGATACAAATGATGAAGTTCTCAGGCAACCAGTCTAAAAACATTATCATAACCATGTGTATGTCCTGTAATTTGTATCAGATTCGCGGTCGTGTTTACAATCGGATCGCAACGTACTCGTCAGGGCGAGTTGCGATCCGATTGTAAACACGACCGAGAATCTGATACAAAATACAGGACATGCACATAGCCATGATAATATATTGATCTAACAATCCCGTTACATAAAGTCCGTTTCCCCCATTTTTACGTTCAAATTGGGTTGAAATTAGTCAATATTTTGAATAACAGGAACTATATTTTAATGCGTAAAAACAATGCAAACATGTGATAGTGCGGTGTTTACCGAAAATTGAATCTGATACGGAATCGGAAGGGGGGGGGGGCTGATACAAACGTTTTTTCGAGTATTTGAGTACAAATTAAGTTGATTGTTAGATAAAATATTGTAAAGAACCATACGCTACTCTGAGCTATTTCCTTTCCCATTATTCGTGGAGTTTGCGCGTGCGTTATTACTGTTAATGTAATGTGATGTCCCTTTTCACACAAACGAAATACGAATACTTCGTGCTCTAGTTATTGATATTTCAATCAATATAAATTTATTTCGCCTTGAAAACATCAAGATATTAAACACAATTGGTGGAACTACGCGAAGTGATTATAAAACTGCAGCCATGGTGAATTCTATTCATAATTTATTTCGTTTACAAACTTGTCTTATGGTATTGGTAATGTAATTAAAGATTCGGTCAAATCAAGACTCGAAAGAGAAACATTTTTTGCGTTGATTTCAAGAAAATAGAAGTATATGCTATTGTTAGATTCAATCGGATGGAATATTTCAGTTGGTCGAAAAAAAAACGGACCAGCTGAAATATTCCAACCTATTGAATCTAAACATAGGTGATGGACTATTTAAGGGTCAGACTGGTTACAGGCCTTAACAGCGTAAGATTCCTTACAGAATTTGACTGGCGGCCCGAGAGCTTGACGAACCATATGCTTCAAGACTAAGAGTCTTCGTTATGTTGCAACATTTTATAATCTAGAAACTCAACGAACAAAGCTTCTACCAACATATATTGTTACTGGTCGTGGAAACATTGGTTGAATTCTTATGTTTTTTTCATTCAGTGCCTAAGTAATCGTTTTTAAAGTTTTGCACTTTTTTTATTATAATATATACTACTCAAAATTTGCTAAGCACCATATATTCCACACATCATTGTGAAATTTGTTTGTGACATATTTGCGATATTTTTGGTGGATATGGTTGAGGAATGCATTGAGATGGTCCCCAGTGTTTACATTAGTTCTCTTGACAAGCAGACTTTTCGTGACAGTCATGGGAAGCATGTACCCATTGATTTTCATTATGTTTTCGTGTACTGCCTACATGTACATGGCATATGTAGGGTATTCAATCTTCATTTCAACACAAACCCTTGTGATTTAATGATTGAATATGGCAAATGCAAATGCAAGAAGACATTTGTCTGAAGCAGAAATGTAGCGGGCTGTAGAGATGGTGGTGCAAGAGACTACCCATCGTCAGGTTGGTTAAGCTCTTGGTGTGCACCATGCGGTGATCACCAGAGCCTGGGCAAGATTTCAGCAGTATGGCACACCAGTAAGACGGCATGGTGGTGGCAGAGACAGGGCAACATCTGCAGCTGAAGACCGGTTTTTGATCATTCAGGCCCGTAGGAACCGCTTTGCCACAGCAACCCAGCTTCGCAGTGACCTTCAGAATGAATGTATCCGGGGTAAATGTCTCGACGACAACTATCCGGGCAAGGTTACACGGATGTGGTCTCCGATCGAGAAGGCCATGTATTCGCATTCCGCTGTCCCAGAACCACCGCCAGGCACGATATGAATGGGCCATGGACCACGTTGGATGGACCAGAGAAGATTGGCGGCCTGTCCTTTTTACAGATGAGTCAAATTACAGCCTAGACCACACAGATATGCGTTCTAGGGTACGGGGAAGTCCAGGAGAGCTATTCCATACAGCCAACATTGCTGGACATGACCGCTATGGTGGAGGTCCATAATGGTCTGGGGCGGCATCGGCTGGGATAGACGTACAGAGTTCTGTGTCCTTGACCGTGGTACATTGACTGCACAGCGGTATATTGTTGAGATCCTGTATGCCCACGTCAGATTGTATGCAGGTGCTGTGGGTGATAGATTCATTCTTATGGACGACAATGCCCGTCCTCGTGTTGCCTATGCTGTTCGGGGGTACCAACAAGGGGGGGGAGGGGGGGGTGAGCGTATGGTCTGGCCAGAAAGATCCCTGACCTCAATCCAATCGAACATGTCAGGAATGAGTTGCAGCTCGCAATTTCACCCCGCCCAGTCAAGACAAGAAGTGTCCAGGAGCTTGGTGCCATGGTGGTCCAAGAATGGAACTACATCCCACAAAGGACTATCAGGAACCTGATTTAGAGCATGAGAAGGCGTTGTCAAGCTGTAATTAACAGTAATGGGTCTCATACTCGATGCTGAACCTATACCAGTTCGCTCCGTCAACTTTTTTGTAAATTGAAAAATTTCCTCTTTTACCAATAATATCCATTTTCCATGGTTCTCGTATTCTAAAGCTAAAAAATAATGTCAAACACAAATAAAATCTTAATTTCTGTACTTAAATCATTAAAGATATAGTTAAATAAAATATATATACACTTTTCATAAAAATATTTCAACTAAAATGTAAAACAGGTAGTTGGATAAACTTGGTGCTTAGCAAACTCTGAGTAGTATATATAGTGGACTGGTGCGTATTTTTTGTAAACTCCTTTGGTTTCTTGTCTCGCACACGTTTGTTTGCTTCATCATTATGTAACCAACATAAGCATATGATCAATCTTTTCACAGACGTTTATTGCATTTGATTGTGGAAACATCAGTTTTAATACTTTTTATGTTTCATTCAATTTCTTGGTAATCGGTTTAGGGTGTATTTATGAAGTTCCAAAGAGAGTATTCGTTTCCCGTATTCAAACTGATATGTTTTTTGTGCAAATATCTTCGATGTCTAGTCTCGTATACGTTTGTCGTTATGGTACAATTGCGTTTGTAATCGAATCTTGAATTGGCAATTCACTTTGTAACCTTATGGATACAGTAGTGTTCTGGAAATTGTTTTTTAGTTTTGCCACACTTTCTGCTCATTAATCCCTGATATTGAATGAATGAATAAATAGTTTATTTACGGTACACATAATAAATTGCACATCAAGATATAATAAAGGCATCTTTCAGAATAAAAGACAATCACAAATTGATCATAGAAATAAAACAATACCTAAATAAGTATGTACACCGTGGGAGATGACATAGCCAGATTGGCTGTCTATCTGTCATCCCCCAAGGACTATCAAGCACTGTTCTGTGTCAGACCATTAATCTATAAGAAAACACATTCAGGGGGGTTCGTCGGGATGCACGCATATATATATTAATACACACAAGCATGTACACTTACATATACACACATGGATACCTATACATACGCATACACATATATGAGACATGTATAGGACCTGCCGACTCTTCAGTGGAATTTCCCGTGAGGGTCATTAATACTGACCCAACTCGGGAACCAAAGACGAGATACGGAACTGAACGAATTAGGGCATGCAGATATAGTTTGAAACTGCGCAAACTGGAGTGTTGTATATTATATAATACAGTTTAATATAACTTAACTTAATATACTCTAATATAGTAATGCGGACAGTTGGGCCTTAAATAAAACAATTAGGACAGAACGGATTATTGCAGTCTATATTATCGGCATACGTCATAAATATTTTATCAGCCAGATTCTTCTTGAATGTCCGCCTATCCGTAATGTTGCGCAGACTTTCATCTAAGCTATTCCATATTTTTGATAAGCGTGTATCGGTAATGCATCTAGAGATTTTGTTCTTATTCTTATTTCTTGCAGCGTACCGGTTTGTCTGGTAGATCGTCCAATTATATTATGACTGAAAAAAAACATTAAAAGACGACGGACGATTGTCACTTTTCTAAACAAATAAAAAAAGAAATGCATGAAGCTTAAAAAGATCACCGATTTTTAGAACTTTCTCTTTCAGAAACAAAGGATCTGTATGGAGGTTATGTTGCGTATTGCTTATTATTCTAATGGAACGGTTTTTCATAAGAAATAATTTATTTATCGCTCTGGAATTTCCCCATACGTGAATTCCATAGAGCAAGTGACTCTGAACTAAGGTAAAACACAGAGTTTTCGTAGCAGCTTGTGGCAGAATATGTTTTACTTTATTTAAAGCGTAGTTTGCGTGAGCTATTTTAGAACAAATGTATGTTATATGCGCTTTGTGCGGAAGATGTTCATCGATTTTTATCCCCCAAAAGGTTATTGAATCCTCTGTTGGATCCGACGATACTCTCTCAATTTTGTTATTGTTGATGATAACATCTCTCTGCGGTATATTCGCTCTTTTATTGCTGGGATTGATAATAATGTATTTAGTTTTAGATGTGTTGAGGAGATGTTGATTAGCAGATCACCAAAGAAGACTTTTTCCAATTCTATATTAATAAAGTTTACAAGTATCTTAGGATCAGTTCCACTTGAATATGTCGTGGTATCATCTGCGAATGATACTATATTTAAGGGCGTGCTGTGGCGAAGATCGTATACGTATAGCAAAACAATATTGGTCCAAGAATTGAGCCTTGAGGTACACCCCACGAGATTGAAATCGAATCTGACTCGTGGCCATTATATGTCACGTACTGTACCCTATTAGACAGATAATCTTTGAACTATTCCTGGCTAACGCCACGAATGCCATAGTGCTCTAACTTCCTGAATAGTATTGTATGGTTTATAGTATCGAATGCCTTTGAAAGATCAAGAAATACAACTAATGTGTTATTTTTACTTTCTTTGTTGTTTTCGTCTGCAACATGCTTCAGAAGCTGCATAACGGGGTGCATTGTATGGTGTTTTTTACGGAAGTCGTATTGGTTAAGCGTTAGAATTTTAAATTTATTCAGAAAACTCAGAAGCCGATTACACATCAGTTTCTCAAAAACTTTCGAGAAAGTAGGTAGAATGATAACGGGTCTGTATTTATTTAGATTATGCCGATTACCAGATTTATGTAGAGGAACCACTTTTGCGATTTTCATTCTGTTTGGAAAAAAGCCTTTACTGAATGAAATGTTAGCAATATGAGCCAATGGTGTTGCTATTTTATCAATTACATGCTTAACTAAAAACGTTGAAATATCATCACAATCTTTACTTCTTTTTCCTTTCATTTTTTAACTGTATTTATTATTTCGTGGTCCAAGGTGGAATTTAAAAAAAAATATTGGGAAAATTTCCCAACATAGAGTCTGTGAAAGAAGTATTGTTATTAGTTATCTGATCTCTAGTTCGGGTACCTGTGTTGACAAAAAAAATTGTTACATTCTTGGGCAATGGTATTTTGATTCGTTATGTCCTTTTCATCTATACGAATAGGAGATGGCAGTGTGACATTATTTCTAGACATTTTTATTACCTCATTTAAAATTTTCCTCGTATTCCGCATATTGCTTTGATTTTCTTGGAGTATCTGATTATAATGTATGGCTTTACTTTGCTTTTTGACTTTATTAAATATCTTACCATACCTTTTATAATTACTAATATTATTTTCGGTTGGCGACTTTAATTTTCGGTGGTAAAATTTCTCCTTGTTATTTGAAGAAATTAAGAAACCTTTTGACATCCAAGGTTGTTTTTTGATAAATTGTTTCTTCAGTTTAATCTGTTGAAGTGGAAATGCTTGTTCAAACGCGTCATTGAATAACCTCAAAAATGATTCATAAGATGTGTTCGGGCACTGTGAGGTAAGAACCGGTGTAAAATCGCAATGTGACAGTATGTTATTAAAATTTCCGATAGTTTGCTCGTTAATCTTCCGTTTTTAGTATTGTGTTCGGTATGATTGCTATGTTGTGTTTCTTTTCGATTAAGAATGTACCGAAGTGGTCCGATAATCAGTTACAGTAATACCGGATATGGTATTACATTCAATATTATTCGAGAACATATGATCTATTAATGTTGCAGAATGTGTTGTTATTCTTGTGGGTCTACTGATAAGTGGCAGAAAACCCTGACTGAACATTAAGTTTACATAGCTTGCGGTTTTTGAGTGCGAATCAAATTTTAAAAGATCGATGTTTATATCCCCCATAATATACGAATGTTCCTTCTCCTTATTTAATAATTCTGTGATATAGTTTACTTTGCATAAGAAAACGTCTATGTCAGCTCTCGGGGTGGGGGGGGGGGGGGTGCGGGGTTGTTTGGCCTATAAATAACACCAATTAATCTTGATATCTTTCCACATTTAACTTCAACAAAAAGCGATTCATTAGCGTGGGGTATAAATACAGACAGGTCATTTCGAACTTGGTATGTGAGGTCCTCTTTTATAAAGAGCCCCACACCACCAGGCCGTCATCACCATTTGGTCGGGTATTTTTTAGAAGATTGTGATAACCATCGAAAGTATAGGACATATGAGGCTGTTGAAATATTTCACTAAGTGCAATAACGTCAAAGTTATTTTCTGATTCCTGGAGAGATGATAAAATATTGCATAGAGAGTCCCAGTGAGCGGAGATACTTTAAACATTGATATGAAACAAGGACAAATTATAAAGAGTGTTACTTATGATGCTTCGAAGATCGTGGGGGCAGATAATAAGTACATCCCGAGTTGTCTTTGAAAGGGGAATCACTAGTATCGTCCACATCTTCTGTTTTGTTATTGTACAGGCTTATAAAGTCCAATTCCATTCTTTCCCGCACCTCGTCCAAGTGTCCCAGTGTTTGGTGACATAAATAGAGGCTTTGATATATTGTTAAAAGTCTGACACTCAGTAATTTGGTGTGAATGGGTGGCGGGATAATATATTTGAATAATGGAAACAAAAACAAACGTATATAGAAAGGTGAACATCAAATATAAACAAGGATTGAAGGATGCACCATCACCACCTGATGTTTTGCAAAAGCACTACTCACATATAACATTTTTCCACAGACCGGTATATTTTTCGAATGTATCTCTATAAGGTTATGTTGGGGTGGGGACGGTCGAGGGGGTCGTAGATACCGACGATTATCACATGAGCAGACATCAGAAATACGAATTTCTCACTCATTTTCCGCTTGTAGAAATACATCTTCCTCTTGCCTACTTTTGAGATAATCATCGGAATTAACACCATGACATCCTCTTTTTATATATTTGTATGCTTCTGAAAGGATTTCAGTTTATTTCATTTATTGGTGCTTTAGGGCACATCAGCAGCTAGGGCTATATCGTGGCGATTAAAAGTATGTATTATAAAATAGGCCATTATCTTCCATGACATAAATAAAAACGAGTCGATGAAATATGAGGAATAACACTTAGGAGTGAACACAGAACTGAGAAAACGAGATCAGTTGTTTAAAGAATGTTATGCAAATCAACTTGTTAAATAGATTTGAATAGATGAAAGTTCAAAAGAATAAAAACAATTTAAACTGTATTTAAAAGATTGATTTCCTTGAGGAACGAAAAAATTTTATGAGAATGTCGATTGTAACATAGGTCTCGAAGAGACGCAACAGTAAACTTCTGCTGTCTGACAAGTTTAAACAATATGTTGCACTGTCAACCCCTTCTGGCAAGGAAAAGGAGCACATTCTAGTCGTGTATTACCCTATAACAAAATGGAAAGTGTAAGTCGTATGGCCAATATGGCATCGCATCAATATGACATGGTATTTTCTACAAAGGCTACCAATCAAATCTCAATCAAATCGTTATTCACTCTCTTTGACCACATAAGCGGCGTGAGAGGTATATATTTGTGTGTACATTAAAGTATATTGTATAGCAGTCAGTATAAATTGTTATATATTACTGAGTATAAATAGAAGTAGGATATGCCAAAAGGCAGCAAGACCCATCCCCAGTATAAAACTCACTCCAACCGAAATCGATAAAATATCAGAACATCTCCAGAAACTGAAACCTCTTCCAGCCTGAAACCACGGTTGTAGGATGTCGCAGGAGTCGACTCACTGCGTCGACTCCAGTGGCACGACCACGTCCACGAGTAGCTATTCAGCATTTCACTTCTGACATAGCATCGCTTGGTCGCAAGAGTGATCGATGTCCAACTGTGACATAGAACACTGTAGACCCCATCCGACGATATGGTGAGCCACAAGACTGTAGAGACCCCCAATGTACCTCTACTCGATTTAAAATTCACCTTAAATTGATCACAACTAAGAGAAACTTTATCGTTACCTATAATCTAACAACTGTCAGATCCAAACGTTAGTTTGAAATGGAACACCCTTCGCTCAAAAACCCTTAGGAGAGGAAAATTAGACAAAAACAAGGATGCTTTAAAGGGCAGACGAGTAATTATCCGCAATATTAGGTCAAATGCGATGGAGCTTGATGTTTGTCGCGCCATCTCATTCAGACTACCAGATATATTTGATGTATTGACTGATATGTGGTTTGTAATCACTGAATGGAATCGCAAAATCAGCGGTAGGCTTTGTTCATGGCATAATTGTTGGAATCCACGCACGAACACTCGATATCCATTCTACTGTACGTGCATCTGAAAAGATTCCAAAATGTTTTCACCAAAACTGAAATCTTCTTCAATGAGCACTGTGTTGTCAGTGGATTCTCAGGTGTCTATTTTCTCACGAATACCAGTTGATCATGTGATTTATCCCACGAATACCAGTTGATCATATGAATATCCCGCATTGATATTACGCACTACATTCGATTTTCCAGTGTCTGTATTTACATTCTGAAATTTCTGTTTACGTTCTATAAATAGACGGTTTCTCCAACTCGTATGTGAGTTGTATTTTAGTAACTATGTTGACAGTTTACTGGAACTATTTTGCCTCAGAGGCTAGGTTGTTTATTTTCTTTTTTGGAAATAGAACTTGACCGAATTATGATTAGTCAAGGCAGTGCGTGCCAGCTCGCTAATTATGTTTTACGAAAGGAATAAACAGTAAGTAAGCATATGCTTATTTGTGTGACTTGTACTATCAAATTGTAACAAAGTAATAATGAATGTATAAATTAGCACCAGACCCGTTTGGACCTATAAGTCACCAGTACATGTATAACACATAATAATATACGCACATGACCAGTGTTACTCATACATTCACTTTCATACCACTACCATTTTATCATTCGCTCAATCTTTCATACCACACTCTCTCATTCACTCTATCATTCATACCATTGAGTTAACACAGATTCGCAAATTCAATCACTCAGGGTATGAGTCCTCCCCCCCCCCCCCCCCCGAGTAACCCCGATGGGCATGCAAAGAAAATGGTACGCATATTGTGCACTATTCTCTTCACATACCCATCGGGCTCACCCAGAGGGAGAAGGTCAACCTTAACCGCGACAGAGACAAGACTTTCTTCTATTGTAGGCCTTGACAAGATAATTAGCCGTTTGGTGGGGATAATTTTTCAGTATATTTTCCATTGTATGATAATGAACTGATGTTATTTCCGGGGAATGTATCTCGCTTATACTAAAAAGAAAAAATTTCGTCTAAGGTCAACATACAAGCTACATTCCATGAACAGATTGAATCATGACTGTTCGAAATCCACGAGGTGATGAAACAAATTGATCACATGCAAATTCCATGAACCGCGGTTCATGGAATTTGCATGTGATCAATTTGTTTCATCACCTCGTGGATTTCGAACAGTCATGATTCAATTCTAAAACACTCATCAGCTAATCATTGTCTGTTTCCCTACAGCATTCATTGAACAGACGCAGCAACACAGAGTCGTATTGTGGTTTTTGCAGGACGTTTGCAGATGGGTGGTATGGAGCTCGATTGCTCGATGATTTGCCCATTGGACTTCAGATGGAAAGGCCGACGTTTCGATCCCGACCCACGTGATCAGCGTAGTGTCCCAGATAAAAACACTAAACTCCTTGCATGCTGCTGGCAGATTTTCCTACCCAG
Source organism: Pictodentalium vernedei (assembly GCA_031216915.1). NCBI lineage: Eukaryota > Metazoa > Mollusca > Scaphopoda > Dentaliida > Dentaliidae > Pictodentalium > Pictodentalium vernedei. The sequence continues at coordinate 316,670,528 of CM062294.1, forward strand.
GATATAAAATCCCTTGCCATTGAAATAAGTATAATTTGGGCAAATTTAACCACATTTCCCCCTGAATATTGAAAAAACTTTTCGACACAAAATTTCTTTTGATTTAAGAAGAATTTTTCATCCAATCTATTTTAGATTTCATGAAAAATATTTTAAAAATACTCAGCGGGTAAGTGTTAATCCTGACTATCCAGTGGCGTCCGAGTACTGAAGCGTACATTACGTCGACGAAGCACTTCTTTCCAGTCAACCCTTAGTGCAGGTTAAGTTGAAAAATCTGATAGTTACTCGCCGCTGCTAGAAGGTTTTCTCTGGGTATTTCGGCTTCCTTCACCAGTAAAACCGTCCAAGTATGACCCTGGTTGTTGAAATAAACAAACAAAGAAGTGGAGTGTGAAAATTAGCAATAGTGATATCGTATAAAGTATGGTTCTAAATAGAAGTCATTGGCAATGTGTTAAGGGGGATATATTTTACTAAATACTGAACTGAAAACACTTATAAATAAAGAGAAATATATAACAATTATTAGCTTCACTGGCTCGGCTACAAAGTAAAGGCTTGGCGATCTTCTGCTCCTTGTTTTCAAAGCAATATTGTTTTCAAGGCGAGACATGAAAGATAGCTTGAAACTTTTATCAGCAAAAAACCCTCAACAATTCGTACAGTCGTGCAAGGAAAGTGAAACAAAGTATTGTTAAATCTTTCTTTATACTTACTATTTATATTGTCTACTACCCTGTAGGGGATAGTCTAACAAATATTTTCCAACATTTGTTGTCACGATGTATGAGAATATCTCACAGTTTTCCTTTCAACCTGGTGGATATCGTCTAATACAGTAATGGTTACAGCGAAATTCGTTTTGCATTTGTGGGGCGGTTCAGTAGAAATTTAATCACACAATACTAAGAAGCTATAGGATTCAATTTTACTCTTATTCATTGTGTCGACTACGAATTTTTCCTCATACATACACGGAATGACACACGCGTGTGAATGGGTTAATCGATATGGCACGTGTGGCAGTGTGGAAGGATAAAACGAAAGGCCCAAGGCCTCGAGTTTTATCCTTACGCGGTGGCACAAGTGCCGTATCGATTAACCCATTCACAACGTGTGTCTTTCCGTGTTTATTACACGTCTTCACATCAATTAAAAACAATTTTTAGAAGGACAATCAGCAATTCATTTGACAACTATCAACTAAGAGAACACATTTTATTGCCAACGAAATTTGCGAGGGGAACCCGTGTTACTATTTCGTCCCCTGAGTTCCAAAGTGCTCCATGTGCCTACTGGCACATAGAACACATTGGAACTCAGGGAACGATTTTCAATGAAATTTCGCTTCTATTTAAAAATAGTCCGTCAACGATTTCCGTTCCGTACATATGTGCGGAACATATTTTCATTTTCCTTATGGTTTAGTGTTGATGTAGATGGGGATTACACAGAACAGGCGTGTAATAAAGACAAATTATTAACACCATACGGGTTTCCGGGGTGGTGTATTGAAGTCGAGACCTCGTATCTGAGCATATATCGACGATTGTGTAGGCGAGGCTGCGACTTGAATACACCATCTCGGACATCTGCAAGCATGTTGGTTTTAACCAATCTATCTTACAAAATTCCTCCTTTTCTTGACTTCCTCGCACAATGAAGGGATTGGGTAACGTATTAACGGCGTCTGTTTAGACAATCATTCAGCATCTATTAATTGATTTACTATGAATGAAGATCATGATATTGTGTTCAGGCACTGTGCAACATGTAATCCACATTCAATGTTCTACTGGGTTTATAAGCGCTGAAGTTTATAATAGGGTTTCAGGGGTGTGTTTCTTTGTTTTATTTTTCATGTTTAACGCATATTTGTCCTATATAAAAATACCCTCATGGAAAAAAATAACAATAGTCAAATTTATTTCGTTGAGCTTGTGATTTATTTATTATTTAGTATTATCAAAAACGCTGGTCTCGACATGTGTTATAACTTCATGGCAATTGAGTTCGGGTAAAAAAAAAATCATCGCACGTGCGGTTGTTAACATGAATACAGATTTGTATTTTTTATCTGGACGTTTTACTTGTATTGGGGAAAATTCGTTCTTGTATCTAGTTGAAAGTAAGTGTTTATCTCCTGCCTAACGTAATAATCGTAACCGGCCAGTTCTATTCATAAAAGCCATTTTTTTATTTTTGCGTGAAGAACAGTCTATGGATCTCACATTGGAACGAGATGGTAGGGGTCATAAGCTGCGTTTTTAGGGGTAAAAATAAAATGTTGTGGTCATTTTAGTTATAGTTTGCAAGTGTTGTCTTCTACTAGTGTTAGAATGTGTAACCAGTCAAATCTCGCAAAATACGAATAATTTGTTTGTAAACTCTGTTGAAGTGCACATAGACGTGCCATGTTCTGCTCTAACGAGGAACTTCATCAACTCATAACTCATTTTTTTGACTGACAAAACAAGTTTGACATTGGATAATCATATCCTTTTCAATCGAATGAATCACAGCTTGATGAGGTTTTCTCCACCGTAAGCCATATTCTTTGATGTTTTTCACGCACCGGAAACTTTTGCATTTCCAGTTATCCCGCACGGATCGGTTATCAAATGGCGGATATCAGTTCGATCTAAAAGCCGTTATTAAACGTTTCTAATTGCTGTGTTTATTGACACTTTAATCGACAGCACTTGCCCGATTAATGTAAATCAAATATCGTTTTCAGTTACTAAATGCGGTGTTCAGAAGAGAAATACTAACTTCGACTGTATTGGTCCGATTTACAGTTCCATTGTGCTTGAACCATTGTCATTCTTGGGGTATAAAAGAAACATTGGAAACTGGTAACGAAAGCACCGTGTAGGGTATGTTTTTTCCTTATGTCCTTCTCGAATGTACCATTGACTTTTAAACAATCTCGGCGTAAAGACGAGCACCTATAATAAGTTTTATTAATTGGCTGTTAGCAACATTTTTCTTTGTCCTGATGTATGACGAAATTATCCAACTGGGCAATTCTTCAGTAGCCTTTCTTGTTAATACTTTCCCGGCCTTTGACTTTTGTGCTTTCAAAGTTCATCTTAATCTTTATTGTATCATTAGCGGATGTGTACTTTTGCGCCTATGAGATATAACTACAAAAATTCAAATCCAAATTTCAACTCTTCTTAAGGATAGATTGATGTTTACTTCTGTTTCGAGTTTTATTTTTAGATCGCGCCATTTAAAAAATTGGTCTCTACGAAATTTATTTATTTATTGGTGCTTAACCCTTTACCTAACACGAATAGCAGACGACACTTGCAAACAAAATTCTTGAATAGCTAATTTTTTCATTTTTTGTCTCAAAAACATAGGTTATGACCCCTCTTTGGAACGAGCTCCATAAGCTCGTTCCAAAGAGGAGTCATAACTATGTTTTGAGACAAAAGGAAAAAAATAATGAAAATTAATTGGCGATTTTTGTGAATAGCGCTTTCCGGTTTTTGCCGTTACGTTGGATAAAGGGTTAACGCCACACCAGCATCCGAGGCTTGATCGTGATGATAAAGAGGTATGCAATGAAACTTCCTGATACTGAAACAAGTCTTTTAAAGTCATGAAATGTGAAATTATTAAAAGGTGAGAACAACAGTAATGATGAAACGATACCAGAGGTGTATGGAGTATTATGTAAATCAACCTGAAGAAAAGACATGGAGTGGAAATCAATCTTGTTCGAAAGAAAGAAACCAATTTAAAATTTATTAAATAGGTTGATTTGTCTGAGAAACTACAGAATCTTATGTGCACAGGTCTTATAAAATGGGTATCAAGAGATCCGACCTTGCAATACTGTCGTGCGAAAGAATGTGCTCTATTGTCAATATTTGTTGACAAGGGACACATTATGATCGCATATTACCCTCAAACAAAAATGGTATGCGTAAGTCCCATATGACCAATATGACATCGTGTCAAAATATCAAAGTCTTTTCTTCAGAGGGATTTTTTTGTTTGTTTTTTATATTTTTTTTTATTCAGATATAAATTGCTTATTTACAGAAACAGAAAGCTTCAATATCACCATTTTTTTTAAAAATGTACTAATATACTTGGAGTAAACAAGATAGTATTTTTAGTCTGATAATTGTTAAGTTGTAAGGCTATGTATAAAATAGAAGTCTGTTGTTGCTCAGTCTAGCTACAAATAACAAAGTTGTGGGATGCATAAACTGCCAGTACAAATATACTTGGAGTAAACAAGATAGTATTTTTAGTCTGATAATTGTTAAGTTGTAAGGCTATGTATAAAATAGAAGTCTGTTGTTGCTCAGTCTAGCTACAAATAACAAAGTAGTTGGATGCATAAACTGCCAGGATGTCGTTTTTCATGCAGACTTGTCCTTGGAGACTTGATCAAGTACAGAGTAAACAATCAATCAACTCCCATTTTGTTCTTATCTCATCGCGTCTTAACCCTTTACCTAACATGAAAAGCAGACGACACTTGCAAACAAAATTCTTGAATAACTAATTTTTTTCATTTTTTGTCTCAAAAACATAGATTATGACCCCTCGTTGGAACGAGCTCGACGAGCTCATTCCAACGAGGGGTCATAATCTATGTTTTTGAGACAAAAAATGAAAAAAATAATGAAAATTAATTGGCGATTTTTGAGAATAGCGCTGGCCGGTTTTGGCCGTTACGTTGGGTAAAGGGTTAATGGACATAAGTTCCATATTCCTATAGTCTTTTAGTTGCTCAATGAAGCCCTGGTATGTTGGAAGAGTTTTTCCAGTTTTGCAGGAGTAGATATACTTTTTTAGAGGTTACAAGACGAATAATTACTATCAGTAATATTAGGTCGGGAGCTATTGCGCATGTTATTTGTTGCGCAATCCCATTCGGTCTGCCACTCAGATTTGATGTATTTATTGATATGTGGTTTAAAATCACCGAACAGAATTTTAAAATCAGTGAGAGGTGTGTGTAGGGACTGTATTGCTGCATTGTCTATCCTGGTGTTACCATAGATACCAACATGTCCAGGTAACCAGCAAAACATGATACCATTTTGGTCAGACATGAGAGTATTCAACTTCTCACTAAGTTCCAAAATGAGAGAGTCCTACAACTTGGAGTTGAGTAACGCTAACACATGGAGTTGAGTACCGCTAACACAGAGGAAAAAGAGTCGGAAATATGATCGACTCCCTTTCCTGTACAACCTCTATGTGTTTAAGTGCTAGTTGTAAAGCTTTTAATAGAACTTTTATTTGTTATTTTGATTGAGGTGATTTCGTCATCAGTAACAACGACTGATGATACTTTGTCATCGTCTTTAGATCCATCTGAATGGATCCGTTGACTTTATTTCTGCATATTTTTGTTTGAACAGTAGAGAATTTGTCTCAAATTTATTTGAGGAAGCAAGGTACAAAATAATGCTAGGTTTTCTAAGATACCAGAAATATGTGATTCACGATTCTCTTTTTTCAATCAGATTCAAGTGTAGGGGCTCCATGTGGCGGTTTAATTCTTTTTCCCAATGCAGGAATATGTTTCTGGTATCTGTGAAAACATTCAATATTCTAAGGGTCTGAGACACATTGATAAGCAGGGTTTTGTGCTGTTGGCAAATATTTTAGAAGCATATTGAGGTGATAGTGCAATCCCTCGCTTCCCAAGAGAAGCTTACCCTGCTTCAACGAGCATTTAATCTGTTGGTGATGTTCTGAATGCACCCGGCTAATTATAATACCGCTATTATGAATAGCATGGAGTGGTTTAAGGTATGACTTTCTTGCAGGACCGTAAACCACGCAGCCGCAATCTAATTTTGATCTAATTAGTGATCTATACAAATGGAGTAATGTCTTTTGGTCAGCACCACAATCAGTGCTATCGACTACCTAAAGGAGGTTAGTGCCTTTTTGCATCTCACTCCTAGTTGTTTTACATGAGAAGTGAAATTCAGTCTGTTGTCAAACAACAAACCTAGGAATTCCACTTCCGTAGCGAACTTTAATGGTCCTCCTATCTACTTTTAGCTCCAAATCGAGGCGATGTTTAAGACACTTACAAAAATGTATACACTTTGTCTTGGTCTTTCAGAACTTAAAACCATTTCTTTGGCTCATTTTTTAATTCTATTTAAGCATAGCTGATGTTTGCGCTCGACGACATTCGTGTTTTTGCTGCAGCAAATTAACAAATTATCAACATATAATGAAGAGTCTACCATATTTTCTACTGCGTCAGTGATGCTATTCACCTCACTGAGAAAAGGGTAACATATAAAATACTATCCCGAGGAACTCCCAATTCTTGTTCGTGGGGGTCAGTTAACGTAGACCCAACACGAATCCGAAACTCGCGGTCCTTTAAAAAATTTCTATAAAAAGAGGCATGCACCCTATACTTCTACGTTGTATAACATTCTTTTCCCATGTAAAGAAGATGGCGACAACATGTTCTCACCTGGCAAATGCATTTTTTATAAACGTTTCTAGTCAAATCAAATGATCAATAGTACGGCCTCTGAAATCACACTAAACATTCGCCAGAAGATTGTTCGGTTCCAGAAACCAGACATGGATCACCCTTTCCATGGTTTTACATTTTTGCTTTACGCCAAGAGTTATTTAACTCCGCCATAGAGAAATGATCATTGTAATCCTCTGAATTGCCAGAGGTAAATTTGATTTTTTGTTATTTCTGCTTTTTTAAATTTTCACGAATTCCAGATTACAATTTTCAGAAGACGAGCGTTTAGAAACAGTCGAGGCCAATTTGTTTGATATTTCGTTTTTTTTATATAATTAGTGTGTAGTTATCTTCTGGGTGATCTACAGTTGATTTCGTTTCTTTACATTTAATTTTTTTAATCATTTTTTTAAATTTTATTGATAGGTGTATGTTCGTAAAGTTTAGAAACCTAAGTTTCCCAGGAGGCTTTCTTTTTTTCTTTCTTTTTTTTTTAAAAAATCGAGTGGTATTGCCCGATTAATACGTAGTTTGTCTAAACTATCTGTTGTTGGTTTCTTATTAAATTCCCGTTCAGTGTTTTTGCGATCTTTTGTAGCCTACTTGCAATCTTTATCAAACTATGGTGTCATGAAACGTTTTGGATTTGCTGACGTTCTGGGGATGGCTGTGTTTGCAATGTCAAGCAATTCCCTAGAGAAATGTTCTATTTTGTAGGCACTTTCTACAATTTTTCTCGTGTGAGTCGTTCCGATCAACGCGATAAGCAAGTGTCCCAGTTTGTTTTTTTACTATTCAACCGAGGCACTCTCCCATCGTTCACCGGAACCACATTCTCCAACACAATTGGAAAGCTGTCACTGCGCACAAGGCCTCTTTGCCCGTCCAAGCATTAAAATCACATAGCAGAATAAATGGAGTTGGGAGTTGGAAATCAGTTGTTCAAGATAGGAGTTTATTTGGTGACATGTGAATTGAACATAATGTTACCGTCCTGTCTAAAGTTAGGCGTACCTCTACAGCCTGTAAATTTAATTGCAAAGATACAGAAATGTGAATAATGTCGTTTCAGACCAAGAGAGACGTTTCATGAGCCCGGGGAACAGTTTCATCTGCCCATCCGTTATACGAAGTATAATACTTGAAAACAGAATGATACTGAGCAGCAGGTTTCTTTAAAAGTTTTTCCCGCAGGCAAAAAGTAGCATATTTATATTTTTCACTAAGAAGGCTCAGTTCATTAAAATTCGTTTTCAAAAGTCGATAATTCTATTGTATTACATTGCGGTAGTGTTGTTAGCCATATTTATGTGGTGAATTTAGCCTGATAGGTTTCCTTGGTGCCTTTTTATTCTGTGTCCCTCTCCGAGGAGAACTCAGGTGCTTTTTGTTGGAAAAAAGTGGTGTTGGTGTAGTCATCAACATCCATTTCTTGCAATCCTTCAAACATGTTGTTCGTAAGAACATGTTTAAGATGTTCAGGTATTCTATTTGAGTTTAGCTTTTGCTGTTCTTTTTTCTTTGCTCCTTTGATCTCCGCTGTTTTTACTTCTCTGACTCTAAGATTTTGAGGATCTGATTTCGATTTAGTTTGATTATTTTCTGGTCTGATTTTCTTTCCTTTATTTTTATTTCGTCTGGTTTACGTTTATCGTGTTCTCTCTTCGGATTGGGTTTTTACTTTTCTTCTATTTGTGTTGAAGTAGTGGATGGTGTTTTGGTTGATTCAGGTTCAGTTTCGTGAGGTTGTGCAATGGTAAAATGCTCTGTCCAAGTTGGCAGAACACTGTCGTTTAACCAAGTATGTTGTGTCTTGCACACAATAGATTTAGTTGGAACTTTTGTGTTAAGTTTGTTGCAAATGTGGTTGATGAACTCATACAGGCATTGCTGTAACTATTTCTCTGGCTTCTTTAAAGGTTATCTGCTTTTTCATGTTTAATTTTCTGTATTAAGTTTCTCTTTTGTCCACACAGAGCAATCCTTAGAAGATAAAGTATGATTGCCCCGGCAGTTACAGCATTTAACGACGTTATTACATGGCTCCTGATGTTGTTGGCCACATTTATAACATGTTTCTTTTCCCCTGCATCTATTTTGTCCATGTCCATATTTTGACAACTGAAGCGTGGAAGGGGATTTGGAATATATAAATCCACTTTGATGTTCATGTAACCGACCTGGATAGATTTCGGTGGTTGTACAGTTTTGTAAGTAAATATAAAGGTGTTTGTCTTTATTGTGGTTTAAGCTTTTCGTATTTCAATTCTTTCCACATCACTTACTCCCTGTGGTTTTAACTCCGCTTTTATCTCGAGTTTATCTACTCCAAACAGCTCTATTGTTCGTACTACGCATTTGCTACTGTTGAGTGTTCTGTGGAGGAAGGGGGGGAGGTCTCATTAACTTTTATATCTACTAGTTTTGTCATTTGTAATAGATTTTTTGCCTGGGTTTCTATATTGCATTCTATCAATAGCCCCCTCCCCCCCCCCCCCAGAACGTATTTGTTTTACACTTTTGACAGTGCTTGCTTTCCCTTCGATAGCCTTCCCCAGTTCGCCAACAGAAAAAGGTTTACGCTTGTTGCTTGTTCCCCTTCTTCGTCGGAGTATCTAATTACAAATTTTTAGGCCTGTTCAATGTCAGAGTTTGAATATCCTCGTTTTTGGTATCCATGTTAGGTAGTATTTTAAAATCCTCCTGTTCGTGGCTCACAATCTTACTCTGAGCCCACCCGAGAGAGAGGGGGGGGGGGGATCGTCGCGGAATTCCCGCATACAACACCAAGAGTACTTGAACAGTATACTCGACCAGGACGATACAAAAGCATATCGCGGACCACCTGACACGTCGAGTGTGAGTAGTGCCTAGGCTTTAGAATTATTTTGCGACAACGGAACATCATTTTGCGGAGTTGGCTAGGAATCCTATTTACGGAATCCCTTTTTTGGAATCCCTTTTTGGGAAACGCCTATGGCTATCGAAACCCTTTTTTTCTGAAATGAGGCTAAGAGTCGTATATTCGAGTCACTCGAACGAGCAATTGCTCTATATCTCATTTGCTCGATGGGATTCGAGTCGTTCGAGCAGTATGTGCGAGTCACGCGAGGTAAAACGGAATCCCACTTATGGCATCCCTTTTTGGAATCCCTATAGAATCCCTTTTTAGGGTATGTCTGTAGCTACAAAATCCCTTTTTCTGAAATGAGGCTAAGAGCCGTATGTCGAGTCACTCGATCGAGCAATTACTCTAAAGCTCATTTGCTCGATGGGCTTCGAGTCATTCGAGCAATGACTTTTCAGTAACTGCTCGATAGCTAATTGGGAGAATTTGGAATAGGTATGTCTTGGGGTGGCCCAGAAGGCTGGGCCAAAAGAAGTAATAGTATCCTTAGATAAGTATCCTACAAAAAATATCCTCAAATAATACTATACCAGGCCATAGGTACCCTCAAATACCGAAATGAGTCGACGGGCAGTATGTCGAGTCACTCGATCGAGCAATTACTCTAAAGCTCATTTGCTCGATGGGCTTCGAGTCGTTCGAGCAATGACTTCAGTAACAACTCGATAGCTTATTGGCTTTGGGAATGATATTGGCTTTCGATATACACAAGGGAGATAACTCTGCATACAGATAATGGGAAATCAAGCAATTTGATTGGTTAGTTAGCGCCAGTAAAGTGAACTGCTTGGGTGATCTAGATAAATGAAACAACAAGAGTACTCGAAATAGGGCCAGAACTAACAAGAACAGACCAGAAAAGCTAAATATAGTAATAATAAGTAAAGCTGTTCCAGCTTACATGCTCTTCTACTCTACCGGAGTATACTTTTCAGGGCAAAGGAACATGCCCAGGTAGACGAAAACTATTGCATAGATAGATAGAAGCAGAGAATTCTGAAAGAATTCGAAATAGTAAAACTTGTCGGGTTTATTTGGGTAATTCGATTTACTCCGATTCAATCGAACACACCCTCCTGACATACCCCTGTGCTACAAGAAGGTTTTAGGTCACATGGGAACCACGTGCTACCACAGAAACCAAGATGGCAGCTTCCAGTATACAAAATGGCCGATGGAAACACTTATCACCCTAACAACACGCGGTGCGCATGCGCACTCACATCACGTATCACAATGAGGATGACGTCACAAGATGGCCGCTCACACGGGTTACCATGACAACACAACATGGCGCCACTAGGTCACGTGACTATGACGTCACATGAGATCCGGCATGAGATCCTGCCAATAGGGCACGTTTACCACATTTCCTACTACTTACAACCAACTCTGACAGCGCAATGAAAAGAGCCTGTTAAAAGATTTCCGAAACTCACAAAAAGTCCGTATACATGGGCAATAGCAAAATTTAGGTGAAAGAAATAACTGATTGAATTGATGTCCTCCCAATCCCTCCCCACCCCCGCACCCCCACCCCTCGACGTGGTGCTCTTTTTCGGGGCTCCCAATTTGTCCTATATGACCATCCGTCTATGTCTGAAGTTAGGGCCAAAACAGTGCACTGGACGGGTATCCCCCACTGTTTGTCCTCAGCTGCCAAGATTTTTTCCTCCAGGGCCCCCAAACGTACCTCACGGGAGAATAAGGCGTCCTTCTTTCTCTAACCAGGCTTAGGACCGACCATGGCGACGTCTTCACCCCCTTTAGTTTCATCCCTCATTGGGGAACCACTCACGTCAATGTAACAGTGCGTTATCCTGGGGATCTCTACGAAATCTTTATTTATTGAAACACCGACTACCATCAGAACCTGATTTTAGATAGGATAATTCGGTTTGGTTTGAACAGCAAGGCTCCCAGCCTCATTACATATAACAAATCAAGTACAGGTCGTGTGAATGCACTATTAAATATATAATCTCTCACAGGATAGTAAAATACTGACGTATAAACTTCGCGACAGAGAAGAGTTACTTTCTCCAACTCAGAAACATGTACGGAACGTAAAACTTAACACATATCTTTTTTATCACGTAATCACCATCAAATAGCTCATTGTGGAAATATCGTTCACAAGACGTCCATTACATGCGTGACTTCAGAAGTCGACTTCGTAACATTACGATCAGCAGTCGACAAAAAACATCCCTGAATGACAGAAAATTTTCATTTTTCGTCTCGAAAACATAGCTTACGCCCCTTTATTGAAACGGGATCGTCGAGCTCGTTCCAATGAGGTTCCATAAGTTATGTTTTGGGGGCGAAATTTTTTTAAAAATAATAAAATTTGGTTGTGATATTTTTTTGTAAACAGCGCTGGGCAGTTTTAGTTACGTTAGATAAAAGAATTACACACATTACGTGATCAAAACAAATCTCAAGTTCTTCAAGATTTGGCATAGAAGTTCTACACTTCGTTAATAAAATCGATCTGAGCCTCAGTAAACTTCAGCTCAAGTCAATTTTAAGTGAATTCGGTTCAGAAATTTCATATCAAATTTTGACTCATTCGAAATTTTCTAGATCTGTTTATAATTTTTTGTAATTGAATTGCATTTTGGACGCATATTTGTACCATAAATATCCCGTCTGAATGAAAGGTTCCCTGCTCCACTAACACTTATGATGATTCCGTGACTTCAAGTCTGTCATTAATTTTTTTTATTTACTGGAAATAATAATAGTTGTGATGGGATTTTCTTACCGTGAAGTGTTTATTCTACCAACGACAATAACACTCATTTGGATAAAAGCAAAAAGATGAGATATCTGAATGTCGCGCTTGATTGACGCAAATCCTTCTATTACCGTATTGACGTGAGGAAATAGGGATAGAATTAGAATTATTCCAACTCCATGATCTTTCCAAATTGTAATTGAGTTTAGATTCCCGCTTCAGCAATCAGAAAGAAAACAGCACCATCATGACGGGTTTAACGTTTTGAGGGTAGTTTTATATTTTCCAATATGTCAAGAGAAGCCGGATTGTGGAGTATTTTAGCTCCCTTTTTAACTGATAACATATTGAAATGAACCGGCAGAATCATTATTCAAATTCCAAACCTTGTTTTTGTTGTTATAAACCTAAAAACTGCTTCCGGTTTAAATTTACTGTTATGAAGTAAGGACCCACTACCTCTATCCTCCTAGTGGGACAAGAGCGCCCTTTTGAGCTCAAATGATTAACAGTAATTAGGAGTCCGATGTCTCAGCCCAAAAATAGTAAAAAAGGTCAGAACATATAAATACAATGTTTATGCTCAAGCAGTCATGTACAACATATCTTCCCCTGAGCTCCAATGTGTTCTATGTGCCTACTGGCACATAGAACACATTGGAACTCAGAGGACGATATGGTCAGGTCTGTCTAACATGTATCGTTAGAAGCCAAATGGTTGAAGAGTCTTTATCTCGATCGATATGTATTATCGTACAAATGCTGCCCAAAAGAATCCTGTCTAAACGTATCGAGATAACACTTCAGTTTTACACTGAATGACAGAGTTAACAATACTTAGGCAATAGTTGGATATTATTGCAACAATTTGGCAACCTCAGATAATTAACTCCTGACGTAATATATTTCGACTATCGATTTTAGGCGACTATTGATGTGCTTTGGTCTAGTTGTAAAATCCAGGCAAACTTATTAGTCCAAGATCTACGGGACATTCAGTTTCTTGTCTGGGGCCAAAACGTTTATCTTTTTTGGGGTGGGGGGGGGGGGGTCAAGCAATACATCAGCACTGGGAGCAGTGAGGGTGAAACTTGGATGGATAAGGCTCCAGGACAGAATAAATTTTCAAGATTCCAACAAACTGACTTCGAAAACCCAAAACCTCGAACTTTTACAACATTCTCTCTTTCCATACCCTACTGTATGATTTGTTAACATCCAAAAATGCCACAAACATCATTTTCTGACTCTGGCAACCTTCCGGTTGTATTGTTGCAAAATGCAAACGTGCAAATCCAGTTGCGCTGACGTGGAAATGCGATTACCTCTGGTTCATACACTTGGCACCCTCAGGAAAGTGGATGACTCCTTGAAATGGTTGTTACGCCTGCAAGTGGTTTGGAAGTACAGACGTCCCAGACGATGTATGCGGTCACATTGATATTGCAGTCGCAACTCAGAAGGAAGATGAAGGTGCGCATGAATGTTATTCGCCTTATTGCAAATCGGAAAGTAATCGTGAATGAGCTGGCCAAAGAAAGATCAGTAAAGCGGAAACATAACTCATTCTCGAAACTATCTTCACATAGTATCAGTAAACTAAAACAAAGGTCATTGATAGGTGAATATTTGTTAGCAATTGTGAACATAAGATCATTCACAATTTTTAAAAACGAAAATGAATTACTATTTGGAATGATTAACCCTTTACCAAACGTAACGGCCAAAATTGACCAGCGCTATTCTCAAAAATCGCCAATTAATATTCATTATTTTTTTTCATTTTTTGTCTCAAAAACATAGGTTATGACCCCTCATTGGAACGAGCTCTTTCCAATGAAGGGTCATAACCTATGTTTTGAGTCAAAAAATGAAAAAAATTAGTTATTCAAGAATTTTTTTTTTGCAAGTGTCGTCTGCTTTTCATGTTAGATAAAGGTTTAAATGATTTTTTGCATTTTGGATATTAGAATAAATGTGAGGATAAATATAATAACATGCACAATAGATACACAGTTATGGCAACCTTCATCGTGGGAAATCACATAGAAATGGTTGTTTCAAATTACAGAAACAATTAACTAAGGTTTGTGTTAAAAATCTAAACAGAGGTGGACCTTTTTTGTTTAGGAAATACTGTTCGAAACTACAAAATTTAGTATTTGATATTTATGGAGAATGTCTCTATTACCGAATACATCGGAGTATATCTATGATATTTATATAATTATGTTTGTATTTGTCCTCCTCACCTTTATTTGACACCCTACATATTTGGATAAACCTTCATTGGGTGAGTGCGTGCAGTGAAAACAATATTTGATACTTTTCTTCAAAAGTTTATAGAAAACAAGCAAAACACATTTTTCACCCAAAATGCAGAGGCTTTGGCAATTAAGAAATGGCATTTCAGAATTAGCATAAACTTCTTATCTAAAAACAGCTCAACAAATACACTGAACGACACACGCGTGTGAATGGATTAATCGATATGGCACGAGTGCCAGCGCTGAAGGACAAAAACGAGAGGCCGAATGCCTCGAGTTTTATGCTTTCGCGACGGCACAAGCGTGTGTCGTTCTGTGTTTATTACACGCCTTCACGTATATAAAAATAATTATTAGAAAGACACTCAGCAATTCATTTGACAACTATCATCAAAAAGAATACTTTATTGCCAACCAAATTTGCGTGGGGAACCCATGTTACTATTTCGTCCCCTGAGTTCCAGTGTGTTCTTCTTAAGGAGTAGTGCATGGCTTGGAGTTGACTACGACCATATAGTGCCCAGTGAAGTGGTGTAGTTCCCGACGCGAAGCGGAGGGAACTACACCACCTCACTGGGCACTATATGGGCGTAGTCAACGACAATCCATGCACTAGTCCTTATATTATATCGAACAACCTGAAAATGCAAATTAACAAAATAATCTACAATCCACATTGTAAACATGTAATGATGTTTTTATTTTAAACAATAAAGGAGAAATGAGAATAATGTGTGGATATTGATAATTGTTCGACACAATGATACTGTTCCTCGCTTCTGCCAATGTCTCACTACGGGTTCTACGGGTAGATCACGACTCGTCTTCGACTCGTCGTGATCGGCCCTTAGAACCCGGAGCTCGACTCGGATACATATTTTGTACATCCACATAATGGTAATAATCTCTATTTATCGGAACGTATCACCTCGGAAAACTTTGCGGCTATTCTTGCGACCCTAAAAAACGAAGTGTATATTTTTAATGTAAATCGAATTGTCTAATTGGTGGCCGGGATTTTGTGCCACCATTTTGGATAAATCGTTGCTTTGTACGTTTTTATAACCAGAAAATGCATATAGTGCCCGTGCTAAAAATAGAAAACATATAGTGCCCGCATGTAGTGATCCTTCAGCTCTGTGCTGGACAACTACACGAAATAGGATATCACCTTTCAGCCAAAAAGAATGCAAGGAAGTCACGTGAGGTATAATATTAGCACACAGAGCACATTGGAACTCAGGGAACGATTTTCAGCTATCTCTTGCGATTCAAATTGTAATTGCGTTGCATGATTTGTAGAAAATTAACATTTACCCAGTTTCTATATGTGGATGGTATAGTGGCGCTGTGTACTAGGGCACACTACACGTTGATGGTGCACTTGCCTTCAACAGCTGCTAACTCTGCTTGTGCACGGTTAGTAAGTTGGAGAGTCTAGAAGTCTGCTTGTGCACGGTTAGTAAGTTGGAGAGTCTAGAAGTTGCTCGACGTTGCTCATTGGTTCTATCCGAGGACTCATGCTTCCACAACCTGTATAGAATTGTCCGACACGATGTGTTCCTGGTTGTAGAAAGTCCCGCTAAACCCAATAAACAAACAAAGAATAATCTATGGGAACACAAAGCGGTTGAACTATTTTTAGGCGAACGAAACTATCTGCGCATGCCTGTTTGGCAGAATAAAATGTTGACTGTAACGTCACTTATGCATACTGAATTTACTGTCTTTGTTAAACTGAAAAGCGAAATAGATTTTCAGGGAGCATTCGCGATGAATTGTTCCTCTAATTGCATACCTAACATTCATTCTATCTATTTTCTCGTAGAGCTTTGCACTGTTGCGCTTCGAATTGATAGAAAAGGGTGACTGATTATCACCGCTTCATTCAATCTATTGATTCAACATTTGAAGTTTTTTCCTGGTTCCTAATCTTTATTTCATGTCAACGAAATGAGAAAAAGATGTAAGGACAAATCAGTTCAATGCCTGGTTTAAACGGAAAGGTGTGTGTAAATCGATTTTACTCAAAATGAAGTTTAATATTTATTACACGCAGAAGCACAGTCACACAAGAGCCAGCCATTTCCATTAAGCACACAAGCTGAACAACTGCTATATGGTTCCTATTATTTACTGAGCAGAATCCAAACTCCCAGGAGCTCACTCCACGTACAAATATGCAAAACACATATTTGAAAGACGTGTAATGCATTTGATGAGTTTTGTTCTTCCGGATACGGGAAACACTCAGGTAGATCTGACAGCTACAGAAAAATATTGAACAAGAATGGCTTTGTTTGAGCACGATTACTATGTTGCTGTTCATTTATGTCCGAAGTGTACTTTCCTAACGGTGATAGAGCTGAATGTGACGTGTCTGTACAGAACTTGTCACCAATACAAATATATTATGAAGAGACTAGCTACACTTTTTGAGACGATGAATTATTTCGCGAGTGAAGACGGAAAATAAGATATTTCCAAGACTACCAGAGAAATTTAAACAAGTGAAATAATTTCGGTATCCGCTCAAAAATTGTAGATTTTTTTATATGCGTTTATATGCGTTTGACGTCAACTCTTTTAAGTGACGATTTGAAGAAAAACATCGTTTAGGGACTTGTCCCTGCAGTTTGAAAAATAGCGATATGATCACCGTAAATATTAGTGCCGTACTTTCATTAATAATTCATTGTGAAATAAAGAAAAGTGAACGAAAACTGTATCGGAGATTTTTTGTTGAAGCATTTTTTTTTTCAAAGCGCGAAATCCTAATGTGTTGTGGGGAGAAAAGCAGACAGAAGTAACGTGTTTTATATATCAGAGAAGGTGTAACCTTATCTTTTCACAAGTGAACATATGATTTTCATCTTCACTGATACCCCCCCCCCCCCCCCCCCCCACCCACACACACACACACATTTTATGGCATGCTATGGGAAAGCGTATAATTAACCCTTTACCTAACGTAACGGCCAAAACCGGCCAGCGCTGTTCTCAAAAATCGCCAATTAATTTTCATTATTTTTTTCATTTTTTGTCTCAAAAACATAGGTTATGACCCCTCGTTGGAACGAGCTCGTCGAGCTCGTTCCAACGAGGGGTCATAACCTCATTTTTTGAGACAAAAAATGAAAAAAATTAGTTATTCAAGAATTATTTTTGCAAGTGTCGTCTGCTTTTCAGGTTAGGTAAAGGGTTAAAACGAAATATAATCCATATATAATCCAAGTCACTCAAACTAGAATAAATAGATGTTAGACAAAATAGTTTGGAAAGTAACATGTTTCATGTTCCATTCACAAGTCACCATATAACCTTGTATGTTCACTAGTGAAGATTTATATGTTTTCACCGATATTTCCCCTATTTTATGGTCTGCTGTGGGAAAGCATACACTAAATCGACATTATAACCCAATTCACCAAGTGGTGTTTTTTCACGCCTGAATCCATCTGCACGATTTATATCTCGGTTAGTTTAAACAATATTTATTCATGAATTATAATATAATACATACAGGTAAATGATAATTACATAATGTTCATGGAGACTTGTGATACAGGTGTATGCATAAAGGTAGTTCAACATAGTTGATGTACAAGTTATATGGGTGGGATTCAGCAGTAAGTGAGTATCTCATTATTCACTTTATAAAATATACAATAGTCTGTTTGGCCCATTTTAATATCTCGCGTGGGTTAAGGGTGGAATTTTACTATCCAGTAAGCATCTGGAACATGATTATATTAACCCTTTACCCAACGTAACGTCTCGTATCTCAGGTTTGGGTTATCGGATCTCAACGAAATTTGGAATGAAGATTGTTTATGGGAAAGGCTTCCAAAATGAGTCTCTAATAATGTTTCTTACATTTCATTTTCTAGACTTATCCCCTCTTTTAACTTTGGGAATTCGTTGTATGCCTCGAATGGTAGCCATTTTTGTATGTTCGCCTCGTATCTCGGGTCTGGGTTTTCGGATCTCAATGAAATTTGGAATGAAGATTGTTTATGGGAAAGGATTCCAAAATGAGTCTCTAATAATATTTCTTACATTTCATTTTCTAGACTTATCCCCTCTTTTAACTTTGGGAATTCGTTGTTTGCCTCGAATGGTAGCCATTTTTGTATGTTCGCCTCGTATCTCGGGTTTGGGTTTTCGGATCTCAATGAAATTTGGAATGAAGATTGTTGATGGGAAAGGCTTTCACAGTATCGTGGTTTATTTGTTCTCTTGTGATTGTTTGGCGTTATGCATCGTGTGAGTATACACTGGGGCAGTGGTCCAACTCTTATTTCAGTGACATTATTTTCTTATATTTTTTAATATTATTTTTCTAATTGTTTTCAAAATATTTCAACAAACCTATATCATGTGATCTCTCATTGGATCGCGCTATCAGTACAGTACCAGTGACAATACATGCTCGGAAGAAAATTTGTATTTCTTTGTCAATCAAATGAGGGGTCATCTGACGTGGTTTTGTTAACATTTTGGGTAAAAAAATTCAACTGCTCAATTTGTAAATTACATGAGCGTATGTGGCCGA
The DNA here is from genome assembly GCA_031216915.1 of Pictodentalium vernedei. Taxonomy (NCBI): domain Eukaryota; kingdom Metazoa; phylum Mollusca; class Scaphopoda; order Dentaliida; family Dentaliidae; genus Pictodentalium; species Pictodentalium vernedei. The sequence continues at coordinate 316,689,482 of CM062294.1, forward strand.
TTCGTTAGGCAAAGTGTATAAAAGTGCGAAATGTCAATTTATTCCCCAAGATACTCTCTATATTAGATGCCTTATTCGATTTTGCAGTACGATAAACTGCTCACTACACGATTGTTGTGAGGCTTAATTTTAGTAGCGAGTAAATAAAATGAAGCACATGAGATGACTGTGGGGGGAAATTCTATTTGGATCGCAAAGCAATGCAAGTTTTCTTCCGTATTGTCCATGGTACAGTACCGATAGTTTATCTGTTTATTACCCTTTTAACCCTTTACCTAACGTGAAAAGCAGACGACATTTGCAAAAAAAATTCTTGAATAACTAATTTTTTTCATTTTTTGTCTCAAAAACATAGGTTATGACCCCTCGTTGGAACGAGCTCGACGAGCTCGTTCCAACGAGGGGTCATAACCTATGTTTTTGAGACAAAAAATGAAAAAAATAGTGAAAATTAATTGGCGATTTTTGAGAATAGCGCTGGCCGGTTTTGGCCGTTACGTTGGGTAAAGGGTTAAAATTATACAAGCTTCCTGATTGGCGAGTAACCAATGCATCCAGCACGGTACATTTAACTCCAACGGGGTATACAAAGTTCAGCGGGGTGTATGAGAACACCACGTGACAGCTAAAAGGGGTGTTCAGACATTCTATGGTACACTTCACTTTCACACATCGCCTTAAACATTTCCGTCAGTATTAATAAACATTCAGACTCACAAACAAAATGAGAATGATATTGTTTCATAAGAATAAATTCGTCACTGGAATACCGTTTGGGAATTATATAATAACAAACTCGACTTGCTGAAGGGGCAGGGTAACAAATTCCTCACCCGATGTTTCAGCAGGGTGTACAGGACTGTACTACCCTTCTGAGATTTATTATTTCCTTCGGCTTTTAGCCTCAGAAAATACGGATCTCAAAAGGGTAGTACAGTCCTGTACACACTGCTGAAACATCGTGTAACTAATATGATTGTAGTTTTATTACATTTTCTCTAGCCAGGGTCACATCGTGAAGGGCAGTTTACGGGTGGAAAAGGGTAGGAACCTGGAGAGAATCAAAGGGCATGGACAATGGACAACTAAATGTCAATGTTTCATCCAAACTCTCGTATAAAGCAACCTGAATTCAATTCGCACCACTGCGAAATGATCCTGTCATTGAAAGTTACCAATCTCCTGGCATCATGCATACGTGTGTATTATTACCACCCACAGATTACATAATGTATAGTCTTGAGTCATACCGCGCCAGGATTGGTACATTCAATACTGTAGTTCATGCTCGCGGCCTTAAAAGAAGACTAACAAAACACCAGTCCCTTTGTGCTCTTGTGTATCTTTACATGTGGTCTATTCGTATTAAGGTCCAGATCAGCATTACTGTAACATCAGCCCTGTTTCATCTTTTATTCAACAAATTTATCCTACGCTGCCAATGCAGTAATGATCTTTGTACGAATGTTGAAAGACCCAATCTCCCACCGACACTTAATGTACCATATACAATGCCAACTTCCTCAGCCATCTGTTATTTTATATATTTTATGACTTTGGTATTGGCTGTGGTCTTGTTATTGTCCGGAGACATTGAATCAAACCCTGGACCAGACTCTGTGTACAGAGAAAATAACCATGATGCATTAAAAATCTTTCACCTGAACATCCAAAGCCTGAAGCCTAAAGTAGACATTGTTCAATATGAATCATCCTTCCATGATATCTTAGCATTTACTGAGACATGGCTTCAATGCTCGGACCCAACATCAGATATTATGATCCATGGCTTCCAAGAACCTGTACGATTTAACCGTTTGTCGAGGGGAGGGGGTGTTGCCGTCTACGTGAAAGACGGCTTGTGCTTTCGGCATAGAACTGATCTTGAGGTGAATGACATTGAATGCATCTGGGCTGAAGTGTTCATGACCCATGGTACGTCACTGCTGCTAGGAGTATTTTACCGCCCACCCAGTAGTCCCTCAGATGTCTGGGATAAAATTACGGCATCTATTGACAAAGCCAAAGATACCTTAATTTCAGACATAGTTATTACTGGTGACTTCAACGACAACCAATATGGTTCTCCCAATGGTTGCTTCCGGGAACTAAGTAATTATTTCAATCTTAGACAGCTTGTGGAAGAACCAACATGCTTTACCGAATCATCTGCAACTCTGATCGACCTATTTGCGGTTAGTAATACTGTACATGTACTGGAATGTGAAGCCCTAGAACCACTTGTACCTGACATGACTCGCTATCATTGTCCAATTTATATTGCCATTGAATTCAAGAAAGAAAAGCCTAAAAACTTTAAGAGACGCATATGGTTGTATGCAGAGGGAAACTTTGATGGTCTGAACACTGCATACAATAACGTAGACTGGGAAAGACTGCTTGCTCATTCGTGCCTGGACACTGTAGTATCCACCTTCACCGATCAATTACTCGAAACGGCATCTAAATTTATTCCCAACAAATTGATAACCTCTAGGGCTAACCAGCCTAAATGGATGCATAATCAAATTCGATTATTAATAAGGCAAAGAACACGTTTATACCGTAGAGCAAAGCGTTCTGGCCAACTGCAAGACTGGGCGAGATATAAGCATAAACGAAATGAAGTCGTATCAGCTGTTAGGAAAGCCAAATCTACATATATATCAAAAGTCCAATCAGAACTAAGTTGTCCGGATACACCATCGTCAGTGTGGTGGAAAACATTAAAAACATTTATCTGTAAAAATATCCATGGAATCCCGACTATAAGTCACCTCAACAAACTCTATTCAACTAATCTAGAAAAGGCGGAAGTGTTCAATGATTACTTCTGTTCCATTTCGACATTGGATGACACTAATGCATCCTTGCCAGATTCACCCCTGCCTACCCTACAATCGCTTGACAAAATAACACTTGAAAGCAAGGAAGTGTACGAAGCAATCAAGAGTATTAAGGTATCGAAGGCGTCTGGTCCTGACCTAATAAGTCCCAGACTTTTAAAAGAATGTAAAGACTCATTGTGTGACCCACTTACGGCCCTCTTCAATAGGTTATTAGATAACTGTTACTTTCCAAATTTATGGAAAAAAGCCAATGTGACACCGGTGCTGAAAAAGAATCCGTCTAATGTAGTTACTAACTATCGGCCAATATCTTTGCTTAGCTGTACTGGTAAACTACTTGAAAAATGTATCTTCAAACGATTATGGCATTTCTTATGTGATAACAACATACTAAGCCAGTTTCAGTCTGGTTTTACTCCAGGTGACTCTACGGTTCTACAACTGACAGACCTCTATGATGAATTCTGTCACGCTCTTGACGAAGGAAAAGAAGTAAGGGTCGTCTTTTGTGATGTTAGTAAGGCATTTGATAAAGTTTGGCATGTTGGTCTTATTCACAAGCTCGAGAGAATAGGAATATCTGGTGACTTGCTTTGTTTCCTAAAATCATACCTTTCTGATCGGTACCAGCGCGTCCTTGTAGCCTCTGAGGCATCTCCTTGGAAACCAATAACGTCTGGTGTTCCACAGGGTTCTATCCTTGGTCCCCTGTTATTCCTGATTTACATCAACGATATTACTGTAAACCTACTTAGCAGCATACGTTTATTTGCAGATGATACATCCCTTTATCTTATAATTGAGAATCCTGACCAAGGTGCCATCATACTCAATCGTGATTTAGCCACAATTGAACATTGGGCTAAAACTTGGCTCCTTGAGTTCAACCCCCATAAAACGGAAACCATGATCATATCACGTAAAAGTAACGTTCCAGTGCACCCACCAATATATTTAAGCGGAACTCAAATCTCGGAGGTGTGTAGCCACAAGCATCTGGGTGTAATTTTGAATAAAGGTTGTACATGGAACGACCACATCAATGATATGTGCGCTAAAGCCTGGACACGTATTGACTTGCTCAGGGCCCATAAGTTTACACTTGACCGGAAAGTCCTTGAAAAGATATACTTCGCATTTATCCGACCTCTTTTAGAATACGCTGACTCTGTCTGGGACAACTGCTCAGCAACTCAAGCTGCTGACCTGGAGAAAATACAAGTAGCTGCAGCAAGAATAGTCACTGGCGCCACTGTGAGCTGCAGAAAAGAACTTCTCTACACAGAAACTCAATGGGATTCACTGGAAGAAAGACGCCGAAAGCACAAGCTTATCCAATTTTTTAAGATGTATCATAAATTAACGCCTCCATATATCTCCAACAAGGTGCCACCAATTATCTCATCTATCACCCAAAACCACAATCTGCGATCGGAAAATAACCACCGTGTTCCTTTTTGCCACACCAATTTATATAAGTCCTCGTTTATCCCGCAAGTTACCGACCAGTGGAATGGAATACCCCCCTCAGTAAGAGAAAATTGTTCCCTCATAAACTTCAAGACGTTTATAAATAGTGCGAACCTGCGACCACCAATTTTCTACTATGGCGCCAAATCTCGTGCTGCCCAGATTTATCATTGCAGGTTACGCCTGCATTGCAGTAATATCAACGCCCACTTATACGATAACCATCTCTCACCATCTCCACGTTGCCAGTGTGGGGATCTTGAAAATACTGAACACTTTCTTATGCACTGCCCAATCTATGACGATGCTCGTGATTCCACAATCAATACATTGCCATTTACTTTTGAGCTCTCAACACTTTTATTTGGATCCGAACATTTGAATAACAATGAAAACCTTCTTGTCTTCAGAGCTGTGCAGGACTTCATCATGGTGAGTGGACGTTTTAATACGTAACAGTGAGCCTAAAGACATTTTTGTATTATTTGCCACACATATGGGCCACCGTTACCGATTTGTTCATTGAGGCTGCCCTATTGAATATTCTGTGATAGCCAACATTGAATTCAGGTTGTTTCCCCATTTCCTAGTTAACCCTTTACCCAATGTAACGGTCAGTGTTATCCAAGAAAATCACCATTTAACCCACTTTATATTTTCAGTTTTCGTCTCGGGAACATGGCTAGTGACCCCTCAATGGAACGAGTTCGATGAGCTCGTTCCGGTGAGGGGTCATGGGCTGTGCTTTTGAGACGGACATTGAACATTTCTAGTTATTCAAAAATTATTCTTCAAGCGTCGTCTTCTACACGTGTTGGGAAAGGGGTTAAGTTCCTTGTCCCTTTTTATTCTTCTATTCTCTCTATTACTCTCCTTACTCTCTCTATTTCTCATGTTTAAACAATATTTTACTTGGTGTTTCCAGCTACCTTTAAACTTCGTCAGTCTTCCCAAGGAGACAGCTTATACAAGCTAAAAGCTTAATGCTGAATCCTTCCAACAAATCTCGTTCTTGACACATAACTTTAATGCATATCATTGTATTACGTATTCTGTGTAACAACCATCTTGTAGATAATGATATGTATGTATCATATTTTCTCATGAATAAATATTGTTTAAACTAAATGTCAATGTCATACTTCAACCTACGAACCGAACACATGCTGGGATGGCACTCAGTTAGCATTTGTTGGAGGTATGTGTACGATGAAGGTTTTATATGCCGACTCTTCGAGTTTTAAATATTGCACCTTATTGCAACCGTATATATTGCCAGTTCCAATGAGAGCTTGTTCCAATGAGGGGTGACATGATATGGTTTTGTTGAAATTGTTTGAAAAATAATATTTTTTAAGCTGCTCAATTTGTATATTACGTGGGCAGATGCAGCCGATTTGTGAGGTAAAGTGATATTATTCATTCGGGACTACCCTTAAAAAACTCGAGACATCTTGAAAATGAAATTGTGGATAAATAAATAATGACGATAAAATATTTGTGTAATTACACCGGTATTCAGTCTGTTCTGGTTTGAATACCGGTATGTATTGGGTTATCGATACACCGTGCAACCCTGCATATCTGGGAATTTTTTTAGGCCAACCTTTCTCCAGAAAACAATTATCTCTGAAATCTGAACATATTTCTCTCTCTCTCTCTCTCTCTCTCTCTCTCTCTCTCTCTCTCTCTCTCTCTCTCTCTCTCTCTCTCTCTCTCACACACACACACACATGGGAAAAAAGCACGGATTATTATGAGCAATGTATATCTGGGATTTTTTAGGCCAACCTTTCTCCAGAAAACAATTATCTCTGAGCATATTTCTCTCTCTCTCTCTCTCTCTCTCTCTCTCTCTCTCTCTCTCTCTCTCTCCCCCCCCCCCCCTCTCTCTCTCTCTCCTGAGAAAAAAGGCACGAACTATTATGAGCAATGTTTTTGTTGTGAAATTCACTTTTCAATGTTGACAGGCTGTTGTTGTTATCAAGCAGATTGTTGGAAAGAACCCTGAAACTCCTTTCCAATAGCGTGCCACCTAAGAGTACATCATCAGGTTAATAAAAGAAATGCCAGGAATGACCTGTCATATTCTGGGCCCATCACTTCCTCCCTGGCAAAAATCAGTTATGGAATCTATCGGTCTGGGCAAACGTTAAATTGTCTGAAGCGACCACAAACATGGCATCTAGAACTTTTGGAGGTCTTGTGATGTCTTTAATGATTTAAGTACAGAAATTAAGATTTTATTTGTGTTTGACATTATTTTATAGCTTTTGAATACGATAACCATGGAAAATGGATATTATTGGTAAAAGAGGAAATTGTTCAATATGCCAAAAAGTTGACGGAGCGAACTGGCATGGGTTCAATATCGAGTATGAGACTCATTTCTCTTAATTACAGCTTGACAACGCCTTCTTATGCCCCCAAACAGGTTCCTGTTGGTCCTTTGTGGAATGTTGCTCCATTCTTGGACCAGCATAGCACCAAGCTCCTGGACACTTCTTGGCTAGACTGGATAGGCGGAAATTGCAAGCTGCAACTCATTCCAGACATGTTCGATTGGATTGAGGTCAGGGGATCTTGCTGGCCAGTCCATACGCTCAATCCCCTCCCTCTGTCGGTACTCCCCGACATCATGGGCAACATGAGGACGGGCATTATCGTCCATCAGAATGAATCTATCACTCACTGAACCTGCATACAATCTGACATGGACAATCAGGATCTCATCAATATACCGCTGTGCAGTCAACGCACCACGCTCAAGGACACAGAGCTCTGTAGTCCATCCCAGCTGATGCCGCCCCAGACCATGTTTGACCCGCCACCATAGTGGTCATGCTCAGCAATGTTGGCTGCATGGAATTGCTCTCCTGGTCTTCTCCACACCCTAGAACGCCTATCTGTTTGGTCTAGGCAGTACCTCGAATCATCTGTAAAAAAGGACAGGTCGCCAATCTTCTCTGGTCAATCCAACGTGGTCCATGGCCCATTCGTATCGTGCCTGTTGGTAGTTCTGGGACAGCGGAATGCGATGGTCTTCTGGATCGGAGACCACCTTCGTGCAACCTTGCCCGGATAGTCTGCGTCGAAACATTTACCCCGGATGCATTCTGAACGTCACTGCGAAACTGGGTTGCTGTGTCAAAGCGGTTCCTACGGGCCTGAATGATCAAAAACCTGTCTTCAGCTGCAGATGTTGCCCTGTCTCTGCCACCAACATGCCGTATTACTGGTGTGCCATACACGTCGAACTCGTTCCAATGAGGGGTCATACCTATGTTTTTGAGACAAAAAAAATGAAAATAATAGCTATTCAAGAATTTTTTCTGCAAGTGTCGTCTGTTTTTCATATTAGGTAAAGGGTTAGAAAAACAAAAAAACAATGAAGTCCCCATTACATCCACGGCAAAGCGCCTTCGTTTGCGTGCACGGATACATGACACAATTGTTGATTGCATAATTCACTTGTGAAATTATCGTTTATAATCAAACCCGTAAATCCCAGTAAATCACACTTTGGAAAGTAATAAGCAAGTATAGTGAATACCTTATAAATCGACCTAATGGTTTGAGACTTGAAGAGTATCTATTTTTAAAAGAATAAAAAAGTTTTTTTTAATTTACTTAAGAGGTTGATTACTTGAAGAAGAAAAAGAATTTTGTGTGGCCTCGTACCAGATCCCATAGTGAAATACTGTTCTCTGACATGATTAAAATCTGTGCAATGTAAAAAAATGTGTCCAGCTGTCAACATCTGTTGGCAAGGAACACACCCTGTTTGTATATTACCCTCTAAAAAGGAATGTGTATGTCTTGTATGACCAATATGACATCGTGCTAATAGAACATGGTCTTTTTCTACAAAGTTTCCTAGACGAGTAAGGATAAAAAATATCTGGTCGGAAGCGATGTCATGGAAAAAAACCAAGTATGGAATGCAGATCACAATAATAGTTTAACCCTTTGAGTCTTTAATTATTCTGACGTTCAAACGTCACTGGGAATTCAGTTTCTTCAACGTTTTTCAAAATACGGCGTCAAATGTCGGAAAGTACAAAAAACAAGATATTTTTCACATTAGTGATTAGCTGGTTGTGCGCTAGATTATTTTTGGTGGTCTGAATTTGTTATTCAAAACTTGTTTTATTACAAATTATTGGAGAGTGCCCACAGGCACTCTCCAATAATTTGCAATAAAACAAATTTATATAAACAAAACATTATTTGTGTTTGACTGAATATGAAATATAAGCAAGGAAAGTGTTGGCTTTTGTTTGGTATCCTCATTTTTTGAAAGCCCTGATAGTGGCTTTTAGCACTCAGCTAGTTAAGAAGTCTTGACAGCAGGATTATGTTAATATTTAAAGCTGCGATAACATTTGGCTCAACGATTATCAATGAGCACTATTCGGGAGAAAATAGGAATTTGAGATTAAAACTTTAAAAAATCGAAAAATAATAACAAAACAAATGACCACAAATTATCAACTTGCTGTTTGATTTCGTACATAATCATACTTACAAAAGTATTAAAGGGTTAAATTAAACAAAACAATTCGCACGTAATAACACGTATAAAAGTACCAAAGAGTTAATAAACTTTTTATCCCTTGCCCTAACGAATGGGAAGCATCAGACCGCGTAATATACAAATTGTGCCGCTGGAAAAAGTATTTTTTTAAATAATTTCAACAAAACATTTCATGTGACCGCTCATTGAAAGGGGATCGTCGAGCTCGTTCTAATGAGGGGGTCACATGATATGGTTTTGTAGAAAGTTTTTTGACAGTTTCTAGAAAAAAATAAATTAAAAACAAATTTTGAAATCTTGTGCGCTGGGTAAAGGTTTAATAAAAATGAACTTTCCAATGAAATCTAATGGAATAGTTATTATGAATGAAACTGGCTTCAAACCTAACGTATCTTCTAAAAGAGATGTGCTGTAAACTCAATTAACCCTTTACCCAACGTAACGGCCAAAACCGACCAGCGCTATTCTCAAACATCGCCAATTAATTTTCAAAATATTTTCATTTTTTGTCTCAAAAACATAGGTTATGACCCCTCGTTGGAACGAGCTCGTCGAGCTCGTTCCAACGAGGGGTCATAACCTATGTTTTTGAGACAAAAAATGAAAAAAATTAGTTATTCAAGAATTTTTTTTGCAAGTGTCGTCTGCTTTTCATGTTAGGTAAAGGGTTAAGTGCAAGCTCTAAAATTACTTTTTTTGCAATTCCGTACTGAGACTGTTAATAATACACTGGTCACACATACTGCAGCGCGTTTTTCTCTCACTCCTAGTTTTGGGGAAATTGTTTTCTCCTTGAGAACATCAGCTGAATATTATCTGGCCGAAAGACCTGTGAAGGGTGTTCAATTCGGTAAAGAAAATGAGTACGATCGTCGCAGAACCTGCCAGTGGTTCGCTTAACTGACGTGGATGAAGCCAATGCGGCACTGACATCTTTGATGACAGCTTTTAGCAAATGAAACGTTTTGTTTCTCCACAATAAGATGATTAAAAAAGATTAAATCAAACAGTGTGTCACACTAATACTCCGACATAAATTCTGACAAAAGTACATTCTTTTAGGATAAAACCGGAATCTGTGGTAGACAGTCGATTAATTCGAATTTGACGTGTCAAAATGAAAGAAGAAGATAAAATTACTGACAGAAGAAAATCATGGATAATGGCATGTTGATTGTCAGGGAAACCATCTCAAAAGCGAATATTTGCTTTGTTGAAATTCGTTCACCTCGGAGAGAAATGTTCTGGAATCAGTCTATCACATCATAAATCTGCTAAATCCGTCCAGCTCCCTACATAAGAAATCGCCATCAGGGTTTTGTGGTTTTGCGTGTGTGGTTTGGGAGGGGGGGGGGGGGTATTGGGAAGGTGGGTGTTTTGTTTTGGGTTTTTAATTATTTTTGATTTTTTTCTTCTGGGGGGGGGTGTTCTTTTCTCTTTGGGGTGCGATGTAAACATTTCGGTTCCAAAAGATAATTTAGGACCCCTCAATGGATCGAACTCTTCGGCTTAGCCTCAGGGTGTATGAGTTCCCAAACCAGTGTAAATTCCCATACACCTCGGAAAACACAATAGTAACTAATAATATCAGGTGGATGAAAAGAAGAAAGGACAGAGTTGTATAGAAAAATCAAAGCAAACTAGAGAAACAGAATTTACTGGATCCAGTAAATTCAAGTCTGTGTGAAAAGGGTTAAAGTATCAGGAATAAACTCTACAGAAAGAGAATTTATGGAGGCTTATCTTCTGGTGAAAAATATTTTTTAACAAATCAGAAATGGGTTTTTCGTTAACAGTATTTACAGATATTCATACAGGAATCAGAACAATTTTTATAAGAAACCAGAAAAGGCATATATGTGACCAGCATTTAAAGGGTTCGATACACGAATCAGAAATGGACAATTTTGGCTCTGCCCACTAATTTGAGTGATGAAATACATTCATAAACTTTAGAAATACATTAAGGTGTAAATGCATTTCCCAGTCTTTCTGAATAATATGCACTTGATGACCTCATTCAGGTGGACCATATATTGAATCTCCAGCAATGTTTAACTCAGTCGGTGTAGTCCCATGTCCACATCTACATTGAAGAATGAGCGCAACCCACTTTGAAATAATGGCTCCACCAACTTCAGATCTGTCATCTGACATTCAGATCGAACGGGTGAAAAAAACATAGATAAGTGCAAACTGGTTATTGTTAACCAGCATGCCAAAATGCATAGAGATAGGACGGTCCGTATTTGAGTTGTCGCGCTGACAAAGGGTGCATAGACTCTATGTCGGAGATATTGTCATAAAAACCTTAAAAAACCCCAAGAGCTCATTTGAAAGCCTGCTCTTAAAAGCATCTAGTGACCTAAACAAGGCATACATAAAACTAGAACTTCTCTAATAAATTAATTTTAAACAGTCATAGCACTAACACAGTTAACAGAACATTCAACTATGTCAGTATTGCATCTTTTACCGGCATCCTGACAGTATTGTGATAGGTTTCAATAACAAATCTAGAGTGTAGTTTTACAATTACATGTACACTGGAATTCTTCATTATCAAGTTGTTTGTTTTTATATTAACTTGGTTTGGGAATTAATTCTGTACAATGAGATTAAATAAATAGATCATGTTATTGTATTTGACAGTCACAGCTTTCTCCCTACTGCTTTTTGTGAAATTCTTTCATGGAGAAAATATTCATACAGGAATCAGAACAATTTTTCTAAGAAACACGAAAAGGCATATATGTGCACACCATTTATAGTGTTCGATCAAGGAATCAGAAATGGACATTACTGCCGCTACCATTTATTTGAATGATGAGATACATGTATAATCTTCAGAACTGCATTAAATGGTATAAAATGAAATTCCCAATAGGTCGAAAAAGTATGCATTTAATGACCTCTCTTGACCGCATAGAGGTGGACCACATTTTGAACCTCCAGCAAGTTTCAACTCATTTGGTGTAGGTACCATTACTATAGGTCATACTAAACCTGAAGTATGAGCATAAACTACTTTATAAATATTGGCTCCACCAACTCCGGATCTGCCATATTTGTAGATGATGGCAAATGTTCATATTAGCAAGGCAATGATGAAGTGCATGCACGGTACCTCTGGAAAATATATTGCAAGTAGAAAGGTCCAGTAATGTTGGAATGTAGACGTTGAAAAGCCTTGAAGACCCCCAAGAGCCTGTCTGAAGACTTATTGGCATTGTCAAAATGCCGAGGTCCCATCTATATCCATGTGTGTTTAGAACAACACTGTGAGAATGGAAATGGTTTTATTCTCAATGATTTTTTCGAAGAGAGGTGCACCATCGAAGTGCAGTACGCTTTAGTACACAGCGCCACCGTGCCCCCATATTAAGATTTTCAGAGGGTTAAAATATTCGCTTTAAATATTCCATTTTAATCCTTTAACCCTTTACCCAGATGGTAGAGGTGCAGGCTGCAAGCCGAGAGGTCCTCGGTTCGAATCCCACCTGCGGCAACCGCGTTGTGTCCTTGGGCAAGACACTTCACCCCCATTGCCCACGTAGGGGCACGGTGACGCTGTGTACTAAGGCGTACTGTACGTCGATGGTGCACCTGTCTTCAACCAATGCTAACCCTGCTTGTGTGGAGTTGGTATGTTGGGGAGCTGACAGTTGCTCGGTGGTTCTCTCCGGGTACTCCGGCTTCCTCCATCCGTAAAACTGTCACGGTCATGGTTAGCCATTGTGCAGAAATATGTGGCCTTAAAACACCAATAAAAATTAAAAAAAAACCTTTACCCAACGAATCGGCCGCATCCGCCCGCGTAATATGCAAATTGAGAAGTTGAAAAAATATTAGTTCCAACGAGTGGTCCCTTGATATGGTTTTGTTGAAATTGTTTGGAATGTTTGAAAAAAATGATATTTGAAATAATAAATTTTGCTATCGTCTCCGTTGGGTAAAGGGTTAAATGGGGGCGCAATGGCTGAGTTGGCAGAGGTGCAGGCTGCAAGTCGAGCGGTCCTCACTCTGTCCTTGGGCAAGACACTTCACCCCATTGCCTACGTGGGTGCATGGTGGCGATGTGTACTAAAGCGTACTGCACATCGATGGTGCACCTGTATTCAACCAATGCTAACCCTGCTTGTGTGGAGTTAGTATGTGGGGAATCTGATACTTGCTCGCTGTTGCCCGGAGGTCCTCCTCCCCAGGTACTCTAGCTTCCTCTGCCCGTAAAACTATCCTGGTCATGGTAAACCACTGTGCAGGAATATGTGAAATTAAACACCAATAAATAAATAATCCTTTAAAAAATGAGCTCATTCCAATGAAGGGTCATAAGCTATGTTTTTCAAGCAAAAATGAAAAAGTAATTAAAACTGAATAGACATTTCTGTGTATAAAGCTGACCGGTTTTTGCCGTTATGTTGGTTAAAGGGTTAAGAATCCCTTAGTTTGGAAAGCACACTGAAAAGGTGTCCCATTCCACATAGAATTAAATGTTTCAGAAAAGAGAGCGAAAAACATTCTGTAGCCATGAGTTATATTAAAGATATTTTTTTACTCACATCGAAGTATTAAGAGGGTTAAAATCTGACCATTCAAATATTCCATTTTATTACTTTGTAACTGTGATAGGTGTTTCAAGAAAGTCACACACCACTCCATCCCAAAACCTCTCAATCCTGAGTTATGATTGAGAATAAATAGATTTTTTTAAAAAAATGCTTTGAAAAGTGAAGGTTTCTCTCTCTCTTCAATGACTGAGACTGAAGTTTTGTAACATGATACAACATAAATATACAGAGCTGTTCAATATAACAAAGAATTCTATCTCAGCTTTCTCTCTGGAGATTTCTGTTTTAGATAATGGTTACTGCTTCAGCTAACTCATTTCCCAGTAAATGTTGTAAACATATTTTTAACATCTAGAGCCCGAATGCCCCACATGCCTCCAAATCATAGATGACCAAATACCAATGGCAGGCAGTCTATCAGTATACCAAAAACATTGAGATAGGATTGATTGTATTTGGGTTATCATGTTGACAAACAGTGCATAGAAGACATTCTATGAATGTTATTAATTTATTGGGGTTTAACGACACTTCAACAGCTAGGCCCGCCTCGTGTCATACAGTTTTTTATGGATGGAGGAAACCAGACAACACAGAGAACCACCAAACAACAACAACAAGCAACTGTCTGGATCCCCAACATGCTAACTCCACACATGCAGGGTTAGTGCAAGTGTATCATTGGCATACAGTATGTTTTAGTACACAACATCACTATGCCATTATGTGGGCAATGGGGGTGAAGTGTTTTTGCCCAAAGACACAAGGCAGTTGCCGCAGATAGGATTCGAACTGAGAACCTCTCGGCTTGCAGCCTGCACCTCTAACTGCTTAGCCACCGTGCCCCTCTATGAATGTAATGGGAATACTTTAGAGGCTTAATTTGGGGATAAAATAGTTTTAAAGAAATAAGAAATAGGTTTTCAATGACAGTATTTATAGATATTCATTCAAAAATCAGTTAATTTTTTCCAAGAAACCAGATAAGGTATATATCTTCACAGTATTCAAAGGGACCAATCAAGGGAATGCACAAGGAGGTTCAAAAATATGATTTCCAGCAATTCTGGTAATAGCCCTCGTGACTCCTGTTCGACCTTGGCCCAAATTTTTGAATCTCCATCGAATGTCAACTCGTTGGTATTGGTCCCAGGTCCATACATCATACCATGCTTGAAATATGAGCATGACCCACTTTCACAAATTTTGGCCACACCAACTTTTTATGTAAAAATGGATGTATGGACTTCAGGAATGCTTTTAGAGAGTCAAAAAATGTGATTTCCAGAAATTCTGAAAAAATGTACTCAATGACCACAAGTGACCTCCGTAACCTTGTCCCACATTTTTTGAACCTCCATCAAGTGTCAGCTTATTTAGTGTTGGCTCCAGGTCCATGCATCACACCATCCTTGAGATATGAGCGTGACCCACTTTCAAAAATTTTGGCCACGCCCACTTTTTTCATGAAAAAATGCACATCTGAATTTTGGGGAAGCATTTGGAGGTCAAAAAATGTGATTTCCAGCAATTATGAAAAATGCACTCATTGACCCCTGAGTGACCTCGATGACCTTGACCCATATTTTGAATCTCCATCGAGTGTCGACTCATTTGGTGTTGGTCCCAGGTCCATACGTCATACCATGCTTGAGATATGAGCGTGACACACTTTCAAAAATTTTGGCCACGACCACTTTTTTTACGTCAAAATGCATGTGTGTATGTCAGGAATGCTTTAGGATGTCAAAAAATGTGATTTCTAGCAATTATAAACAATGCACTTAATGAACTCTAGGTGACCTCCATGACCTTGACGCATATTCTGAATCTCCATCAAGTGTCGACTCATTTGGTGTTGATCCCAGGTCCATACGTCATACCATGCTTGAGATATGAGCGTGACCCACATTCAAAAATTTTGGCCACACCCACTTTTTTTCCTGAAAAAATGCACATCTGAATTTTGGGGAAGCATTTGGAGGTCAAAAAATGTGATTTCCAGCAATTATGAAAAATGCACTCATTGACCCCTGAGTGACCTCGGTGACCTTGACCCATATTTTAAATCTCCATCAAGTGTCGACTCATTTGGTGTTGGTCCCAGGTCCATACGTCATACCATGCTTGAGATATGAGCGTGACCCACTTTCAAAAATTTTGGCCACGCCCACTTTTTTTACGTCAAAATGCATGTGTGTATGTCAGGAATGCTTTAGGGTGTCAAAAAATGTGATTTCTAGCAATAATAAAAAATGCACTTAATGACCCCTAGGTGACCTCCATGACCTTGACCCATATTCTGAATCTCCATCAAGTTTCGACTCATTTGGTGTTGATCCCAGGTCCATACGTCATACCATGCTTGAAATATGAGCGTGACCCACTTTCAAAAATTTTGGCCACGCCCACTTTTTTTACTTCAAAATACATGTGGGTACTTCAGGAATGCTTTAGGGGGTCAAAAAATGTGATTTCTAGCAATTATGAAAAATGCACTTAATGACCCCAAGTGACCTCCGTGACCTTGACCCATATTTTGAATCTCCATCGAGTGTTGACTCATTTGGTGTTGGTCCCAGGTCCATATGTCATACCATGCTTGAGATATGAGCGTGACCCACATTCAAAAATTTTGGCCACACCCACTTTTTTTACGTCAAAATGCATGTGTGTATGTCAGGAATCCTTTAGGGGGTCAAAATATGTGATTTCTAGCAATTATGAAAAATGCACTTAATGACCCCTAGGTAACCTCCGTGACCTTGACCCATATTTTGAATCTCCACCGAGTGTCGACTCATTTGGTGTTGGTCCCAGGTCCATACGTCATAACATGCTTGAGATATGAGCGTGACCTACTTTCAAAAATTTTGGCCACGCCCACTTTTTTTTACGTCAAAATGCATGTGTGTATGTCAGGAATGTTTTAGGGGGTCAAAAAATGTGATTTCTAGCAATTATGAAAAATGCACTTAATGACCCCTAGGTGACCTCCGTGACCTTGACCCATATCTTGAATCTCCATCGAGTGTCGACTCATTTGGTGTTGGTCCCAGGTCCATACTTCATACCATGCTTGAGATATGAGCGTGACCCACTTTCAAAAATTTTGGCCACGCCCACCTTTTTTACGTCAAAATGCATGTGCGTATGTCAGAAATGCTTTAGGGAGTCAAAAAATGTGATTTCTAGCAATTATGAAAAATGCACTCAATGACCCCTAGGTGACCTCCGTGACCTTGACACATATTTTGAATCTCCATCGAGTGTCGACTCATTTGGTGTTGGTCCCAGGTCCATACGTCATACCATGCTTGAGATATGAGCGTGACCCACTTTCAAAAATTTTGGCCACGCCCACTTTTTTACGTCAAAATGCATGTGTGTATGTCAGGAATGCTTTAGGGTGTCAAAAAATGTGATTTCTAGCAATTATAAAAAATGCACTTAATGACCCCTAGGTGACCTCCGTGACCTTGACCCATATTTTGAATCTGCACCGAGTGTCGACTTATTTGGTGTTGGTCCCAGGTCCATACGTCATACCATGCTTGAGATATGAGCGTGACCCACTTTCAAAAATTTTGGCCACGCCCACCTTTTTTATGTCAAAATGCATGTGCGTATGTCAGGAATGCTTTAGGGGGTCAAAAAATGTGATTTCTAGCAATTATGAAAAATGCACTCAATGACCCCTGGTGACCTCCGTGACCTTGACCCATATTTTGAATCTCCATCGAGTGCCGACTCATTTGGTGTTGGTCCCAGGTCCATACGTCGTACCATGCTTGAGATATGAGCGTGACCCACTTTCAAAAATTTTGGCCACGCCCGCTTTTTTTACGTCAAAATGCATGTGTGTATGTCAGGAATGCTTTAGGGTGTCAAAAAATGTGATTTCTAGCAATTATAAAAAATGCACTTAATGACCCCTAGGTGACCTCCATGACCTTGACCCATATTCTGAATCTCCATCGAGTTTCGACTCATTTGGTGTTGATCCCAGGTCCATACATCATACCATGCTTGAGATATGAGCGTGACCCACTTTCAAAAATTTTGGCCACGCCCACTTTTTTACTTCAAAATACATGTGTGTACGTCAGGAATGCTTTAGGGGGTCAAAAAATGTGATTTCTAGCAATTATGAAAAATGCACTTAATGACCCCAAGTGACCTCCGTGACCTTGACCCATATTTTGAATCTCCATCGAGTGTCGACTCATTTGGTGTTGGTCCCAGGTCCATATGTCATACCATGCTTGAGATATGAGCGTGACCCACTTTCAAAAATTTTGGCCACGCCCACTTTTTTACGTCAAAATGCATGTCTGTACATCAGGAATGCTTTAGGGGAGTCCAAAAATGTGATTTCCAGCAATTATGAAAAATGCACTTAATGACCCCTAGGTGACCTTCGCGACCGTGACCCAGATTTTGAATCTCCATCGAGTGTCGACTCATTTGGTTTTGGTCCCAGGTCCATATGTTATACCATGCTTGAGATATGAGTGTGACCCACTTTTAAAAATTTCGGCCACGCCCACTTTTTTACGTCAGAATGCATTTGTGTACATCAGGAATGCTTTAGGAGGTCAAAAAATGTGATTTCCAGCAATTATGAAAAATGCACTTAATGACCCCTAGGTGACCTCCGTGACCTTGACCCATATTTTGAATCTCCATCGAGTGTCAACTCATTTGGTGTTGGTCCCATGTCCATACGTCATACCATGCTTCAGATATGAGCGTGACCCACTTTTAAAAATTTTAGCTGCGCCCACTTTTTTTTACGTCAAAATGCATGTGTGTACATCAGGAATGCTTTAGGGGGTCAAAAAATGTGATTTCCAGCCATTATGAAAAATGCACTCAATGACCCCTAGGTGACCTCCGTGACCTTGACCCATATTTTGAACCTCCATCGAGTGTCGACTCATTTGTTGTCGGTCCCAGGTCTGTAGGTCATACCACGCCTGAGATATGGGCGTGACCCACTTTCAAAACACCCCTACAGACACCCCTGATACCCCAGGAATCTGAAAAACATAGGTGGCCGAGAACTTGTGGCTGTCTATCAGCATGCAAAAAATCAACGAGATAGGGCAATTCGTTTTCGAGTTATCTTGCGGACAAAATAGTGATGAGAAGACAGAAGACAGGAGAAGAAGAAGAAGAAGAAGAAGAAGAAGAAGAAGAAGAAGAAAAAAAAAAAAGAAGAAAAAAAAGAAGAAAAAAAAGAAAAAGAAAAAGAAACCGTGCAAAAACAATAGTCTGTGTGTTTCACACAGACTAACTAAGATTTAGAGTCGTAGATTCGTTGACGTGAAGAGATGTAGTTCAGAAATCCGAACCCGATACGTTCCTAAAGGGGAAGCCTAACTAGGAGAAGCATTAATTTTGGACTTTGTAAAAATAACGAGAAACAATAATGCTGTCGGAAAACTGTATGGTTTCCCTTATTCATCAGATAGTTGCATCCAAGCACTTAATTCTACGAACTACACCTCAGAAGAAATTAGCGACAGTACTTGTCTTTTTCAAATTTCTCGGATGCCATAGAATTAAGAAAGGACGCTGGTTTTGTTTACATTGGCATGGCGGGGGTTCGAACCCACGCCGAGAGAGTTTCCTTCGGCACCAACCGCCTAGCGAAACTATACTGAACCACGCACACCACTCGGCCACCGACAGACCCCATGAAGGGAATGCAAGTTAACCAAGTATATACGAGGCCAGTACAGAACACACAGAATACTCAATTATTTAATTATTCATCAGATAGTTGCAAGTGCTTAGATGCAACTATCTGATGAATAATTAAATAATTGAGTATTGCTAAATTTGTTCTTCTTCCTCTTATTCTCCTGTCTTCTGTCTTCTATGCACTCCCTTGTCCGCACAATAACTCGAATATCAATCCTCCCATCTTGCTGGTTGTTGGCACATAGTCACTAGTGCTCGGCCGCCTATGTTTTTCAACTTCTTGGGACATTGGGTGTGTCCATATGGGGTGTTTTGAAATGACATGCTCATATCTCAGGGTTCGTATGACCCATGGACCCAGGACCAACATCAAATGAGTCGACACTCAATGAAGGTTCCAAAATCGGCTTCAAGGTCACTAATGTCACCCAGGGATCATTGAGTGCATTTGTCAGCATTGTTGGAAATTGCATTTTTGTATTTCTTAATGTATTCCCGAAGTTCATGCGTGCATTTTTACAGTTAAAAATCTGGACATGGCCCTAAATATTAGTTTAAACAAATTTTATTTGCTACACTTTGTGCAAATTGGATAGGAGGACAAGTGCTAAGCATTTAGTTTACCCCCTCTCCTACAAATTTAAAATACATATATTACATGGAAATCAAAATATTAAATAACAAATGAAATTGTAATTTTACAAAAATAAAAGTGGAAACTAAAAGTGAGTGAAAGACGAAGGGGGAAGATAAAGAGAAGGAGAGAGGAAGAGATAGAAGGTGGATTGGTGATAACTCATGAGTAATCTCCCCACCAGATGTTGTAAGGAGATACACATATTTCATCACGGGTTAGTTTATATAAACTAAGGCCTTAAATATTGAAAGCGGCTAACGCTTATATCTCAAAAATTGTATGACCAGGGACCAACACCAAATGAGTCGAAACTCAATGGAGGTTCAAAATATGATTCGAGATCACTGCGGTCACCCAGGGATAATTGATTTCATTTTTCAGAATTGTTGGAAGTCGCATTTTATGACAACTTAATGCATTCCCGAAGCTGATAAATGTATTTATGTAGTTAAAAATGTGGGTGGGGTCAAAAATTTTGAAAGTTGTTAACGCTCCTATCTCAAGCATGGTATACCGTATGGACATTTGACCAACACCAAAACTGGGCGGGGTCAAACATTTTCAAAGTGGGTCATGCTGATATCTCAACATGGTGTGCCCCATGGACCTGGGACTAACACCAAATGAGTCGAAACTCATTGGAGGTTCACAATATAGGCCAAGGTCACTGAGGTCACTCGGGGATCATTGTGTGATTTTTTCCAGAATTGCTGGAAATCGCATTGTATAACCTCCTAATGCATTTCCGAAGTTCATACATATGTTTTTGTACTGAAAAGGGTGGGCGGGGCCAACAATTTTGAAATTGGGTCTTGCCCATATCTCAAATATGTATGACATATGAACCTGGGACCAATATCAAATGAGTCGAAACTCAATGATGGTACAAAATATGGGTCAAGGTCACTGAGGTCACCCAGAGGTCATTGAGTGCATTTTTCGGAATGGCTGGAAATCACATTTTATGACCCCCTAATTCATTGTTCCTACATGTATTTTTATACTCAAAAAAGTGGGTTGGGTCAAAAAAGTGGGTCACGCTCATATCTCGAGTGTGATATGACCATTGGACCTAAGACCAACAACACAAAATGAGTCGAAACTCAATAGAGGTTCAAAATATACATCTAGGTCACAGACGTCACCCAAGGGTCATTAAATGCATTTTTCACAATTTCTGGAAATTGCATTCCCGAAGTTCCTAAATATATGTTTTATAGTAAAAAAATGTGGGCCGGGCTAAAAAATTTGAAAGTGGCTCACGCTCATATCGCAAGCATGGTATAACCTATGGACCTGGCATCAACACCAAATATGTTTAGTTTAAACATATTTTATTTGCAATTTTTTTTTACAGCAAATCGGATCGGAAGATAAGAGATTAACACTTAGCAGCCCCCTCTCCGTTTCAAGTAACAGAAACATTATGCAGTACGGCAAAAACAAATATAAAATATTATACACAAACAATGTAGAAGATTACAGAAATATAACGAATGAGTAATATAAGATGTGTGAGAGAGATAGATAGCGATAAACAGAGAGAAAAAGAAAAGACAGACAGAGAGAGAGAGGGGGGGAGGGGGCTTCACAAATATATGTATGGAATACAAGTACTGAATTTCGAATGCTGAACATCTTGCCTAACCTGAGTAACTACTCCAAGCAAAAAAGAAAAAGATGTTTATGGCCTTTTTGGATGTTAAAAGGGCATACGATAGAGTATGATATGTATTTATTCACCAGTATACAAAAAGTATAGATATATACATAATAGTTTTACAAGCATAACAAAATTCGTTGTACAATAAGATATTTTCAATACCCATACAATGGTATGACACATTTTCTTTTTGTATACCAGTAGGGAAAGGCATACGGAGGGAGGGTATGTAGCGCAAGCTGGAGGCTCTAGGCTTGGGAGGGGAGTTTGTTGGGATTATGAAAGCATTATTATATAAAGATGTACAGAGTGAACTTAGCCTGGGTAACATTACAACAAAACGTGTGCCTATGGAGATAGGCCTAAAACAGGGGTGTATCCTTTCGCCAATTCTTTTTGCATTGTACACCAAAGGCTTAGGAGAAGAACTCCTGCATAACGACGAGGGGGTTGCAGTTGGTGACTTGAAGATCCCAGAACGAATTTTTGAAGACGATATGGTGCTAGTGGCAGAAAGCGAAGAGGGGCTAGCGAAGATGTTGGGAATTGTTGGGAAAATGGGAGCAAATGGAGACTCGAACTTAATGAAAGCAAGAGCAAAGTTATACCTGTGGACCGCAAAGTGGACCCCACTCGAAGGTGGAGAGTGGGGGAGTTCTGCATTCCTGAAGGTAGCAGCAGACTTCTTAGTGTAGGAGAGACTAGTGACAATGAGTACCTGGGGGTAAATATAAACATCACAGGAAGAGGCATCTACCGAAACCATACAAATAAACTGATTCTGAAGGGGAAGTGAATCCTTAACCAAGTGAAACTTATAGGGAGGAATAGTTTCAATAAGGTGTTCGTAGGGAAAACCATTTGGGAAATGGTGGGTCTGCCAAGTATAACATACGGTGCGGAAATTGTACCCCTAAACCAGACGGCTGTTAAGAGCTTGGAAACCCTGCAGAACGATGCAGGACGATGCAGGCCGATGGATAACAGGGTCGAGTAATGCCGCAGCGCTAGAAGCAACCAGGGGTCACTGTAATCAAGTTGTGATCACTATCCACCTCCATTTTACCCTCATCATCCACTTCTACCCCTATCACCTCCCTCCATAAATTAATATCTGTGAGGATGTAGTCGATTATTGATTTTCTGTCGTTCCTCTCCCAGGTCCATTTCCCCTTACACCTCGCGTCCCTGTTCAGAATCTTCAGACCGAGCTCGTTTGTGAAGTTCAACAGCTTCCTTCCATTCCTGTTGACTTTATTGTCCCCACCCTCTATGCCTTCTTCATCATTACCTATGTGGCCATTAAAGTCACCCATCAGAATTAAACCGAGTCCCTTGTTTTGTAATTCGGTGATATTGGATCTTAGTGTTCAGTATATCGAATCATTCCATTCGGGTTTGCTTCCCTCCACCGCACAATACACAACCCCAAGGGCAATACTTTTGTTTTTCAGACTGATCCTTACCCATCCAATTTCTTTCGATACCTCAGCCGGGGTGCTGATGTTTTCCAGGTCTGTGATCAGCGATGGTTTTAAATCCTCTTTAATGTACATGCCTACCCCTCCCCCTTTTTTCTGGCCTTCCCTTCGCCCTACACCTATCCATACGTACCCCCTTACTTGGTCTACCCGTTCCTCGTGTCTTACCCACGTTTCGCTTAAGCCCCTGACGTCAAACTCCTCTGCCTCAATCAATGTAGCAATTTCACAAAGGGTATCCCAAGTTCCTTACAATACTCCCCCAATTCCTCGTTGGTCCCAATGATCCGCGAATTACGCTCGCCCCCACCACCTAGTACTGGGAGAAGCCCCGAAACCACTACCTGTGCATTCTTGGCATTCAGTTGAGTTATTAAGTCCTTGTAAGTCTCAATAAGCTGAACTGATTTTCTCTCCCTGATGTTGTTGGTCCCCACGTGTTCAACAACCACCGGGTCTGGGCCTGACCCGTTTACTAATCCACCCACTCTGTCCCTTAGGTCCTCCACCCTAGCCCCCGGAAAGCACAAATTGGTCCTGTTGACACTGTCGGGCCCACACACCACCCTATCCAACCCCCGCACTATACTACTCCCTGCAACCACCAACTGCCTCTTCCTGTCCTTTCCTGTCCTCTTTCCCGTCCTACTACCCCTGTTACCACCTCTGTCCCCACTGGGCCGGCTCGCAATCTTGCACTTCGCCACACTAACCCCCATGCCTACCTCCACCTCCACCTCTTCAGACCCAACCTGCTCCTCAGAATTCTCGAAATTACCTAAAACACTGAATCTATTTTGGACAATACACCCCACCTTCTGGCCACTCCCACTACAAGCCACCTTGTCCTCGTTTACCACCTTCCCTCTGACTCCTGCCCTGACAGACTCCACATGGTCATCGCTATCTCCCTCACTATCCGATTCTAAAAGAATACGCCTTTTCGCCCCCCCCCCCCCCCCCCGACTCACACTACTAGCCTGGGAATTTGACACTCTAGCCCCTACTTCTCCTCTACCCTCAACCCGACGCACCTTCCTATTCCCAAAAGACTCTCTATCCACGTCAAAAGTCCGCTTCCTACTACCCACCACCTTCCATCCCCCATCGAATGCCACCCTAACTGGGGTAACATCAGACTTTCCTGCCCTCCCCAGTTTCCCCCTCACCACCTGCACCTCTTCCTCCAACTTTACATATGCCTCTAGCAGCTGCATTAGCTCTACGCAGATGGCACACATCCCCAACTCCCCCAGCTCACACCCATCCACATACACCATATGGCAGTGCCTACACACATCCGACCGCTGGCCGTCCATTGGTAACTCACTAGCAGTAGCACCCCCTGTGCTGGCCTCAACCACTCCCCCACCTGGACACCTATACTAACCGTCTCTGCCCTGCTGGTCTGAACCTCTCGCGTCACGAAACACTTACCATCCATAGCCAAAATTAGAATGAGAAGCTTGAATTTTTAAAAAGCGGTCGAACTTGTAAACAAAACAAAAAACAAAACACCGAAAATGACCCGCGCGAAGATAGGGAACACGCCACTGATATCCGATAAAGAAACAAAACAAAACACTAATATAACTATCTTTTATTAAAAATCACATCTATACAGCCCTAAAACAATATATATATATATCTACAGAACACCTGGAAGAAAAATATAGATACTTGAGCTAACTTTTGACAACTGAATCGAAATACTCCCTGTTGGTTTGGATTAGTCGATAGAAAGCTAATAACAGTTTTTGGTTGGACTTCACAAAGTAGTGCCCCGAGTCCTCGATGTAATTACCACACGTACAGTAAGGGGAGTCAGAAACCTGATTTTGATTTTTGTTTTGTGCCCGTTTAAATCACGACATTCATTTCTAAGTTGACTGTGAATTATGTTTAGTTTACGTTCTCTTACATAAAAGTATTCGGGGGTTGGGGGTGTATAATTGAGGGCTTATGATTGTTTGAAAATTGTCCTTTCTAGTTTGCTCATCATAGGAGTGCCAGATGTTAATACAATATGGCAGAAAAGAGCATTTCAACTGCTGTGTACGTGCTACAAATGGTATAAAAATTCGAAGCGTTTCGCATGTTATGTGTCGTAATCTGTGTCAAGGTGCTAGCTAAAAAATACGATTTTTTTGTTTATAAGTGTAAACATTTTCGATAATATTTCTGCCTGGGTTAAATCTAAGGCGTAAAGATGGGTATGTGACGGACCCTGAAAACCGATTTGTCAGACTAGCAATAATTCAAGAGCTGCTAATTGAAGTATGATATTTAATGTCCATTATGGCACCTTTGTCGAACGCCACATGGGCTATCTGATAACTGATCAAAGCAGTTCTCTCCTGTAATTCTTATCCACGTAATTATGGCCAGTTAAGAGGTAATTATGGTGAAAACGGTGCATCACATATGTTCTGGACATACACCCATATGACGCATCTATCCTGTCTCCGAAATGTCAAAAGATACCAAAATGTGTGAGTCCTTCAAAGGAACTTTAAAGCGAATATTAAATTAAGATAGATCTAAGCGGCCAAGTTCAAGAGAAGCGATTAAACTCAGAATTAATGTTCTGGCTATCTAAATAAAAGTCGGGGGATTTCTCGAAAAATTCATTCCAGCCAATTCCAGTTTGAAGGTGTGCAAGGCTGTGGGTCGTTGCGTGTACATGGAGATGTCCCATGCTATAGGTTAGAGGGGGTGACACATCGGTGCGAAAGTATAGACACGTTGCAAAGTAGGGGAGCCACAGAGCTCATATTTAGAATAGGAGCAGTCGCGGGCCAAGTCGTTTAAATATGAATTGAGGACTCGGACTCAAAACACATACGGAATCAAGGACTCGGACTCGGACTCGGACTCAAGTTAAGTGCTCAGTTTTTTGTTGAATTGCCAGTGATTTACCACGTTATAGCGATCTGTATTAATCATTGTGCCGAAAATAAAAATTAACCATCCCTGTGAGGTCAGTCCAGACTGTTTAACAAGTCAAACTGCCGAGACATTTTGCCGGTGGTTGCCGTACTTGGGGGAGTGCCCTAGAATTTGCTAAGTAATTATTAAGTTAGAATTAATAGATTTCATAAGAACTATCTATCGACGCCTTTATCCACGTTGTTTCATTTAACCATTTGCGCGTGGTATCTGTTAAACGTCCATCCACTGTCCACGCCATGTATATCTGTAAATTCGACAATGTGAGAGACCGCTATTTCCGCAAGCGTTTCGCTTCCCGTACAAAATACCGAAGTATGAACTCCCTAACCCCGTTACTGCTGTGTACATTACGTATCACTATAAATAAATTTCCCGTTCACAGTGGGAACCCTAAAAAATTGAGACCTGTTCTGTTTTTTTCCGGTAAATGTAAATAAATAAGTATCCTGGCCATAACCGGTATATATCGAAAGACAAGTGGTTAAGCAGCAGGCTTGGCCCGTCCTTTATTTTTGGATTAGTGTTTACATTGCGATTTCAAATTGCCTGTTACACTTTCATTATTGATAAGATAAAAAGTGAAGTCCGACTTCTACTGTTAATTGCAACAACTATACAGCAAGTTGATGTTGTTAATTGTTGATACTCCATAGTCAAATGTTTGTTTGTAAAACAATATAATTGAACAGTTGGACATACGCGGCATTTAGCTTGTGCCCAGCAATGCTACTGTTGTGGCTTCACTCTTGAAATGTCTTATAAGCTCGAGCAACTTTTCTCGGAAAGGCCACCACTCATAATCATCCTCGAAGCGGCACACTATACTTGTCCGAAAATACAGACCGACTGCACCCTCGGGGAGAGGTAGTACCTTTGTGAGAGGACCCAACCTCTCACACTGGTCCTCACCCGAGGGTTCAACCGACATCAGCCAAGAGACCATCACAACGCAACTGGTGACACCTGCCGAGTACCTGAAGCCGTTCCTCCTTCAACACGCCTAGACATGTGAAAAATAACCATCTACAGTCACTGAGGGTCGAAAGGGGCTTGTCCTTCATACCGTCCCTGAGCGCCTTCGGCGCGCGAAACCATTCCTTTCGGCTCGGAATCACATTTATCCACTTTCACAATGCTCTGAGGATGAAGTCCGAAATGCAGAGTAGTCAAGGACGTTATAAAAGTCTAAGCGTAGGAAACCCATATGGACATGTGAATTCTGTTTTTTGACCATTGATGATAACATTCACTCAACAATTTCTTGTGATAAATGTTTGAACTGGGTGCACTTTAAGTGTGCGGATTTAAACAAGACACCCAAAACACCATACTGGTTTTGTAAAAGATGTAAATAACTAAAATAAGTGGAAATATGTTATGTTTTAAGAAAACATTTTGTTGAAACTACCTCAGCCCAGAAGAAAATTTGTTGAAAAGGGAACCCAAAACATCATACTGCATGGCGTTTTGTAAAAGATGTAAAAGATGTGGACCATCCCCCATTCACACCTTTCAATTTTTGTCTTCAAAACATAGCTCATGGCCCCTCACTGGCATGCACGAGGCCACAGGGGTCGTTCTTATGGGGGTAGTGAGCTATTTTGTGACACAAAAACTGAAATATTTTATTCAGAAGGCGAATGCCGTAACATGGACCACGAAGATATCTAGATAAAGTATAAAGCTCATTCTCCAAAGCTTTCGGTCGACTTTCAATTTTTGTCCCCAAAACAAAGCTTATGACACCTCATTGGTCGAGCCGGTTCATCTCTAATGATGGCACAATGATTGACACAAAACTGAAATGTTTTTGTTCTACAGGATTCCCCTCATTGCAAACCAACGCCTCTGGGTGCCAGCCGCTCAGCCCTCCGTAAGTGGGCAACTTAAATATAAACGATTGACTGAGCTTAACTTTCAACTTATGTCGTGTCACGATATAGCCCAGATGTTGATAATGGCGTAAAACACTGATAGTGCCTATATAAATATGACTGCTTTCTTGATTTCAGTGTTTTTTTTCAATCATGTTTTTTGGTTTAAACAATATTTTATTCTTTAAAAATGTCATATATAACAAAATGTTTACAAACAGTAAAGAAGTTGGATGAGATATCTTATATACCATTTGTTCAACAATGTAGAGTAGCAGAATAATAGAGGGATTTGACAAAAAGCTGAAAGCTTATGTGCGTCATCTCCCTAAACCATGAAATATATCAATTATCTGAGGTAGTAAAAACACTACTTAAATTTGTCCAAAGCTACCTAAGATCATGACCCATATTCGAAATTATAATATAGTCTGAGCAGATGCCCAGCTAACTGGGTGGGGCCTCGCATCCACGAACACAGCAGTGCATGGGTGCGATTCCCCAGCCAGTGCAAGGCTAATAGTCTGATCAAAGTTAGCTTGAAGCAAAGGAAATTAAGCGTGAGTTGTCAGAACATATGACGTCTATACCTGATATTGCTTAAACCATGAATGTGAGAAAAGTAAGAAAGATGGAAAGAAGAGTAAAGGGAAGTGGGACAAGAAAGGATAGAAAAACAGAAAAACCAGCTTGAAGACAATGACTATTTCCTATATAATCGTAACAGCTATTATTGCATGCAGCCTATGCAACTTACTTGGAAATGGGGCAGGGTAGAGGTGTTTTACAGTGTGATCGACACAGAGAGCGACTTAAAAGAGATCAGAGAAAGATTCATCTTTGGAGAAATGCGATTTTCACAGTTAGCGAAAACGTCCACTTGATAAAATAAAGACGTGAACCACTTCAAAGACAAGCTGGTTCTCCTGGTTATTCAAAAATTCAGATCCAAAAAGAAGCGTTGGTACGTCAATTGGGAATGGTAGTAGCTTAATGGAATTATCACGAACATTTGTGAAGACTGGGCAGTGGAGAAGATAGTGTTCCACGGTCTCAGACACCCCACACTGACATAATTAGGTAGGCGACAGGTGATTTGAATACAGATGGAAATTGAGGCTACTGCAACCCAGACGTAACCTGGTGTGGTAAATTTGAGCTTTGCGGGACTTTGCACCACTATAAAACTTAGGAGGCCTTTGGGTCCCACCACTTAAAAATATCTTGAAGTTGGGCAATGAAGAGTTTTCACGCACAGACATGGGCAGGCTATTTCATTGCTTCGTAACGCTGGGGATGAAGGAAGACTGATATAATTGTGTCCGACAGAAAGGAATTCTGTGGTTGTTACATGACCGAAGATTTTGCGAAAAGTTTGATGATGAGATGGTTGGAGGGACCTTATTGGCAATATACGGGGGCGACATTCGATGGTACATTTTGAAATATTGTAACAATTTGTGTTTACGACGTCTTTCTTGTAAAGAGTCCCAGCGTGTTTCAGTATTAAGTAGACGCTTACTGCAACTAACTGTTGCCCCTGTTATGATTCTTGCAGCTGCAATCTGTATTTTCTCTAATTTTTCAGCTTCGGTTGCAGAACAGTTGTCCCAGGCAACATCCGCATATTCGAGTAATGGCCTGATGAAGGCAAAGTAATTTTTTTCTAGGACATCCCGATCGAGGTTAAATTTCTGCTTTCTTAATAAGTCTAAACGAACCCAAGCTTTGGAGCAGATGTGGTCAATGTGATCGTCCCACGTACAAGAACTGTTTAATATGACTCCTAAGTGTTTGTGTTTTTTTACTTCAGACATCGGCGTTTTACTAAAGAATAGTGGTGGGTGGGCAACAGGGGTGTTTTTGCGCGATATCAACATACTCTCTGTTTTATGGGGATTAAACTCTACCAGCCATGTCTTGGCTCAATGTTCAATTGTGGCCAAGTCTTGGTTGATTAAAGTTGAGACTTGCACGGGATTCTCTACTATTAAATACAGGGAAGTATCATCAGCAAATAGACGTATATTACTGAATAAGTTTTCAGTAATGTCGTTGATATAGATTAAAAACAGTATGGGACCGAGTATCGAGCCCTGCGGAACACCAGCATTAATAGGTCTCCATGTTGAGGCATCGGATCCTATTACTACCCGTTGTGACCTATCTGAAAGATATGATTTTAGGAACAACAGTAGTTCACCCGCGACACCGATTCTCTCCAGCTTGTGAATAGGACCAACGTGCCATACCTTGTCGAAAGCCTTAATGACGTCGCAGAAAACTACCCTAACCTCCTTGCCCTCATCAAGGGCTCGACAGAATTCGTCATATAGGTCGGTCAACTGGAGGACAGTCGAGTCACCCGGCGTAAAACCTGAAGGGAATTGACTAAGTACATTATTATCGACCAAAAACTGCCACAACCGTTTAAAAACACATTTTTCAAATATTTTACCCATGCAGCTAAGCAATGATATCGGACGATAATTAGTAATTGAGTTTGAGGGTTGTTTTTTTAAGATTGGGGATACATTTGCCTTTTTCCACAGTTGAGGAAAGTACGAGTTATTCAATAGCACATTGAACAAGATTGTGAGAGGCTCACATATGGATGATTTGCACTCTTTGAGAAGACGAGGACTGACAAGATCGGGACCAGACGCTTTTGATACCCTTAATGATTTCATAGCTTCGTATATCTCACTAGATTGTAAAGTGATACTATCAATAACTTGTGGGGCGTTTGATGAAGAGCTGGGTAGGGAAGCGTTCTTGTCATCAACTGTTGAGATTGAGCTGAAGTGCTCATTTAAGACCTCAGCTTTTCAGTATTAGAGGAGTAAATTTTATTTAGGTGAACAAGAGTTGGGACAGTTACTGCTTTATTTGTGCAAATGAGCCTTTTGAGTGTCTTCCACCACAGTGAAGACGACGTGTTGCTGCTTCTTAATGTAGTTTGGACTTGGGAAATATACGATGATTTTGCCTTCCTGACAGCTGATACGACTTCATTTCGTTTACGTTTGTATTTGTCCCATGCAGTTTGAAGGCCATTGCGTTTCGCTATTCGATATAATCGTTTTCTCTGTTTTATCAGAAGTCTGATTTCGTTGTGGTACCATTTCGCCTGATCCGGTCGCGAAGTAATTATTTTGTTGGGAATATGTTTAGATGCGACGTCGAGTAATTTATTGGTGAAGTCAGAGGTGATAGTATCAAGGCATCTATTATCAAAAAGAGAATTCCAGTCGACGTCGGCGAGGGCAACATTAAGTGCTTCATAGTCACCCCGAGAGTACAGCCATATCCTTCTCCTAAATGACAAAGAGATAGATTTAGAAAAATCAATCTCAATCGACACCGGACAGTGGTAGCGTATCATTTCCGGGATGATTGGTTCTAAGACCTCGCAATCTTTTACCCTGACCGAGTCGCTTACAGCAAAGAGATCTATCAGAGAGGCTGACTACTCCGTAAAGCAGGTTGGCTCACTCACAAGCTGTATCAAGTTAAAAACATTTCTTATGTCAGCAAAACCTCCTTTTGAGGACACTAGTTGGTTATCATTAAAATCGCCGGTAACAATCAAATCGGCAATTGACGTGTCACGGGCTTTTTCGATCGATGCTGATATTGCATCCCATATTTCTGGGGGACTATTTGGTGGGCGGTAGAAGACCCCTAACAATAAGGACTTCTTGTGTTTATTGAATATTTCAGCCCATAGACACTCGGCGTTTTGTACCTCGAAATCGGGCCGCCTTCGAAAGGAGATAGTATTCTTTAAGTAGATGGCAACCCCGCCTCCCCTTGACGATCGGTCTTGTCTCAATGGTTCATGAAACCCGTGGAATAATATATCGGATGTGGGATCGTTGATCTGCAGCCATGTTTCAGTAAACGCCAAAATATCATCTGATGCCTCGCTTTCGATAATATCTAACTTAGGCTTTAAGCTTTGAATATTAAGGTGAAACACTTTCAAATTATTTTCATCAGTGAGTGACCTTGTGGAGCAAGGACCGGGATTTAGTTCAATATCACCAGATTGTAATAAAATTATACTCAGGTAAAGGACTGCCAAAACAGTGACAACTAGATTTAAAATTCTCACAACTGTTGAGATATTTATGGCGTGAATAACTTTTGGGGGACACTTGTATTGTGCATCAGTTTTTTTAACATGCATGATGAATGATTTTGTATAGTACCCAAAGAACAGTGCTGTCACGGCAACAAAACTGTCATGACCTTTTGCACCACCGAGACGTAGGAACAGGTAATGTAATATACAATTAGACTGATCCTTTGATAGCTTGTGCCTTAGACTGCGAATATGAACTACGATGTTGAAGGTACCTATCCGGGCACGGTGTAGATCAATGTGGCCCGTTATGTGGCTGATGATATAATCTGATACGTAGAACACAAGCTCACTGCTCGGATAACAATACCAATCAACATTACTGGTAACAAGGCAGTATCTCTTCTTGGGCAAATTGTATTCAAGCTGGTGGTGAGAGTAAGAGTACAGTAAAGAGGAATAGGAGTAAAGCAAATAGACATGGGAACAGAAGAAATAGACAGCACAAGACAAAGATAAATATAGGTAGTATGTACAGATAGTCTGCAAAACCTTTTCGTCTTAAGAAAAGTACGGTCTGCTTCATCGAAGTCATAAGTTCACAGTTATAGTGATGTGGATTGGCAGTTCAGCAGTTCAATTAAAAAAGTTCAACTAAAAAAGTAGGAAGACAAAAGATTCATACGAACAAGCCGAGAGTGGCAGAACATTAGTGGGAGATAAGTAGGCTACTGATTTGTTTACTATTTGTAACCTTCCAGTAACATTTTCCTGATGACCTGCAGGCAAAATTAAATTAAATTGTGAGCTCACCTACATAATGTAATAAAACTGATTATTGCTTGATAACAAGGTTTCGAGGTGGACAATAAGGAGGAGGACAACAATTCATGCAAAACTTGCGCTGGATACCATTACTAGAAGAGTACCACCAAGACACGGCTACAATCGAGTGTACATAGAGAAAGGGAGAGGGACCCCCCCCCCCCCCCCCCCCCCCCCCCCGTCGAAACAATCGAAAGCTGACAAGGGGGGTATGTCGTTAGTTCTGAATACAATGGTAGTACAGAGCAAGATGGGCTCACCCCTGTTTATGTTCCAATCTTGCCACAAATAAATTAACATATATGTCTGTATAGGCGCAATTTATTTCCGCAAGAGAGAACCAAGGGCGTCCCAGCTGCTAGTGACTGACGGCTCAGATAGAAGCACTGACCCTTTGAGCTCGTGGAGGCCCTAAGACTACAATGATAATATTGACCGGTAAAAAAAAAAAATACGTTCTAGAAGTTAGCAATCAGCTCAAAGGGTCAGTAAGGCCTGCTATCTACGTCACTACTGTTTTTTGGTAATTTCAAATGCGTTGTCAATGGAAGATCAAACAATGGTCAAGCCATGGACCCCATTCATTTTTGGAGTTGGATATCAACGTTTCAGCAGCAAATCAAGAGGTGCAGGTCACATCTAATTATGCATTATGTCAAACCATTTTTGTCGTTGAGTCGCGTGGGAACCACAAAGTTCTGTTTTCCAATGGAAAACTGAGTCCTGTGGTACCACCGCGACGATTTGTCAACTTTATACAGAGCCAAGATGCATTGTTTTTTGTCGAATCTGAGAGCCTCGATTTGGGTGAGCGCACAAACACGTGGCGAGAAAAAAAGAAACAAAAAAAACAAAACAAAACAAAAAAAAAACTCAGCTACAACAGTGTAAATCTATTTACAATATATACAGGGTTTCGCAGTGGGGACGTGATGTATTGATATATACCACAGATACTTAATTATCAAGAGAAGTTGACCATTGGATTGCTATTGCGATACGAGGGACTCGCAGGCTGTCAGGCATCTCATAGCTGGGAGAAGTTGAACAGGCAACCGACACTCAACTATCTAAACAGTTTGTCACATATCCGTTGGAACATTTTGGACCAGTTGGTTCAGGGGCGTCGAGAGGGAGGTAGAGCCGGGGTAGTAACCCCGGGGCCCCGGCGGTCCGGGGAGCCCGCGAGGACGAAGCCGCGCCGCCCGAGATAGCTAGTTTGTGAGCTTTTCTCAATACCCAGTGTGTGTGAATCGACAGACGGACCGCGAGCACCCGAATTCACTAGTAAGCATATATTCCTTTCATGGACTGTGTTAAGTTATTAGGTATATTGTGGGTCAAAAAGGATAAAAATAACTGCAAGATGCAGTCGTGCGGCTGCAGCTTGCAGTTATCCCCATCCTCAATGTACCATCTGTATGCACTGAAGTATGTCCGCATGCGTTTTCATATCCATATAAATATGACTGCTCTCTTGATTTCAGAGTTTTCTTTTAATCATGTTTTTTATTACATAGTGCTGCTTCCCTTGTTGTATTTGTACTGTGCTGTTTTCATGTTGCCTCCAAAAATAAATAGTTCTATTCGTTTTTACTGAGTAGTTGATTTATTCCTGATCATGTTTTTTTTAAGTGTAGGGGGATTCAATTGTTGTTGGGGGGGAGGGGGGTCGCCTTCCCTCTGAGGGGATGAAATGAATTGTGCTTTCAAATAAAGTCTTCTGGTGGCATGTTGCGTGGGGGCAATTTTTGATTACAAATAGAGGTAATGATATTTTGAGCATTGACGTGGTCGAGTTTGGTAGTTAGTCGCAGATAAATGGTTAAATGAAGCCATGGAGATGGAAGGGAGTCGATCGATAGTTCACAAAAAGTCAGCTTATCCCAACTAAATAAATGAATGATAGTCTTTATATAAAAATATAGGGGCATTCCACAAAGTACGATGGCTATTGGGAATATATTACGGCAGTTTAACAGTTAAACGATTTTTACTGATCATTACAACGATAAGATCGCTGTTACGTGTGGTTAATCACTGGTAATTCAACAAACAATCTAAACACTAAACTTGAGCCTGAGTCCGAGTCCTCGATTCAGTATGTGTTTTGAGTCCGAGTCCGAGTTCGAGTCCGAGTCCTCAATTCAGTGTCCATCGGTCAAGTGGGTGATCATATATGAGAATAGGATCAGTAACACGAAGTACGAGCTCAGGGAGCTAATTTGCATTTGGGTAAACGGTATTACCTGTTTTAGAAGGCAAGTCATACATAGGCAGAGTGGGCTTTGCCTGTATGAACATTAATATTCTGAGACAAACGTAAGGGGGAGTTTAATCCCATTGGTGGCGACTGCCTGTGTGAAAAGCGTCAAGTAAAGTGACAATAAGCTAGTGGCCGTGCCACGACAGTGTTAGAGTGACATCCCGTCGCTTGTTGGAGGAAAGGCGTACCGATAAAGTGACAATACGTTAGTGGCCGCGCGACGGCAGTGAAAGGAGTGAAGTGAAGAGGCAACCAAGGAACAAATACCAGCGAAAAGGAGGAAGAACCAGCGACAACAGAGAAAGCGGGCCCGCAAGTGACAAAAAATGTGTGGGTGGGGGGTGATTGACGTTTTGTATTCTTATTCTTGTGGATTCCATGTAAGTCACAAATTATCATTTTTATTTTTTTTTATATGTATGTATTAAAATTGTTGTTTTCAGTGAACCCCTGTTGATTTATGCTTTTCGATGAAACGTTATTAACCCCTTCAGGATAAGAACCACCCCAACAAAAGTGAAACGGGCGGGCTCGTCACGGTGAGACATACGTTCACGCACGGATTCCGGCGACACTCCTTGAGTTTGGCTGAATACGCGGCGTGAATCTATTTCCCCCATCAACGACAAAGCCCCGGTTTCCGACAATCCGATTAAAAGTTGATGGCAGTAAATTTGTTAGGTTAGATGGGGCTTGATCCTTGACAGTCTTATAAAATAAACTCATTTTTTTTGACATAGTGTCTTTCATCAAGATTCTGTCATCCTACTTCCAGAAGCAAACGTTTTTTTTGGAACTGATCGGGTGAATCCTGTAACAATACGGGCGGCATCGTTGTGTATATCATGAATTTTCTTCAGATGATTAGCGCTGGCACAGCCCCGTACAGGACTAGCGTACTCAAGAACCGGGAGTAGAAATGAGAGATACAGTTTCTCAAGTGTTTTCCTATGGATAATGTATTTTAGTTTACGAAGTTGCGATAGTTTGACATATGAGCGTTTGCACTTGTCATCTATTTGTTTGTCCCATGATAGATTTGATTGTATAGCGGGGTCGCATTGCATATGATATTGCGCGGATCCAGAATTCCATCAGTTATGAGGTTTATAAATTTGTCCTCGATATTCATCATGGCAATGCCTTGACTTTCAATGTGAATTCTATTAACCCGTTACCTAACATGAAAAGCAGACGACACTTGCAAAAAAAATTCTTGAATAAATATTTTTTCCATTTTTTGTCTCAAAAACATAGGTTATGACCCCTCGTTGGGTTGAGCTCGTTCCAACGAGGGGTCATAACCTATGTTTTGAGACAAAAATGAAAAAATAATGAAAATTAATTGGCGATTTTTGAGAATAGAGCTGGCCCTTTTTGGCCGTTACGTTGGGTAAAGGGTTAAAAATGTCCTTCCGAATACTCTCATATTTCTAATCCTTCACGTTCAAAATGAAATTGTTTCCATGGCCGTCGAACCACATATCTGTTGTTTAATATGCCCATCCTTCTTGGTCAATAGATTGTGGTCATTGATGCGTTACAGGTGAACATATTCCTGGCTTCGGGTGAAGAATCGTTTATTTGATAAGATTCTGATCAATAATTGTCTTTGGAAACACCATATGCTCTGTCAAGGTAATAGCTATAAGTTGCGATTTTCTTGTTTAAAAGTGTAAATATTTTCGATAATATTTCTGCCTGGGTTAAATGTAAAGCGTAAAGATAGGTATATGACGGACCCCGAAAACCGATTTGTCACTCGAACTCTTGTATTAAGTATGAAATTTAATGTCCATTATGGCGCATTTGTTGAACGCCACATGGGCTATCTGATAACTGATCAAACAAGTATTCTCCGGTTGTCATTATGGCTTGTTCCCGGAACGTCGAAAACTAATTAAGAAGATCAGGAGTGTTTATACAAGAGAACAATAGGCTAATCGGTATTGTCTGTTTCAATCTAGTGGGGGAATTTGTACTCTTAATCGGTTGATCGTGGACTGTGCTGTAGAAGAAAAACGAACAAGTCTGTCATTTCGAATAATATTATTTTAAATATTATAATCGTTTAAAATGATTACAATGCTTAAATGGTAATGATTCATACAGAATTATACACAAGGAATAATTTTTTTAGCATGACGTAGTTACGTTGGGTATAGGGTTAACAAACTTCTTAAAGAAGTTATATTATAAATAAGTCATATAATTACAATGGCAATGATGCAGAATATTTAGTCTAAATGAAGCAATTCTGAAACATCACAGTAAAAATCGGTGAGTGCGCAAGGTTGGCGTCGGTTTCAAACATTATCATTCGTTTATTGGTGCCCATGTTTTCATCAAAAAGAAGAAATCTTTTTAACTGGAGAAGTCTCAGTCCATTTCCCTTCAAGCAGTATTTCAGTTGTGGTTTTGGGGAGCTTTGGGGTCTGTTTTCGCCGCGCCCTGTAAAGGGCGGATTTTGCTGAATAAAAAGTTGGCAATCTCTGTACAACTTCTTGTGTTTCAAGGTCCCAGTCAGTATCTCGAAGCTTCAGTAGTTCTTCTGTGCATATTGTAGGGATCGATTTTACTACTTCTATGCACTTTTTAGCAATTAGACTTCGTATCTCCTGTACAACAACGCCAGTATGATCACTTAGGTGACTGTGTTGGTAGTACCCGAAACCAGATGGAATTTTGTTGGATGTCATAATCGTTGCTCGACACCCTGGTACGACACATTTCCAGTATGTTCTGTGAAAGATAGAAAAAAAATTAATATTTCATAACATTGTTACATAATAAATAGAAAATAATAAACACGTCCCCTCACCCCCTTAAACTAAAGGTACTCAGACCCCTTAACTTGCCGCCCCCTCTGAAATAAAGACACTCAAACACCCCACCGCCATTAAACTGAAACTCAAATCCCCCCCCCCCCAAAATAAAACTACCCAGTCCCCTTAACTTGCCGCTGCCCCCCTCCCCCGCTACGTTTTCTGTAAAAAATTATTTTAAAAACATTATATGAAAAATAACTTACTTTTCTTTGTAATTTCCTAATCACACAAACTGGTCAAACATTAAGATATGGACTATAATGACTATCAAAACACTCCTGATGAGGTGCGAAAATTAATTTTTCGACGTTCCGGGAACACCCCGTCATTATCTGGGTAATTAAAGCCAGTTAAAATGTAATTGTTGGAAACCAGTGCATCACACCTGTTCTGGACACACACCCATATTACGTATCATCCTGTCTATCGTGGGTTTGAATTAGCGATTGTTCACGGTTAATTTGAACGTAAACAGCATCGTGTTCTGGCCGTTTCAGACAATCATTAAAATGTCCAGTTGTTTCAAAAGAGGCATATCTTACCAAGCCAGGACAGCTCCGAGATATGTTGCCAGACATCACAGAACACGAGCTCATAATAATAAAAGTGTCCAGGAAATGTCAAGCGAGTGTAACTCAAACCAAATACACATCAATATCTCTATCCATATCGAATCACAAAGCACTCGTTAAATCAGAATTAATATGTCTAAACTTTGCGTTCCGACTGTATAAAGAGTGAAGCAGAATTCTGAGGTAGGCAGTTGGCCTGAGGGCACTCAGAGAAGGTCGGAGTTTAGCCTTGGCCGTCGAGGGACATAGGCACCGAGATTAAAAGTCCGCCTATTGTCGTAACCCTGTGAGGGCTGTAAGGAACCGATAGTAGTTTGTTGACGGTTGCGAACCGTAGTGGCATAGTAGCCAAAGAAGTAAACGCTGTAACGTTGAAGTCTAGAAAACGTATTAAGAGCTTGAGTAAGCGCTTGAATAGCTCGCGATATGACAGTTTTAGGCGGTGCGAGAATTGGTGATGTTGAGATCACTTTGCAAAATATTTTATGTAAGCTTTGTTAAGTATATATCTGAAGGCAAAGAATAACTTAACCCCGTAGGATCCAGGCAAGGCGCAAAGTGATCGTGAACTGTGCTAGACGCCTATTGAGTTGTGATTGAACTGTGAGAACGCTGATAGAGTCACACAAGCAGAACATTATATGTGTTGAGCCCGAATGACTGTGAAGTTAACCCTGCGAGGAGGAAGCAACGAGAAGTGAATAGACACTTTGTATGTATCACAAACCGTGAGAAAATGAAGATGATGTGAGGTTGATCCAGCGGACACAGTTAGCTGTGGGAGACGTCGATGGCCCTAAAGAATAAACTTTTATCCGCGTAATTAGTGTATTCTTATGGATAATTTTGTGAGTAATTTGATTCATATTTTATTTCTTCGTACATGAAAATAAATAATCTTTTCAGTGAATTATGGTTGATCTCCCTTTTGGCGTTGTAAGCCACAGACACCTTCAAGGAATCCTAACAGTCCCACGCGGACAGGGCTATGATAGGGTTGCAAGGTTTACGTTCGAACTGGGGTTCAGACGACAGTCACTGGCTGTCGGCTGAGCACTGATAAGAACATAAATTT
Organism: Pictodentalium vernedei; assembly: GCA_031216915.1. Lineage (NCBI taxonomy): Eukaryota > Metazoa > Mollusca > Scaphopoda > Dentaliida > Dentaliidae > Pictodentalium > Pictodentalium vernedei. The sequence continues at coordinate 316,728,878 of CM062294.1, forward strand.
TCTCCATCATTTCGACTATCAATTTAACCCCTGTAATCCTGCGACATCCTCTTAACTTGTGGCTCTGGGTTTTGTCATACTATATGTTACATGGCGTGCAGCTGGCTGATACATTTTCACAAGGCGATGAGAGTTCATACCGGGTGAGGACAAGCCGAACCTGATATGAACTCTCATCGCCTTGCATGGAAATGTATCAGCCAGCTACACGTTATGTAACATATTTATTATGTCGAAAGTCCATGTAAATCAAGGGATTAATACATTTCCACGAGAAACAAAGAACGACCGGACGTTTATTTTTTTCAGAAACCGCTATTGACAGAATCATCAACAGTAACTGGAACCGGTGTTCGAAGTGCGATATTTGTTTACAAAATAAATCGTATCGCTACAAGCATACCTGAGATACCCTTACAAACATTTACTGTCATTGCAACATGAAAAGTGTAAACAAAGCCCTTTTAAATGTTCAAAAAAAAATCACATTCCATCTGTTAAGTAAACAGTAAAGATGCTCGCTTCAGCATACAAATCGATATACTATAGTCAGTATACCGTATACTACAGGGTTGTAAAAACAACAAAGAACTTCTGAGACTAAAAATATTATTTTCCGTCCATTTTTTAAATATTTAGTATTTGAAATCAATAAATACGGTACCTTGAAAATATTTTTGGTACTTAAATTCTCTTATTTTGTTTTAATTCAAATTGTGAAAATCCGAAGCGAATGGAAATGCATCAGTTTGATCAAAATAGTCAAAATGTCCGCTACTCACCTGATACCAAATAATATCTTATCTTCTACAAGTATCTGGGAATTTCATTTGGTTGGCAAATGTCACATGCAAACCCCATATAAAAACATATACCGTCAGTTGCAAGTCATATGCGACTGGCCGCCAGAGTATTCTCCCCTTTGTTCGTTCATGTTTCAAAATGTCGGAAAACAATAAACGCTTCGCGCAGACGACAGACGAGGAGGTAGATGCAAAACGTCTTAAGCTGAACGCGGACAATATCATTAAAGCTAAAAAAAGATGTGCCAATATTTTAAGAGACTATCTCAAAGAAAAAATGACACAATTCAAAATTGCACTGCTGTAAACACAGTGCAATCAGACCCCAATGTTTATTATGGAAATGTTACAATCATCCATAACCTTACAATAAACAAGAATTAAGATTCAATTCTTGGCAGTTTACAAGATACATGTACATTCATTTCAGTGTTATCTGATTCTTCATTTGTGAACGATTCGAAATTCTGGAAGTCACAGAAACGCGTTCATTTCTGTTGGTTTTGATATATTTATTTGTGTTAATTGGAACAAAATGTGTTGAAATTAAAATTAACAGGAAGGTATTTTACCATTTATCAGTCATTGTATAGTCTAATTCATTATAAAAAAGGTAGTCGGTAAGATATATTCGTTACACAGTCTGGTAGTGACCTAATATGGTATATATGGGGTCAGTTAATTCCATATTGGGCGAGAGCTCTTTGCTCTCGCCCGATATGGAATTAACTGACCCCATATATTCCAAGTTAGGTCACTACCAAACTGTGTAACTTATAATATCAGGTGAGTTATCTGATACAGCGGAACCCTTAGATGGTATTCAAGCGTTCTGATTGGTCAAACTAACTTTGAGGCATAATAATTATATATACAGTGCTGTAATCACAAAAACGTACTAATAATTTCAATGGGATCGCGACTGGTCGCGATCCCATGAAATTATCTTACCCTTTTTCTCGCCACAGCATTGTAGTATCTCCCATTTCGGAAAGGAAATGCAAAAATACTGAATCAGAGATGCTATTTCCATTTGCTTTTCGTGATTTGGTCTAGATTTCGCAATACTTTTTTATGAAATCTTGAGCCACTTGTGTATAAGTGTGTCACGATCTTATCGAGAAACGCACTTTTGTGGTCACAGTAATCGGTCGTAAAGCACGTTGTAGTAGTTTTCAGATTTTCCACCATTTTACCACTTCTTGTTTTCCAAACTCGACTGATTTCATTACTGAATTTTTAATGTTTCATATTTTTATATTTACCGCTGGGTCCCATTGCAAGTATGTTTTGCATCTAGCAACCACCAACAAGGTCGAGGACGTCTGATGGATTAGTTTTAATTTATATTTTACTAATTGCGTTTTAGAATCATTGTATAGGGGACATTGTCCAGAATAAGCCCCCATTGCATTGTAAGGGGATTTATTATCCACCCCAGGAAATGACTTGAAGGACAGCAGCTGTACACTTTCATTCGTAGATTTGTCCATCAAATTATGTTTTTGTCCGAGACTCAAATTTTACACCCGTAAACTATGTTCGTTTTCGCACGCGAACTGAATAATTTTGATAATCGAACAACTAGAGGGCCGTTTAGTGTTCAAAGTATAGCGAAGGGTGTAAGGGATTTTTATTCGAAGATTTTATGTAACTTTTAAAACCTGATGTATGATGCGGAATGAGTTGTTTTATAACACTTAATCCCTTGAACTCAGGTGGTATCTTCCATGTCTGCCCGACAGCAGAAGTTGGAAGAGTCCATATTCTTCATTTGGGGGTAGACCCATTAATATTTTCCACGTTGAAAATATTAATAGGTCTACCCCTAAACATTCACTTTGCAGCCATCCTACTTAATGAAATTATGACGTAGCATGTTCCTGGACAGGAAAACTGCCTCTCAGGTTCATATTTCAGTAACGATGGTATGGATACGCTTGGGTTGAAAACATAATACTTATTTATCCGATTATCCAGTGTGATTTTGGAGGGGCGATTTCTGTTGCGGTGAAGATCGTTTTGGACCGATTTTGGGTACAGTGTTAACAACGAAGACAATTATCTTGTGGCACCAATGATGACACATTTCGGTTCTTGTAACGTTGATACAATTATTAGTTCCATCGTCGACGCAGATCAGTAATGTACTCCAGAGATCAACTGCGTCATACAATAATAAGACCATCAACGCAGTTCATAATTCCATTAGATGCTATCATCGAGAGATAGCCAAAGGGCAAAAGGAAACGCGTCTGAAAGATTACGTGGATCTTGAAAATAGCAATCATAGCGTGTTTGCTCAGATTTATTCATTGGCTTTCCTTGCGATTCATTTGGCGTTTGGCGATCAATTTAACTTGTGAGAAGCTGGGTATTGGATTTAATCTGCTGTCTTCCATGGTTTATGAACTCATGGGTTCAGAAGCAAATTTGATAGAAGTCGTGAAACGTTTCGGTCTTATATGAATTTGAATTTTGACCAATAGTCCACTCACTTTAAAGTTTAACCTAGAAAAAATTGCAACAAAATTGTTTTCTTATTATTGAAACCCACATACCCCACGGAACACCATGTCAAAACCCCCCGTGAATCCCTCCCTGGGAAATATGTTTAGAAGACGATTTTAATTTTAGTATTTTTCTGTGATTTTTCCACTCGACCCACAGTACCTGCGGTCTTCCATAGTTACGTCGTGTGCTCTAAAATCAGAAATAATAAGAGAATGTGATTGAAATTGTTTTTGGTTATCAACGAAAAGTATAATGGTGATTACGAATAACAAATTAAACTTATAATTATTTAAGAATTGAACGCAATTTTTATAATCTTTATTGGAGTATCAACGTGTGGGAATGGGTACAAATTGTATGAATCCCTTCGGGATTCATACAATTTGTACCCATTCCTACACGTTCATACTTCGGGATTCATACAATTTGTACCCATTCCCACACGTTCATACTCCAATAAAGATTATAAAAAAATGCATTCAATTCTTATAATTACATTCCGTAACTGTTTAAGCTACTTTTTACCAACCACCCTCACACAAAAGACAAAGCCTTTCGCAACGAAACTTGGAATGTTCAAAACAATTTATTTAACATATCAGTAAACTATAATCACTGATCACTGCGAAAGGTGCTAAAAGTTATAAACCCGCCCAAACACCGCCCGAATTACATTATGTCAACTGAGCTCTACCGTAAATGTGGGTCAAAGTTCGACCAAATGTATTCATTGGAAAATGAATTACATTTGGCCATGACGTTTTCATCCAGCTGACGAATGGGAATTGAGTATTTGGACCCAAAACGTATAACTACATTAACAATGTAATTATAATAAAATAAATCTTAGTCAATAACTCCTAGTAAATTGGCGCAATGAATGCAGGTAGAGTATGTTTTACAAATTTTTACTCTCATAAATCTAAAGTTACAATTGACGGGACGAAACTCTGTATATTCTTAACTGTTTCGGAACGTCAGTGTTTCTATCTGATTTTATATCGCCCATAGGGTTCACTTTAGTCAATATACATTTACTTGATATAATTTCCATACACATCCATATATTTATCTTGTTATAAGCCCCGGATGTTCGGAACAAGTTGAAAATGTGCCTAAATATTTCAACTTGTGTTCTAGGAGTCATGCACATTTTCAAAAGTATGGAAACCAGGTTCAACATACATTATGTATCATATGAGTTACACCGATGGCGGTTTTATATGTGTTTGTGGTGACAATTGCTGATAAGTTGTGTTTTGCATATAATAAGAATTAACATTTGGTTATTTCTGCGAAAGCACATCGCAAACTCAGTAGAAACCACTAAAGTCTCCTTCACTTGGCTATTTTTAGACAGAACAAACCCATCAAACAGGCATAGGCATGCATCACATGTAGAGAAGGGGCAAACCTACAACATCTTACAATTTTGCGACGCTAGTAGAAGACTGCGATGCACTGACATCATTACAAAAGTTGATGTGCTGCATGAGAGCTGTCGTAAAAGGCATATTGATGTACAAAAAGAAACTGCCGGGTGGAGCCCCGACACCAGTTTTCCATGAAGTAAATTTTAGTCGGAAACATAGTCAATCAAATGATTCTTAAAAAGTAAGAGCCGGTGCCTTCGCGGTGACCATTAAAGATCAATGTCGAGTTCGGAGTGATGCCTGGGCCTGTTCTGCAGTGGGACGGTTCGAATATTTCAATTGGGACTCGCATGCTGCTGATTGCGTGTACTAACAAAGCTGATGTGTGAATTTCCGAACCGGCAAAAATATCCTACTAGACAATGCCGATAATATACCTACTCCTGCCAAGAAGTTAAGAGCTGGTTGCCCTGTGGAAGATATCCAATATGAAGCATTCATAAAAACGTGCAATTATTTGGAGGGACGAACGGTTAACGATAGGTTCTCTTTTGTGCGTTTTGGGTGATTTTCTAAAATACGGCAAGTGATCTATACTGCATTATACACATGAAGAATTACCTGATCTAATGACGATTTCATCAGCTATTATGGTTGCAAACAATGTTGATCATAATGTTTACAACATTAACAGGCGTAATACCTTCCATGGGATGGGCATGCTCGCCGCCATCACGCCGCAGTATTGAAGAAAATTGCAGATCTTCCCATACGAGAACACAGAGATCTTAGGCAACTGTTCTCTGCTAAGTTTGCTGAACTTCAGCAGCAGAGTTCCTGTTTTTTATGATTTAGATCTTTCTTTGGCATATTTCATGGAAAATCAAACCTTATAGATCGAGCTGGACAGGAATGAGGCAAATTGTGTACGATAAGCACTCCATCCTGAGCATCCACCCGCATCAACAGTAACATTTCTCCCTATATTCGACCTCAGCGCTGGTGACATGTCACGCCGCATTCTCTCTACACTAACATTCCTCTCTCAGTCAGCTAGGAAGAACGCCATACCAGCTGTAAAACGAGTTCGATCAGCCCCTGTTTTGGAAGGCATCAATGTTAAAATGTGAATATGAAGATCTTCATGATATCCATATATTTGTTTCTTGGCAGATTTCACACTACTATGAATCTTCTCGGATTGATTGGAACTCTCATGAATGGATCGGGTCTCTGCAAAATTCTGGAACACGTATATGCAGAAAATGCAGTAACACACATACTTACCGGGAAAGCCTATTCGAGAGCTATTCGTGCGCATATGCTCGTTGAAACCGCATTGTCTAATTTGCTCATATAAGAAACATTTCCAAATGAGCCCAAAGGCTTGATAAATCAACAGTCAAGCAAGCTAACAGGTGTAAATTATGACGTGATAAGTGAAGAATTTCTGATGTACCTTCGATGAAGCCTCTGGCAGAATCGCAACCTTGTTATCGGTGTATAGAGCGGATCTCGAAAGTATTTAGAAAACCAGTCAGCTGTGGTTTCAGTCTCAGGGAATGTTTTCAGCAGTTCACAAGCTTATAGCATCTGATTGCATAGGCTCCTTTGAATTACTATTAGAAGGACCGTATGACTGTTTTCCTATTTTTTGCTGTAGCAAGACATCACTATTATCTGAAGTCAGCTTATCTGTTCTTACAAACAATGTCAGAGTTGAAACAGACACATCCTGTAGTATATGATCAACCCATGAAGGGTCGACATGTAGTTTGACGTACTGATCGCTATTGGGCTGGATTGCCTCCAGATATGGAGATAGTATTAATGAGGTCCCTGGAAACAATGGAGGTTTGACACGTGGTACCGGACCGTCTAGACACAATGAGCGGTCTGATTTTTCTCTATGCCCATATGTTCGGAATATACCTTGGCAAGGTAAAAGTTAACTGAGACTCTGTACAAAACCAGCGACCAGCATAAAGATGCCACACATTCTCAAATATTTGGAATTTCTAAGAATGCGGTATTCCAGAAGTTAATTAAGTATCGCTCCCGGTCAGTCTGCTTGTCATATTGAAAAAATTGGTGATGATGTAATAGAAAATTAGGTAATGGACTCAGTAAATGTCGCACCCGGATTTTAGTTGAAAAAATCACGTCAACAAAATAGTTCGTGAAGCCAAAACTCTCCCCACCTGCACATGCGGCGACGAGGTTGCACAATTTCCGGGCATATCTCCAAGTACGCGTGTGGACAGACAGTTCCGACAGGCTAGACCCTCTGAAGTAGGATTGAATGCTGTCAGAATCTGTGAAATACCTGTTCCCACAGGCCTACCACCATCATCACAATCTTTTCTGAAAGTTGTGCATTGTAACTGTGCTACTGGTTACGCTACCAATCGTTGTGGATGTCGAAAAAGTGGTTGGGAATGTACCAGTGCATGTGGGCGATGTCAGGAAACTAACTGTGACAACACACCAAACATCATTCATTAGGAGAATGACGAACCAGATGCTTAATTATAATAATGAAATGACTATGCAAATATGCTGAAAATAATTATGTTTTGTTCAAGTAGAGCCATTTTGTAGAATTCCAATTTTCACTTGTTTTTTGCTTATTTTCATACCTTCCTCCCAAAATTAACCCCCTTTAGACGGTCCTCCGAATTTGGGTTTCGAGATGTACTTAAGTTGAGATACCTCCAAACAAAACATGCTTCAGTGTTTGAAGACAACTTTAACATAGAGCAATCATTATTGGGATTTCAATTTTCAATCGTTTGTTTACATTTTCCTGTTCTCCTACAATAATCCATTCGTTCCTAATGGTATCAATGGCATATCAGAGAGACGCGAGGACAAGAACACAGAAAGATCCCATTTTTTCTACAAAGAGGAGGGCAAAGAGCGAATTGAGTCCGATGATGTCGACCGAAGAGGTATCCGCTCTAAACTTAAGATGTGTATAAATCCTATGGATCCGTCACGGCACCCGGAACCATTGTCAATATCGTAACCGGAAAGATAAGTCCTGGTTCTATCAACGTTGACAGAGTGCTAGAGTTAGGTTCAGCACTGATGATCAAGATCTAACAGAATCTTCCTGGGGTATTTTACTACCCTGTTCCGATGCCGGCCCAAACCATGGCTGCGTTGAGAAAATCTTTCAAGGTTGGTGACGTTAAAGCTTATGATGCGAACCTCATATACTCCAGAGTAATCGGACTACTATCAATCCCTCGCAAATTCGATGTTAAGGGACGTCTCTCCCATAATTGTTGCCACTGCCTACATCAGTCATTGACGAGACTGGAGACATGCGGATTTCTAAATCAAAGTCAGATTTAAAAAATAAGACGATGGTTGTTTCGTCGAACAGAATGGTTGGCAGGGGGCATACAGCAGAAGTGATAGATGGCTGTGCATTGTTGTGAATTCCACATTGGCCAGTTTCAGGCAAAACGGGAAACTGTCAGTGCTAATCGGACTATCGTATTTACTCGCTGCTCATGCCATTTCGTGCTGCGACACAGTTGGGAGCCTGTTCGGGACAGGGAAGGGTAGAAAACTAAACGTCTCCCAAAGCGGAACTTCGTTGAAATCTTTGGGTGAGGAAGACGCTAAGTGGTCAAATATACTCCATTAAGCAATCCAACTCATTTCTCTCTGTTACAGTTCCAAGGTACCCACATCAGTGACTGATGTACGTATTGATGCGTGGTTGTCGAAACCCGGAGATCCCAGGGCCACTAATGCACCGCAACTTTGTTCTTCTCTGTCTCCTACCACATCAACCTTCGGGGAAAATATCAAAAGAGCACACCTTCAGACATGTGAGTGGAAGAACGCCCTTCAACCGACACCTCCAAATTTGGATCATATCAAATATGGCTTCTAGTAGGAAGTTCCCTCCTGATGTTGCTCTGGCCCCAGATGAAATATTAAAGTTAATAAAATGTTCTTGCTCAAGCCAGACGCCATGTAGTACAAACAGGTGCAAATGTAATGCTGCTAAAATGGCGTGTACATATTTCTGCTCTTGTAACCCTACACTAGAGTTTTGCAATGAACAAACAAGGTGAGAAGATACATCAGCTATGAATAGCATTGATGAATAGAATCACCAAACACCCAAAACATCCCTTAAAAATATATATAGGCTCGGATGCAACCTCTGGTATGCGCCCGGGATGTTGTATTAGACGCAGTTAAACATTGCAGTCCGCGAAATGACGATGTCACCTAAGACGTTACTCTTACACATTACATCGAAAAAAAAACTTGGGACACAACTTTGAGGTTAGGTACCCCGGCATCCGGTCTAATAGGCATGTATTGTGAGACGATCTCCGACAACTTCAGTGTTGGCCAAATCTGGCAATTTTTGTTGGGAGATATGCCTCTTTTTGCCGGAAATTCGGTGTTTGTCTGATAATGACTTATGGACGAGATAACTTGAGCAAATGCAATCAGATTTTCATGAAACTTGTGATAGGCATACATTGTGAGTCAAGTTCGATACACACTAAATTTGTCGATGTGTTTGAAGAAGTTCGGTACCTTTTTGTTGAAAAAAGCATTTATCCGATACTGAATTTGTGAACGCGATAACTTGGAGAAATGTGATCAGATTTTCTTGAAATCCATAAAGCAGAATTTCTGCAAAAGTTACATTTAATTTTTCAAAAATATTTTAACCCACTTCTTTCCCTGGGGTTATTATTATCCCTGGTGGGTGAGGGTGTGAGATGGGGAAATTTTACTCGAGGGCAAGATATCTGGGCCAGACACGAGGCTTGGATCAAATATCTTGCAAGGCACTTATATAGTTTTCCACTTCACGGATAATTTATCCCCCCCCCCCACCTCCCCCACCAAAACAGTCTGGCGTCAACAAAAGAAGTTCATGGGCACGTGCAGCTATATCGAACAACTATGTGTCCATTTCTGAAAAAAAGCCCGATTTGCTTATCGGGAAGAGCGCACAAACGTTCTATATATACCGCAGGTATATACCACAAAATTAAATCTCAACTCCGGCAAGACAGAGGTTAAAGATCTGTGGCGAAATGAACATTGGCTCATTTCGATGACGTCATATTGTGAATTCTGCAATGTATTCACATAACTTTTCGGCGGGAATTTTGTGCAACTCGCTCCACTCATAATGGCGTTCATCCAAAAATACATATAAAAGAGTCAAGTGTCTTTTGGTTTTGCGGTCTGTGTTTTATTTCTATTTTCTTCGACAAACGTCCGTCTGCTAATATTTCCGAAACGTGACATCATGTTGTTTGTTTACAGAAGAAAGTGCGATTATTGAATAGTCCGGCGCTCACTAAATATACTGATAAGTTAGTCACGTGGGCCATGTGAGATAGATATCTATCTCGCATGGCCTTCTCACATGAGACACTCATATCTTGTATAGGAAGTGAGGGAAGAATTTACAATCTCCTGGAAATTGCATTTGCGTGTATATGGCTCTTTCGAATCATTTCGTCACTTACTGTATATGATGGTCACGCTTTTATTTCAACCTCAATAGAAAACGTATGTATTTTTTGAATAACACAGCTGTTCATTGATAATTTAAACCCTTCGTAAGAAAAATCTGTCAGAAAACACAGATCAGGGATATAGTCAACCAGGCTTTCATTTCTATAGTATGAAGGTCAGCAATCCGAATTAGTGCCCTAAATCGATTTTATGCAACAGTATTGCCGAATCCTAACATATTTGCATGGAACTTATATAGTTCTCCATTTCACAGTTTTGAACTGGGTTACCAAAAGTGGCCCCTTTCTACGGCAGCGTAGAACCGCCACATCATAGTATATTTCCAGGGATTCCTAATCTGTTTAAACAGATTACTAATCTGTTTTTACAGATTACTAATCTGTTTTTACAGATTACTAATCTGTTTAAACAGATTACTAATCTGTTTTTACAGATTACTAATCTGTTTAAACAGATTAACTAATCTGTTTTACAGATTACTAATCTGTTTTTACAGATTACTAATCTGTTTAAACAGATTACTAATCTGTTTTTACAAATTACTAATCTGTTTAAACAGATTACTAATCTGTTTTTACAGATTAAGTAATCTGTATTTACAGATTACTAATCTGTTTAAACAGATTACTAATCTGTTTTTACAGTTTCCTTAATCTGTATTTACAGATTACTAATCTGTTTAAACAGATTAACTAATCTGTATTTACAGATTACTAATCTGTTTAAACAGATTACTAATCTGTTTTTACAGATTAACTAATCTGTTTTTACAGATTACTAATCTGTTTAAACAGATTACTAATCTGTTTTTACAGATTAACTAATCTGTATTTACAGATTACTAATCTGTTTAAACAGATTACTAATCTGTAAAAACAGATTAATTAATCTGTATTTACAGATTACTAATCTGTATTTACTAATCTGCTAATTACGGATTCTCACGACTAGACTCCGCAGCCATCTCGAATCAATCAGCTTTTTCAATAAGTGGCAAAGGGCATACAGAAGCCAAAGGGAGGGAATCGAGCATGCTTAAAGACTGGTAGATTATATGAAAACGGCGTTCAGTCAAAATGAAATAGGAACCGCGCTATTACTCGACATAGAAAAAGCGTTCGACTCTGTCTGGCACAATGGCATGAGATACAAACTAGCTAAAATGGGGCTACCTACCCAAATTCTAAGGATCATATCATCATTTTTATCTGATCGAAAAATCAAAGTGAGGGTCAACCGCGAAGTGTGAGACGAGATAAAACTCGAAGCGGGCACTCCACAGGGTTCGGTCCTCAGCCCGCTTCTATTTATAATATATGTGAATGACATTGACAAAGTAGGGAAGAACCAGGTTGAACTATCTCAACTCTCAGACGACAAAGGAATGTGGACGGCCAGTAAGTCTCGAAACATAATACAAAACCGCCTGCAGGATACCATCCGCGACCTGCAAGACTGGTGCGCTCTGTGGCGCATCAAGCTAAATGCCACGAAAACACAAAGAATCATATTCTATAAAAAGCAAATGAAAAAAGCTGTCCCTAATATTGAGCTTAAGCTTTACAACCACAAACTTGAAGCTAGCAATGAGGCAACGTTTCTGGGATTCACCTTGGATAGCAGTCTCAATCTAAACAATCACGTAAACTCAGTCACTGCCAAAGACACTAAACGCATAAATTTCCTGAAAATGATTAGAGGTAAAAATTGGGGAGCCAATAAAGAAGTTCTCATCAGGCTTTACAAATCATATATACGCCCAGTACTAGAGTATGGGGCCATAATAACGAGTGACCTGAATAAAACCAACATTGAAAAACTACAACGGGTTCAAAATTATGCCCTGCGTGTGGCACTATGCAAACCCAAATGGACACCGATAAAGGAACTTCACGAGCTAGCAAAAACAGAAACTATTGATACGCGATTAAAAGACCTACAAATCAAAACCCTCAACAGACTCCAAGTTAGTGAATTAATGGTTGAGCTGAACGAACACCGATCCCTTTCCAGAAAATAAAAAAAAAATAAAATTATATAATATAACTAAATTGCGTGTAGTCAGTAAGGATTGCCTCGCTACTCATTGAGAACTTTAAGAAAGAGTCTGTGAGGACTGCCTCGCAACTCTGCCGAAGCGCGACTGAAATGCGTTTAATAAGACCTATATAACAAAACCCTCTACATACTCCGGGATAGTGAATCAATGGTGAAGCTGAACGAACACCGAACCCTTAACAGAAAAACAAGATAAGCCACAGTAAATTAAAATTACTCAATAGAATTAAGCTGCGTGGAGTCAGTGGGGATTGCCTCGCTACTCATTGAGATCTTACTCATTGAGATCTTAAACAGATTAGTAATCTGCAAATACAGCTTAGTTAATCTGTAAATACAGATTAGTTAATCTGTAAAAACAGATTAGTAATCTGTTTAAACAGATTAGTAATCTGTAAAAACAGATTAGTTAATCTGTAAAAACAGATTAGTAATCTGTTTAAACAGATTAGTAATCTGTAAATACAGATTAGTTAATCTGTTTAAACAGATTAGTAATCTGTAAATACAGATTAAGTAAACTGTAAAAACAGATTAGTAATCTGTTTAAACAGATTAGTAATCTGTAAATACAGATTATTTAATCTGTAAAAACAGATTAGTAATCTGTTTAAACAGATTAGTAATCTGTAAAAACAGATTAGTAATCTGTTTAAACAGATTAGTAATCTGTAAAAACAGATTAGTAATCTGTTTAAACAGATTAGTAATCTGTAAAAACAGATTAGTTAATCTGTAAAAACAGATTAGTAATCTGTAAATACAGATTAAGTAAACTGTAAAAACAGATTAGTAATCTGTTTAAACAGATTAGTAATCTGTAAATACAGATTATTTAATCTATAAAAACAGATTAGTAATCTGTTTAAACAGATTAGTAATCTGTAAAAAGAGATTAGTAATCTGTTTAAACAGATTAGTAATCTGTAAAAACAGATTAGTTAATCTATAAAAACAGTTTAGTAATCTGTTTAAACAGATTAGTAATCTGAAAAACAGATTAGTAATCTGTTTAAACAGATTAGGAATCCCTGGAAATATACTATGATGCGGCGGTTCTACGCTGCCGTACCTTTCTCTATCAGATATCGATTTAATTGCGATAGAGTTACATCAATAAATCGTGATTTTGTGAAAAACATTGCAAACACAAGACTAAATAAAGAAAAACAAACGTTAACAGCATTTGAGTTGCAAAGTCTTCGAGCTTTTCTTTTCGATAGGTTAGTTTCCACAGTGTTGTTTCCAAAATAGCGGACATACAGTACAGCCGCCGTGGACTGGTCGTAATCCACGCGTGGGCAGTGAGGTCAACTCATGTGTTTACCATGTAATAAAAATCATCAGCAAAATTTCAATTTATGAAAAACCGGGTTGTATGCGGTGCTTCATTAATTACGTTTTTTGATGATTATTCCTATAATTACTGTCAGGAATCTAATAGTATTGCCTCTGAGGAAATATTAAAAATAATATAATAATGAAAACACTGTAATTTATTATATTTATCGAAAGGTAGTTGGAACGCGATTTGTTATCGCTGAAACCGGAGAAGGTTATCAATTGTCGAGTACTTCCGGTTCTGGGAGTGATTTCCACGTAAACTACCTTTCAGGTTGTATTCAATATCTGCGATATTTTTAGAATAAAAGTGGGTTTCTTTGTCAGTCACAGCCTAAACGTTTTGGAAAGATCTACAAGTCTTTGCTTACGTGCTTATGGGTGGGTGGAAAGGAACATGTTTCTGTTTGATGTGTGTGTGTGTGTGTGTGTGTGTGTGTGTGTGTGTGTGTGTGTGTGTGTGTGTGTGTGTGTGTGTGTGTGTGTGTGTGTGTCTGTGTGTGTGTGTGTGTGGTGTGTGTCTGTGTGTGTGTGTGTGTGTGTGTGTGTGTGTGTGTGTGTGTGTGTGTGTGTGTGTGTGTGTGTGTGTGTGTGTGTGTGTGTGTGTGTGTGTGTGTGTGTGTGGTTGAGGTTAAAAAATCGCACTGGCACAGACATTTCATACTGAAACGTTTTTTCCTTTTAATATGCCGCCGAAAAATTGTTTTCATTTTCTGAACCCAGATGGGTTTCAAACATGACAAAAAATTACACAAAATTGATTTAAACTAAGTGATGAGCTTAGGAACTGGTTAAACTGACTGGCAATAATTGATGTTATTCATTGATGGGCTCTAATTTAGTCCTTACAAGGATGTTACGCAAGCTTTTGTTTTTCTTATAGGCGATGACAGGTCGAAGATTCAAAGGTTTATTTAATTTAGCATTGGTAAAATTGAATTCATCTTTTAACACTTTTGCTATTTCGATATTCATTCTGTTGTACGTTAAAGTGAAAGGAATGATGGACCTCCTTTCGCATTCGCCCTCTGATATGTTCATACCAAATGGCCAGAGGGTTTGAAGCGTATTGATCCAAAAAGCTTCACGTTTTTTTCTAAATTCATCCGTTTCTTCTAATGTGCCTTTAATTGGTGGTTGTTCAATAGGATGGATTTCGAAATCGTCCAAAGAATGGCCAGGAAGGTTAAAATGTTGTGCTACTGGTGCATCAGCATTATGTTTTATATCCTGTTTGTGTCTAGTAGCACGTTCTCGGAAAGGATTTTGACTTTGACCAACATACTGTTTCCGACATCGCTTACAAGTGATAAGGTAAATAATGTTTGGTGAATCACAATGGAGGGGGTTACGGATCTGATAATGATTTTTCGTTTGTTCGGAGGAAAATTCCTCTTTCTGATCAGGCATAAAAGTATGCAGTCTACAACGAGGCTTTTTGCAATTAAATACCGCGCCACTACCATTCTGCAACGGTCTGTTGTGTTCAATCTTCAGTGGTTCGAAATCGGTAGTTTCAGCTGGACTTTCGAGCTTTTTCAGGGTTTGGGATTTCAGGCTACGCAAGAGGCGCAGCGAGTACCATCTCGATCTGAGGGCGCGAAATAGAGTAGAACAAGCCTCATTGAAATTTACCTTATCACTTGAATTGCGGTGGAAACGAATGAGTTGTGATTTGATGATACCTTTAAATGTATGTTGAGGATGAAATGATTTTGTGTGCAACAATTGATGTGAATCAGTTGGTTTAAAATACACTTTATAATCTAAATGACCGGACGCCTGAAATTGCTTGCCTTTATACACGGTCACATCGAGAAAATCAACAGAATTTTCACTGATAGTAGCTTTCAATTTAATATTTGGATCGTGATTGTTCAAAATTTCTAAAAATTCATCAAAATCTTCTTTTGAATGTTCCCAAATAATAAAAATGTCATCTAAATACCTGATATATACGAGAGGATGCTTTGCACATTTGCTTAAGGCATTTTCCTCCCATTCCGCTACATAAATGCTTGCAAAATTAGGACTGAATCTTTTACCCATAGGACAACCCATTATTTGTAGGAAATATTCTCCATTGAATTGAAAGTCATTACCTTTTAAGCTCAGCTCTAAAAGATCCAAAATTTGTTCATCCGGGCGTTTCGCATCCGGATATTTTTCAAATGCATTTTTAACTGATTTAACACCTTTATCAATATCAATGTTCGTATACATACTGTCGATATCCAAAGTAGCCAGAATTGCATTTTTCGATATTTTCAATTTCGAAATTTTTGACAGGAAATCCTGTGTATTTTTTAGATAGCTCGGATGTCTATTTGCTATAGGTTTCAGATGATAATCAATTAATTCCGAGATCGCATAAGATTCCGAATTACAATCTGATACAATTGGCCTCCCGGGTGGAGTTAAGTCATCCGTCCATGAAGAACGGTCCTTGTGGATCTTTGGTAGGATATAAAATTGTCTTGTTTGAGCACTGAGCTTAGCTGTTAAATATTTCAATTGTTTTTTGGTAATGTGACCTTCGTCGAGGAGAAATTTTAAGATCTTATTGAATTTTTCGATATTACTAGGCCAAATAAGTGAATCTATTTTCTTATAATGTTTAGTATTGCTGAGTTGTCTCATGGCTTCCTTTATATAATTATCCCGAGATAGAACAACTACCGACCCACCTTTGTCGGCTGGTTTAATTACTAATTTCTTATTTTTTCGAAGTTTCGTGAGGGCTCTCCGTTCACCAGCTGTTAAATTGTCTTTATCGGAGAGTATGTTCATGCTGAACACCTTTTGGATGATTCGTTTGCGAGCCTCAATAATTTCGGGATCTACTTCACTATCTGGAGGTGACCAACCAGATGATTCTGTAAAAGGAAGTTTCCGACCGCTGGAGTTTCTAAAGCGGTCTGCTAATTTCATTTGCCTAAGAAAATTACAGTTGTATGATGGTAAATTTGTTTGGTTATCAGTTTTAGGCTTTGGTGCTGGTACAAAAGTTAAACCGCGATCTAAAAGAGATTTCTCTTGGGTTGTTAGGTCATTGGTGCCAGACAGGTTAACAACATTAGTTCCTAATCCCACATCTGTTAGGCGGCTGTTACCTTTGCCTTTACTTAGTTTAAATTTAGGTGGTTCAACCAGTGATCGTACATAATATTGGCGGTTCTCGTGGTCCATTGGATTAAATCCTGAGCAACATCAAACTTCGCGTCATCAATTTTAGGTATAACGTTAACGTCCTTCACTTTCCGAATGGTTTCGTTGATGATGCTCAGGGTTCTCCTCTCAGCCTGAGGGAGTTTTTGCGAAAAGTTTAGTTCAGCGAAATAAATTTTTGCTGATCTAAACTTGACCCTGATATCGCTAAGCATATTCCGCAACTGCTTAACTACGAGATCAGAATTATCGTTTCGAGAATTCACGCCAATATTTAATAATATTTTTTGGGGACTGGACTGGCCCCTGTGCCCTTTAAACATAGAGCGCAGATGATTGAATTTGGCGCCGGGGTAACACTCCACCTGGATGTCCGGATGGGGATTTCGATCAATGCGTCCTAAATTTGAACTTCCAATCATAAGGATGTTTTTACAAACATCGGGGAGGCGCCAATTCCTTTTGTCAAAATTGACTCCGCTTTTATGCCGAAACTGGGAGAATTAAGAATCAAATGAGCGGCCCGAGTTGCGGCTCGGTGATTTGACTTTCTCTGAGTACGATATACATGGTTGAACCACACTAGAGACAGGAGAATGGGGAGAAGAAACAGAAGCAGGAAAGGAAACAGAAGGAGAAGCAGAGGAAGCAGGAGGAGTTCTAGTGAGAGCACTAGGAGAACCGAAGAAGAAAGGCTGAGAGGTGTAGGATGTAGATGAGCAAGACGAGGAGAGACAGCGTTACTCAATTTGTGAGCATTTTCAGTCACAATATGGACCGGAAATGTTTGCAAATTTAGGCGCTTACTCTGAGAGAAGGCAGAAGTAGAAGGAAAAGAAGAGGGAGATGTACTTTGCCTTGATCTTTTCTCATTATGCTTTTCGCGTTAGGGTATAGGGACAACACGGGCCGGAGTTTGCTTCCTCCCTCCCGTATTATTCCTCACTGCAGACGCTGGGCGAAGTTCCGAATTATAAGACTCATAGGCCGAAATCGGTTTATCTGTCAACTTAGTTTTAAAGTTTTGTTGAGCCCAGATCAAGGCACGTTCCGAGGCGCTGTTGAAGTCTATTTTTTTCGAGTCCAGGGGGGGTCGCATTGCCAAAGTTATCTTAGACTTGAACTGGTTTAAAGCTATCTTGTAATGCTCAATTAAAGCATTTAACGTTTGGTTGGCCCATCCCACACTAATCTGTCGAAAAACAGAAAAAAATGTGTGGGGTGGGAAGATGGCGTCACGTCAATCAAAGTGGTAACTCTTCCCAATCGATGACATTTGATGACGTGCAACCTGTTACGCTGTGACTATAGTCACAGCGTAACAGCTTTTACTTCATCAAACGCCGTGATGTTTGCCGAGAATAGTAACACATTTGGCCCTTGTTTTCTTCCAATTATTACCAAAATATGTTGTAAATATTCAATTTGTATAGCCGTGAGATATGTGCACATCAAGACATTCATTTTTCACAAATACCAGAGTATATTCTTTAATAAAAAGCGATTGGTGGCTACGTGGCGTCGGGAACTTGAAAACCTCCGAGAATTCTGTTTTCATTGTGTATTAACAGCAACATCCGCTCCCAAGATGGTGGCGGTGGAGACATGTTTCTATATGTGATCAATGAGCGATCTAGTTGTACAGAGATTAATAGTGTTACCTCTGTGTAATCTGCCTCGTGCATACAGCACTGTGATCGCAATAGTTGTCTCTTTCGCCGAAAATTGAAATTTAATCGCGATGTGGACACGACACATACACCCGTGGGACCAGAGTACATAAATAGATAAAATATTCAAACACAAGACAGAATCGAGAAATCAAACGAGAATAGCACTCGAGATTGAGTATTCTCGCGTGACTTTTTGTCATATGGGTCATTTCAAAGAGTTGTGGGGTAGAAAAACCGGGCAGAAATTCTTTGTCCGTTTTGCGATCACAGTGGAACCGGAATCTAATGACCGCGTGAGCTTCCTTATTAGTAATTATTGGTCTATACATGCCGCCTCATAAATTCTCTGAGATTATCCTTGTAAACGTGAATAGTTTGTAATTGTGCTACTTTAAATATTGACCGAAATCAAATTCTTCCTGTGTTTATTTTTCTTATATCTATGAATTTATTCTTTTTCCCCATTGAACATTTATTTTTTTCTTTTGCTTTGATGTAATTTCATTCATCCATTGATACGTTCATTTCAATAAACTATTTAAATCCTTGTAGCAAAGAAAACCTTTCAGATAGAGCCCCGCCAGCTTCCCTAGGTCATCTGCAATTAAGCTAGAAGAAACAGCTTAACCCCCTGCACACTGATGTCAAAATATCTAAATTTCAGGCAGAAAAAATTCCCCATAATGCAACTAGAAATTTAACCAATTCAATCTCGTTTGACAGAGCTCATTGAGCTCTGTCAAACGAGATTGAATTGGTTAAAAACCGGAGGGGGGTACAGAGGTATATATCGTTTATACCATACTGCCGTTATATGCCACCAAGCATTACCCCACAATACCACTTGACCTGCCATAACGTACTACCTACACCAGTCATAGAATAATACAAAGCAATAGGTTGGTTAATAATACCGAGGACTAACAGGGGACCTACAGTGGTATATACCGTGTATCCTATGCCCCAGTTATAAACAAACCATTATAATACTGACTGACCTTGCATTACGAACTACCGTTACCAGCCATAAGATAATACAAAGGATTCAGTTGGTTAATAGTACTAAGGGGGTAATAGGCCAACATACCATTCATCCTATACTGCCAATCTAAACTACCAAGGACTATCTCGCAATGCCGCACTGTTCGATCATACCCCCATCCCCACAATACTGCTTGACCTAGCTATAGCAGACATAGAATAATATGAAGGCCCAGGGGCTAATAGTATACCAACATGGATATATACCACTACTACCATATCACCCCCCCCCCCACCCACTTACGAGAAGTCCGCCATACCCTGACCCGAACAACGTTACGTCAGATTGTACAGTGGACAACAAAAGTGGTCAACGTCTCTATGACGTCGCGTGCGCATCATGACGTCACGTCGTCAATAGCAACATCAACCGTTTCGCGGAGAAAAACTTTCAAGAAAACTCACCTTCCCCTTCAGTTTTCCACCACGTACCCATAATATATACCCATAGCCCTGGGTGTACAGGTATCACTATATATACTATAGCATACTATATATGCAGTACGTACACCATTTACCGGATCTAGATGTATGGTGCCGACATTTTGCACCGGCAAAAGTTGCACCGGCAAAAATCCGGGCAATTGAAGACGATCGGGTACATGCTATACTACTGTTAAATAAAGATTTCATCCGTAGCGACACCCGTGTTCCTTTAAAACTTCAACACATCTTACAAAATTATGGGTAATGTATTTGTCCATCATTAAACTAACTCAACGTCATTCTAATGCTATGAGCCAGACAGTTTGGTAAATTAAATGAACAACGATGGATGTTCTGTGTGCTTGGACTCTGGAAAATCTAATTATGTCTGGTATTATTTAGGAGGAGGAAATTGTAATTATATTGTTGTCTTGAAGCAGTCCAGTTTTAACGAGAATGTTTTGTCTAATTCAATTCCGGATGTCTTCGACACAGATCAGCTTATGCACTGGGAGTTCAGAATCTATGCTTTGTATGAATACATGTGACGGATTAGGAAAACCTTTCAGGGATGTGGTCGTTGGGAAATGTGCCATGATTCTTAGGCAATCACGCGCCCTACAGGCGATTTTGTGGTGTATAGGTCGGCGAGTGGCGGGGGACTAAGTAGGCTCAACTCTGAGAGTATAAAACCCTCATACCATCAGTCTAAATTCTGTTAGAAATTTGTTACTGTTTTTGGCCCTTTTACGTATTTTTCGTGGAATTGACGCGCAGGCTACCGTTGATGTAATATGATGTCTTTTTACTCACAAAGATATAAATATTCTTTTGAGCTCCATTTATGGATATTCCAATCAAAATTTATTTAATTCACATTCAATACATCAAGATATCACCACAATTAGTGGAACTATGCGTTGTAATCATACAACTTCAGCTGTGACGAGTTCTCATTCATAATTATTTAACAAACATTGGTGTATTGTTACAACCCACTTTATAATAAAAGTTGCAAAATGTAATAATTATTACAAAGTGCAACTATGTGGATGAGAAAAACTTTGCAAAATGTCATAATTATTACAAAATGCTACTACATGGACGGGAAAAACGTTGCAAAATATAGTAAACTTTTTCTTTTCAAACGGACAAACAGAAACTAATTTATTTATCTGCTACCAGAGGTATAAAGTTGCTGAAAAAACATCGAGTCTCTTGCATAATTGGCAGATTATTCTCGTGCATTGCGAAAATACACATTGACCATATTGATATTTCTACATGTGAATACATTCACCATAGGACTGCACAGCAAGGTGGACTAGTCTGTACATACTTTGTTGATACGGCATTCAACACCCCACCTCCACCATCCGACTAGCATTGAGACGATTTGACATTTTCAACCGGTTAACCACCAGAGTTGACCGGATCGTAACCGATTAAGCACAATAGCAAATTACCACCAGACATCGTAGGGCTGCAATTTATAGAAGTGTCACTCTTTAACAAATCGCGGACCAACATGTACGACGTCTGGTGGACGTAGTGGTTTGCTATTGGTGTATTGCTTTTTCTAGGCTTCAATTCACTGTAATTTATTGATTTGTTGGGGTTTTACGACACTTTCAACAGCCAGGATTATATCGTGTCTCGTTGTTTAACTGTGGAGGAAGTCGGAGTACACTTTATCACCGTGTTCCCACATAAGCAATCGAGATTAAGTGCCTTGCTCAAGGACACAACGTGAGTGGCACGGACCCTGCTGCCATGGCCTGATTACTTTCGACTCGCGATATATACTAGTCAGAACACACAAGCTAATGTGTGTATGAATAAAGTATTTAAAATGTTCCTGGTGATCGCCAGCGTATGTGCTTCTTTGGAAAGAATGTGTGTGTGTGGGAGTGTGCTGCGGATGGGGTGGTTATGCGCACTGATGGCGCATAGGGTCGTTTATATGGGCGCGAGCCCCACTTACATCCTAAATTTCTTATATAATGTTTTTCATGCAAAAACTTAGGCCATGATTGGCGGGAACAAGAGAATCGAGAAGGCCGCCAAGACACAAAGAGCCACCCGCCCAGGGGACTAGGAAATAAAGAGGAAGGAGGCCACAGCACCCACCCACCCTTTGGAGTCACCGAGGCGAATCACAGGCGTCCTCTACTCGCGACTCGAGTGACATAACGCGGAGTGGTGAAGGAAATTGACATTGTCATCAGGACAGTTGCCCAGTAGGCTTATGTCGATTAATTCGAGCGTTTTGAATCTCTGGGCCTGGCCGAATGAGCCAGCAAACGCAGCTAGCCCATCCGAAGACAGCCTTACTAATCTAGGACCGGAGCTACTCAGCGGTACAGCCCTCTCGATGAGGCCGAACAATGTCCAGTCTCTCAGCTCCGTGGACAACGTCAGCGCGCTCACCATGGTGTCGCCGACATCATAGTTACTCTAACAGTTTCTCACTCTTGATGCCTGTTTTTTCCCATTCAAAAAAACCATGCATTAAGCATCCACACCCAACCTTCGATGCAAGAGATGCACACTGCACATGGCCATGCGACTAGTATTGGCCATTGAACCTATTGCTGTTCTTTTCTGCATGGTTGGTGAGGCGCTCGTGGAGTGTTTCAAGGTCCGATTCTTCTGAGTTGAGAGGTGCGGGTGTCCCTGGCTGATGGTTTGTATCCGATTGACTTGCTGCGCTTTAATTCGGCTAACACAGTATGTGTGCGTGACTACAGCAGCATAATCGAAAAGGGGCCTGACGAAGGTCGTGAAGAGCCTCAGAATAGACCCTCTATCATTCCCTACCTTCCCAGTTAGAACCATTGAGGGCTTCGAGCAAGCGCATGCGGGCTATTGCTCTGCTGGTTATTTTGTCACAAGACGTTTTGAGGGTTAGGTTTTTGCTAACGATGGCCTCAATTTATTTATTTATTTATTTATTTATTTATTTATTTATTTATTTATTTATTTATTTATTATTTAAGTGGGCCAGGGGAGAGGGGTCCCATAAGACAATACAAAACGCTACGAACAAACACTTGAAACATGTGAGGACATTCTCACAAAAAACACACACTCTGACAGCATTTGGTTAAGAAATACTGATACAATTTTCTATTAATAATTGTATAATAAGATGAATTAGTTTGCTCTTCTTGGAAATATTTTATTACATTTTGCAACTTTTTTCCAGTCCACGTAGTTGATTTTTGTAATAATTATTACATTTTGCAACGTTTTTCCAGTCCATGTAGTAACATTTTGTAATAAACTTCAAACATCTACGAAACTCGCTCACATTCACGTAGAAGTGCACATAATATACCATAAGACAGTCGTAGAATCACAGAGATACAAATTAATTTCAACATTTGATTTATAACATTAATTATTTTCTGATTTCCCATTTGAAAAAGAGTATATTATAATTTGGAACGTTTTTTTCCCGTCCATGTAGTTGCATTTTGTAATAATTATTACATTTTATAACGATTTTCCCGTCCATGGAGTTGCACTTTATAATAATTATTACATTTTGCTACTTTTATTACAAAGTGCGTTGTAACAGTGCATTCATTAAAGATTCGGTCAAATCAAGTCTCGAGTGAGAAACGTTTGCTGTGTTGATTCAAACAAAATGAATGTTTATGATATTTTTAGATTCAATCGGATGGAAAACATCAGGCGGTCGGAAAAGTCCAGATTCGCTTTTCAGACCAACTGAAATATTCCAGACGATTGAATGTAAATATTGGCGATGGGCTATTTGAGGGCTAGACTGGTCCCAGGCCTTAAACAATGCCAAATTCCTTACCGAATTCGACTGGTGGCTTGAGAGCTTGTAAGAGTATATAACTTCTCAACATAATCAGTTTTCTTCGGGGGGGGGGGGGTAGCCCAGCCCAGTCCATTAGTTGAAAGCTTACCTTGTAATCGCGTTCCCATTCGAGGATTCGACGGTTTGTTCAAGGACACAACTAAGGTCACGCGAGTCCGAGTTCAACCCATAACCTCTTAATCACATGGGCAACACGCCAACCAGCAGTGCTTCTCGGATACATGCAACCCTACAATCGACATTGTTATGTGCCTTGATCAGAAGCGTATGGATAAATGATCTCTATACAAACGGATTTCTGGGACGCTCATTGGTCACATAGAATAGCGTCTCCATCGCCACTATCTTCGTGGGGCAGTGGTTGTTATAAACAAACAATGATCGACAACAACAAAATTCTCGAAAGTTTTCAATTTTCCACAGCCTCACAAACACCGATCGCTTTTTAACGAACATCCTTTGGTGTCTGTGCAAAATTAATATATTGATATTGTACACATTTTTCCAGGCAATACAAAATGAATATTTACAACTTATTGCGGTTATTATTGAGAGAAAAACAAGGTCGGAGATTGGAAAGTTAATACCGTGTTAATTGCCTTCGTGCTTGGTAAACACCATGATGTTTGATGAAGTGAAAGCTGTTACGCTGTGACTATAGTAACAGCGTAACAGCTATCACGTCATCAAACATTGTAGGCTGGGAGAGATTATCCCGTTGACTTGACGCCATTTTATAGCGTGGGGGTGGGGGATCAGACTGAGTGGCGTTATTTTCCGCTGACGTTCATGAAAAATGCAGCTGTATAGAGATCAGTTATATGGGTGTACAATACTGTGATTGAGAAACCGGAAGTGAATTTCAACTGCATTACTATTTTTTCGAAACTGTCTGTTCGCTTCTCTGCCCACAATAGTTTAGAAACTCAACACCACCACTCAAATTCTATTTTCATTTTTTTTATTCAGTCTAAATTTCGCAGTAAGTTATTTTTATGCCCCCGAGAGATTCTTTCCGGAGTATTTTGTTTTCACCATGTCTTTGCGTCCGCCCGTCCTTCGTCCGTCCGTCCGTTAAATTTTGGTTTCCGTCAAATAACTAAAGAACAGCTTATTTGATCAAATCATAATTTTAGGGGTAACTTGTGGATGACTAGACAATGCTTCCTTTCGATTTTGGTCGAGCTAGCCAATTCAATATGGCCGCTATGGTAGCCATATTGAATGTGGTTTCCGTCCAATAACTAGTGAATGCTGACTCGAATCATTTTTTATTTTTTAATTATGCATTGTTGGTGTCTAGAAGAAGCTTCTTTTCGATTTTGGACTAGTCAGCTGAATCAAAATAGCCGCCAGTGGACAATTCATCAAGGCAGCCATCTTGAATTTGGCTTCTGTCCAAAAGCTAATGAATACTGACTCGAATCAATTTTGGTTATGCACTATTTGTGTCTAGAGGAAGCTTCCTTTCGATTTTGGTCTAGCTAGCCAATTCAATGTGGCCTCCATGGTGGCCATATTGAATTTGGTATTGTTGGTGTCTAGGGGGAGTTTCCTTTCGATTTTGGATCAGTCAACTAAACCAATATGGCCGCCAGTGGACAATTCATTATGGCTTCCATGGTGGCCATCTTGAATTTTGTTTCCGTCCAATAACTAATGAGTACTGACTCGAATCAATTTCAATTTTTGGTTATACATTATTGGTGTCTAGAGAAAGCTTCCTTTTAATTTTAGATCAGCTAGCATATTCAATATTGCTACTATGGTGGCCTTATTGAATTTGGTTTCTGTCCAATAATAACTAATGAATGCTGACTCAAATCAATTTTTTAATGGATTATTGCTGTCTAGAGAAAGGAAGCTTCCTTTTGATTTGGTTATGCCCCCAAGAGCCTTACCTACCCTTTTATGACACTGTCGGGGGCATATGCCACACTTTGCTTTGCTCTTGTTGAAATCTCGTTTCATCGGTGCCAATACTTTCATACCACATCGCAAATTTTATCGAGAAAGAGTCTGCCTTTTCCGATCACATTTCCAGATAACATCGGTTGAGCACTTGCAGTTAAAACTAGAAGTCCTGTCATGACATGCACATAAATAGCACGTCGATCTGCGTGTTAATCTGCGCGTTATGACCATAGTAAGGCTATCAAATTCTGTACATATGGCCTGTGCACAACCAATGCTTCAGCCAATGAACTTCCGGGTAACCCGAAGGTCAACTGGCAGAAACATTGCCTGTGTTTGCTATGAGTAACCAGGAGAACCTGTGGTGCTTTGGATGCCATTCGATATGGCAATTGCGCGCAATTAAAAGTAGATAAGCGCAAGGTGCGTGGCAGGACTTCTAGTTTTAACTGTATAACGTGTTCATTTCTGCAAATACCGAAAGACTGACAATCCACAAACTGTGCCGCATGATGAGATCTAAAAACATTTTCATGTGAACTAATTACTTAACTCATTCATATTTTGTCTAATTACAGTGTTAGATCCGAAATTCTGAGTTTGGTTGGGACGCGCCAGATATTAACCATGGATCATGAGCTTTGCTTCACTAGGGGGGTGCGTAGGGGCGAGCACGAGAAGGGTGTCCCAAAGTTTATAAATCGAAGGTCAGTGGCTTCTTCGCAGGATCTGTATACATGGAGTACAGTTTTATCCGGAGTCAGACAGGCCTATGTGTTATTGTCGGGGGGGGGGGGGTTCGGGTGGCTTCAGCCCCTCCACTTTTTTGCCAGGCCATGTTTTTTGTATGCATATATTTTAACACAACCAATGACTGGTGAAACAAGGGGCGGGTCCAGAGCCTCCCCCATATTTTCGCCGCCAGCTTTGTTTCTCTCGTACTGGTTCAGTTTCGATGGATTTCGGATCATTTTTTGCAGTGAGTGGCAGCAAACGCTAAAATGTATACAGTCAGTTAATACATCGGTTAACTGAAGTAGATCGTAATCTTACAAACATACAAGTACCAAATCCACCCCAGACAAGATAACCCACAGACAGTATACATGCTGTAAACGTCTGGTAAAGCATACAGGTGAGAACTATTTATCAGCTTTGGTCGTTACGACCAAAGCTGATAAATAGACCTCACCTGTATGTTTTACCGACGTTTTTTAAAGGCTCTCAGGGTGTGAAATCTTTCAAATACATCTCCTGAAAAATCTCAAAATGTCCACTCAGATGCATGGAAATTTGGGTTTTGGGACTCTGGTGTTTAAAATTTTCATACCGACGACCATCCATCGCCCGATCCAGCCCCCCCCCCCCCCCCCTCCCCACACACACACACTTTCAAAATCGTTCCGCCGCCCCTGATTGCGAATAATTCCGTGTCCCCCTGATCTCGGTGCTTATGAAAAATAATTGTGTTACAAAAATAGGCGGTGCGATGGGTGCACCACCGCTGATTACGCCCCCGAGTTCTTATTAGAATTGGAGAAGGTGTATGTGGATTAGTTACATAATTATACAGAACATTCCTGGATATTTCTGAGAATTGTATTGGATAATTTGAAATCACGTGCAAGCTGTTAAGCATCATGAACGGCCATTTGACGTTCAAATACGACTAAAAGTTATAGTCCGAGATGTTGTATACTTCAACAGGAGCTCGGTGGCTCAGTAGGGAGAGATGCAGGCTGCAAGACGAGAGGTTTGAATCCCACCTGCGGCAATCACGTTGTGTACTTTGGCAAGACACTTCATCCCCATTGCCCACGTTGTGGCAAGGTGGCGTTGTGTACTAAGGCGTTCTGCAAGTCGATGGTGCACTTGTCTTCAACCAATGCTAACCCTGCTTGTGTGGACTTCCTCCACCTGTAAAACTGTCTGACACGAGGTGACTCTGGCTGTCGAAAGTGCCGTTAAACCACAATAAATAAATAAATAAATAAATAAATAAATAAATAAATAAATAAACTTCGCCTAAAACGTCCTAGAGCATCTGTGTCTACTTACTTCACCCTGTCGCTAACGCTACTGGCAAGTCAGATGATCACTTTCGTCTCACTGAGATAACAAATGTCGCGAATAAAGCACCCAAGGAAAGCGATGACGACTATCAAGTAAATGGGGATGCAAAATAATTCTGAAGTTTTGTATTTAAATGTTTTCGTACAATAAGCAACGAACTTTATTATCACAATCCACTTACTGCGACTTACAGGGGACGGATCACCTGGTAGAACCTGCTGTCCATTTTTTTCTTTTTATCCAATGTTTTTGTATACAGATGAATGGATTATCATTAAAATGTTCGATTGTTGATTACTAAACGCGAAATAATAAATAAATAAAAAAAAAATTATTATTTTTAACACATGGCCAGGAACATGATACGTCATTTTTTAGGATGGCTGTTTAGTAAATATAGTGGAGTAGACCAATTAGTATTTTCAACGTGCAGCCGGAGGCCGCACGTTGAAAATACTGATTGGTCTAATGAATATGGACTCTTCCTATTGCTGCCACTGAACTGGCATGGAAGATACCACTAGAGATCAAAGGGTTAAGAAGGCCGATAAATTCTCGCGATGTTGTTTGTAAATAAAATGAAACAAAACACGCGGCCTATCAGTCGTTGTGGCTTTATGGCCTAACTCAGTAATAAGAATGCACATGAAAAATATTTCTGTGGCGTGAACGAGGGGAGGGTAAGGCGGGCCAAACATGTCGGTGAATTGAAGCCTTTTTATTAATATACTACTCAAAGTTTGCTAAGCAACAAGTATATCCAACTACCTGTTTTACGTAGTTGAAATACTGTAATGAAAAGTGTGTGTATTTTTTATTTAATTATATATTCAATGATTTAAGTACAGAAATTAAGATTTTATTTGTGTTTGACATTATTTTTTAGCTTTAGAATACGATAGCCATGGAAATGGATATTATTGGTAAAAGAGGAAATTTTTCAATTTGCCAAAAAGTTGACGGAGCGAACTGGTGTGGGTTCAATATCGAGTATGAGACCCATTACTGTTAATTACATCTTGACAACGCCTTCTCATTCCCCCAAGCAGGTTCTTGGTGGTCCGTTGTGGGATGCTGTTCCATTCTTGGACCAGCATGGCACCAAGCTCCTGGACACTTCTTGGCTGGACTGGACGGGCTGAAATTGCAAGCTGCAACTCATTCCAGACATGTTCGATTGCATTGAGGTCAAGGGATCTTGCTGGCCAGTCCATACGTTCAATCCCCTCCCTCTGTCGGTACTCCCCGACAGCATGGGCAACATGAGGATGGGCATTATGGTCCATCAGAATGAATCTATCACCCAACTGCACCTGCATACAGTCTGTCCTGGACATCCAGGATCTCATCAATATACCACTGCGCAGTCAATGTACCATGTTCAACCCTGCTGACGCCGCCCAAGACCATGATTGACCCTCTACCACAGCGGTCATGCTCAGCAATGTTGACTGCATGGAATAGTTCTCCTGGTCTTCTCCATACCCTAGAACGCCTATCTGTGTGGTCTAGGCAGTACCTTGACTCATCTGTATAAAGGACAGGTCGCCAATCTGCTCTCGTCCATCCAACGTGGCCCATGGCCCATTCATATCGTGCCTGGCGGTGGTTCTGGGGCAGCGGAATGCGAATACATGGCCTTCTTGATCGGAGACAACCTCCGATGCACCTTGCCCGGATAGTCTGCGTCTAAACTTTTACCCCGGATGCATTTTGAAGGTCACTGCGAAACTGGGTTGCTGTGGCAAAGCGGTTCCTAGGGGCCTGAATGATCAAAAACCGGTCTTCAGCTGCAGATGTTGCCCTGTCTCTGCCACCACCATGCCGTCTTACTGGTGTGCCATACTACTGAAATCTTGCCTAGGCTCTGGTGATCACCGTATGGTGCGCACCAAGGGCTTCGCCAACCTGACGATGGGTAGCCCCTAGCTCAACCATCCCTACAGCCCGCCACTTTTCTGCTTTTGACAGATGTCTTCCTACATTTGCATTTGCCATATTCAATCATTAAATCAGAAGGGTTTGTGTTGAAATGAAGACTGAATATCCTACACATGTCATGTACATGTAGACAGTTCACGAAAACATCATGAAAACCAAGGGGTATATGCTTTCCATGACTGTCACGAAAAGTCTGCCTGTCAAGAGAGCTAACGTAAACCCTGGGGACCATCTCAATACATTCCTAAATCATATCTACCAAAATGTCGCAAATATGTCACAAGCAAATTTCTCAATGATGTGTCAAATATTTGTTGCTTAGCAAACTTTAAGTAGTATACTTTGATCCGTTGAAGTTAAATATATTTGCTGACTGTTAAGTTATAAAAAAGGTGATTTCTCAAACGTTTTTTTAGTTGAGTGGGTGGATATCTTACAATAAGGGAGTATCGTGACTAAACTTCCCGCCCAAACTGACAATGATAAATATCGCCACAGGCTGGCATATCGCAATGTTACACTTTGCATCGCCAACATAATCGATTTTTATGTGTCGGAACTGACTAACCCCAAACCAGAATGTTCGGAGGCCTTCTCTCCAACCCGATCACAGAAATGCCGTTGCACTAATCCATCCTCTTGTATTCCCCGAGGGGCCTAAAATTTCGAACCTTTGATTTATTTATTTATTTATTTATTTATTTATTTATTTATTTATTTATTTATTTATTTATTTATTTTATGCACAATAGCTAATCATGACCGTGACAGTTTTACGGGTGGAAGAAGCCGGAGTACCCGGGCAGAACCACCGAGCAACGACGAGCAGCTGCCAGCTCCCCAACATCGTAACTCCGCACTGCAGCACAGGCAGGGTTAGATTGGTTGAAGGCATGCGCATCGTGCTGTACGCCTTAGTACACGACGTCATCGCGCCCCCTTGTGGACAATCGGGGTAAAGTGCCTTGCCCAGGACACAACGTGGGAGTCAGAATCGATCGTTCAGACGGTCAACCATCCGATGACTAACCGGGCTTTACGTTGCTTAACTTCGGTGATCTGACGAGAACCTCGAACCTTTGATACTTCGATGATGATATTCACGCGTATTATGAACGGTTCGAAATATCATACCTCTTGCCATGATGCTGAAAAAGTTATACTCTCGTTGAATACTGAAAATAAATTATCTCAGACATACATTCTACATATCCTTACTTAACCCTTTACCTAACAAATCGGTCGCAACGCCTGCATAATTTTCAAATTTAGCAGTTGAAAAAAAATACATTTTTCAAAAAATTCCAAGAAAACCATATCATGTGACCCTTCATTGGAACAAGGTCATAGAGCTCGTTTAAATGAGGGGGTCAAATGTGGTTTTATTGAAATTTTCTGAAACGTGTTAAACATGAAAAATGAAAATAATACATGGCAATATTC
The DNA here is from genome assembly GCA_031216915.1 of Pictodentalium vernedei. Taxonomy (NCBI): domain Eukaryota; kingdom Metazoa; phylum Mollusca; class Scaphopoda; order Dentaliida; family Dentaliidae; genus Pictodentalium; species Pictodentalium vernedei. The sequence continues at coordinate 316,760,031 of CM062294.1, forward strand.
TCTGCGCTGGGTAAAGAGTTACAATTAGAAGATAGATGTTCGTGCTGCATAAAGTAAGCATCATCACTTTGCGAATTGCAGCCTTTTTGATGTTTTACAGTGGAGGATATAGGCTGTGTCTTCGGTATCACGTGACACAGTCATACAAGAAATCAAAAACTAGGCAGTAGTGTCTTTGAAAACTGAAAACTTAGAAATCGGTTTTCAGGCGTGAACAAATTGGTATTCTGTATACAATAATTGTTCCATATTTTATCTCATTTTTTCTCAAGTTAGTTGCCTCACAAGCAGAGTTCAATCATTATAGTAGAAGCTTACATAATAAATTATTGTGATGAATTGACGGTAACATGGTCTGAGGTTTGCGGCTCGGAGTTTATGTTCAAGCGAGACTCGAAGCGTCAAGGTTCAACACACGCTCCGAGCAGCAAACTCAGACCATGTTACCGTCAACTCATCACAATAGCGTATATGTTCCAATAAGACACTACCCATAGCCACAAACTTTTAACGATCACAGATTTAATAAATAACGAGTTCAGTAAATTACCATTGGCGAGGTTCAGACCTAATTCACTGGTCAATTTTCGTAAATTTCACTTAAAAGTTGATAATTCGATTGATGAGAGATTCATAATTTGATCGAGAAACCAGAAGCGCTTCCTAATTATACGCACTCGAAATGTTGCGTTGTTTGGGAGAGCATGATGGGATGATATTATGCGGCATTCAATAATGAAATTTAATTGACACAACAGTCCAAAATCCATTGAATAGTGTCACTGGGGTGTTTGAAATGGACAACCAAAGTTCAGGGTTCAAGTTAGGGACAATAGTACAATTGCGAAGACCCGAGGCTAAATCCGGAATGTTATTGAATTATACAATTCTTCTGCGTTTAATCCATTCAGCCGATATGCATGTGTAAAGAAAAGGTTGGTCGCCCATGCAGCCAAGAGGGTAAAATGCCAATTCTGGGAGGGAAGATTAGTAATAGTTTCATCTGGCTGTACATTCCTTCAAATACACAATGGGCGTGCCCAAGTCTCGTCAACAGTCATCTGACAATACCATTCAGCGTTAAAGGGTTAAAGTAAAGGTTTAAAGATCGAAAAAAGATCAGACCATGTGATAAGGAACAGTAAGTCATCCGATTGTAACAATAAATGGTGTTGTAGAGAGCAATGACGAAATCAGCGGTGGCAGTATTTCGCCCCTTGAGTACATCAATGCGTCAAAAGCATTGTAGATGGCGCCTTGATTCAGTGAAGGATCCATTTGTTAGAGACAATGTCTGCACAGAGAAACAAACTGGGATGTGACCACATTCCAATGACAAATTCAGAAAGCATGGGTTGTTTACTGACTATTGATTGGCTTTTTTGAAACACTAACTGAACCAGACAGTGATTTTCGCCCAAACGGAAGTCATTACGCAACAATCTGCTCTAGTGGGATTTATTTCGCCTCGTTGGTGAAATAAAATGCCTGGATTCAACTGGAGACCGCCTGGAGCGAAATAAAGTGCGCCAAGTCAAGTTACTGGTGTAATTTTACTGTGCATTTGAAGTTAAAGCACATTTACTGATTTTAATGAAAATGCGCTTGATTTGTTTTTGTGTTATGATCTGAATATTACTTTTGAGGTTCGGTAATTCACTTCATTTTATGAAAGGAAATTTCCGTGGTCTGCGAATAACAAGTTATCATGGCGAGACATGTTCAGTCCCCAGCACCTCAGCAATATTTTGTCTCTCAAATGATTCTCACGGCCTAAAAATACAAATCGATGTTCTGGAGCCGTAAACATAAAGCTCAAATTGTATTAATATTTTATTTTCTATATTTCAAAAAATAGATCTTAGCGGTCAATTCCGAGTTGATGATACAGCTTGCAACTAAAACATATAGGGGATTCCTACAATTTTTCAATAGGTATCAGCATTATCTGTTATATAACTACTTGTCACTCATGACATGATTCCGGTACCTACTAAAAAAGGAGCTTTGTCCTTTTACCCTTTGCGATGTTTCAACTGCAATTAAAAGGCAAAAACGAGCAATGGTATAGATCTAAACTTATTGCGTGATGCACCTTTCTTTTAATTGCAATTAAAAGACAAAAACTCCAAAAATGAGCACTGTATAGATCTAAACTTATTACACTTCCGGCGAGATGTCCACGTTCTGCTATTGTGCGACAAGCTATTGAAAATATTTTTGTAGACATTTCCAGCTATCGTATAAGCAACAAGCAATAATGACATCTGACCAGGTTCTACATAATTTTGTTGCTTCGATGATCACATTTCAAGTTGATGAAAATCAATTTTAACCATAAAACTGTGTATGATACATTACGAGTTCCCCTTTCTTCGAATTTGTTCCCAATTCGAAACATGACCACCAGTCCTAGATAATGACCTGAACTTAGTTTGCCACTCTAAACTACGCAAACCAGCTTCGTTCAGTTATTTTGCACACCTTTTTGAGAAACCACAAGAAACATTTTGATAGGTTTGTTATACGCCGAACATTACGATATAATTACATTGTTAATGTAGTTATACGTTTTGGGTCCAAATACTCAATTCCCATTGGTCAGCTGGATGAAAACGTCATAACCAAATGTAATTCATTTTCCAATGAATACATTTGGTCGAACTTTGACCCTCATTTATGGTAGAGCACAGTTGACAGAATGTAATTCGGGCGGTGTTTGGGCGGGTTTTTAACTTTTAGCGCCTCTCGCAGTGATCAACTCCGCTGCTCTTTGGTGACATTTCCCAACTGTGGCATAAAGCCCGTTAAAATTGTTTTGAACATTCCAAGTTTCGTTGCGAAAGACGGCAATTTGACAAATTTGGATCATGCCGAAAAACAGCACTCAACTCAGAGTTGTGCGCTTTGTCTTTTGTGTGAGGGTGTTTTTTCGCCTCGTTCGTTCGTACATGTTTTATTTCGTCTTTCTGTTTTGTTGTTTGGTAAAAAGTAGTTTAAACAGTTACGGAATGTAATTTTAAGGATTGAATGCAATTTTTATAATCTTTATTGGAGTATGAACGTGTGGGAATGGGTACAAATTGTATGAATCCCGAATTCAATTTTTATAATCTTTATTGGTGTATGAACGTGTGGGAATGGGTACAAATTGTATGAATCCCTTCGGGATTCATACAATTTGTACCCATTCCCACACGTTCATACTCCAATAAAGATTATAAAAATTGCATTCAATTCTTAAATACGAACAAAAAATCGAAAAATAAAAGAGAATCAATATGATTGCCGATGTTGACATGTCGTATGTGAATGATTTAATGGCTATTCCATTAATGACCTTATAGAATCATGAACAAAGTGAAATCATAAATCTGCACAAAGTCCAACAGTAAAAAACCGTTATATTTGTTACTCATCAATTGTATCAAATTAACTCTCAGGCCTTGCTCCAGGAAAACGCGCGTTTAAATAGGTTGGCAATATACAATGGATTAAGTATTATTAGTATTAATGCATACATATAGTACTCGTGTGTGTGATTTAGGTCACGATCAAGTAATTATACAACATCCATCACCGCAAACATCTAACTTGGCATCTATCGATCTAGTCATAAAAAACACTGAAATCAGGGTTTACTTGGTGGTTGAAGTGCTTCTTGCCTCACACCCACTGGTTTTGAAATCAGAATCTAAGTATAAGAAATCTTAGATAAAATAACACTCACGAAACATTAACCCTTTAAATTTGAACATTACTTATCACTTTAAGGGGTCGTCCAAAATAACTTTGGTCAATTTGTTGACATTTTCCCCAATGCCACAGAAACAAATAAGAGAAGTAAGGAAAGGCAAATTATATATCAAAATAATGCGCAAAGTGCATAGAAAAGGTACATATAATTTTTTCAGGAAAAAAAGTGAATTTTATGATTTTGAAGAACATTAATTTGCCAAAGGCATAGTTACGAACCCGTAAAACCACAAAATGATCGGTAATTCGAAAGCCTTGTCCTCAGTGTAATGATAACGTACTGCAGACTCGGAGAAAGCATTTTTATGACACACACTCTGGTGTGTTTTGATGTTGGAATGTAATACCACCAACACAAATTTTGGATGTTCCGGATGTGGTCATGTTTCAATGATGTTTATTCCGGTCATGTGATTACAATGTGGTTCTTGCAGGAATACTCATTTTGGGCGATCGTAGGAATGAAAGGACGTGATCACGCCCTTTATTTGTTCGAGACAATGTATGAGCGGATTTGCAAACAGGTTACAGCAAATACTTGAGCTGTTAATGTCATAACTGCAAATATGGTTGGAAATTCCCTCCAGTGACATGCAGTGTTTACAAACCGCCTGGACTTTTTTGTTGACAAAAAAAATTCTGAATTATTGTCACTGAAAAGACAACATGAACCACTTGTAAAAAACCGAGTGTATAAAATCGGGACGATACACATAAAATAAGGTAATATTCATAAAAAAGTAAGCTGAATGCTTCAGAAATCACTTTTTTTCTTGAAATATATTCCAAGTGACCTGGAACTATATTGAGCGTGTTGATTTCCCCCGATGTTGTAAAGCTATGTACTTCCTATTAACCATGGATCTTTGCCGCGACTTTGTTGATGTCCACAAAGGACTGATTGAAGATGGGTTGAAAATGATACATTCGCGCTTTTAAATAAGGTGCGATTGGACGATGCTGTGAATTTAGTTTTTTCTTGCAATCAACCATTCCAACATAAGAGTCGATCAGTGTCTTTTGTCATCGTTTTACACTGCCAAATGTGACAAATCTCCTTTACTGGAAACTATCTCTGAATTTGCATATCATAATAAACATAACCGCTGTCAGCGTGATCGTGATGGCCAAAACCCAAACGAATTAACGAATACATGGTCAGAATTAAACGGAATTGGAATTTAAACAAATGAAATACACGAAATATTCACAATTTCTTCATTATCCGTGCCGAGTTACTTTTTAACCTGACACACCAGACCCCATGCGTTCAGTTTCGTTTATCAGCATCATACTGCCTGCAGATGTTTGTGGTGATAGTACGAGAAGGCAAAGGAAGCCTAATATTTTCCCATCATCTATAAATTAATTAAAATTGATAATTCTGTTTATTTTTCTGAAATTATGAATTGATAAAGTGGGCGTGTTGTGATTATTATGCCCCGGACTTGGAAGTTGGAAAGTCAAAGGTGCATCTAGGGTCGTGGAGACCTCTGTCCTCAAACCCATACCAACATTCTCCCTTGTATCTCAACCACTGCTACTCCAATTTGAAGGATATTTGGTGTTGGGATCGAGCATCATGGGGAAACGATGCCTGTGCAGCTTCTGTAGCATGTTTCTTCCACACATTTTTTTCCAGAGTTATGGTCTTTTTTCACTCTTTCGAGTTAGAAAATTTTGTTTATAACTAGTTAATTTGTTACAATTTGTTGGAAAATGCCTGCTGACACCCTCAAATTAATTGCAACAAAATATTTTTTGTGAATATTTTGTTCCTATTACTTAACAAGCTAATGAATATTCTGTAAAGCCACCAACCTGATGTTTGACACTTTTATCGGAGTTGTTATGAAGGCTTCTGGAACTCAACATGTTGATTGTGGTTGGGGTTTTCTATTCACCTATTAATCGATAAATTAAGTGTTATAGTTTGAAGTAAGAAGCATAAAAGGTCCAGAACTTAAAGTCTAAAAGAATGTTTTGCAATGTAACATGATTTTTGCAGATACACTTATTTGGAGGGTTACCTGTCTGATAGTGTTTGGAACATGTCGCCAGGATCTTCAAAAAGAAAAAAAGAGTTAAACTTTGATGAAAAAGGCATATTCCGTGAGTGCCGGAGGTAGACACATACAAGGAAGGGAGCACCCCCCCCCCCCCTCCCGAGTGGAAATTTTTTATCAAATGGAGCTCACTTGTCACCTTTGGGGGATTACTTTGCGTACTGCGTTCTTGAAAAAAAGTGTGAACATCTTTGAATGTTAAACCTACTGGATGTACCCTCCTGATCTCAATATGCCAATAAGCCTCTTTTAGAAAAGTACATGCAATAATGGTTATGTAGGGTTGATTTGATGTGTTTTTAATAACAATGTACTTTTATGTACATTTGATGGTTTATTGCAGTGACAGGTTACAGTTACTCTTATTTCTTCTCCAACAGATATCATGAGTGTATTGGTGTCCAAGAGTAAACGAAGCTATGTTACTTAATTGAAAAACCAGACACATTTAACAATTTAATCACTATCAAATTGATGCATGGGATAAAAGGGGTTACAGTGCAAGGGGTTTGTAAATATATTTATTCAACTACAATGTATGACATTGCAGTGCATTCTACATAGGAGAATATCATAGTTTCTTTCCAAACCACCACAGTGACACATACATCTTTATATTGGGAGACACTCTTTTGTCTTTCTATACTTCTTCTTCTAGTGGACTTCGTCAAATTGACCTTTGTTGAACTCCCCCAAATCAAAACATAAACGAAAGAAAATGTCTGCCTTCCATCAGTCCGCACTCCCCTTATAACATTTGGCCTCAATCATTATTACTTTCAAGAATTAGGAAAAGATTTCTTCGAGTATGTACTTTAATGTTTATAGAATACAGCTGTTATTTTATTTTGAGGTATTTATTTTATTGTAAAAAATTTGTTCCCTTACTTATGCCATAGCAGACTTTCAGGCGGTGCTATCTACACATGGCAGCAGTTCCATGGCAAATTCCAGTTTCCACATGTTCTAACTTTCATTCAAAGCATTTTAGTACATAATTTATTGGGGTTATTCATTTTGGGTCTTTTTTAGACTTGGAAGAAAATTACATGAAATTTGACCAAAGTTCGGTTGGACGTCCCCTTAACAACATCGAATGGAATAAACCATCTTTGATTTGTGGGGTAGACCAGTTAATGGCTGCCGGTTAAAAATATTATTCTGAGCTATCTGATAATATGAAATTGTGATCTTCTTTGTTCCTCATCCACAACATCAGGTAAATGGAGATGTTTGGGATGTAGAGTGGTTCAATTTCGACAACGCACCGGTGTATCAAATCCTTAAAAATTTCTTTCATAATTCGGTATTTCTCTACACTGGATACGTAAATCCAGGCATTGTTGCGTATAACAGGCGGGTGGCACGTAAATTTAACAATTATCGTATGGTGCTTCGTCGTCATCTTCGATGTGGATAGAGCTTGGAGGTTATATTAAATCAGTGTCAAAACAATACAATATATTAATAACGCTACGGCCAGCAGCTGTTTTGTCGCGGTTCTCAAGTGAGAAAGCCTTGAGTTTTCCTGTGCACCCAAATGTCACTTCCTCACTCCGCTAACACCCAGAAAAGAACTATTATTTATTTATTTATTTATTTATTTATTTATTTATTTTGGGTGTTTAACGACACTTTCAACAGTCAGGATCACAGCCACGACAGTTTTACTGGTGGAAGAAGGCGGAGTACCCGGAGATACCCACCGAGCAATCGTTGAGCAACTGTCAGACTCCCTAACGTACTAACTCCTCGCAAGCAGGGTTAAATTGGTTTGAGACAAGTGCGCCATCGATGTGCAGTACGCTTTACTACACAGCGCCACTGTGCCCCCACGTGGACAATCAAGCACACAGTGCAGTTCGCCATGACGGGGATCGAACCGTGAACCTTTCGGTTTGAAGTTCAATGCTATAACCTCTGTGCCACCGCGCTCCCGCAACACCATGTTTCGTTCTTCCCAATTTTACTGATAAGCGTATTAACCCTCTCTTTTGTATCATCCACTTACTCATATACTCCCAGTCAGTCTTATTCTCTCAGATTGGACATTCTTAGAGAAGGTGCTGCAGTGTCTACTACTCTCTAATTACACATTTGACACTCCTTGTCACCATCTTTTCCAATTCTCCCCAAAGCTTTAGCGACCTCAGTTTGTACAGTATTTGCACGCCCATAGATGCCATTCAGATACTCCTCCCACAATGGCTTCTCTTTATCACACAGAGACCTGTTTTTCCCCTTTTCTCGCTAATTTCGATTAAAATTTTCTCTCTCTAGGTCAGAAACCACTAGTGAATAGTTCTCCATTAACTAGTACAGTGCTGAATTACTTTTAGTCATCAACATTTGTTGGCCTGTATGCGCTCTCCCATAAATTATCACAAGGAATCTCCAAAGACTAAATAATTTATCTTTAAAGATAATATGAATGACTCATGAGAGTTTGAAGCCTTTGAGTTGCAATAAGCTGCACTTGAGAGTAAAGCCCAACTATGGTCTCTCAGTATTCAGTCAGTTAACTCAGTCACTATCCCAATCCACTCTGGCTGGATGTTAGAACTATAGAAAATCTTAATATTAGTTTACACCATCGGCTTTCAGGGAGATTTACCAGAGAAGACAGAGTACACGTCTGCTTGAGACATGTATGTGACGTCTGCATCCGTCTATCTAGTAAATATATATCAGAACAAGTTCGGTCTATCTTCGGTCTATCCTTTTTATCCATTACTTTATGATTCAATTTAGTCATTTATCTTAAAAATACATAAATCTGACGACATAAACCCCGTGAAATTGTGTGGTAATCAATCTGTCGCGCAGCAAACGCATTTTACACGTATCACTCTCCCTCTTGATAACTTACAGGCGGAATTTGGATATTTAACCCTTTACCTAAAATGAAAAGCAGACGACAATTGCAAAAAAAATCTTGAATAACTATTTTTTTTCATTTTTTGTCTCAAAAACATAGGTTATGACCCCTCTTTGGAACGAGCTCGACGAGCTCGATCCAAAGAGGGGACATAACCTATGTTTTGAGACAAAACATGAAAAAAATAATGAAAATTAATGGGCGATATTTGTGAATAGTGCTGGCTGGTTTTGGCCGTTACGTTGGGTAAAGGATTAAACAAAATTAATAGACATGGCGTTTTTTCTTCAACAACGCTCTTGTGGCCATGTTGCCACGTCTTTTCCTGACTGTGGGACCTCCGTGTGTTTTGGGAATTGTATTTCGGGGCAAGTGAAATGCCCATCAAAATGGCGGGTCAAGAAAAAAATAAAACAATTTATTAAATGTTATATGTTCCAGAGTATTGATGAGTACACTTAACGATATCCTTTGATCGAATAACCCTTTAATTGTATACGCGTTCCAATCACCAAACCATTTAATTTATTTCAATACAAATTTGATCGGGTAAGTGCATATGAGTTATAGAGCATACTCCAGTTAACCGAATAAAAAGTCGGTGCAATCTTTCAAAGGATTTCTCTGACAGTCACGAAATTCCCCACAATAAAAGACACTGTTGGTCTCAATACATCCAATATGACCATTTGATCTATTATATATTGTTTGATAGACCTCAATGAGCACTGGCAAACACAATATAACAGGATAAATGTTCATTTTACCACTAGAAGATAAAGTGACCCTGTTCAGTTTATCACGAGAAGATAAAGTGACCCAATTCCTGTCAACTGCATATTTTTTCACTGGCAAAATAATACTATTCAATTACCAGGGTTCCAATGTACACCCCTTCTTAATTGCATATCCAAACGAAATTGTTGGCGCTGTAGCTTCAAAAAAGCGTTGTGGACAGAAAAAGCTCACTGTTCCGTGGTCTGAAGACCGATCCGTCTGTCGATCAGCTCGCCATCTGGCCGCGATATACTTACTTGCAACAGAGCCTCGAGATTCCCCGAATAAAATCAAACGAAATCTAACAAAGAAAAATGAAATAGAAATAGCATCTGACACTGAGTGTCCTAGCTTTTCGTTTTCCAAAAGCATATTACAATGATGTTGGGAAGGAAGAGGACAGAGAATTTCGACCTGATTCCTACCTAGTGTGCCCACTTTTGGTATCTTATGACTGTACATTCCCGTTGTTTCAACATGCAAACGTCATTTGCAACTTCTGCATGTGTGATATATGTACTGTAAACAAAAAGCGTCGCTGCGTGACGAACAATTTCAAAAACACAAACAATAGCATAGCATAGGATTTGTTTGTTTGTGTATGGGGGTTTAACGACACTTTGAACAGCCAGGATCACATTCCGTCGGACCGTTTTACGTATGGAGAAGGCTGGAATGTCCCGAGAACCACCGATCAGCTGTATAACTGTCAAGACTCCCCAAGCTATTAATCTGGCACAAAAAGAGATTGTTTTATTACGGTTAAAGACATTTTCAACAGCCAAGGTGACATGTCGAACAGTTTTACGGGTGGATGAAGCCGGGCTACCTGGAGAGAACCACTTGTCAGCGGCGAGCAACCGTCAAGTCTCTCCAATGTACTATTACTACTAATTATTAGGGGCGAATTAAGGTAAGTGAGTGCGCCATCGACATACAACAGTATGCCTTGGTACACGGCGCATCCACGTGTTCAATCAGGATTAAGTGTTTTGACCAAGAACACATCGCAGATGGCGCAGGATCAGATCAAACTGTTGACCTTTCGGTTTAAAGTCCAATGTTCTAACCAATGAGTCACCCGGCTCTCAACGCTGATTTTATATACTTAGTTTAGGCAATCATAACGGCTGGATTCTGAAAAAACAAATCTGCCTCAATTGTTTTGGAACTTGGATCGAGAAGATACACGTGCCTAAAGTTGAAAAATATTTAAGCACCAAACAACACATAAAAAGCTTGAACAAATACTTAAAACACACAAACTACAATTGATGAGAATTTGGGAGCTGAAACTTCTGTAAATGTCGTACTGACAATAACGGCGTGAATTCAAGGAAAAATTAAAAACGTTGCAAAATGCAAAGGTATTGAAAGAAAATGCTTCCAGGGGAAAGATAAACAAATTCCAAAATACCCTGACTCCCTTTAGCGTGATATGTCAAGACACAAACGGGAATACCTCCGATAAAAATATTAAGAAACAAATCAGTTTTTCTATTAATAATGGACTAAAGTTACCTGACTTTGCTCATGGACTGGAGGCCAAGGATCATCTCGATTGAAATTTACAACAAAATATGGTGAGAAAACATAAACTTGGGATCGCGATTTGCTGATCTCTCCTATCGCCGTTCAAAATGTCAACAACAATTATAGTTTCGGCATACCCATGTCAAATAATACATACGTACATAAATAAATAGTAATCTAAGTATTATATAGATATTAATACTAAAAAATGGCAAATGGAAGAAAAAGGCGAGTTAGGAGAATACTCAACAAGAAATACCATGCAGTAGCGAAAGGTAGAACAACTGGCATCTTCCTGCAGTGGTCAGTCACCCAGCCCGAAGTCGAAGGATTTGCAGGTAAAGCCCACAAAGGTTTTCAAACCTAGAAGGAACAATTAACTTCTTGACATCAGCAGGCATCCCAAAAGACGTATAAAGTCATATGACAAAACGTAAAGAACAAACTTTAAATAAATACTGGAACAAATAGAAAATGAGATTGACTGCGAATCTACTGATACTACTAATACTATTACTAATATTGATAACACTAATGCTAAAGAAGACCTGGAGTGTGCAGACTCTGGAGCGATCAACGTTGAGACCCCATTCGACCACTCTTTGAAACGGAAATAGATACAAACAGTTCTCAATTGATACAGAAAAATAACGCCATGGTGGCCATATTGAATTGTCTAGCCAGACCAAAATCGAAAAGAAGCATTGTCTTGTCATAAACAAGTAACCTGAAAAATTTTGTTTGATCAAATAAGTGGTTTTCAAATCCAACATACAGTGAATACAATGCAGTCGAAAAAGTGCCATAACTCTGGGAAAAAGTATTGGACGGAATCCGTTCCTTGTGCATATCCGTTCCACCATACGGGTCTATCAGCATACCAAAAGAGATGCAAATCTGTCTACGCGTTTTGAAGTTTCAATTCGAAACGTTGTACGGACGGACGGACGGACGGAGAGCTTCAATAGATCCCTTCGAATCATCCTGTAGAGGTTGGAGGCATAACAAGTGGAAACAACAAGAAAGCACTGGATAGAATATCAGATCAGATAAGTAAACGAGCTTATGATTTGAACAAGATGAAAATGCATGATTGGAAACAAGCATACAATTTGAGGAACTCAGTCAGTGCAAGTTGCAACTTAGTGATGCAGGGCTGGCAACAGAAAGCTGAGAGGTATGCATGTTCACAAGCTTTAGAGAAACAAATGAATATACAAAAGTCTGAGATATTATATTTGAAAGAGATAATAAAGAAAATGGAAACAGAAAGTGCTAGAAGGTTAGAGGAGATAGAACAGTTGGATATTAATTGCATAAATTACAGAAACCAAATTCGAAAACTTCTAGATACACAGATGATAAAAAGAAAGTGAGTGATGTTTGGGTTATGGACAATTCATTGAGTACTGTTGCTTCAACTTTCTTTAAAGTCCGCTTACCAAGATCAAGTAAGTAAGCATGGAATTAGTTCTGACTTCTCAAGTAATAATTGTGTAAGAGGGGCTCCACCGGATGTGCTTGTGTTGGGAAGTTCTCAGATTAAACAGACCCAGGGATAAAAAACTAAAGTGCAAGAAGAAAACAACATATCTTATTACAGAAGCTTTACCAAAGTAGGAGAAGATGAAGCCCCAAAGTATGTTATTTTCTACATTATGTTAAATGATATCAAAACAAAGGACCCCTGTGTATGTGCAAATGAAATGTATGATTTTGTAGATGAAACTGCCTCCCATTGGCCCTCTGCCAAGATTGTAATCTCCCATCCAGCTGTTTTCACAGATAAACGAATACCCCTTTCGATGGCTAGTCTGGAGGTTGAACCAAAGCTTCAAGATTTTAAAAATGTTTTCTTTCTGAATAACATTTTTAAAAAAGCTGACAAGTCTCTATTCAATGCAGATGGAAAGAACTTTGGACTTGAAGTTACAATATTGATGGCAACAGAAATGAAAACTGTAGTCTTCCAAGCACTAGGGCTTAACAGCTCCCTCCATACTGAGCCTACTGACAGTCGATGCTATGGAAGAAACAAGCTTACACCTCGAAACACACAAGGTACCATTGAAAACCACAACTAAATGCCAGCAGATATAATGAACAGTTCCACCCTGGCTATGAACATTTCAGTCGAACTCCGAGCCGAGGTTATGTGAAAAATTACACTTGATTACCTGATTGATATATACACTCAGAAGAATTTATACTTATTTATTAAATCCTTCTCTAATTTACCCCTAGGAGGGATTGATCACCCCGTGGTAGGCGGGTCCTCAGGTGGCGGATAGAAGACGGCCTGCTCATTTGGGCAGTTTTGCTGGTTTGAAATTAGCAGGTTTGCTCAAATGAGCTGGTTTGCTGTGGAATATTCAAATACGCAGCCCCAGACCAAAATGGTTCTCTCCTGCTATCAACATCCAGGAGGCACCTTGTTCGTGAGGTGCGTTCCGAAAGCTCCGGGGGCAGTTGAGGACAGACAGGGGCCCCGGTTAGGGCGATCTCCATTTTGGAGATACCTGTTCAATACACTGCTTTGTGCTTTGGCCCTAACTTCGGGAGTAGACGGATGGTCAGATGGATTCGATTTGGCCAATCGGGAGCCCCTAAAAGGGTGTTACGTCTAGGGGCATTGGGTAGTCATTGAATCAGTTATTTCCTTTAACCATCTTCATCATTGCCATTGAATACAGCCTTTTCACGATTTCGGAATTTTTTTATCATATTCGTCTTCATTGCATTGTCTGAATTAATTATATGTCAAATCCAATTTGCATTCCACTCGTATTACAAAATAATTGGTCGAGTGACCAACTTCTGAAGACGTGGCACCATCTGCACTCAACGGGTCAATCGGTTAGAGGTGTTTGCGTATGTTTTCTGTGTACTCTCGGTATCGACTGATGGATATCCGCAATGTAACTCCCTAAGTTGGGCTCGGAGTAAGGTGGGAGGCACTGAATGAAGAAATAAAATAATAATACAATAATGGCTACTCAGTCCACCAAAATAAAAAGACGGTACGAAATGGCAACTTTAGATAGCGACTCTGACTCTAACAATATTACTCAAATTTAAAAAACAAATAGTGACTGGCCCAGATTCATCAATACCTTTGCAGCAGATCCAGAACGAACAATCATTAACCTCAACCAGGATGTAATACAAAAGTCAATTAAGAGCATTGCTGGTACGAAAAGGATATTAAAATGAGTACAGGTGGACTTTTAATTGAAGTTGACAGAGAAATTCAATATTTGACCCTGCTCAGAACAATCAACTTTTTCAACATAGAAGTACATGCATGCTCTCATAAGACTCTTAATCAAAGCAGAGGTGTTATTCGAACACAAGAACTGACAAACATAGACGAACTTAGTATTCATAAGGAAATGAAATCACGGGGTGTTTCAGCAGTAAGGCATATTACAATAAAAAAGAAGGCAAAATAGTACCAACATATACATATATTTTCACAGCTCATCTACGCCACCAAAATCTATAAAAAATTGTTATTTAAACGTCAAAGATGCATGCCGAGGCCAAGCGATCTGCCACAAATGTGATCAAAAACATGAAGAACAATGTACTAGCAATACTCCCAAATATTCAAACTGCCAGGGCAATCATATGTCATCGGGACTGCCCTGTGTGGATAAAATATGACAAAAAAATGTGAAAGAAAAATTAGTTTCAAAGAGGCCAGGGATGTTGTATCATCAATGCACTCAATACTGAGCACATCAGTACCACTATATGCTTTGAAATTATCGCAAAAGCTACCAACAATATCAGTAGAATGCCAGACACAATACACCTCTCTAAAGGCGCAATTCCATCATTAATACTGGCATTTACCATAGATCAAATGGAACTAAAGTCCACATAAACTGCTCAAACAACAACACAATAAAAAGGAAATGAAGAAGAAAAACAAAACCTCAAGAAAGATATCCCAAATCAACAGAATACAAAGAACAAAATCCAAAACCACAACAGAAAATTTTATTTAGTCAAATAAACCTAAACCAGATCAGAACGCGGAATCCCAACAACAAAATCTAAATCAGAGTCAGAGATGGAGACAAGGTAGAGATATAAAAAATAAAGAAAACGATAAACAGAAACTATCAACCGATAGATTACCAAAACACGTTCAAAATGTTGTGACAAGCAACATGTTTGAAGGCATCAAGGATATGTCAGTCACTGAGTGCATCGATGACACATTCTCGACCAAACAACGCCTCAATTCGTCTCAAGGTAGGTCCCCACGTAAGCTTACACCAAAAAGAAACGCGAGGCAATTTCCCCCATACGGCCGCCATTAAAATCACCACCCAAACATGGATAGTACAATAAAACAAAATATAATACACTGGAATTGTCGAGGATTTAGAGCCAATTTTAACGAACTGGGTTTTCTAAGCCAAAAATATGAACCTGAATACGTCGTTTTATGCTTGGGCAGACGATAATGATCTTCATGTTCGTGGAACGTCTACCTTAGTCAGAAACGACATTATTCACAGATCTCTACCTTCGCAGTCAAACTTACGGGCTGTAGCGGTATGCCTAACTTTAGACAAGACAATTACATTATGTTCCACTTACGTTTCACCAAGTATTTTAATTCTCATAGTCCTCTTTGAAGCGTTTCCTGCAAAACGGAGACTCAAAAGGCAAAACAGTAGAAGAACTTATTACAAAATATGACTTGTGTTTGTTCACTAATGCGTCATAAACTTACCTGCACGCCGCATCTGGTTCTTACAATTCAATTGATCCTTCAAATGGATGCTCTTCCATCTTCCTCGATTTTTCTTGGAAGGTAGAAGATGACTTGTGCGGGAGTGATCACTTTCCAATTGTGTTGGAGAGTGTGGTTCCAGTGGACGATGAGAGGATGCCTATGTAGAACTTTAAAAAGGCTGACTGTGGTACTTTTTCATCTCTTTTTTCTGAACGCCTCACACGGAAGAAATTTAGGAAAGTGCTGATCAAATAGAACATTTTACTAAAGAGTTGTTTGACATTAAAACAGTCATCCCTAAACCTTGGCAAATCCGAAACAATTCGACAAACCATGGTTTGATAATGATTGCAGATAGGCTATAAAGGACCGCAATAAAACTGAACGGGAATTAAATAAGTCGCCCATTAAAAATCATATGGGTCGGGCAAAAACAAGACGATTTATAAATCAAAAAAAAAAGAAAAGTTATTGGGAAAATTATGTTTCAAAACTAAACCAACACACACCATCAACAACATTTGGAGAATGGTTAACCCTTTACCTAACATGAAAAGCAGACGACACTTGCAAAAAAAATTCTTGAATAACTAATTTTTTTCATTTGTTGTCTCAAAAACATAGGTCATGACCCCTCGTTGGAACGAGCTCGACGAGCTCGTTCCAACGAGGGGTCATAACCTATGTTTTTGAGACAAAAAATGAAAATATTTTGAAAATTAATTGGCGATTTTTGAGAATAGCGCTGGCCGGTTTTGGCCGTTACGTTGGGTAAAGTGTTAAAAAAATAAAAGGTAAAGGAAAAAAATCAACCGCACAACACCTGGAAGATAACAATACACTAATTACATCAAAAAAAGAAATTTCAAACAAATTGGCCTCCACGTTTTCTAGATATTCGTCGTCTTAAAATTGTAATCCAGAATTGATCAAAATTAAAAAAAACAGCAGAAAAAACAAATGATCAAATTTACCTCCCATAATTTAGAGGCTTACCTTTCTTTCTTTATGGACGAGTTTTGTGGTTGTTTGTATAGAGCAAAAGATACTGCATCTGGACCCGTTGACATATACTTCAAACTTTCAAAACAACTGCCACAATTATCGCTTCAACTTTTATTGTCTATTTTTAATGACATTCGGGTGACTGGCTAGTTGTCACCCTCTAGGCGTAAAGCAACAATTATTCCCATTGCAGAGCCTAATAGAGATCGCAGCATTCCAAGTAATTACAGGCATATCGACTTAACTAATTGTCTGTATAAAACCATGAGAAGGATGCTCAATGAGCGAATTGATGGATATCCGCAACGCAACCCTCTAAGTTGGGCTCGGAGTAAGGGTGGGGGGGGGGGGGGGGCATTGAATGAAGTAATTAAATAATAAAACAATAATGGCTAGCCAATCCACCAAAATAACACACTTGCGAATGTTCAGTGTAGTTTCAGAAGGCAGAGAAGTTTTGTGGATCATTTGGTTAGACTAGAAATGTTTCTTAGAAATGCCTTTGTCAGAAAAGAACATGTGATCGCCATCTTCTTTGACCTGAAAGGGGCATATGGTACAACGTGGACGTATGGGATTTTAAAAGATCTTTTTAATATGGGGTTGAGAGGGCGCATGCCTCCTATCACAGAAGAATTTTTAAACTTCCGCCAATTTTCAGGTTCATGTTGGATTTACGGTATCTGATCCTCATGAACGGAAATTGGAGGTTCCTCAGGGTAGTATTTTATCTGTTACACTTTTTTCTGTGAAAATTAATGGCATCATCGACGCAATTGAGAATATGATAGATATGTTCCTTGTCAGCAGGTATTGATAGTGGAACACATTCTTTTGCACTGTACAGATTTTAATCGTGTCAGATGGCAGTATTTTAATGTTGTGTAACTTCGAAACTTGTTTTATTTATAACACAAATTCCCATAAAATTCTGTCGTTCCTGAAGGAAATTAACCTTTTAAATAAATTTTAAATTGATTTTATTCTTTTAAATTCTCATCAATTCATATCTATTTCCCAGGTTGATTTACACAACAGTTTTTGAACAACTGGTCTTATTTTCTCATTACTGTGTTCACTCCTTAATTTTATTCCTCATATTTCATATTTCATTGACTCTTTTTTAATTACTTCATGGAAGATAATGATCTGATACATACTTTTCATCGCCACAACTTAGTCTAAGTTGCTAGTGTGGCATAAAGCACAAATCAATAAATAATTAAATACTCTAATTTACTCTTACTTTCTTTTTAAATGAAGCATTACACAAGTTTATATTATTAACCATTATGGGGCCCTTTGATCTGAAAATTTGAAAATTTGTTCATGGAATATACAAGACCTAATTCAGAATATCTCAGGATCCACCTACAATACCAAAAAACAACAGATGAAGATGTTATCTGACTGATCACAAAGTATGATATTTGTGTTCTCATAGAAACTGTCACAACATAATAAGGCCAAAATAATATAAAAAAAGGTTGAAATTATGGAGGTGTATCGATTTTTATTAGGGAAATTGTAAAAGATTGTGTAAAGTATCTGCCCAACACAACTCCCAAAATATCAGTAGTTAAGACAGAGATTTCTTTAAAATGCCCAAATACCTTTTCCTCTGCTTTGCCGTGGTAGCTCTGATAATTCCAGATATACTTCTGAAATTGATGTACTCTCTTGTCTCCAAACTGATTTAGGTATTTTTCACAAAAAATGGAAATTGCCTCTACTTAGGGACTTTAATGGTTATACTGCACAACTCCCTGATATGAACATAGAAGAGACGAAAAAGACTCAAACGATATCGCTCTACCAAATGACTTCACCACAGACCAAATGATTTATAAGAATAATTTAAACAAGCCCTGTCCAGATGAATGTCTCTCTCATTGATTTGTGTATCAGAAGTAAAATATCAATTTTAAATGGAAGGAAGCTTGGTTATGTGATAGGAAAACCTACTTGCTATGCAAATAATGCTGATTAACCATCCACTATTGATTATCGACTTGTAACAAAACACTATTTCAACACAAAATTATAAGTTTCCAAGAAGGGGAGTTAACAACCTTTTCAGATCACTGTCCAATATCTTGCAAATTAGCCACCTATCGTTACTGGAAACCTCCTCCGTGTACTAAACATTCTTCTGAGCTATCCCCCTCCCGCGGAAATTTTTTTCTGAGTCAGGATAATCAAGTCGCTTTTACTGAAGCACTAATTAACAGTACTGCTGAACAACAGCAATTCCGTGAAAAAAGTTATCCTCTCAACCAACATGGTATTGATCAAGCTGTTTATAACTTTAATGAAATCCTTATCACAGCTGCAAAAAACAGTCTAAAGTTTCGGCATTTCAAAAGTTTACAAATACTTATAGCAAAAGAACTAAAAGATATGTACCGAAAAACTGCCATGACCTTGCAAGAAGTGTAAAAAGAATGGCCCATAATGTTAGAAGGGACCCTTTTGATAGAGAAATGAGAGCAGATTATTATGCTATTATGACTCTAAAAAGGGAAATGAAAAAACATAATAAAGAACATAAAAATAGTTAGTTAATAAATTACTAAATATAACAGAAACAAGTCCTCGCGAATACTGGGATTTGATTTCAAAGTTTCAAGACAAGAACACAAAAAGACATGTCTGAGAATATTGATGCCTCAACTTGGGTCAATCACGTCGAAAGATTACTTGATAAACCTGAAATTCACGCAGCATAAATGATTCAAACAACATACTCTCACAGTGTTCAAAAAGCTATCTTTCCCACTGAAAGATACTGAAATATCAGATGCCATCAGAAAACTATTAAGCCACAAAAGTTGTGGGGTAGATTATATCTTCAAGGGAATGCTTAAAACTGTAGAACCTTTAATTCTTCCTATTTTTGTGAAACTAATAATACAATCTTCAGTGTCAGTTGTTTCCCATCTGACTGGAATTTCAATTTCTTGAAGCCCTTATTCAAATATGGAGCTGTATGCAATCCATATAACTGCAAATAACTCTCTATTATAAGTTGTGTTAACAAATTATTTTTCCCAGTTATTAATAACAGACTCACAAACTTTATTGAAAAAATGAAATCAATATATCAAAATGGATTTGAAAAAGGAAAAAGGCCTTCAGATTATGTATATATTGTCAAGTCTTTAATAGACAAATATGTTATGGGGCCACAGGGAACGAAATCGGATCCCCTATATTTGTGTTTCATAGACCTAAGTAAGGCTTTTGAGAGCACAATCCGAAAAGCCATATTCCATAAAATGCATAACAGTAATATAAGTACTAAAATGCTGAATATAATTACAGCAATGTATGAAAAACCGCTTACAGTCATAAAGTTGATTGGGGGACTCCCGAAGGCAATGTCATGCACAGCTGGTTTGAAACAAGGGTGCATCTGGAACCCCACATCTTTCAGTGTGATGATATACCAGAACTTTTCAGACACAATGATCATTTCGATGCCCCTAGCCTACATTCAAAACAAGTCAGCTGTTTACTTTATGCTATGACATTTGATAAGCAAATCATCCAAATCATCCAATGGCTTACAAATTTCATTCTATAACCACTGTGAACAATGGAAGCTTAATATAAATCCTGATAAAATCAAAGTTGTCAAAGTCACTAAAGGTGGACAAATTTGCAGAGAAAACATCACAATTAAAAATACAAAGGAATATAACTACCCAGAAATAACAATTTCCTCCAATGGAACTTTTAAAACTGCTATTCAAAATTTGAAAAACAAAGGAAACAGAGCCCTTTTCAAACTCAAACAATGCATATTCAATAATGAATTATCTGTACAATTGGGTCTGGATTTATTTGGCAAAACAATAGTGCCAATTCTAACCTATGGCTCTGAGGTTTGAGGAACTTATTTGACAAATATACCAGACATATTTTCAAGTTGCACACTTACAACGGTACAACCCACTTTGAGAAAGATCCATTTGAAACTTTAGCCATGGGTTTTTTTGGCGTAAATTCAAAATCAACAAACTTGGCAGTTCCTGGTGAACTTCGCCGTTTTCCACTGGCTATTAATGTCTTTAAACGGGTGCTGAGGAACTATTTTCGAATAACTAAATTGTGCGAAGACTCTCCTAAAAGATGCTTATATTTGTAATCTTAAAACGATGTATATGGGGCAAAAGTCGGCACGGATGCTTCAAATCCATTTTTCACCTTTGTAACTTTGAAGATGAATGGCACAACCAATTTGCTAAGTTTCCCAAAGAAGTTGAGAAACACATAATTGGGGAATTTAAACAAAAAATGAGTGTCAATGGTTTAAGCAAACACAAAAATCAGAAAAATTAAGAACTTACATAAAAATAAAAGATAATTTTCAATTCATAAACTACTTAATGGTTATTAGCTCATCTATACACAGGACAACTATTACAAAATAAGAATAAATGCACATTCTCTCCATATTGGAACAGGGAGGCACACAGTCCAAAGCCACTGATGTAGAAAGGCGTGTCTGCGATTTATGCAACATTCTTGAAGATGAGGCTCATATTATCTTAATTTGTGGCAAATATAGAGCTGCTAGAAAAGCTATGCTTGAAAGACTTGGCAATTCAATATGTAACTTCAGATGTCTCCCGTTTTTATGACATACTAAAAATAATATTAGGGATTCCAGATGCTGACATACGCAAATGCGCAAGGCAGTCGAAGAGTTCATAGATATCATCTTCAAAGATAGAGCGAAATTCAGAATTTGAGCATAGCCGATCAATTAGAATGATAATTATACTCCCGCAACGCGTTGTGTTGGGGGAGGGGGTATACTGGAATCGAATCACCTTGTCCGTCCGTCCGTCCGTCCGTCCGTCCGTCCGTCCGTCCGTCCGTCCGTCCGTCCTCACAATTATAAGGGAGTTAGGAGGTTTTTTGTGTCCGGAGATGCATTATGAGCTTACCGAAATATTATGAGCTTATTTGATATATTATGAGCTTAATTACTAAGATATGAGACTTATGAGGCAATTTTCGGAGTTTATATTAAGGGTTGGGGTCAGTTCAGGGTTGGGGTTAGAGTTAGTGTCACTTCAGGGTTAGGGTTGGGGGTGTAACTCTTTCTATGTCCCTTGAAACTTTTCTAAAGAACCGAGGCTGTAACAGTTGCCCGAACGAATTAAAATGATCAAATTTTTTCCGTCCGTCCGTCCGTCCGTCCGTCGATATAATTTTGTCCGGAGATTTTCTCAGAATTTTATAGACCAATTTGCTTGAAACCTGGTACGAATGTTCACCACCATAGGAACCTGCGCACCTGCTATTATAGTTCGGATTATTTTTGCCATAATTATGCCCCTTTCGAGTTGAAAAAGTAGGCGAAGAATTTTGTCCGGAGATTTTCTCAGATAATTATGGGTCGATTCCTCAGAAACTTTGTATGGATGTTTACTACCATGGGAACCTGTGTACCTGCGATTATAGTTTTGATAGGACTTTTTGCCAGAGTTATGCCCTTTTTCGTCTTAGAATAATCATGGTGGTGGGAGAGGTGGGGGTATGGACTGTCAGACATCCATTTTTTTCTGATTGGTTGTGGGATTATGATTTAGTGGAGAGTGTCCAAAGTTCCCTACAAATAGAGTGTAATGGAATGATAAGTCAGTATCCTTACAAGGGACTCCAGCTGAAAATATGATTATTATAAGAACATAAGACTAAAAAATTTTAAGGGGTAGGGGCTTGGGGGGAATTTAAATTTAATCTGTACTGTGTATGTTGATACAATTATATTTTGCTCTACTGTCACCGTTACATATTTCATATCATGATACCTCATCACTAGCTACATTCTTTATTTTTCATCTTCATCATTACATCATTTCCATTTGTAGGTATATTACATTTGTTCATTCACTTTTCTCACTTTCTCATTCTCACTTTCATTTAACTATTTGCTTCATCAGCCATTTCTTATCAATTAATTGTAACTCATGTTGTATTTGTACGTTTTATATTTGCAGAGCAAAATATAATAATTGTTAACTCTTTACCCCACGAATCGCCCGCATCCGCCCGCGTAATATGCAAATTCAGCAGTTGAAAAAATATTAGTTTTCAAAAAATTTCAACAAAACCATATCATGTGACCCCTTGTTGGAACGAGCTCGTCGAGCTCGTTCCAACGAGGGGTCACATGATATGGTTTTGTTGAAATTTTTTGAAAAAATTTAAAAAATGATATTTAAAGTAATAAATTTTGATATCGTCTGCGTTGGGTAAAGGGTTAATATGAGCTGAATAAACTCAAATTCAATTCAATTCAATTCATATCCTTCAAAAATCAAGAAGCACTGGAAGATTTGTTAATACTGAGATGTCTGTCGCTACAAAGCTGTGCAATCTAAAATGTTTCTCAAGAAGTATGCCGTTTTAGTTCAGTCGGATTCAGCGTCAATGATATATGCTCGGAAAAAACGAATGGGAATAAATGAATTTTCTGTTAAAAATTAATTTGCGTTAATCTAAGATTAGGCGATATATGTAACATAAGCGTACCTTTGCACTGGGAATTTATGGTTGTGTCAACTGGTCAGCATTTATACCATGCTCGCCTATGTTACAACCTATGAAAAGCCTGCATGTTAAATTTTAGCTTTTAACCCCACTACCGGTGTAATTATTCTACTGCGGTTAAAAAATTTAAACCTACAGTAGGAGGTTCATCCGACTTGACTTTTGGCATAACGCAATTTGTCGACTTCGATACATTCACAAGCCAGAGCAAGTCTAGTGGTTAAAACCCTTATCCTACTGGTGGTTTAAATCCGATTACCGGCCCTAGTACCTATTTATTCTATATTTATTTTCGAAAAATTACCACCGATTGTTCCTTCAAGTATGGAAAACCGTAGATAATGAAAAGTATATTTTTACATTTTTTAGTAGAATAACATTTTGGGGGAAAAAAACCCTACAGGTATCACAGCAGTAAATATTTTTCCATAGACGACCATTATAACGTTCAAGCGAAAAAAATTATGATCGTATCACTTTAATTATGGAATTCAAATATCTTTGTCAAGTATAGTCCTTCAGACAACTTTTTCTTACCCGAAAACAGGGGGTCATGCAACAAATAAGAGAGAAAAGCTGACCGAAAAGGAAGTACCTTTCACGTGCACATATTTTTCAGGGAATTCCCAACAAAACCACACCAAAAGTCAACTGTATTTTTCAGGTCCAAAAGTCGTCAAATCAACCTCTTTATTCATCTGAAATATTCAGCAATAATGCAAGATGTCATTAGAATGTTTCAAATGTTTATTGAAACAATATATTTTCCCAAGGCTACTTATTTTGAGAGATTGCATCATTTTCGAGTGCAAGATTTCAAGGCGGGTAACTCAAATTCAAATATTTACTGCAGCGACACCAATATCATGCCCATGATACCAAAGTTACATTTTACCACTTTCACGAGATAAAAGAGTCATTTCTGCATTAGAATTGAACTTTTGGCTTCTGTTGAGTTGCAAACATGGGGAATTTGTTCTTTTAAGGAAAAGTGTCCAAACTTTGTCAAATGGGCTTAAGAACTGGCATTGCCCTCAAAAGATTTTTCTAGCCTGTAACGTAAAATTATGCTGAGAGGGATAAGAATTCACAGCTTTCTTTGAAAAGTACCCTGATACCAAAATAAAACTGAAATCTGCATCAGTATATGATATTTGGGGAACAAATCTGCCTAATTTAACCACGCGGCATGAGAAATAGTGTTCTAACCCACTAGAAACAATATGAATATCAATTTTTGTTTCAAAAATTGGTGTTCCAGCTATAAATTTCTCCAATATCAAAGAACAGTGCCTTTTTTCCAACAATAGATGACAAATTTTCTTCTAACTACTGATGTGGTAAAATACAGCCCTGAATGTATACCCCCCCCCCCCCCCCCATATGCACGTTTTCATCAAGAACTAGGATATGATTCCTAACTTAATTGATGTTGACACAAAACAAGCCTCTTGTGATATTAAATTTCTCATTTCTGATAATTTATAAATTAGGTTATGTCTTCTGAAGACATTTCACATTGTGTTTGATGAATATTTTGCAATTTTTCGTAGAAAAAGCCTCAGTTTTCTCAGTTATGGTACCTAGAGTCATTGCTATTGCATTGACAAAACATAAAACACATTTTTTTCCAGCAGTATGAACAGAACTGCTACTGTGATATATCATAACCTTGTTAAAATGTCCAAAACCACCCATTATTGATTCTATAGTGCAATGCTTGTGCTGCATTTACACATAAGTGCACTTTCACAAATTTAGTTTTAAGCCCCACAGACAACCATTCTGACAAAAAGAGTGAAATTGCAGAAAATATGTATCCAAAGACGATGAATCAGATATTTGCTTCTGGAATAGAGTGGTGTTTGATGTTTAATATATTTGTGTGAGTGTTGGAAGGGGGAGGGTTGAGGCTGAAAGATAGTCAACTGACAATGATTGAAAATGTTGAGCCAGAAAAATGAAAAGATAAAAAAAACACGTTGTCTGATGGAGAGACAGGCAGACAGATAGACTTGCAGTTATACATTTTTGAAGTCTACATAAGAGTACTGAATGACATACAATGAAAAATAATATGAGAAGAGACCAGGACAAGGTTGTCAAATAGAGAAAACGCTTAGTGGACCTTGAATGCTGTAGTCCCAAGGCAAATCATAAGAAACTGAAAATGTATGATATTAAATTCAGTCTCTAAAAACATACTGTACAGTCTTTCCAAACGAGGGGTTCAGTAGGGGTGGGAGACGGGCTTGGTTCAAACAGTGAACAATATTTCACAACTGTCCTTGCAGTTTTGTGCTGTACCATAGCAATCATGACAGCACTAGTACAAGACTACTGTATTGGTAACTATGGACAAACTATGGACAAATGTTATTCATTCGCATTTGCTACTTTAGTATGATAGTTTATTTCAAATATAGCCCCCACCCCCCTCTCCCTCCTCCAAACTTTTGTTCCAAAATACTCTTTCAATGAAGGAATTGTCTTCTAACATCTTTGAGAGCATAAAAAAGAGAAAAACTTCTAAATACCAGTGACTAGAAGCACAGTATAGGTTTTAAGGCTGTGTGATTGAATGGTGTTTTGGGAGGGGGTTGGAAGAGTGGAATCCCCCCTGTCCCTACTTCTATAAGGAGGAACCATGGTTTAAATACATATATGTTAATAGGGTAAGATAGGCTTGTATTAACAGCCTTATTTTGGTAATATATAGCCTTTATTGCTGACTGTGTCCAAAATATAACTTTTCAAAACAATTAAATAGTTTTGTAAGGTGTGTGGTCCTCCAATAAACATTTAAATATGAAATAAGCTAAAAAATAATAATTAAATCAGGTTTGAAAACCAAAAAAGGCAAAAAACATATTTCCTATAGGTTTCACAGCAGTAAATATTTTCCCATAGGCGACTATTATAACGTTCAGGCGAAAAAGAATATGATCGAATCACTTTAATTTTGGAATTCAAATATCTTTTACCCGAAAACAGGGGGTCGTGTAACGAAAAGAGAGAAAATCTGACCGGAAGGGAAATACCGTTCACGTGCACATATTTTTCAGAGAATTCCCAACAAAACCACACCAAAAGTCAGTTGTATTTTTTAGGTTCAAAAGTCATCAAATCAACCTCTTTATTCATCTGAAATATTCAGCAATAATACAAGATGTCATTAGAATGTTTCAAATGTTTATTGAAACAATATATTTTCCCAAGGCTGTTTATTTTTAGAGATTGAATCATTTCCGAGTGCAACATTTCAACGCGGTAACTCAAATTCAAATATTTACTGCAGCGATACCTACAAACAACACTTCCTAAACACAATTTCTTAGCTAAGGTAATAGTCGACACTTGTTAATAACAGGTTGCAGAACCACTGAGTGGACTCGTTTGGATTTTGTCGTGTATTATATACTTCTCAAAGTTTACTAAGCACCAAATATTTGACACATCATCGTGAAATTTGCTTGTGATATATTTGCGATATTTTGGTGGATATGATTGAGGAACGTATTGAGATGGTCCCCAGTGTTTTCATTAACACTCTTGACAGGAAGACTTTTCGTGACAGTCATGGAAAGCATGAACGCCTTGATTTTCGTGATGTTTTTGTGTACTGTCCACATATACATAACATGTGTAGGGTATTCAGTCTTCATTTCAACACAAACCCTTGTGATTTAATGATTGAATATGGCAAATCCAAATGTAAGAAGACATTTGTCTGAAGCAGAAATGTGGCAGGCTGTAGGGATGGTGGAGCAAGGGGCTACCCATCATCAGGTTGGTGAAGCCCTTGGTGTGCACCATGCGATGATTACCAGAGCCTAGGCAAGATTTCAGCAGTATGGCACACCAGTAAGACGGCATGGTGGTGGCAGAGACAGGGCAACATCTGCGGCTGAAAACCGGTTTTCGATATATCATTCAGGCCCATAGGAACCGCTTTGCCACAGCAACCCAGCTTCGCAGTGACCTTCAGAATGCATCCGGGGTAAATGTTTCGACGCAGATAGGCGTTCTAGGGTATGGAGAAGACCAACAGAGGCGATTCCATGCAGCCAACATTGGTGAGCATGACCGGTGTGGTGGAGGGTCAATCATGGTCTGGGGCGGCATCAGCAGGGATTGTCGTACAGAGCTCTGTGTCCTTGAACGTGGTACATTGACTGCACAGCGGTATATTGATGAGATCCTGGATGTCCACGTCAGATTGTATGCAGGTGCAGTGGGTGATAGATTCATTCTGATGGACGATAATGCCCGTCCTCATGTTGCCTATGCTGTCGGGGAGTACCGGCAGAGGGAGGGGATTGAGCGTATGGACTGACTAGCAAGATCCCCTGACCTCAATCCAATCGAACATGTCTGGAATGAGTTACAGCTTGCAATTTCAGCCCGTCCAGTCCAGCCAAGAGGTGACCAGGAGCTTGGTGGCATGCTGGTCCAAGAATGGAACAACATCCCAGAAAGGATCACCAGGGACATGATTGGGGGCACGAGAAGGCGTTGTCAAGCTGTAATTAACAGTAATGGGTCTCATACTCGATATTGAACCCATACACTGTACCAGTTCGCTCCGTCAACTTTTTGGCAAATTGAAAAATTTCCTCTTATACCAATAATATCCATTTTCCAAGGGTATCGTATTCAAAAGCTAAAAAATAATGTCAAACACAAATAAAATCTTAATTTCTGTACTTAAATCATAAAATATATAATTAAATAAAAAATATATACACTTTTCATTACAATATTTCAACTAAAACATAAAACAGGTAGTTTGATATATTTGGAGCTTAACAAACTTTGAGTAGTATATAAAAATAATAACTATCTGGTTGCTTTATCCATTTCCTCTCGTCTTATACTATTAGTGAATCTTGTTCCAATGGACTGATATTTTGGACAATCCAAGTGGAAAATCCTCTATATTCTCCATTATTCCCAAGGTACACAATTGGCACTTTTTCTCCTCGTACTTTACAATTTTTCCCAAAACACCAATGTTATGGACCCAAATTTGAATAGCGGTACCCACATATCAGCGTGTCATGTCGACACGCCTCGAAAGCTGGTTTCTCTTCATGTTGGCGTTCCGAGATCGTTATGCTGTAACTCCTGTTCCTGAGTTTCGGGCAATATCATAGTCTATAATGGTTCTCTTTCATGGGGGTTCTCTGTCGCATGAACGACTATCTTTTCTCCATGTGAAGTCAGTGGTATTCGAAGCTACTGAGACTAAAATTTTGATTGTAAAAATAAATGTAAAGACTATGATTATAGCAAGATACACGATTGTGACCACAATTTATGAATGTGCGTCGAGTCCGACCCGGCCTGGCCGGCCATTGAGGTGGTTGAGCTATATTTGGAGAGAATACATATAACTATAGTCGAGTGGTATGCGTGGTTTTGTACAGTTTCGCTAGGCGATGTTGCTGAAGGAAACTCAGCGTGAGGGAGCGCAGTGGCTCAGTGGTTACGCCATTGGACTTTAACCTTTTACCCAACGTAACGGCCAAAACCGGCCAGCGCTTTTCTCAAAAATCGCCAATTAATTTTCATTATTTTTTCATTTTTTGTCTCAAAAACATAGGTTATGAACCCTCGTTGGAACGAGCTCGTCGAGCTCGTTCCAACGAGGGGTCATAACCTATGTTTTTGAGACAAAAAATGAAAAACATTAGTTATTCAAGAATTATTTTTGCAAGTGTCGTCTGCTTTTCAGGTTAGGTAAAGGGTTAAACCGAAAGGTCCGCGGTTCTATACCCACCAGGGGCAACTGCGTTGTGTATTTGGGCAAGGCACTTAATCCCGATTGCCCATATGATGGCACGGTGGCGTTGTGTACCAAGGCGTGCTACACGTCGACGGTGTACTTGTCTTTAACCAATGCTAACCCTTCTTGCGTGGAGTTAGTACAATGGAGAATCTGGCAGTTGCTCATCGCTGCTCTGTTATTCTCTCCGGGCACTCCGGCTTCCTTCTCCCGTAAATCTGTCCGACACGAGGTGACTCTGGCTGTCGAAAGTGTCGTTAAACCCCAATAAACGTAAACATAGACTCAGCGTGGCTTCGAAACCCCACAATGATAGCTGCAATATACTCATATACACTGGTGCAAGCAATAAAATATGCGCAAAAGTTGTTTCATTTAACACTTTAACACACCCAACGTAACGGCCAAAACCAGCCAGCGCAATTCTCAAAAATCGCCAATTAATTATTTTTTATTTTTTGTCTCAAAAACATAGGTTATGACCCCTCGTTGGAACGAGCTCGTCGAGCACGTTCCAATGAGGGGGTCAAAACTTATGTTTTTGAGACAAAAAATGAAAAAAATTAGTTATTCAAGAATTTTTTTTTTTTTTGCAAGTGTCGTCTGCTTTTCATGTTAGGTACAGGGTTAAATGTTCACTGGTTTGAACTAAATTATTAGAAAGTCTAATAATATTCCTCGAGTACAAAACTGGAGAATCCCCAGTTTTGTTTTTGCTTTTTTCGGGGTTTTTGGTCTGTGAACAGGGCCGTCGAGAGGGGGAGCCGGGGTAGTAACGGACGAAGTCGCGCCACCCGAGAAAGCTAGTTTGCGAGCATTTTTCAATGCCCAGTGTGTGTGAATCGACAGGCGGGCCGCGGGCCCCCGAATTCACTAGTAAGCATATATTCCTTTCAAGAACTGTCTAAGTTATTAGATATATCGTGGGTCGATCCGCCCTCAATATGCTGTTCTGTAATTCGGTTATATAGACGCCCCGCTTCGATATTCCTGGTCAGTTCCCCTTCTTACCATTCTCTTGTGTATTCCAATCTTGTCTTTGAGAGGCAATTGAATTATAATAGATATCGGTCGGGGAAGGGTGAATATTTTCATGGGTCCTTGGTAAGTTGGGTTTGAAACAAGGGGGCCCAGGTGGTACCATCTAATTGATCCCCCGGGGCCCGTATTTTCTCTCGGCGGCACTGTCTGTGAATTCTCTATTACAATCTCTCTCGAAGTTGGTGAATACTCTATTTTACAATAAGAACGTATTTTCCCCAATTTGAAGGGAAAATGTCTGGACAAAATACAAGTCCGTATTGAGGGTAGCAATCGCACTTGCGATCAATCGATTCAGAAAAAGAACGTTTTTTTAATTTGCACTCGTTGAAACCTGATTACACACCATCGTTTTTGATAACAGTAATTAACCCTTCACCTAACATGAAAAGCAGGCGACACTTGCAAAAATAATTCTTGAATAACTAATTTTTTTCATTTTTTGTCTCAAAAACATAGGTTATGACCCCTCGTTGGAACGAGCTCGTTCCAACGAGGGGTCATAACCTATGTTTTTGAGACAAAAAATGAAAAAAATAATGAAAATTAATTGGCGATTTTTGAGAATAGCGCTGGCCGGTTTTGGCCGTTACGGTGGGTAAAGGGTTAAATGCTGAATAAATCACCAACTCAACGAAGATCATTTTTTGCCATGATATTTTTATATAGGCCAACATTGCGCTAAACCTGAAAAAGAAAACAATTAACACACGGCTGAAACACTACTTTAAACTTAGAATAATATAGATTAAGTCATGCACAGCGCAAGTACGCAATGCCATGACGCCATGATTTTCATTCATAAAAAATCAATTCATAGACGCCGAATTATTTATTTATTGAGGTTTAACTATACTTTCGATAGCCAGGGTCACCTCGTGTCGTACAGTTTCACGGGTGGAGGAAGCCGGAGTACCCGGAGAGAACCGTCGAGCAACGACGAGCAACTCCCCAACGTACTAACTCCACGCAAGCATGATTAGCATTGGTTGAAGACAGCTGCACCATAGACGTGGGCAATCGGGATTAAGTATCTTGCCCAAGGAAACAACGCAGTTACCGCAGGTGGGATTCGAACCGAGGACCCCTCGGTATGCAGCCTGCATCTTTGAGCCAGCGCGCTCCCAGACGCCGAATGATTGTCAAAATATATGCGAACAAGTCAATGAAGGGGGAGGGATAGGGTAAGATGAATTGTTATTACCAGCAAGTAGGTTTCCGAGATGGTATATTGAAGTCTCGATCTCGCCTCTGTGTCATATATTGACTCGTCCTGATAGATTCGTCGATATATGCCCAGGGACGAAGTTTCTGCTTCCAAACACCATCTCGAGAACCCACATGATGCTAATAACCTATATATAACGTTTCTTGAAGCTGAAGTAACCGTTGCCGACAATTCATTGCTTACACCATTACTTTATACCCCGCTGTATCAAATCCAACAAATAGTTGTAATATTTAAGATGATTTTAAGGAGGTTTAGACACAATGTTAAGGCCCTTTACGTCCGCATCAATCCATCACGTCCGCAGCCCATTACGTCCGCAAAAAATAACAAACATTGGCCCATTGTGTCCGCAAAACCCATTATATCCGCAGGAATTTCCCCATTGTGTCCGCAAAAACCCATTACGTCCGCAGCATTTTGACCCATTGTGTCCGCAAAACCCATTACGACCGCAGCATTTTGACCCATTGTGTGCGCAAAACCCATAACGTCCGCAGCATTTTGACCCTTTGCGTCCGCAAAACCCATTATATCCGCAGGAATTTTCCCATTGTGTCCGCAAAACCCATTACGCCCGCAGCATTTTGACCCATTGTGTCCGCAAAACCCATTATATCCGCTGGAATTTGCCCATTGTGTCCGCAAAACCCATTACGTCCGCAGCATTTTGACCCATTGCGTCCGCAAAACTCATTATATCCGCAGGAATTTGCCCACTGTGTCCGCAAAACCCATTACGTCCGCAGCATTTTGACCCATTGTGTCCGCAAAACTCACTATGCCCGCAGGAATTTGCCCATTGTGTCCGCAAAATCCATTACGTCCACAGCATTTTGACACATTGCGTCCACAAAACTCATTATATCCACAGGAATTTGTCCATTGTGTCCGCAAAACCCATTACGTCCGCAGCATTTTGACCCATTGCGTCCGCAAAACCCATTATATCCGCAGAAATTTGCTCATGTCGACATTTTATCACTTTTCAAATAAATAGCTAAGAAGCCAGGGAGAATGAGACCAAGGAAAAGGGAGCGAAGTTCCTATTCAAGACGTCCAGCAATGAAGAAGCCAATGCTCCAAGAAGCCTAGGATAAACATATTCAAAGATTGAGGGAACCAAAGATTTAAGGGCGTATCGAAGGGGCACTTGAGAGGCGCGTTCAAATGCAAATGGGGGTTTCCAGTTGACGCGACACGTCAGTTGTGTGGTTAAGTGTGTTTGGTATTGGCTCAAGTGTGTTAGGGTTCGACCACATAACACAACGCAAGCCCTCTATACACAGTTGTAAACGCAAGGCAACACCGCGCCTCTTAATGGAAAGCAACACAACCTAAAGCTTAAAACATCAATGCATATAAAACACAACAGCACGAACAAAACACGAAACACAACACCCAACACGTCATAACGAAACACAGCATATACACAAAACAATACAACACAAAACACAACGCAACGTAATACACGAAATACCACATACCACAGCACAACACAATTCTAGAGGAGAAAGCACAGCACTACGCCACACGATACCTCACCACACCTGACCACGTGACCTGTTTCCGCCACCCAAGTGCCCCAGCTATCCCTCCAGCACTCCAGTGCCACGCTTGGTTGGCCTCTGCTGCCCTAGAGTATAGAGCGTTCCGGACCTTAGCGCCCTACGAATCATGCATTGTCACCTTAGTGCCTCTTTTATATGCTTTTGGAGCTCTGACGCTGGGAAAGTCATTCCGCTGTCACAAAAGTCTAGATTTCGACGGAGACATGGACCGATAACTTTAGAAATGAAAGCAAGGAGGAAAAGGGGCCTAGGAATGACAAATCCAAGACCCCGATGGTCAGCAATGAAGTGCCCAGTGTCAATGTTCCAGGAAGAGAGAGAGAGAGCACAAAGGGCTAAGCACCAAAGAATTGTTCGACATTTTATCACTTTCCAAATAGGTAAGAAGGCAGGGAGATTGGAGCCAAGGAACAGGGAGCGAAGTTCCTATTCAAGACGCACAGCAGAGAAGAAGCCAGCACCGCTCCCCTTAATGAGAAGCAACAGAACATAAAGCATTATAACATCAATACACATAAAGCACAACACCACGAACAAAACACGAAATATAACACCCAAATTATGAATCAGACTGAGGTCGAGATCTTTAGAAGAATAAACACGGGAATTCTCAACCTTTTGTTTATACAGACTCCATTTGTAATGCTCAATGCAACTGTCGTGAACGGAGCGAGCCCTGACTTCATTGGCCTCCCTAGTTTTGCGGAGGGCAGGAGAAGCTGAGTCCCCACTTCCCTCGAGCTTCACAGAGGCCTTTCTCTGCTGCAACTCACTGAAAAGAAATGAGGGGTAGGTTTTTCTCTCCCAACAGTCCTTAAAATAACAGAAATGGTGAAAAACCTGGAGCATTCTATATAAGGCCTTTACGTGCAAAGGTCTGAGAGAGAGGGGCCCTGCCTCCACCACCATTTCCCGGCCTGACATTACCAAAGTTTGGCCGGCCCTTTGCCTTACTGCTGCGTCTATTGTCAGCCTTCTTTCAAACCCCCCAAAAATATCTTAAAGTTACTGGCGAAAAAGGAAAACCCGATTCGTCAATATAAATCTAAAATATGAAAAAAATAACAATAAAATACTGAATGCACTGTCACACTGTACGCTTGGAACTAACGTTGTTCTTCGGGAGCTAAGAAGCTAGTCCAATGAGATATTGTGTTGTGGTTATCCGGCTGAAGGCCGGTCTTGACCCGTTTGGGCCCGGGAGGGTCGGATCTAGTGGAGGTCCCTTCATCCCACCTTGTGAAGTTCAATTTTCTGCTGATCGAGTTTTGGTTGTTCGAGGTTCTATTGATTGTCTGATGTCTGAGGCAATCTTTTTGTTTTCTTGATTTGTGAACTCAAAGGACGTGGAGCAACGTGAAGGGAACCAGGCCTTATTGTCAGGTACTACCACACTCTCTGTTTGAAATTCGTGCCCTGTTTGTTTATCTGTTGCATCTGTGTGTTTTTGTTTTGTATTTCTTCTGGGTTTTACATTGTCCGTGGTGTTGCTAACAGCTGTCTGGAGGTTGTTGATTTATAGCTTATCTGTTCTTGCGGTTCGCGATCATTATTGATTCGTGCTATATGTATTACTATTAAACACAGTTTTCGGATGGAGGAAACGCTTTTTGCCATCTGTTAAAGAAGTTCGTAGTTTCTAAGTGGTTTAGTATTCTGTTGTTCAGTGTCTTTTCAAATAGTTTGCCGATGCAGAGGGGTAGGCTGATGAGTATGTGATTTGTCGAAATTTGTTCACCTTTGTTGGGCTTTGGTGTCATTTTTCCAACTGCATTTTTCCAGGTCTGTAGGAAGTATCCTAGTTGGAGATTAGGCACCTGTTAAAGATGGTTGCTGGTTTCTCGAAGAGTTTAGTTCATGCCTGTTTCAGTATGGGATATATGATACCTTCTTCGCCTGGCGCTGAGTTATTCTTGCATGGTTTTAATTGGTGTTTGATTCCATTTGCTGTGAAGTCTCCAACTAGGTCATGGCTGTCGGTGTCCTCATTAGTGTTTTCCTTTAGTGGCCTGAAGAGTGTTCCGTTGTCTTTCATGGACATTTCTACCGTGGTTTTGAAGGAGTCTCCAAATATCGGTCCGACGTGAGTGTTATGGATTTTTTTAGGTTGTCAGCGAATACTTGCGCCTGTTCTGTATCGCTTTCGGTTAATGAATGTTCACCACCATGGGAACCTATGCACCCACGACTATAATTTCGGTCGGATTATTTTTGCCAGAATTATGCTCCTTTTCGACTTGATAAAGCAGGCCTAGAAATTTGTCCGACGATTTTCTTAGTTGTTTACGGGTTGATTCCTTTGAAACTTGGTATGTGTGTTTATTACCATGGAAACCTGTGCACCTACGATTAGAGTTCCGATTGGATTTTTTTGTCCAGAGTTATGCCCCTTTTTGTCTCAGAATGTCTGAATTTTGTCCGGAGATTTTCGTAGACGTTTTTGGGTCGATCCCTTTGAAACTTGGTATGGAGGTTCACTACTATGGGGCCCTGTACACTTGGGTTTATAGTTTAGATCGGACTTTTTTTACCAGATTTATGCCCCTTTTGTCTTAGAGTGCCTGAATTGCCTAGAATTTTATCCGGAAATTTCCTCAGATGTTTATGGGTTGATTTCTTTGAAACTTGGTATGGATGTTCACTACCATGAGAACCTGTGCACTTGCGGTTATAGGTTTGATCGGACTTTTTTAGGCGGAGTAGTGCCCCTTTTCATCTTAGTATAACGGCGGCGGGGGTATGGAAAGTGGGTATGGACAGGCTCATCAGGGACAGTCACACCTCCAGGTGCAGTAGGCTCTATCCAGCTAATCACTCAAGGGAGGGGTGGTGTCCCCCCCCTCTCTCTCTCTCTCTCTCTCTCTCTCTCTCTCTCTCTCTCTCTCTCTCTCTCTCTCTCTCTCTCTCTCTCTCTCTCTCCTTGGATCACTGGCTGAACGTGTATTTTTCTAAATTTCAAACACCGGGCTTGCTTCCGGCAGTGCATAAAAAACACTATAATTTACCTATGTACTCGTAGTAAACAAGTTTGAAACATCTGGCATTCTGATATTTTGATGGACAGATACGCCCTAGCACAGAGTGAACGAAATCACTTTCTTGCTTTTTATTTTTTAAATATCCCAATAATATTGGGTCGATTTGTTGATTTTTCCCGTTTTAAATGTACATAAGGGCCTCAGTTAATATGGGAGAAAAAAAGGGATTGAACATCCAGCAAAGAACGTCATCGCCAGACAGGTTGGTCGCGTGTAAATTCAAAAGAACTTATGCGCGGCGTAGCGAGATATGCATCCCCACCGTTCAGCCCCCCCCCCCCCTCCACCCACCCGTTTACAATAAGTCATGTTCGCATCACAAAATCAGTTTACGCTCACTGGCTTAAATTTGGAACTCACGAGGATATTCCTTAAACTGCGATTTTTAGAAAAGACAACCAAGGGTCGCGCCTGGATGGGCTGTTTCAGCTTGGAATTGAGGATTTTAGATTCCTTTTTAAACATGTGACCGATTTGGACAGCCTGGCGGTTACACTCAAAGACAAGGGGAAGAAATGCTTCTTGTCTTGGTGACCTACGAGAACGTTCATACCAAGAGGTGTCAAAGTTTGAAGTTCTCGGATCCAGAAACCTTCGCGAATCTTACGGAATTCGTGGGTAGTTTCCTTGTCTTGCTTAAGAGGATTTTTTTCGATTGGAACTATTCTGAAGTGTTGCTTGATGTTGTGGCCTGGGGTAGTGAAATGTTTAGAAACAGGTGCCTCGCTCTTATTGACACTGTCGGACACGTGCTGGGTGGCTCTCGTTCCTAAAGGCCAACTGGTTTCTCCAACATACTGGCATTTACACAAAGTACAAGTAATCAGGTAAATAATATTTTTAGCGTCACATTCCATCTCATCGCGTAGTTTGTATTGGCATTTGGATTGATGACTGAAAAATGAACCAGACTCCTTGAAGAAGTAACTTTGTTTACAGCGAGTTTTGCTGCAAGGGGTGGCCTCTTCCCAGTATGACATGAAAATGGAGGCAAACGAAGGACTGTATGCTTTTCCCATGGGGGTACCCTTGATTTGTTGATAATATTGACCGTCAAACTCAAAATCATTACCGTTTAGACTGATTTCCAACAGTTGGAGTGTTTGTTTATCAGGCCTTTTTGATTAAATCAAGGCCCGAATTAATGTCAAAATTTGTGGACATAGCTTCGACGTCGAGCGTCGCCGAAAATGTATTCTGTGAAATTTTGAGATCTGAAATTTTAGCCAAAAAATCCTTGGTGTTTTTAGATGGCTTGCAAAGCGGTTAGCTACGTGTTTCAAAAAAATATTTACATACTGAGCTATGTGGTACGATGCCGATCAGAAGTCTGAAATAATCGGCCTCACTTTAGGCATGTGCGGACTAGTCCAGGTATCTATCGGTTTGTGCGTCTTTTGCAAAATATAAAAGAGTTCTAGGTTTCAACTCATAGCGTGAAGGGGCCAAATATTTGAGCTGTTTCTGAGAGATGTAATCTTTTTCCAAGAAGTCTCTTAACACTTTACCAAATTTTGAAATATTATTCGGCCAGAGGGGTGCATCTATTTTCTTATAGTGATCAACATTACTGAGCTGTCGCGGTCGTCGGTCGGTCGGTCGGACGGTCGACCGACGGTCGGTCGGTCGGTCGGTCGGTCGGTCGGTCGGTCGGTCGGTCGGTCGGTCGGTCGGTCGGTCGGTCGGTCGGTCGGTCGAATTAGACTTCGTTTCAAGGATTTTTCAAGGAAATGTTGATCGCGATTCGTGAGTCGGCAGAGCTTGTGTTGATCCATTTGGAGTTGATGGTTGCTGTAGGGGTAGGGTGATAGTGCTGTTTGTGACTTAGTACTTGTACTAATGTTGTTAGAAGTTCACAAAATAGTTCTTAGCGACACACGTAGTTTTGCTATGCATTTAGCCGTTATGATATCTGAGGTACTGGT
Organism: Pictodentalium vernedei; assembly: GCA_031216915.1. Classification (NCBI taxonomy): domain Eukaryota; kingdom Metazoa; phylum Mollusca; class Scaphopoda; order Dentaliida; family Dentaliidae; genus Pictodentalium; species Pictodentalium vernedei. The sequence goes on from CM062294.1 coordinate 316,797,957, forward strand.
AGTGATGCCGCGGGGTGGGTGATAGTAGAGTAGGGGTCGTTCGTGGATTTGGTGATATTTAGTTCAGAGTACTTGTCAGTGGTTGGGTTGATAGCAGAAGTAGAGGCGGTTTGCGCGATTGTAGTTCTAGAAGTGGTGTTTTAGTAGGCTTAGGAGCTAGTATGATCTGAGACAGCGTTGATACTGTTATTAGTGGTCGGTGTCTTAGTGTTCAGTGCTAGATGTTGGTGTGATAGTGCTCAGTGCTAGAGGTAATATTGTTAGTGGTTCTGGTTATATTGCGTGAGGAAGGGGGTGGGGGCATTGATTATGCTTACTTTAAGATAGATGAGTACGTGGCTTGTGATTTGGCTGATATTAGACACAGACGTAATGGATTTCGTGGTACTGTAGTGAGTTGTATAATGTTGCGTTGTGTTGTACAGCACTGTGTTGGGTGGAATAGTGTTGTGTTGTGCTGTGTAGTATCGTGTGATGTGGAATGTTGAGCGATGTGTGTCTAGTGTAATGTGCGTTGTGTGTGTAGAGCTATATTATGTTTTGTTGTGTGTTGTGATGTTCTCACAAGTACTGCGTGACGTTGTATTCTATTCAGCGGTATTGCGCGGTGTTGTTCTATGCACTGTTTTGGTTGTGTTGTGTGGTGCTTTGTTTGGTGTGGTATGATGGTTTTGTTTGGTGTTATGCTGTATGATGTTGTGCGGTACTGTGTTGTGTGATGTTATGTTGAGTTATGTTATTAGGTGTTACATGGGGTTGTGTTATACTGAGATTGAGTAGTATAATATTGTGATCCCCGCATATTTGAAAACAGCAGGGATATTGGGGTGATCTCCGTCCGTCACGCCCGTACGTCCGAACTTCATATCAGCAACAGCATATACATGTAGTTCGAAACATTTAAACTATGCTGAGGTGTTCAGGTAGCATCTGTAGATGTCCATGAAGGTATCAGGGTTTTGATTTAGCCCCAAGTGGTTCCAGTGGAACCACGTGAACCATTTTTATTGTTATTGTTAGAAAATCAGTTTCCGATGGAAGCCTCCTGAAGGTTTTAATTTGAAACGCTGAAAGCGTGTTCATATGTTCCGGTAGGGTCTCTAGATGTGCATAAAGGTTTCGATTTGTCGTTAAAGAATCGTTTTCCGGCGAAAGGCTCCTAGGGTTTTTACTTCGAAACGTTGAAAGTATGTTCATATGTTCAGGTAGGGTATCTAGATGTGCATAAATGTTTCGGATTTTTATTCGGCCTTATGTGGCGGTCGTAGAACCACTTTTGTCGTTAGAGAATCGGTTTCCGGTGAAAGGCTCCTAGGGGTTTTAATTCGAAACATTGAAAGTGTGTCCATATGTTCCGATAGGGCATCTAGATGTGTATAAAGGTTTTGAATTTTTGGTTCGGTCCCATATGGCGCCCGTAGTGTCACTTTTGTCGTTAGATAATCGGTTTTCCGCCAAAAGGCTGCTGGGGGGTTTTAATGCGAAAGGTTGAAAGTATGATTTAATGTTCCGGTAGGGTCTCTAGATGTGCATAAAGGTTTCGGAATTTTGATTCGGCCCACGTGGCACCTCCTAAAGGTTTTAATTTGAAACGCTGAAAGCGTGTTCACATGATCTGGTAGGGTCTCTAGATGTGCATGAAGGTTTCGAATTGTCGTTAGAGAATCAGTTTCCAGCAAAAGGCTCCTAAGGGTTTTAATTTGAAACGTTGAAAGTGTGACCATATGTTCCAGTTGGGTTTCTAGATATGCATAAAGGTTTTAAATGTTTGATTCGGCCCCATGTGGCATCCGTAGCGCCACTTTTGTCGTTAGAGAATTGGTTTCCGGCAAAACTCTGCTGGGGGTTTAATTCGAAACATTGAAAGTGTGTTCATATGATCTGGTAGAATCTCTATAGGTGCATAAACGTTTCGGATTTTTTATTCGGACCCACGCGGCACCGATAGCACCAATTTTGTGGTTAGAGAATCAGTTTCCGGCAAAAGGCTCCTAGGGGTTTTAATTCGAAACGCTGAAAATATGTTTATATTTTTCAAACATTAACCGATAATCAAGTACCATCTTGTTTTGCGTTTTGGGGTTCTCTGTTTTGCTCCAGGTTGGGTTGGATTGGGCTGTGTTGTGTTTTGTTTTGTGCATTGTGTAATGGGCTGTTGTCTCACGTGGTCAGGCGTGGTGAGGTATCGTGTGGCGTAGTGCTGTGCTTTCTCATTTGGAATTGTGTTGTGTTGTGGTATGTGGTATCTCGTGTATCATGTTGCGTTGTGTTTTGTGTTGTGTTGTTTTGCTTTGTGTATATGCTGTTTAGTTATGACGTGTTGGGTGTTGGGTTTCGTGTTTTGTTCGTGGTGTTGTGCTTTATATGCATTAAGCTTTATGTTGTGTTGCTTTCCATTAAGGGGCGCGGTGTTGCCTTGCGTTTACCACTGTGTATCGAAGGCCCGCGTTGTGTTATGTGGTCGAACTCTAACATACTTGAGCCAGTACCCAACACACTTAACCATACATCTGATGTGTCGCAATACCTGGAAACCCCCATCTCCATTTGAACGCGCCTTTCAAGTGCCCCTTTGACAGCTCTTAATCTTTGAATATGTTTATCGCTCCTAGGCTTCTTGGATGATTAACTTCTTCATTGCTACGCGTCTTGAATGGGAACTTAGCTCCTTGTTCCTTGGCCCCATTCTCCCTGCTTTCTTAGCTATTTATTTGAAAAGTGATAAAATGTCGAACATTTCTTTGGTGCGTAGTTCTTTGTGCTGTCTCTTCCCGGAACATTGACACATCTCTGGGCCTTTCATCGCTCCTAGGTCCCTTATTTTCCTTGCTTTCATCTCTAAAGCTATCTCTCCACGTGTCAGTCGAAACCTGGACTTTTGTGACAATGGAATGGATTTCACAGCGTCAGAGCTCCAAAAGCATATTAAAAGAGGCACTGAGGCGACAATGCATGATTCGTAGTGGCGTTAAGGACTCGAAGGCTCTGTACGCTAGGGCAGCAGAGGCCAATCAAGCGTGGCACTGGGGTGCTGGAGGGATAGCTGGGACATTTGGGTGGCGGAAGCCGGTCATATGCGAGGAGTTAGATATAAAGTCAGTGGCGTATATGGTACGTGCTCTTCGCTTGCTCAATGTAGCGATGAAAACATATTAAGGAGGGCTAAGAATTTTTCTAATGACAAGCTTGCGGTGACGCAATGAGATTTGCGGACACAATGGGCATGTTCCTAAGGATATGATGGTTTTGCGGGCGCATTGGGTCAAATTCCTACAGACACAATGGGTTTTGCAGACACAATGGGTAAAAATGCTGCAGACACAACGGGTTTTGCGGACACAATGGGTCAAAATGCTGCGGACGTAATGGGTTTTGCGGACATAATGGGTCAAAATGCAGCGGGCGTAATGGGTTTTGCGGACACAATGGGCAAATTACTGCGGATATAATGGGTTTTGCGGACGCAATGGGTCACAATGCTGCGGACGTAATGGGTTTTGCGGACGCAATGGGCAAATTCCTGCGAATATAATGGGTTTTGCGGACGCAATGGGTCAAAATGTTGCGGGCGTAATGGGTTTTACGGACACATTGGGCAAATTCCTGCGGATATAATGGGTTTTGCTGGACGCAATGGGTCAAAATGCTGCGGACGTAATGGGTTTTGTGGACACAATGGGCAAATTCCTGCGGATATAATGGGTTTTGCGCCACAATAGGTCAAAATGATGCGGACGTAATGGGTTTTGCGGACACAATGGGCAGGTTTCTGCGGATATAATGGGTTTTGCGGACACAATGGGTCAAAATGCTGCGGACGTAATGGGTTTTGCGGACACAATGGGTCAAAATGCTGCGGACGTAATGGGTTTTGCGGACACAATGGGAAAATTCCTGTGAATATAATGGTTTTTGCGGACACAATGGGCCAATGTTTGTTATTTTTGCGGACGTAATGGGCTGCGGACGTAATGGACTGATGCGGACGTAATGGGCCTCAACACACAATCACAACATTCAAAGAGTTCCAAAGGCTCTGGAGTTCATCTTTTCAAATTCAAAGATATTCCAACAATTCCAGGAGATATAAGAGCCTTGGCAGCAATTCATTTACCATTTATTTTTGATGAACATTTCAAACAACACAATACTTTATTACACTCAAACCATTTCTTGGTACATGAGGTACAAATTACATGTACAAAAAATGGAAGATAAGGACAAAAGAAACTGGTCAAGTGAAAAATAATTCGGGATAGAAAGTAGCTTTAGACTTTTCCCTATAGTAGGTAGTGGTGGTGGTTATATTACAGTGGGGTGGGGTGTTATATTTCTCTGGACGTTCCAGATTAGCATAATTTTCAAATAACAATTCATTTCATATGAGGAGAGTACTGGATAAAAAGTGCAATCACCGAACTTGTTACAGTTTTACAAATGTCTTTTAAACTCTATGTGCTGGAGAGGGCGGATATGAGGGATAGATAAAGAGTAAATGGGGGACACCATGACTTAATTTCAAATACAAATCGCCCATTCACTGAAATAATGTGCCGCCTACAATGTTAAAGCACTGCAGATGGAATGCTAAAGCATTGCAGATTGCGCCCTGCTGCATTTAAGGGAAGGAAATACAGCCAAAAGAGGAATGGTAGCATAGCATCTAACCGGGTATCCGATCCTAGTTAAGTACGAAAACTGAGACTTAAGTCATCTAACCACACAGTGACCTGTTTGTAATAACATTACCAATGCCGAAAGTGCATTCCACCTCATCATAGAGTGTTGGCTAAATCCAACCAAAAAAACTCTGGGAACTCCATACAATCTCATTTCCTTTTTACATCTCTTTAGAAAGATTACGTAGAATCATTTTCAGTGAGGGGCTCGCACGCTGGATTCTAGGGAAAATGACATATCTGAATGACGTAAAGATATATATTCGAAAAGGTGTCTACGAAAGGTTTTAGGAAAGCGATTAACTGATTCATTTATTTCGTTCCTTGATTTTCCACTCAATAAACTGATTATACAATTAAAACATATTTTAAAAACACATTTGTGATTTTATTTCAACTCCGTGCACACTGATGAAAACATATAAAAAAATTTCAATCTACACTTCTTAACCCATAATGCCACTAGGAAATCAACCAATTAAATCTTGTTTGACAGAGCTCCTTGAGCTCTGTCAAACAAGATTTAATTGGTTGAATTCATCGTGGCTCTATGGGAAACAAATGCTTGAAATTTTGTTATTATTGTACAGAAGGTTAAAAATGTACATGGTAATTCAGGAAAAATAAATTATTCGCTCCTGGCTGTAAGGAATCACAGATGGCAATTTGTCAGGAATCTGCTTAATATATGCCGTTAAGGTGAATACCGAACTTGGGGAATTAAACTCCTAAAATATTTTCAGCTGTGTCTGGAATCAGGAAAACGAATAGTACCCTCACAAAATCGTTAGAATATATTCATACTGCAATGCACATGATAAAAAATGCTATTTTAAGCAATCCCTTTTCAATGATATAGTATTTCATTTTCAAGTATATGGGATAATTAAAAGAATTTATAACTAAATCACAGACTTCATCTTTGTTTACAATTGTAAGAAGTGTGGGCAGTCACAACATTGTTGGGAAAGCTTTGTTTTCAGACACAGTTTTGTCTCACGTGTATTGGTTCGCTCACGTTTCACTCTATCTGTATAATCATAACCATACTGGAGCCCTCAGTTGCAAGCTTCGTCCTCCCAGAGCATGGGATTTAATTATATAAGTTTTTATGATTCTGTGGTACAAGATAAAAACAAATTCAAAACCGCTCAAAATTTATTCCATATTTTTTCTTAAAGAATACTCGCCCCAACATTTATTCTTTGAAAACTCTTAACGAGAGTCTTCCACGATCCAGTATTTATAGGAGGAGATCTGTATTGTCAGTGACGAAAAAGATCAAGTGTTTTTTTTTACGTTATTCGACAGTTTATTTTATCTATTGTAGAGTGCGGGGGAGGAGTATCCAAATGCCGTGCTTAAAGGGAGCATGAGAGTCCACACAAATCGTCGAGTAGTACAGATCAGCTAATGCAAGCACTGTGGGGAGGGGAGGGGAGGTCGGGTCTGAAGGCGAATCAGCCACCGCACTTTTTCAAGTATACATTTTTTTTTACAAATAAAACATACAATCAAAGTAGTAATGAACTTTCAACTTTCATAACAAAGCCAGTGGTTGAGGTTGTGGAAGCTGAGAGCAAATTAAAATGTCCTTTCAGAAATTCGAAACCATGCCGAAACTGCGGTTTACTGGATTCCTTCCGCTCTTCACGGCGTGGTGTCCACTTCGCATTGCCTTGACTCACTCTTTGACTCAAACTGTCCAGTTAAGATAACATGTGAAAAAGAACATTTACAGCAACTGTGTACTACCATTGCAATTAACATTGCAACGGTAGTAAACAGTTGTTTAAACATTTCAGACTCGTCCTCATTAAAGTATAAGTTTTATGAAGAAAACAATCTCGTTGCAGCATAACCAAGCCCCTCCCCCCACCCCCCCCCCCACCCCCACACACACACCACCGGAGCCTCCACCTATAGCCTAAGATTTATCCCCTCTACTTTCAAAATCGTTCCGAGTTCTATTAGCCTGTTATAACAGGGTATATTCGGACAATACTATGGTGTATCAAGGAACTCTTTCACATGGTTTCTCTGGCGCATGCTTGACAATTTCTTTCCAAACGAGATTATTGGTATTAGAAGCTATTGGGACCAAAATTTTGATTGCAAAAATAAATCTAAAGCTTATAATGATTATTCAGTTAATTAATAAATAGCAAAATAAACATTTTTGGCCAATGTATGAACGTAGAAAATTCAGAACATTTTAGACAGAAGCTTGTACCCAGCCCGCCTGGCCTGGCCTCACCACTAAGGCGACTGGGGCCTAGTTCTGAGCTTTTGTATTCTGTAGCAATACTAAATTGTTCATATCGCGTTGAACTGGATTCTTTACTGCTCTTCGTGTTAATTCGGATGTGTCAGTAAAAGTGTCAAATAGATCAGAAAATGTATACTTGTTCACGAAACAGAATTCTAAGATCGTTAGCGTTCAGAATTCTCAAGGTTTTTGCAATCAGAATATTCCATGAAGTGCAGCAAATGTGAAACATGTCTCTCTCCGGCAGAAAGACTAAGTGATTTCGTGCATTTTTTCATCACTCGACGAAAAAGCATGTTCATTTGTATTTTCTTTTCTTTTGTACAAATCACATTAAATATCATCTCTCTTTCCTGCAACGACTCCAGTAAATGTGCTAATTTTATTTTCTCGTCTTGTTAGAATTAATTCACTCTTCGTCATTTTTCCATTAGGTTAATTCTCAGCGGACCACACAGGCTGTTTTATCCTTGTTGTCAAGGCACGATTATTGGCAGTTATGTTGGTTTAATCGCTCATTGTTCGTCAACTGATGTACCCACACGAACCAGCGACAACAGGAGGTTGTGAGAAAAGCACTGATTAGTTCATTTTACAAGATTTCGCCGACATGGAAACTGGATACTTTCTGTTATGGAATCGACGATACTAGTGAGTATACATCTTAATAATACTGTGGGATGTGCGCGTGTATATGTGCGCGGCCAGGCTTATAAGTGGGTGAGCCGACAGGGGTTTTTTTTATTGGTTAGAGGATGTCACACACGTAGAAGGAGATGCGAGCGCCTTGTTATTCCTGCTCGGCTTCGCCTAGTCCTATTTAGACCAACTTCGGTCATTACCACCCCTCCCCCTTCTTTAAGGGAGGGTGGGGTAACATCCGGAAGTCCTAGTTAAGTCTAGGCGGAAGCAAGAAGGGGTGCCTCGCTTCGCATAGGCGGGGGTCTCCACTCCCCCAGCAAATATTAGAAAATTAGAATCACTCAAAGTGAATCTGCTGGCTTTTGGGTAGGGGCATGGATGGATGAAATACAATACTGAAATAGTCTTGATTTTCAGTGGAATGTGTACTTGTAGGTTTTTTTGTGCGTTCACGGGACCCTTCTGACGCCCCTGTGTGTGAACCTGATCGTTACCGAATTTTCTTTCAGTTTCTATCCGTTAATTATTTGGTTTTACCCGTCGTATGATATTAGCAATTAGGTGCGGGGGGAGCCAGCATTGGACACAGGAGACATAAACCCTGCCTATCTTCAGTAGTGGCGAACCTAGAAACTATTTGATGAGAAGTCAAAAACGAAACCATCGAACCTAAGTTAAAGAGACAAATGCAGCGTTCTCTTTAAGACGGTTATATGCCTGAAATTCGACACTTTTAATTTTTTCAGTCAAAACATTTCGTTCGCATAAATTTAACCAGAGAGGGGCAAATACAATTTCGCAATGTAGGAAACACTGTGTTATGGGATGTCAACCAAATATAAAATTTCGAAGATAAAAAAAATCACAAGCGTTAACAATCTTACAGTTCACTAACCACCGGGTATAATCATGTGGTCTATGAGCTGAATGTTTTTTTTTTAATGTTTCCAATATTTCTTTTTTTAAAAATACATACACTACTTATTTTAAAATCCAATAGATGATATTTGAATAGTAAACCACTCTTTCCATATTGTTTGTCATGTTAAATAATTTCAGATAAAATGATAATAAAATTCGTTTAGATGAGAACCGACCAGTACACCAACTTCCAGTTGATATTTATAGTGACTCAACAAATACACACCCTGATTACAGGATAAAAAGCATATTTTCATCATACAAGACAAACGTTTATTTTATTGTTTTGGGTGAGTTCCATTAAATCACGTGTTTTGCATATTACACTTTTATTGGGGTTTAAAGACGCTTTCGAGAGCAAGGGTCTCCTTACAGTACATGGAGAGTGTATTATCATTAAATCACCTGCAGAGTGGAGATTCCACCCAAGCAATAATTGCAAATTTGTTGCAAAACGTAACAAGTACAAGCAAAGTTCCAGCCAATGGACCGCCGGGTTATACTCGGAGGTCCATTGGTTGAAACATTGCTTGTGCTCTTTGTCCACATGTACAGAATTTGAAAGTGATACTTCGGGTGATAACTCCACCTCCCGGGTGATTTCGTTATAATCCACTCTCCACGTACTATATGTCGGAAAGCTTTACGGGTGGAGGAATTCGGAGTACCCGGATAGTACCACTGAGCATCAGCGAGCAACTGTCATAGACCCCAATGTAGTAACTCCGCACAAGAAGAGTTAGCATTGGTTTAAGATAAGTGCACCATCAACGTGTAGTACGCCTTAGTGGACAGCGCCACCGTGCACCCACGTGAGCAATCGAGATTAAGTGCCTTGCCAAAAAACACAACGCAGTTATCCCTGGTGGAGATCGAAGCGCGGACCTTTTAGTTTGACGTGCAAGTCTGCAACAACTGAGCAAGCGTGCTACCTTTACATATTACTAAAGTTAACAAACAGTTTAGTCAGTATTTGACATTATGATATGCTAGCCTGTGAATTATCGCAAATTATCTAAAAGATATTTCTCGATATCCATCGACTTGATGGATAACGAGGAATATCCCGCAGTAGCTTCCTAAATGACGTCACGCTTCGGTGCATCACTTCGCCTTCGATACTGTTACAAGCGATTCCGTGCCAGCTTTTCCAGCAGTACCAGAAGCTCATGCTATTCCAATCCGTTCTATAATAATAATAAAATAATAAAGGAAAATAATTAGATATATAGACAGTGACTCCGAGAGAGATATTGATTCTTGAAATGGGTAACTTTTGCGAAAAACCTTGTTGATCGATTCGCCCATGAGGGTTTTTCTTCTTGTTTTTTTTGCTGGGTCGGCGCACTCAGTTCCAAATTTCTTGTAAATTGACATTTAAAATGTTCTAAAATTGACATCAATTAACATTAATGAAAACTATATGAATAGTCTCATTTGTAGTATCATAATTATTAAATTTCATCTGTGAGTTGAACAATTAGTTTGTTGATTTATCGTGGGAAAGTGGAACTATTTTTTATGTTTGAGTGATTTGGCTAGTACTGGCGTGAAAGAACGACCAGCTGGTCTTTGTTATTGTATTGAAAGGGGGCGCGATGGCGATACGGTAATCGGTTCTCGTCAGATCACCGAAGTTAAGCAACGTCGAGCCCCCGGTTAGTCATTGGATGGCTGACCGTCTGAGCGATTCGGACTTCCACGTTGTGTCCTTGGGCAAGGCACTTAACCCCGATGTCCACATGGGGCACGATGACGCCGTGTACTAAGGCGTTCTACACGACGATGGTGCGCATGTCTTCAACCAATCTAACCCCGACTGCGCTGCAGCGCGGAGTTATGATGTTGGGAAGCTGGCAGCTGCTCGTCGTTGCTCGGGTGTTCTCTCCGGGTACTCCGGCTTCCCCCACCCGTAAAACTGTCACCGGCTTGATATGACCTTGTTAAAGAGTCGTTAAACCTTAATAAATAAATATAATTGTTTTGAAACGTACGTGTTTACAGTCGAATTGAGTTTAATATTGCGCAGTAAAATGTCACATAGCATATTAAAAGCTCCCGCGAAAAATAAAACTTTCAGGTCCACACTCATGAGATAATTCCTGATATTCACTAATATAGCGTAGATATCCTAAATTTAACACATTATGAACTAGTACTGTGATATAAAAGGTGGACAGAGAATTTCGATCAAAATCATATGTCTGTTTTTCCCCCAACAGCACCCAAGAATCTCACACAAAGGAAAGAACTGTGAGAACATTGAATCTGAGATGATATTTTTGTTTGTTTGTTGCGAGATTCGGATGAAAACGCAAAAGTTTATTTATCTCGACCCATTGGTGTGCAAGTGTGTCGCAACCCGATCGCGGTATATCACATTACTGTAAAATTCCAAAGTAGTTATTCTTTCTAAGTTCCAAGAGTGGGCGAGTATCCCTTTTAACCAGGTCGAAGGCGCTCATGTAAAAAATTGTCACTTCTGATAGAATATTATCAATAAATGTATAGTGCCTCGAAATGAATTCTTTGTGCGTGATTGTGGTAAATTGGATATAATAATTATAACTATTAACTACTTCAGACAGTGATTTGTTTTCGAATGGTACCGACATCTTTGCGTGACGTTACGTTCATTGCAGAACTTTTGTAATATGAGTCCTACAATTTTGTGGATATTTCATTGATTTTAAAATGTCACACGCGAGCCATGTATAGTCTTTATAGTCAGTTGAAAGCTCTATACTGCTGACAGTCAGCGTGATCCCCCTTCGTTCATTCCTCTTTCAAATGTCGGCAGGAGATTACCGCTTCACGTTAAACAAGTAAAAAGTCTGTTTATTATTCATCACATTTTCTAGTTCATCACAAAAACGTAATCTGTAAGATTATTCCTCATCCAATCTGTTACTGACCTAAGACGTTATTTTCGCTTGTCGTGTCAGTTAAATCCATACTGTGGTGAAGCTGCGCTCTCGACCAATATGGGATTTACTGATACCATATATAGGTCAGGTCACTCTGTAACTGTTAAGTTCTAACCTCTAAAAAACATCTGAGAATTCAATTGGATTTAAGACGTCACGTGCATGCCGTGTATATGCCAAATTTCAGATTTCAGAAAAATTAGGATCTTTAAAACTCCACATTTATAAACACTTGGACCCTGAAAAAGTGTATAAACTTTTGTTAAATGTGAAGGATGAATGGGTTAAACGACAACAGCTACAACTACCCGAGTAAATGCCATTTATTATTTTTATCTTTAGTTTTCTTCATTTAATAGCCAAGAAAATTAAGTTATTCATAGCACAAATATAAATCCATATCGTATTCAGAATTGTAGTTTCATAATTTGCAAAAATGTCAAAGGTGCATTCTTGCTTAAAACACACTCAAGCACACATGGCGCCACACAGAACTAAAACAATATTGAATAAAAGAAAATCCTGAGTCGTCCGGCGCATAAAATAGTGGTTAGAATGCAAAATTAATAAGGGATCGGCCAGGAGCTGATATTATAAAAATTCTGAAAATGTATTGTCTGGAACTCTATTACTTATTTATGACAATAAATGACTGAAATGAATTATTAGTATTTCGAAAGACATGGCAATTTACCGATAGGTAAATTGCCATGTCTTTTGAAATGCTATTGATTCGATACCGTGATGTATACAGAGAAAATTTGCAATTTTGTAAAAGAGAATTGTAAAGGGTTTCTAGCATTGGCATCTGATCAAGGTTTGGCGAAAACTGGTGATTCAGGAGGAACTTGCATTTCCCAACCTGTGCCAAATCGAGGGATGCGACTGTGGCAGGACGGGCAATATTTCTTAATGGAAAAGGGTTTAAGTCACTAGTGTAATATGCGTACAGAATAATTTTGTTTGTGTCCCCGGGATGCCATGCTGGATATCCATGAACGATTTCATTACGATCTGACTACTTTAAGCTGAGTCACGCTCCCGACACCCCACAAATGTGTTTCTCAGCGGGAAAAGGGCATAATTCACGAGTGAAATGTGCAGATAGCATAACTTGATATGCATCTCAAAGGGCATGTCATGCCGTACATACCCTGTAATATTTCATTAAGATGTGGCTACTACTAGCTGAGTTATGCCCCAGTCGCACTCGTATGGACGGACTTACCCTAGGTGGTGGTATAACGACATGATGTTTTTTTCTTTGGAAATACAGCTCATGATTTAGCTTATTGCAATGATAAATTGTAAACTGGTTTGGAAAGAAGTGTAAAAATAAATATGAAAAACCACACGAATGCCACAGAAGAACCTGAAGCAAGGTTGTTTCCACTTGAGCACACAGAATTTGAAAAAGCGTATGTGTTTCCTGAATGTCTCTGTTTTAGGCAATTAGCGTGTGTGCGCCCAAGCAAATTCATTGTGGCCAAGTTCGAACTGATGGTATTTGTTTGGTTGTGTGTGGGCTCTGAGATGAGGACACTTTCAGCAGCCTAGATGATGTTATGTTCAACAGTTTTTGAAAACGTAGTTCTCAAAGAAAACAGTCTAGAATCGTCGAATAATATCACGGCTTACTAACTTGTTAATCGTTAACAAACGGAGCTTGAGCTCGATTCACATTCGTGAATATAGTTTCACTCTTTTTTCAACCTGGCCGTATCGTACTGTATCGTACGGTTTTATGGATAGACAGAATATGGAGAGAACCAGCGATCAGTGACAAGTAACAGACTTTCCATCAAGTTTGGATCTTAAACTCCATTCGCATCGCGTTAAAGAACATGCGCCTCCATCTTTCCATATGAACTTGAACGGGAGGGGGAGTTGTCGAACAATCCAGCGCATGTGACCGTGACCGATTTGAACTCATGACTTCCTTATCAGAAGCCTCGCAAACTTACCAAGGAGCCGGTTGAGTAGCATTAGGAGCACGTTTTCCGTCTTGGGTTAAAAGTCGAACAAACGTATAACATTCTTACCACACTTAACAATGCGGATAACAGTGTTTGTGATAAATACAGACTATCATGATAATGTGCATGTCCTGTGATTTGTATCAGATTCGAGGTGGTGTCCAGAATGGGATATCAACGAGCCGGCTTTGCCGGCGAGTTGTGATCCCATTTTTGGACACCACCGAGAATCTGATACAAATCACAGGACATGCACATTATCATGATAATTCATTTATCTAACAATTCTGTCACATAAACAGATTCAATCTTAACCCTTTACCCAACGTAACGGCCAAAAACGGCCAATGCTATTCTAAAAAAATCACCAATTAATTTCCATTATTTTTTCATTTTGTGTCTCAAAAACATAGGTTATGACCCCTCGTTGGAACGAGCTCGTCGAGCTTGTTCCAACAAGTGGTCATAACCTATGTTTTTGAGACAAAAAAATGAAAAAAATTAGTTATATAAGAATTTTTTTTGCAAATGTCGTCTGCTTTTCATGTTAGGTAAAGGGTTAAATTATTTTTAAACATTTTTGGGACATAATGTTCGGTCAATCACTGAAACGCACATAGAATGTATCCATGTGCCTGTTATGATAGCCCGTAGCGCTACCGAAAACGAGTCGTCTATATGATACGGAATCAGAATGAGTCGTCTACATGATACGGAATCGGAACACATTATGTGATACGTACCGTTTCTCATGGTTTTCAGGCCAAAATCTATATGATTGTTAGATAAAGTTTGCTACATTTATTATTTCTGTGGGATATGCAAAGAAAACATTTAATGTGTGACACTGTATCGCTGTGCATTGATATAGTTGTAAAATGTTGCACATATTTGTTAAAAATATTGTTGGTATGTTCAACCGAAGCCACTAGAATCTTACATATTAACGTTACCTTTTGTGAATCACTAAAAGCAGTAATTTGTTCTACAAGGTTTATTAAATACGCCGATCTGTTTTAGTGTTTGGAATATCCAGGTCTCCTCATATCAATGCCCATATTGTTTAGATCCTCACCAGAGTAGAGAGGGATTAACTAGAAAAGGTAAAACACATTTTCCATTTAACCCTTTTAAACCCTGATGTTTTTCAAGCCAGTTTAATGACAGCAATTGGACGAAGCCATATTCATTACCCTGGAGAAGACCACTCAATATTTTCAACGTGCTGCCTATTGATTGGCTATCCCACACATTCACCGAGCAATCAGCCTACTTTGTGAAATTATGACGTATCATGTTTCTGGACTGGTAAAGTTGCCTTCAGAGTTCAAAGTGTTAACATTCCAAAGTCGTTTTCGGACTTCCAACAGCACGATAGATTTGAGTGTAACAATAAAAGGCACTTAACGAAATTGTAGTGAGGATAAATGGGTATTTTCAAAAGACTAGGATGAAAATAGAAATCGACCTCTTCTTCCAATGAAATAATACCCCTTTCATTGGAATGAGATGAACATTAACTCACTCAAATCAAAAAAAAATCAAATATAAAACCGGTACCTTTTACTTAACAACGGGAGACGATACTTGCAAAATATTCCTTAATTAACCTTTTTTCATATTTTGCCTCAAAAAAACATAGTTTCTGGCCATTTTGGCCGCGATGTTCGGTATTTTAGTATTTCATTATTTTATTTCCACTTTTCGCATTAAGGAGGGTAACAAAATTGCATTTAGCTTCAAACGGTTGTTAACCATTTACCTGAATAGAAAATCAGACGACACTTGCAGACAAAATTCTTGAATAACTAATTTTTTGTCTCAAAAACATAGGTTATGACCCCCCCCCCCCCCCCCCCCCATTGGAACGAGCTCGACGAGCTCGTTCCAATGGGGGGTCATAACCTATGTTTTTGAGACAAAAAATGAAAAAAATAATGAAAATTAATTGGCGATTTTTGAGAATAGCGCTGGCCGGTTTTGGCCGTTACGTTGGGTAAAGGGTTAAACGTGCTTATGGTGGTACAACTTATTTTTTCAAATTATCACATCGTAGTGTAAAGTTTTTCTCCCTCGCTCACCTTATTTCATCATCACTTTCACGTTCGCTCGCTCTCACTCTCTCCTCTCTCTCTCCCCCTCTCTCCTCTCTCTCTCTCTCTCTCTCTCTCTCTCTCTCTCTCTCTGCCCCCTGTCTCTCTATCTCTCTCTCTCTCTCTCTCTCTCTCTCTCTCTCTCTCTCTCTCTCTCTCTCTCTCTCTCTCTCTCTCCCTCCCTCTCTCTCTCTCTCTCTCTCTCTCTCCCTCACCCCTTCTCCACATAGAAATACAAATATCTAAGTAATATAGTTTGTATATTACATATGGAGTTTATACCTAACTCCGTGTGAATCTATCAGAGATTAACACTTCTGCCATGTGAAGTGTTGAGTGGTAAGTGTTAAACTTTCAACCCCGTCTTTATGAACAGTCATGACGTTTAGTACACATGGACTTATCATATATAGGAAATGAAGTGGACACCCTGTGGCACTCATAAGTAATATTCCAAATTGCTTTGTTTTTAAATCAATGTGAAACAATGAAAATGGTTTGTGTCTTAAACACAAAACGAATTTCATATTCGTTGTAGTTAAGGGAGAGCACATCCGTTACAGAAGAGAAAGCTCAAGTGTTGGTTCGTAAAGAGCATTTCCGAGTCAGTTTTTGGTGACTTTGCTGATATCGAGGCAGGTTGACCCAACCATTAGTATTATTTGCGAACTCTCTAGAGTGTTGGATCGTTAGAATCATTTTTCGAGTAATGTTAGGAGACTTTGCTGATGTCAGAATGCCTGGTAAATATTAGATGTCAGTGAATAATAACTGACGGGACCCCGTCGGTGGTTTAAAATCTACAATCCCTGACTTTTCTCGTCAGGAAAAACCGACTTTCGATAAAGTGATCCCCCCTGAAATTACTAGACGGTTGAGGAAGGTCCAATTAAGGGAGCATGTAATTACTGAGATAACACCTACGACATCGGTAGAAAAATAAAGTGAAATTACATTCTTTTTTCACTTTTAGTAAACGAAAACAACAGATAGCTGTTGTCTGTTGTTTTCGTTTATTAAAAGTTACAAAACAAAAGAGGAAGCTTGGCTTTTTATGGCAACCTAATTAAAAAGCAACTAAGTGATCTTCTTTACTGTTGGTTGTATTTTGATTCTTGATGTATGTTAAAAATAATCTACATATAGTTTAAAGTCTTTATTTCTTAAGAGCCACCGGGAACTTAAAAGATCATCTGTGATTATAAGAAATGTTTTAAATACACAAATAGGATATGAAATTATAGAAATCGAGATAGTCAAGGCCAAACAGACTGCTGGTTCAAAAAAATCATGGGCCCAGCATTGGGCCCAGATGGACAAGATAGCTCAAAATACCCATCAATACAACCCCCTGGTATGGCGGTAATGTGTGTGTATTAGTCTAAATCATTTTAAAGTGTTTAGTTTGGCTTAAATGGAACCAGGAAAAAGGAGTTATAAAAAATGTGTTTTTGAGCCGTTTGACCACCCACCCACCCCGGAATCGTGTATGATATTATACAGTGTATGTCTGAAAAACAGACGACACTTGCAAAAATAATTCTTGAATAACTAATTTTTTTTATTTTTTGTGCTCAACGAGCTCGTTCCAACGAGGGGTCATAACCTATGTTTTTGAGACAAAAAATGAAAAAAATAATGAAAATTAGTTGGCGATTTTTGAGAATAGCGCTGGACGGTTTTTGGCCGTTACGTTAGGTAAAGGGGTTAAACAGGGATTAATCCCCAAACGTTCAAACTGATTGGGAACAAATTGTAAAAAGCCACTTTCTGTATTTTTATACTACTCTACAAGAAAATGCATGGAGTTTGTGAAATGACGCGCACATCGACGATACAATTTCACTAACATTTCAAAATATCAATTTTTATATGGAATTTCCATGCCCTAAGTTTTAAATTTACTGATAACTTTAGAAAATTAAGGGGAGCTAACTGTTCTACAAATATCTTCCATTGGTGGAAATTGGTCAGTCATGTGATTCCTGAAGGCGGATTCCTTGTTGGTTACTCCACCTTTTTAGCCGCGTACGGGATACAGGGGGGGGGGGGGGTTGGCAGCAGTCTTAGTCAGACATGATCAGTGATACAAAATACTTGCCGTGATAATAGTGACTCGAGAGTTAGGCTGCTATAAGGGTAATACACCTGCATGTTGTCCACCCTTCAATCGACGTCTACAATCGCGAAATAAAATGCTTAGGAGTTGATTTGATTTCATGGACAACGTGTAGATGTACTGTCCTTATTCAGGACCATCAACCAATTCAATTGCACCGGGTCCTGGGGTCTGAAAAGAGCCTTTATATAAAATGAAGAATAGGAAAGACACTAAAACAAAACATCACTGTTACCCTCGAAAATCACTTAAAAATTGCCTGTGATCGTTACGAAATGTTTGTTAATTAGCCATTCGCTGGGAGTTTGGGTGCATAGTTTTCTTCATCGTTCGGTGCGTACCAAAGATTTCAGGGTATTTTGACAAAGAAATTTAACTATAGTTTCCGTACAGTGGCATAAACGATTCCCATTTCAGTAGCAATTTTCGGAATTCTCTCCAGTTATAGCGGATTGCAAAGGAGATACTTGAAAGTAAAATGTAAAAAAAGCACGAAGCTTGTACTTTCTTCCTAATACTGGAATTCTTGTACCCTTTTTCTGGTATCAGAATCGGCTTTCATTGCATGCAACCCTGCAAGCTAACGAAAAAATGCTAAAACAGTACGTGATGAATACAGATTGTCGCAACAGTGAATTTATCTGTGTCGTCGTATTCTGTCGAGTAAACAAGACTAGGTCAGCCAGATCAAACAAGACGATGAAGACCTCGTCGACGTGACAACCTAGACTGATTCACTATTGTAACATTTTTGTGTATTTTAGCGAATATTTAAACATTGGATATTTACTTCGCGTTTGTGAAATGGTCTCTTTAAAAATCTGCACATGTCAGTGATGTTACGTGGGCCTCTTATGAGACAAGACATGGTTTGGGAAAATTTTAGACTCGTTTTCCGGCGAGTCAGAAGTAATGAGCAAAATATAACGGTTTTGAGGAGCCATTTATGGAAGTTATGTAATAAACCTTGATACTCATCGACACGATGTATATACATGAGGCGCACTACTTTTTCATTTTGAACTGATATAACTCTTATTCTCCGAGTCGCCCATTACTTGTTCTAAAAGCATATGTCTCACATTCACTGTTTACAGTGCATCATATTCTCAAAATCACAGTATTCTAGGTTATTTTATTCATTAAAATGATAATTTAAATCGGAATGTTGCCAACTTGGAGGAAACAATAAGTGGTAAACGTTACTTCGGCATAAGGTATGAAGTTGTCTGTTCAGGTTGTGAATAAAACGTCCACTTGACATTCACCTTATCCTTGTTTATAGCGTTTGGCTGTTGAATTTGCCATTGAAACCCGTTACGTGCATAATAAAAAGAAGAAGATCCATTATCTTATTCGCGAATATCAGGAAATGTTGAAGTTTCGCTACTGCAAAAGCCATAAGTGAAAATTCATACTTTCCTGTTCCCGCTAATGAAATAATTCCTACAAACCCACTGATCTCTATGCAACTGAATTGCCGGAAAGTCTGCGAAAAATATTGCAACTCACCCCACCCCCTCCAAAGATGGCGAAAAGTGTAGCAATGTGGTAGCCCCTATCATCGGTGACGTTTCATGACATGAAGGCTGTTACGCTATATCTGCAGTCGTTGCGTAACAGCTTGCATATGATCAAACGGAAGCCTAGCACGAAAACTATTGTTTTCGGGGCAGGGACGGGGGGGGGGGGGGGGGGGGGGGGTTATAACTAAAATATGTTGGAACTATTTAATTTCTATTGCCGCGAAAAATGTGCACAACATCAGCATATTCATTTATCACAGTTATCAAAGAATATTCTTTATTACTTTCCAAAGTGTGATTTACTGGGATTTCTGGGTTTGATTATAAACGATAACTTCACGATGTGTCATGTATCCGTGCGCGCAAACGAAGACGCTTTGCAGTGGGTGTAATGGGGACTTCATTGTTTTTTTTTTTGTTTTTTTTTTTGTTTTTTTTGCTTTGTTTAACCCTTTACCTAACATGAAAAGCATACGACACTTGCAAAAAAAATTCTTGAATAACTATCATTTTCATTTTTTGTCTCAAAAACATAGGTTATGACCCCTCATTGGAACGAGCTCGACGTGCTCGTTCCAGGGAGGGGACATAACCTATGTTTTAGAGATAAAAAATGAAAAAATAATGAAAATTAATTGGCGAGTTTTGAGAATAGCGCTGGCCGTTTTTGGTCGTTACGTTAGGTAAAGGGTTAAATAATATAATTATCGTTAATAATGAAAAGTATTTCGAGGCGAGGGACTGTACTGTAAAACACTCGTGCGCATTCGCGCACTCGTGTTTGTACAACGTCCCTCACCTCTCATGAATTATTTCACGTAACCAGTCCAGTCAAGCGATTACTCTCTATTTAAAACACGATCATTGGTTGCGAGGTGTAGGAAATTTGAAAACCTTCGAAAAAAACTGAAAATTTTTCTTGTTGAGCATTGTTCATCTTTGGCAATAATTGTTCTTAAAAAATAATTGTTCACGGTGGTAATGACGTCACTTCTGCCTGTTCAGACAGATGACATGTGGCGAGGAACAAATGTTCCAGCTGAAAGACTGGATCCCAAACTTCTTTGTAATTAAAAATAAAAGGTGAAGCCTGAAGGAATAATAATTGAACAAAATTGCCATTTTTTTGGTAAGATTGTAGTGAAATCCCAGCACATGAGAGCTATTGCTTGGGTGATAATAGATTTCATTACATAATAATTATATTTTTGCTGCCCATAGGAAAGTGAACATACCTGTCTGTTCTCAAGTGAATTGTTTTGTCAGCAAACACGAAGTATAGTGGGCAAAAGTTCATTATGCTTCCATCCCTGATCCTTAATTCCATTCCAGAACCTTGCGAAAAAATCGACATATTGTTTAACCCTTTACCTAACGTAACGGCCAAAACCGGCCAGCGCTATTCTCAAAAATCGCCAATTAATTTTCATTATTTTTTTAATTTTTTGTCTCAAAAACATAGGTTATGACCCCTCGTTGGAACGAGCTCGTCGAGCTCGTTCCAACGAAGGGTCATAGCCTATGTTTTTGAGACAAAAAATGAAAAAAATTAGTTATTCAAGAATTATTTTTGCAAGTGTCGTCTGCTTTTCAGGTTAGGTAAAGGGTTAATGGGTAATTTTTGCCGACGAGTAAGTAATAATCTGGACGAAAATCAGTCTCAAAAGAACTTTGATATTCTTCCTGGAATACAGTAAACAGAACAAGACAAACTGTGACCAATGCTCCCGAAACCATGCCCCAAGTGTCCATTTTTAAAAAATAAATGTTAACATGTATTCTCAAAAACCTGGTTGCTCAAGAACCTAACAACTCTCGGAAATGATAGCGACTTTGGCAGATATGCAATGACATAGAATAATATGTAAAATTTAGAATGTGAATGGATGAAAAGTATCACACAGAAAGCAATATTCTTTTTTATTCTCCAGCACATTGATGGGGGAATTAGCCGAAAATTGTGTTTCTGTCATAATTCTTCAAGCGACCAAAAGTGAGGTGACCAAATTCTCCAAGAGACCAAAATTAAGGTGACCAGGGATAAGAAGGCTATCATGTTTCGTATAAAATCTATAAATGAGGCTCGAATACACTCTTTAAGGAATCAACAGAGCATTGTGTAGCGAATATCGAACCGCCAGGGAATTAATGGAGTGCTGATTTTCATTTTCTAGTCATGTAACTGGCTCCGTGCTGAAAGCACATATTTTGAATGTGGTTTTACTGTGAAGTAATTGTGATGTAATCATTCTCTCAGCAGCTGCTTCGTATTCAGCTAATGCAAACGATACTTTTGTAAAACCATTGTGACAATACTTTGTTCCAGCCTGTGATGAAAGTATACGACTCGCGGGTCTCAGAACAGGGTGCTGTGGTAGACACTAATTGCAAACAGTCCCAGCAGCCAGTTTTGAATGTGAACCAAAATACTGCCTGGTTTACCTTTTGTGGGGTGGTGCGTTAGTTCTGTTCGCACGGTGACAGATCATCCACGACTAGACGAATCCTGTCAGTGCTGGCTTCAGAAAACTTCCAAATGTTCAGGCCTCTTTCGGTACCAACACACAACTGATGAGATAATTGATTGGTATATAAACGGTATACAATTAGATTCGCATCCTCGTGGAACTATCATTAATTGAGATTCCTGTGTTAAAACTGGATCCACAGATCAATCTATATAAAAAATGCAGCTGTTCCGCTTCAACTTCCTTGCACAATTTAATGACCAGTATCTTGTTAATCACCGCAACAGTTCCCCACGTACCATCGTCCGTTGTTTCCACAGAGCGCGCAGGTGACCATTAGGGATAATGATAATACGCGAGACTATGCCATGAAGATGCTGACACATTTATGCGTTTTAAAGGGCTATTTGATATTCCATCCGAACTAGAAAACTATGCTGATGATGAAGTTTGACGCATGGAATTGTAGCTGAGGCAACACACTTGCAATACATATGCGACAACATTCCGTTCTGTCGTTCCTGTAGCTACAGGACCTCTTGTTTCAACACGATAATGAGGACCCCACAATGCAACAAATGAAAACTTTTAATTCTTCAAGAAATGTTTTGCAGATGCCATCCTCCAGTCGTTTTATGTAATACAAAACATATTTTAGACAGAATTGTTCCTTGGTGCACTCGGGGAACGAATTCTCCAAAGCCTCCAAAAAATATTCATAATTCGTCACAGCACTATTGGAAGAGATTGGGTACTTTATCAAATAAAGACGACATAATGGTCCTGGGGACGTGCTGGTCAGTGATTGCTATTGCTCTCAAACATTACTTTACGTTATTGCGAAATAGTTCCAGCACTAAAACGTTTATCTTTGCCCACTTTTTCAAACAATAATTACGTGGAGTCTTTTTCACTTTTGATTTATTATTTCTCCCTACATCATAGCTTCTGTCTTTAACCCTTTACCTAACGTAACGCGCAAAACCGGCCAGCGCTATTCTCAAAAATCGCCAATTAAATATCATTAATTTTTATCATTTTTTATCTCAAAAACATACGTTATGACCCCTCGTTGTAACGAGCTCGTTCCAACGAGGGGTCATAGACTATGTTTTTGAGACAAAAAATGAAAAAAATTAGTTATTCAAGAATTATTTTTGCAAGTGTCGTCTGCTTTTCAGGTTAGGTAAAGGGTTAAGTGGAAGGCAGAAGTTTGTCGAGTACTATTTTGGGATGGTGCGATTCTCCTACAGACATATAGCAATTCGCCTCTATCATCTAGGTGAAAAGGGTAAACGTTCCCACGATCTCAGTAAACCTAAAGAGCCCCAATACCTCTACTGAGGTGGACGAAGGCGTGATAAAATTATGGGTTAAAGACTTATAGGCCAGAGAGAGCATTTTGAAATTCTTTCCAATGAGAACATGATAATTCCAGTTACAGGGGGCACAATTCTCTCAACTATACCCAGTATTGATTAATTCCAGCATCGCAGTTAAATACTTGAGAGTACCTGTTGAGATTGCATTGGTGATTTATAGAATTATTTCAACATGTAATTATTTGCGGCCAGACAATTACCGGTGTGATAGAATTTCGTGCTATAGCTGTTAATCAGAGTTGCTTCTACTCGCTGTAATTCCAAGTTCTTCTTTTCTTCCTTTTCAATTTCCAGTTTTGTGAGGAGGAAGAGACTCGTAGACGACATAATGTATTGGAGTATGGAGGATCAATCCTCATTGTTTCCTACAACCCTATAGGTCTGTAGTGCTAAATTATTACTGCAGCTCCCTACAAATGCAAACTGGATTTGCCAGATTGTAGGGGAAAGTAATGTACACAATGATTCCATTCCGGAATACGTTAATTATGGTTAATCATTGCAGTATAAATAGTTTTAAACACTATTGTGATATAAAGCTTCCAGCAGACAATTATCGACACTTTCTGATAAGACAACAATCATTAGCAGCTTTCCAGGTAATGTCCCACGTGGATCCATGAACAGAAAGTTTGCTAGGGCTTCCTGAGTCTTTTTCTTAGAAACTGTGAAAATATATTGGGTGAAAATTCATCTTACAGAGTTCAGTAATCTAAGCCGATCGTATTATACAAATCATTGAGTTTTATCGAAATTACTCCTCTCAACTCAGTATTTCTAAATAGAATCGTAGCATACAATATTGTCTTTAATAAATGATTAAAAATAACCATTTTCTACTGTGGAAAGTTCTGTAAAATTGAATACTACAACCATATAGGACAAAAAGATCAAATTATTACTCATCCTTCTCAACAATTTATTACTCGTGGCGTCAACGGATGTCAAATGTGCCCATATTCCATTCTGGTAGGCAGTCGGAAACACTCTATGGCGAGCTTAGTGTGAAACAAATATTTATGTACATGTCTTCATGCAGACGACTTCAAAAAATGTCTTTTGAATCTCTTAGAAAATTAGTGTCTTCGTTTTTGCCTGTACTATTCTTATAAATGTAATGTTTCTAAGGCCACATTGATATATTATTCGCACGATATAATATATCACTTACTTACCCAACCTTTTCTTCTCCCTTAGCCAGAGAGTCAAATGTACAATGGCGCTTGCCCCGAGTCCGGCTCGACTCCTCGAGAGTGACAAACACTCTCAGGGGTTCGAGCTGAAGTCGGAGTAAGGAGTTTATAGTGCACACCCACGCAGTGGCGTGGGCGCACATAGGTAACCCCGGCACGTATCCATGATTTTATAATTTTTCTATATGCCATGCAACAGAGTCAGGGGTGCCATCTGGCGGCGTGGCTCTCCCACTGGCAAAAAATCCAGAATCAATGTAACGGAGATTTAATTGTTTTTGGCTTTTCAAAGGAAATTATGTAAAATATATTGTCGCTTAATGCTGGTAACTATGAGAAATAATTAAGCAATGAAGTAACTTTCGAAGTTAGGTGGTTGTTGGCGAGTTAGGTATTGTTTGAATGTTCGAAGTGCCAATGTCGTCCGTTGCCGGTTTCGTCAGATTCAAAAGCTCAGTTTCAATTTTAATTGAGAACGTACACTTCACAAATTGTTGACAACGAATTAAAAAATAAAACAAGTGAGTTATTGACACTTTTAGTGGGCCTTTTTCATTTGTGGGGACCTTAGCCCTATTTCCTTAGAAACAGCCGGAGTTCGGATGAATTCAAGTTGTGTTGACGTACGGTCTGGGGAAATCTTTGTTTTCAAAACACGGGCATGCAGTCTTGAACTGAGTTGTAGTAAAATTTTACAGAAACAAACATGCACGCGAACAGCGATATTCGTTTATTTCCAAGTTTTTTTTCCACAAATTCACTGGCTCTAGTCTATGAACTATTTTTACCAGTGATACAATACAATGACAGTTTAAGACTGTCAGAATTACACTGTAGCGGCCAGCCAATTTGTGATCCGACGTGTTCTCCTAAACTAAAGGCTAAATACCAGAACCACTCACAACTCCCATTTAAATTACACTTCCTCTGTGTTTTGGTACCGTAAACAATGTTTTAATTCCCAGATGCGTGAGGCTTTGCAACCAGAATAGAACTGAATTCATCCTCAAACTAATCAATGTCGTCGCCCTCCTCGTCTGACCAACATCTGGAGGTGGGGATTCTGATAATTAGTACATGTACATGTATGTTTCTCCAAATATGGCAAAAAACGTTTAAAAAGCCTAAATACCAACCTCCCCAGAACCGACCTCTAAATGACATTTGCACACTGATTCCAGAGAAAATATTTCATTTCTACTAATTCTAGTTTGTTTTAGCATTCAAAAGGAAACTGAAATTTAATTTATTACAAAATGTGTGACTCCATTATGCATTTCTGTCTGTCCATCCATCCATCAGTGAGTTGGAAAACACATAGCCTCACCCTCTGGGGACCTCATTTTGCAAAATGACAGGCTGCTTATTTTCTCGCTTGGTTAATACATGTACATGAAACAGTTTAGTACACTTACTTGAGACAACTTGTACCAAAAAGGAGACAATTCATAACTTTTACTGGGACAATTTGTACCTTTTGTCTAGACAATTTGTACCTTATTGTCAAGACAATTCGTACGGTCGTACCCCTTAATTGTGGTGTGAATCGTCCAGGGTGCAAGTTGTCCAAGAACCGTCCATCACAGACAGCGATTCTTTGCTTTTCATTTGCCCGGTTGTACAGTACGTGGAGAGTGGATTATAACTAAATCACCCGCTGAGTGGAGTTATCACCCAAGATATAACTTTCAAATTTTGTACATATCGACAAAA
Organism: Pictodentalium vernedei; assembly: GCA_031216915.1. Classification (NCBI taxonomy): domain Eukaryota; kingdom Metazoa; phylum Mollusca; class Scaphopoda; order Dentaliida; family Dentaliidae; genus Pictodentalium; species Pictodentalium vernedei. Next base: position 316,823,865 of record CM062294.1, read on the forward strand.
AACACAAGCAATGTTTCAGCCAGTGGACCTCCGGGCTTAACCCTGAGGTCCATTGGCTGAAACTTTGATGGTGCTGGTTATGCGTTGCAAGAAATTTGCAATTATTGCTCGGGTGGAATCTCCACTCTGCGGGTGATTTAGTGATAATACACTCTCCACGTACTGTATATGTACATTTTCAGTAACTGGCTTCTGACTATTTTTCACATTGTAACCCCCTCCATCTTACACACACACGCATACACAAATATATTAAACATTAAAGAGCAGTATCTTTTTAAATATCTGATTCATCCTCTCTGGAAAACAAACATGTACATTGTATTTTTCTTAATTTTACTCTTTTTATCAAAATATGTCATGAGTGTCTGTAGGGATTAAATCCAAGGTTGTGAAAGTGCCTTTATGGGTATTTGCAGCATAAGCACTGCACTACAGAAGCAATATTTGATGGTTTTAGGCATTTTAATGGTGCTGTGAGATACCACATGAGCTGCACTGTCATGCTGTTGGAAAAAATCAATGTGTAATGTTTTGTCAGAGACCTACCAATGACTCTAGGTGCCTTAATTAAGAAATCTGAGGGATTTTAAAAAAAACAACTTTTTTACAAAAATTGGAAAAAATTCATCAAACACATTGTGAAATATCTTCAGAAGCCAGAATGTGATTTAAAAACTATCACAAATGAGAAATTTAAGATCATAAGAGGTTTGTTTTGTGTCAACATCAATTAATTTATGAATTATATCATAGTTTTGGATGACAGTGGGTATACTGGGGGTCTAGGGGGCACATTCAGGGCTATAATTTACCACAGCAATATGCAGGAGAAAATATGACATCAATTGTTAGGATAAAATGGCTATTGATATTGGTGATTTATATAGCTACAACACCAGTTTTTAAAACAAAATTGATATTCATTTTCTTTTGTGTGGAGTGGAATGAGACAGATTTTTCCCCAAACTATTGTCTGCTCATGCAGATTTTATTTTGGGATTGGGGTAGTTTTCAAAGAAAGCAGTGAATTCACAAGCAGAAATGACTCTTTTATCAAACGAAAGAGGTAAAATGTATCTTTGGAAGGATTAGAATGTTGGTTAAAATCCCTCCCAATCATTTTTACACACCTTGCAAAATCCCCCCAACAGTTTTTGAGGGTAGTACCACAATCTCCCTCATTATTTTAAGAGCAGTACAAAAATCCCCCCTCCCGGCCTTTTACACCAAAAGGTTAAAAGGCAGGGATTTAAAAACTTATGTATTTAATTTGTAAATTACATAAACACTCATTTACAAGAAAACATGCATCAGTAACTATTTATCAGGACACTTATTTATTTATTTATTGGAGTTTAAGGAAGTGCTCGGCCTCGAGCGGTAAAAAGATTTGGACATTTTTGTATGGCTTTAAATATACTTCTAACAAATTAGTGGGGGGGGGAAGAATTTTGGTTCACCAGAAATTATGGAGGGAGGAATTTTCAGGGAAAAGTTTTGTACATTACCCTTTGGAAGGTTTAAGGTTGATTATAGGAAATACATACATGTAAATGTACATGTATTTTGACTTTCAACACTGATTTAATTATTATTATTATTTGGATATTACACGTATTTCACATTTAAATGTTCATTCAAGAAACACAGACCAAATAATACTGTTTTATTTTTTGAAAAGTTATATTTTTGTCACAGTCAGTAATAAAGGCCATATATTGCCAAACATAATGCAGTTAAATGCATCTTGAGCAAGTGTGGCATCCAGAACTGAGTAGCACACTATAACCTCTGGCAAATACCAAATACACATGTAACCACCTATTTTACCTATTAACATATTTAATTAACCCATGGTTTCCCCTCATAGTACTTGTTATAGAGGGGATTCCAATTATATTCCAATCCTCTCCCAAATCACCATCCAAACACTCGGCCAGAAAACCCCAATTTCACTTGTATTCACTGGTATAATAGAGGTTTTCTCCATATTATAACCCTTTACCTTACATGTACATGAAAAGAAGATACCACTTTTGAATTACTAATTTCTTTTCATTTTTGGGTCAAAAACATAGCTATGACCCGCCCCCCCCCCCACCCCCCCCCCCCACCCCCCTTCACTGGAATGAGCTGAACAAGCTCATTCCAATGAGGAGGTCATAAGCTATGTTTTTGATGCCAAAAAATGCAAAAATAATTAACATTGAATGGCAATTTTGGTGAATGGTGCTAGCCGGTTTTGGCCATTACTTTGAGTGAATGATTAATAGAAACTTTCTCTATATTAAGATGTTAACCCATTACCCTGTACATAAAAAGAAGATACCACTTTTGAATAACTAATTTCTTTTCATTTTTTTCTGTCAAAAACAGCTATGATGCCCCTTCACTGGAATGAGCTGAACGAGCTCATTCCAATGAAGGGGTCAAAAGCTATGTTTTTGATGCCAAAAAATGCAAAAATAATTAACATTGAATGGCAATTTTGTGAATGGTGCTAGCCAGTTTTGGCCATTACATTGAGTGAATGATTAACAGAAGATTTCTCCATATTATGATGTTTACCCTTTACCTTACATGAAAAGAAGATAGCACTTTTGAATAACTTATTTCTTTTTATTTTTTGTGTTATAAACATAGCTATGACCCCCACCTCCTCCACTGGAATGAGCTGAACGAGCTCATTCCAATGAGGGGTCATAAGCAATGTTTTTGATGCAAACATAATGAACATTGAATGGCAGTTTTGGTGAATGGTGCCACTAAGCCCAATTTGGCCATTACAATGTGTGAGTGATTAAAAATGTCAAAAAACAATTTCTTCATTCACAGAGTATTTTGGAACATAAATTTGGGGAAAGGGGGTGGGGGTACATTGGGAAAAGTAACAAAGTTGCAAATGTGAATGAATGGCTTTTGTGCACATACCAATATAGTAGTCTGATACATGTACTAGTGTTGTCAGGGTCCCCATGTTATAGCACAAAACTACATTAACAATTGTCCCTCTACCACCCATACTGAACCCCTCAGCTGATGAGAAAGTAAACAGCATACACTCTCAGTTTCCTATGATTTGCTTTAGTACTGCAGCTCTCAGGGTCCATTGAGTATTTTTTTTCTATTTGCCAACCCCGTCCTGTCTCTTCTCACTATATTTTTCATTGTATGTCAGTCAGTATTCCTTTGTACATGCAGACTGTCACTTTCAAAATATGTGATTACATGTCTGTCTGTCCATCATACAAAGTGTTGGTTTGTTCTTCATTTGCACAGTTCTACATTTTCAATAACTGGCAATTGACACCCCCCCCCCCCCCCCACCCTCCCATACACACACATACACAAATATATTAAACATTAAAGAGCACTACATTCCTGAAGCAAATATCTGAGTCATCCTCACTGGGTACTATGCATGCTTGTATTTTCCCTAATTTCACTCTTTTTATCAGAATGGGTGCCTGTAGGGATTAAATCGAAGGTTGTAAACGAGCCCTTGTGGGTACATGTGCTTGCGGGACACACACATCACTACAGAATCAATATTTGATGGTTTTAGGCATTTTAACAGTGCTATGCTATAGCATAGGAGCAGTGCTCAGCTGGTCATACTGTTGGATAAATCGTGTTTAATGTTTTGTCAGTGCCATACCAATGACTCTAGGTCCCTTAACTGAGAAAGTGAGGCTTTTTTCACAAGAATGGCAAAATATTCATCAAATGCATTGTGACATATCTTCAGAAGCCAGAATGTGATTTAAAAACTATCACAAATGGGAAATTTAATATCACAGAAGGTTTGTTATGTGTCAACATCAATTAATTTATGAATTTTATCCTAGTTTTTTATAAAAAGGGGCATACTAGGGGGACACCTTCAGGGCTGTATTTTGCCACATCCGTATGTACATATAGAAGAAAACTTGACATCAGTTGTTAGGATAAAATGGTACTGTCTATTGATATTGGTGAATTATACAGCTGCAACCCCAATTTTTGAATCAAAATTGACATTCATATTGTTTCGTGGGGTTGGAACACAACTCTTTGTCTTGCTATATGATTAAATGAGACAAATTTTTCCTCAACGTTTGGCATGCTGATGCACATTTTAATTTTATTTTGGGATTAGGTTAGTTTTCAAAGAAAAGCTACATGAATTCCTTACCTCTCAGCTTATTCATTAGGTAACAGAGTAGAAAAATGTACTGGAGGCAACAGCAGTTTTTAATCCATTTGACACAGTTTGGACAGTTTTCTTAAAAACAACAAATTTCCCATGTTTTTAACTCACTGGAAGCCAAAAGTTGAATTCTCATGCAGAAATGACCCCTTTGTCACATGAAAGAGGTAAAATGCATCTTTGATAGGATTGGGGTTGATTAAGGAAATACATAATTTGACTTCCGAACCTGATTTAATTATTATTTTGAGAGATTATTTCACATTTAAAAATTCATTGGGGTACCACACACCTTACAGTACTTTTTTATTGTTTTGAAAAATATGTTTTTGTCAGTAAGGGCTATATATTGTAAGCGAATTCACATCTTGAGCAAGTGTAACCTCCAGGGGCACACTACAGCCTCCAGCAAATGCCAAATAACAACCAGTTTTACCCTACATGTACACATGTATTAACAAATGTAATTAAACCATGATTCCTCATCATAGTACTAGGGGCAGGGGGGGTGGGGGGTCCAATCTTCCAACCCCCTTCCAAATCACCATTCAAACCCAGAGCCTGAAAGCCCATATAGCACTTTTATTTACTGGTATTTAGATGTTTGCCTGAATTATGCTGTTAACCCTTTACTTAACATGAAAAGCTGATTACCCTTGCCCACAAACTTATTGACTCACTAATTTTTTGTGTCAAAACATGACTTTTTACACCATTGGAATGACCTCATTCCAATGAGGGGTTATAAGCTATCTTTTTGACACAAAAAACGAGAAAATAATGAACATGGAATGGCAACACTTGTGAATTGCACCAGCAACTTTTGACCGTTATATTTGGTAAAGGGTTAAAAAATGTTAGAAAATAATTTCTTCATTGAAAGAGTATTTTGGAACACAAATTTGGGGGTGGGGTATAGTGGAAAAAATAACACAGTAAAGTTGCAAATGTGAATGAATGTCATTTGTGCACAGCAACCAATAAAGTAGTCTAGTACTAATAAAGTAGTCTAGTACTAAATTTTTCCTCTTATATGATGCACGACCCTCTGTTTTTAGGTCGGAACAAGTTCTCTGAGGGTTATTTTGACAAAGATATTTGACGTTTGTTGAAATATCGCGCTATCAAGCTCAAAATTAGTAGATTTTAACAAAGGGCCATAACTCTTGAGAAAAAGCGCAGACACGCCCTATTTTGCGTCATTGGGTGTTGCACGTGCATATCAAGCTACACACCAAATATCAAAACCCGTCCAGAAATAACTAATTTTTTCACCAAAAAGGGCCGCCTACCCGGCGACCGGCCCTCACCATACCAATAGTTAAGGTTTTTTGTTGTTGAAAAATTCGACTACAAATAGGAAACTAAATGAATAGAATTAAATAAGTATGCCTAATGATATCACCGGCGACGTTTTTTTCTCGAGTCGGCAAATAACTGACAACATTGGTGTCATTAAATTGAGATAGGTCGGATATCACACATAAATCTGCTATTACGCACCCCCACCCCCACCCCTTATACATCCTGCAAGTATAAATATCTCCATAATAAAATTTCTTGACTAATGTTCCCTACATGGGGTAACTTGGAGGGGGGGGGGGGGCGTATGGATGATTTTTAGCTCACCAAAGGGAGCTTAACTTATCACTTGCCGCCCGTCGTCGTCCGTCGTGAACTTTACATTATCGACTTCTCCCAAACTACTGGGCCAAATTGAACCAAATTTGGAGTGCATGTTCCTTATCATATGTCAATTCAAATTTGTACAATTAACCTTGCTGCGCCCACAATGGGCACCACAAGGGGCATTACTCTGATAGCACCCATACATTTTTTAAAAAAAATTAAAAAAATCTACTCCAGAACCATCATTTAGAATATTTTGATATTTGGTAACATCTCTAGGGGTTATATACCAGTCAGATTCAAGTTTATTCAAATCGAGTCCACGGGTTAATAATCGGGCTCCCAGTAGGAACCCGAATTTTAACTTAGTGAAATATGAGGAAATTTCTTTAAAAATCTTTCATATTTGGTATGAATGCTTTCATATTTGGTATACAACATCTCTAAGAGGGTCAGATTCAAGTTTGTACAAATCGGGTGCCTCAGTTAGTATTTGGGCTCTCTATTGGAGCCCAAAGATTCTTTTCTTTAAAAACCTCCTTCTTCAGCTCCACCGGTCAGAATTGTTTCATATTTGGTATATAACATCTCAAGGGGGATCAGGTTCAAGTTTGTTAAATTTGAGTCCCTGGCTTATTATTTGGGCTCTCTACGGGTAGGGGTGGGAGTGGCATGGGGAGCATGTTAGGTTCAGGTTTGTTCAAATCGCTTCCTTAGTGTTTTTCCATAAAATTTGACTCTCATGCATTCATTCCTTTGTAGTGTTGATGAACCATGCATAACTGAATGTGACCCCAAATACCTCTTTGAACCACGTTGGCAGGTGAGCGATTAAGGCCCCTTGGTGCCTCTTGTTTAGTCAAGTTGTGACGAAGTCCGGCTGGTCTTATAGTTTACTGAATGGCGGGCGGGCGTAAACAATTGGTTTCCGGATGATAACTTGATAATGGTTCGTCCCACGTTCATGAAACTCAATAGGTAGGTTGGCATCGGTGAGTGGAAGAACCCTATTTATTTTGAACACGCTTGGTCAAAGGTCAAGGTCACAGTGACTATGAACACAGTAAATTGTAAACAATTGGTTTCCGAATGATAACTTGTCCCACATTCACGAAACTTCATAGTCATAGGATGGTTGGCATCGGTGAGAGGAAGAACCGTATTTATTTTGGACTCGCTAGGTGAAAGGTCAAGGTCACAGTTACCTTCTACATAGTAAATCATAAACAATTGGTTTCTGGATGATAACTTGACTACGCTTGAACCCACATTCACGAAACTCCATAGGTAGGTTGGCCTAGGGGAGTGGAAGACCCCTATTTATCTTGGACACGCTAGGTCAAAGGTCAAGGTCGCATTGACCTTGAACGTAATAAATCGTAAACAATTGGTTTCCAGATGATAATTTGACAGTGGTTCCACCCAAAGTCATAAAACTTCATAGGTAGGTTGTCGTTGTTGCAAGAAGGAGCCCTATTTATTTTGGAATCATTAGGTCTAAGGTCAAGGTCATAATGACCCTTCACATGGTAAATTGTAAACAATTGGTTTCCGGACGATAAGTTGATAATGATTAAACCCAATTTTGTACTGTCAAAACTCGACACTGGATTGGTGATCCTATCGGAATTATTTTTTTTTGGAGGGGGGGTGCTGCCAGAACACCCCATGGCTGCGCCACTGTGCCCCCACTTGGGAAATCGTGATTACGTGCCTTGCCCAATGACACAACGCAGTTACCCCTGCTGGAGATCGAACCGTGTCTCTCTGCTTGATGTTAGTAGTAAATCATGTACCCGATCGACCCACATTAGCCGGATCTCATGTGACATGGCCCAGTTACTTCATTTTTGGCTGTCATGGTAGCCCGCGTGACTGCCATCTTGTGACAACATCCCCATAGTGATACGTGGTCCTAGTGTACATGCGCCGTGCGTTTTTGTTGAGGTGAGACGAGTGTATGTCGTCCATTTTGTATATCTGAGACCGCCATCTTGGTTTCTATGGTAGCACATGGTTTCTATGTGACCCAAAACCTTCTGATAGGAAAGGGGTGTGTTCGGAGGGTGTGTTCGATTGAATAGGAGTAAATTTAATTACAACAAAAAACCTGACAATCCCTCTAAATAATCCAAAACTACCAAAACTACCAAACCTCCATCTAGGGCTTATAATAGTAGCACGTAGTGCTAAATGAATGATGAGAGGTCTCATGTGGATAAATTTTACGTGAACTGGAATAAATCGAATTACCACGAACATCCAAACAAATCCTCTAAACCATCAAAACAACTTTATTTGGCACGGATTCCTCAATTTTGGGCTTAAAAGAGTAGCATGCAGTGCTTTAAGTTGAGGTGCGTTTCCTGGTATGAGTAATTGTATTTGTTCGAATACTTTGTAAAATTACCCAAATAAATCCAACAGTTCTTTTACTAGTGCGGATTTCCCGCTAAATATTCGGTTTCTATCTGTTGTCCCCTAGAATTTTTCTTTTTGCCCAACAATAGACGCATTCCTTTGTATAAGAGTAACTTTATTGTTTCGAATGTGCACCATAGTCTCTGTATTTTATCTATCCCGATATATTCTGTGGTTTATCCTTCTATTTCCTGGCCTGTTTTGCCTTTTACTGGCCCCATTTCTGCCTATCCCAACAGTCTACTTTGTCTTGGACGTCTCAGTTTTTGCCTTCCCTGTGTATAACCCTCAAACCCAAAATACAATCGAGCAGTGGCGGATACAGGAATTCTCAAAGGGGGGGGGGGGCGGATCGTGCAGATGCCGAAGCCACGAGCTTTTGTAGGGGGGTCTGGGGGGGGATTCTTCCCCCCGAAATTTTTTGGAAATGAGCGACCAAATGGGGCATTCTGGTGGTTTCTGGGGTGGAAATCCTCTTGAATTTTTGAACGGCTAATTAACACTTTTTAAACAGCATGTTTCAGAATTTCAAATTCTGTCATACGTTCAAGACAGAATTAGAAAATTTGAAATATGCTCTTCAGATCCGTTTACCATAATACTGTATTTTGGACACACTGTTTACAGTCATAACCGACTTAACCTCAGGAGAACATTGCGATCTGCCAGCAGTCAGCCCTCTAGGCTTAGGTACGCCATGACTATGCCAATTAAGATCCTGACCTATAACTGGCATAGCCATGGGGTACCTGAGGCTAGGGGCATGTAACACCACAAAATCATGCTGCGTCTGTGACGCTATAAATGGAGGCGACCAGTAGATATATTTTGCATAATTTCAACGGTATATTTGTTTTCCATAGCGAATGGTGATGCAGGAAATAAATGTCGTTGTATGTTTTTACTTCAATTCATGTATTGTCCCCAAATGAAAATCCTGGCTACGCCCTACATACGAGACAAACACGAGCTAAAGGGGGGGGGGCGACCGCTCCACCGCCCCCCCCCCCCTGTATCCGCCATTGCAATCAAGCAGGGATAGGTATTATTCGAACGACTCGAATCTTATCGAGCAAATAAGCTTTTGAGCAATTACTGAAAAAGTCATTGCTCGAACGACTCAAATCCCATTGAGTAAATGAGTATCGAAAGAGCAATTTCTTTTACGACTCTTAATGCTCATCGGAGTATAGGAGGATACCTATGACATGATGACGTAGTACTATATATACCTGATGATAATTTAGCTCCTAGCATCTGCCCAGTTCTAGACCTTTCCATGATCTTCATATCTCCAATACCACTATTACTGATTTTCCCAATATTGTCATCGTCTGTCCTATGATTAGCTTTTATAGTAGTCACCAGAACCTGTAGTCTTCTTCCACTCTTGCAGCCTTGTACCATTACTAGCACTCGTACAGGCTTCCTAACCATCTCAGATTGCTCGAACGACCAAATGAGCCATAGAGTAATTGCCTGAACGAGTGACTCCACGTACGACTGTTTTGCTCGTCTAGGTATTGAAGGATGGGAAGGATCTTGGGAACTGACAACGTGATATAATAACCTTAGTTATTGAGATTGACGTACAATCCAGCTCATAATATAGTCTTGGTTTTTGAAAGTGTTGTTAAACTCTAATGAACCAATTTGCCATTGAATTATGATCTTTTTTTTGTCAGTTTAAAAAATGAAGGTTTGTTTTACTATAGCTTGTCTCGAGTTTGATCCTTCCGCAATCTTTCAAAATTTCCCGATTGCCATATTTGTCGCCACATTAACATATGAACATACATGTGTGGTTCTGTGTTCATTGCATGTCGCTCTACAACACGTTTTGGCAAATTGGTATATTTCATATAACCGCTGCTATTTCTGCGATAAATACCATCTCTTTCCTGAAAAATCTTGCTTAGGGCCTGCAATATTTACCGAAATTAACAATATTGGGTGTGCACCATTACGTGTCACGTATTTTCATATTAACATGGATTGGGTTTCTTCCGCCAAGCTATGTGGGCATTTTGGTAGACTTATTCCTAGTAAGAATGTAGCACAGTTACATAACTACATACATTTAAAATTATAATATTGATGGGTCTATCCCCAATAATGAATATGGTCTCTTCTAATTGCTGCCATTGAACTGACATGGAAGATACCAAAAGAGTTCAATTAAAATTATACATATATATTCGAGGCATATATAATTTTTTGTTGCACCTCACAGAAGTAGTATACCTGTCACGATGTTAAATGAATTTCGTATTTTTTCCAATACTGCCTGTTTATGAGAACTAATGTACACAGTTTTGCTTTTTCGGCTGTTAATGAATGTATATGTGAATAAAAAAGATGAAAAACAACATCAAAGGACAAAAAATTATATATGCAACCACACAGTTTCTGATAAAAATTATTGTTGAAAAGCATCGCTGCCTGCTATTTTCCTGGCATTTAGCAATGCCAAATACCGCTAATATCTGTTGGTAATTTCAAGATTTCCAACCCTCTACGCCACTGTATTATAATGCTTCAATGACGTACATTTACATACTGGTCGTTGTCCCTTTCTTTTCAGCAAAGCAGATCAATTTCTATGACGGATTCTCCCGTTGAAAAAAAGTTCAACTCTTCGGATTACTATGATTTTTTTCATTTGAAATATTCATCCCAATATCATTCACCTCTTTTCATGTGATACATTAGATTAACCACTTACCTGACACAACTGAGAGACACCTGCAAAACAATTTTGCATTACTAAAATTTTTATTGTTTGCCTTAACCCTTTGCCCAACACAGACGATATCAAAATTTATTATTTTAAATATCATTTTTTTCAAAAAATTTCAACAAAACCATATCATGTGACCCCTCGTTGGAACGAGCTCGACGAGCTCGTTCCAACGAGGGGTCACATGATATGGTTTTGTTGAAATTGTTTGAAAAATAATATTTTTTCAACTGCTGAATTTGCATATTACGCGGGCGGATGCGGGCGATTCGTTGGGTAAAGGGTTAAAAACATAGCTGATTGTCCTCATTGGAACGAGTTCATGGAGCTCGTTCCAATGAGGGATTATAAGCTTTGTTTTTGCTGCAAAAATTGAAGAAAATAACATTTGAATGACAGTTGTGTAAATAGCGCTGGTCGATTGTGATCGTAACATTAGGTGAAGGGACGTGATGTATTTGTTCTTCTTTAGGTATAGGGGAAATAGAAATAGCGAGGGATCACGGTGGCTCAGTGGTTAAGGCATTCCACTTCAAACCGAAAGGTCCACAGTTCACTCCCCAACAGGAACAACTACATATCCACGGGAAAGGCACTTAATCCGGATTGCCCACGCGTAGGCGCTGTGGAGATGTGTATTAAGGCCTACTGCACGGCGATGGTGAAACTGTCTTCAACCAATGCTAACCCTGCTTATGCCTAGTTAGTACGTTGGGGAGTTTGACAGTTCCTCGCCGCTGCTCATTGGTTCTTTCCGGGTACTCCAGCTTCCTCCACCCGTAAAACTGTACGGCACTAGGTGACCCTGGCTGTCGAAAGTGTCGTTAAACCCCAATCATAAATAAATAAATAAATAGTAATAGCGACAGAATTTGGTGTTGATGGTGATTTTGTTGCTGTTACTGTTCTTGTGATGTTTTGGGTTTTTTTGAAGTAGTAATTGTTTGGTTGTTATTAGTTTAAATATTTTTTTCAAGATAATGTTATATGTATACATTATATAGTAGTACAATATATTAATAAAAAAAGAAGTTTTGCTAGTAGTATACGAGATAACAGCAACAGTGATAGTTAGATCGGTAGATAAACTAGGATTCGACAGGAAGCCTTAGGCTTATGTGAGTCGTCTCCTACGTTTTATGGCACTTTTCGTAAAGATGATGGCAATGATCAGTGGTAACAAATGAAACATGTATATCGCAGCCTAAGGGGGGTGAGCACTAGTGGGCCAATGAATCTGGTTGAATCTCTGACCTTGGACAAGCGCACCACCGGCCCGCGTCATACTACGTGAGCATTCTTGATGCATACGCACAGTCACCTGCAACTACATAATGGCTCATTTTCTTAACATTAACAAGTGCAGCTGAGGGCTACCAACAGCTATTCAGAAAAAATTGAACCTCGAAGTAATATATTTGTTTGGTATATGTTCGAATGCAATATAGTAAATTGTCAGTGAATTTTGAAACTATTCTATCCAGACATGAGATATCAAAAAGAGCATTCCAATCTTCACGAGAGAGCGCAGCATTTAATGCATCATAGTTGCCTTGGGAATATAGCCATATGCGTCTCTTAAAAGTGCGGGATCGTGGCACAAAAAGCTCAACTTCCACTGCAATTGGGCAGTGGTAGCGGATCATGTCAGGGATAATCGGTTCTAAGACCTCGCAAGTTTTCACGATGACTGTGCTGCTGGCCGCAAAGAGATCTATCAACGAGGCAGATGACTCAGTGAAGCATGTTGGCTCACCCACAAGCTGTCTAAGATTAAAATAACTGATTATTTCAGAAAAGGTACTTCTTCCTGGCCCAGCTGGTCATCGTTAAAATCGCCGGTAACATTTATGTCTTCGACTCGCGTGTCCCTTGCTCTTTCAATGGAGGATGATATGGCATCCCACGTGTTTTGAAGGCTGATGGGTGGACGATAGAATACCCCAAACAATAACGACCTATTACATTTTGTGAATACTTCGGCCCACAAACACTCAGTATTCGGCATCTCAAGGTCTGGTCTGTGTCGGAATGAAATGCCCTCTCTAATGTACAAGGCCACCCACCACCTCTCGTTGGGCGGTCATAACGAAATGGTTCGTGAAACCCATGAATTATGATGTCTGTTGTAGAGTCATTGTTTTGTATCCATGTCTCGGTGAGAGCAAGAATGTCGTAGGGTAAAGATTCACATTGGACAAGATCTATTTTGGGTTTCAAGCTCTGAATGTTGACGTGGAGAAACCTGAAGGTGTTATGGTCGTGCTCGGAATTAACCGAGTTAAGACCTGGATTTATTTCAATGTCACCTGACAATAATAATAATACAGATAAAAAAATGGGTAGAATTAACACGGAGGTTAAAAATGAATTTTTTTTGCAGGCAATTTACTTTCGGGGCTTTGGGCTTGTCATATGGATACTGCTTGACGTTTGCACAACTTACCATTCGATGACTATAAAGTGGCCAATTACAACTTGAGTTGAGAGATATGGTGTATTGACAAAGAAACAATGCAAACATAATGGTGAAACGTTCGTCCAGCGCAGATCCATAGAGGCGTAGTCGCAGATAATTGAATACATAGATAGATTGGTCTTTCAGGAGCCTGAACTTTAAGTCGCGCACATTAACTATTGTGCTAAAAGTACCTATCCGAGCACCGTATAACTCAAGGCAACACATCAAGTAATCTGTGAGTGATATGAAAAACTTGCTGCTCGGATTTTGGTGCTAGTCAAGATCACATTTAGCAACATGGGTTCATAAAGAAAACAAAATGTATTCGAGATGGTTCTGGAAGATAGATGGTAATAAATTGTAAATTGAGAAGAAGAAATTGCTGAGCTGAAGGATACATGGATACATGGAAGAAACAGAAAACAGTCAAAATATAAAAATAAACAATATGTACAAGATGTATGTGGAGCATCTAAATGTGGCTGGACTTTCGGTGGCGAGCCCAGCAACTGAGATGTTGTAGGTGTTTTCAATATGATCAGGTTCGTTGTCGTTCATATGAGACACGTTTGATTTTGTAAAACAGATGTACTCGCACAACTTGGCAAAGATCCACTGACAAGTCGAAAGGCCACCTTACAAATCAATTCATTAAATATATCGGGTAGCCATTCGCCTTGCCGGCAGGTCAGCTCATTCGCTGAATGATCATGTACCTACGCTAACAAATAGTCGCTTTTTTGTTCAAAGGTGGGTTGGGGCTTTCAAATAGTACCGAATTGAACATATATTTGAAAGTAAGATTTTGAAACAGAAAGGCAGTGATAAAAGCTCGAACATAACTATTACATTTTTGGTTCTTATAACCCATCGATGCGACTCCCAATATGGCACTCAACGACACAAGCAAAAGTGTTGCTGGGACGTATCTCCGTATATACATCAAGTGTTAGTATTGGCTAAAAGGTGAAGAAAAGAGAGAGGAAAAAGGGATAAAAATAGGAAACCGTTGTGAAACTAATCCCCCTTCGTTATTCACCCTTGAACACCCCCCAACCCCCCTCCCGTAAAAAAGAAGAATCGAAAGTTGTCAAAGCACAAGGAGGGAGGAATTCACAGGACATCACAGCTGGGCGTCGCTGAATAAATCGCTGTATTCGTTCAGAGTCTTTTGGGGCTATAGTTGGGAGCTTACTGGGCAAAGGGGTAACAAAGATGTACCACATCGAACAATGTTGCCCCTGGGTATATACAATTTATAATCCGATCACCACTTCCTTTGAACTTAACTTGTTCGAAAAGAAAACCATATAATATGCCTGTAAAGCAGTATGTATTTGTCAACTACCAGGTACACCGCACCGAGAAACTTTTGCTTACACAAATATATAAAATTGCTTCAATCGCAGATAGCATAGCAACAGAGGTGACTAGAGTCACGCGAGTTTCGCAATGGCTACTTTCTGTTAACTCCTTATGACAAAATAAAACATTAATTGATAACAGGGATATTCAGGATATTCATGGCCACCCACATACAGGTGGACAAGCTCCACCGCCGAGGTGTTTTAAATTCATCCATACCTTCAGCTAAGGTCTCGAGAATCAGGACAAAAACTCACAAAGTGAAATACATTTTAGGGCCTGACTTATATACAACTATATACAACTACATCAGTTACCATGAACACTCATTCGTCTCCATATTATCGAGACGCTTTCTAGATAAATATATATAAATATATACACGAGCTTTTCCTGCTTTTCACGATCCCACATATTCAGATGTCATATTAGGAGTTTAACTGACTGCAACCCGTCAGACAGGTTTCAAAGACCTCTGTCAGACAAGCTGCAATGAGTCAAACTCAACGTGTTCAGCATTCAATAGAAATATGTCCTCTTCACACACACATAAGCACAGTGAATGAAATCCTGGCTCTATAGGAAATAAAACCCAACTGCCGCGGCAATTACGATTCTCGCGAGAAACAAATCAAGGTCACCCAAGATTAAGATGAACTCTAAGGCCGGTACCAGATATAACTAAGTACAACTACATCAGACGCCATGAGATCTTAGGCATCACCAGTTTACCACATTGATTCGTGATCCGAAAGCATACTGTAAAATTGCGAAGTTGACTCACTGAAACCTATCGGACCGAGTTCAGTGACCCCTTCCATACAAGATAGAGTGGATCAATCACACAGTTCTCTATGATCAATATGGCATACCCTCATTACACATATACACACATAAACGCAGGTACAAATACGAAAAAGAAGAAAAAAATACGGTAGCAGCAAAAATTTATGTTGATCCGGGAAATGAGCCATGATATTCCACCCTGAATACTTACCCATCTCCATTTTGTCATGATGACCCGTGTTTCAACAGAGACTGCCAGTTTCACTGACTGCAATCCATTGGGCAGAGAGAATGGCCTCTGCCAGACAGGTCTGAGTGTGTCAAACTCACGGTTATCTACATAGGCAACCCACACATATGCACAAGTGCAAGCACAAAAACTCAGGCACATTGCACAATAAGAGGCGCGTCTCTGAGGCTTCACGAGCACAAGAGACTCTTCTTTCCGTCAGCTCCCTGAGACAGAATAACACTATGTGATTGGTGACAGTGGTGTTCCGTGAATTCTTGGCTAAACGTGCAACCAAGAAAACCCCACGCCAAGATAATTCAGATTCTTTCAGGCTTTCAGCGCAAGTTCGCTAGAAACGAAACAAGGTCAAACAAGATTAGGATGAACGCTACTGTACATGACTATGTACAACTAAATCAGACGCCATGAGATCTTAGGCATCTCCAATTAATCATGATGATCCGTGATCCCAAATTATGTTGTGAGATTGCGAGCTCGACTCACTATAACCTATCGGACCGAGTTCGGTGAACGCTGCCAGACAAGTAGGAGTGAGTCAAACACGCAATTCGACACTATCTATAGTGATATTCAAAGCTGTATGTATTTGTCAAGTACCAGGGACACCGCACTTAGAAGCTTTCGGTTGCACGAATATATAAAACTGCATCAATCGCAGATAGCACAACAACAGAGGTGACTAATGCCACACGTGTTTCCCGAAGGTTATTTTCAGTTAACTCCTTGTGACAAAATAAAGCGTTACTCGATAACCGGGATATTCAGGGAATTCCACCCATATTTAGGTGGACAAGCTCCACCGCCGGGTGTTTTAAATTCATCCATACCTACAGCTAAGGTCGCGAGAATCAGGACAAAAACTCACAAACTGGAATGAATTCTAAGGTCTGCCCTATATCCAATTATATGCAACACGAAAATACAGGTTCGCACAGGTTCGCGAGAAACAAAACAAAGACACACCAATTTGAGTTGAACTCTAGGACCGATTCTAAAAATGACTATATCCGGCAACATCAGACACCATAACCTCTTAGCCATCTTCCGCTTATCCTGCCGACCCATTTTCTTATCGGATATCGTGAGATTTAGAGTTTGTCTGACTACAGCATGTTAGAGTTCAGTGACTTCTGTCAGACAAACTGGAGTGAGCCAAACTTGCGGTTCACGACATTAAACAATAATAAGCACTCGTTGCACACTCACTATAACACACTTACAAATATAGGTAATCCGTCACAATGTGCAACAAGGAAAGTGACCCATAAGGCTTCTCGAAGCTTCGCAAATTCCACTTTCCATTGGAACATTGTAACAAGTACAGTATGTGATTGGTGACGGGTTTTCAGTGAGTTCCTGGCTGCCTGTGGACAAGCAAGCAAAAGATCACAACCGAGAAGAGTTCGATTATTTCAGTAATAAGCATATCTTCGCGAGAATCATGGCCTTGCCTCACAAGAGGGGATACATTTTAAGATTAATCCACGCACGCACACACGCACGCACGTACGCACGCAGTTTAAAGAATTATAGGTTATTTGTGTCTAACGAATTCCAGGTCGGCTGGAGGAGCTTGACCCTTTACCCAACGCACACATTATCAACATCTATTATTTACACTAACCATTTTATTAAAGCCTTCAGAAACATTTCAACCAGACTGCACCACGAAACCCCTCGTTAGGGGGGGGGGGATTAGTGTTTAACGGCTCTTTTAACAGCCAGGGTCATATGGTGTCGGGGAGTTTTACTGGTGGGTGCAGGTGCAGTAAACGAGAGAACTACAGAACACCGGTGAGTAACTGTCGGACTCACCAACGTACTCATGAGGCACAGGCAGGGTTTGCATTGCTTTAAAGCAAGTGTACCATCGACGGACCGAACTGTTTAGTACACAGAGCACCATGCTCCCGTACAGACAATCGGGATTATGTGTCTCGCCTAATAACGCAGCGCAAATGTTGTGGGTAAAGGTCGATCTATCGATCTAAAATCTAATGCGTTTAACCAATTAGCCACTGCGCTCCCAGCTGAGATAGGGACGGAGCGATGGTGGGAAATAGATTACCTCTAAACGAGGACTCCTTCCACCGAGATAATAATTGCAAATATGTGACAAAAATAAACGTGAGAAACGCATGTAATGTTTCACTCAATGCACATTTGGGTCTAACCAGGAGGTCTCTTGACTACAATCTGCTTGTGTTTTTTGGTGTTTTTGTGAATTTTTAAAATTACTGTCTGACTGGAAATCCACATCGTTGGTTCTTAGCGGTAATGCACTCTCAACATTCTGCAGATTGAAAAAAATGTCATTTGAGCACAGGATATCAATTAAGTCACGATTTAATATGGACTTTCTGTACGAGTTCACTAAAATCGATCTAAGCTGAGGGTTACTAAGGCTCAGATCGATTTTACTGAACAAAGCTTAGAAATGTCATATCAAATCGCGGCGAACTTCGGATTCGATTTCTCGCATGTGTAATTTACCTCTTTACCAACTTAATAGTCACAACTTACTGTGCTATTCACAAAAATCGCTAAACAAAATTGATCATTGTTTAACTTCTTCTCAAAAAAACATAGATTATCACCTTCGTTGGAAGGAGCTGGTTCAGCTCGTCCCAATAAGAAGTTATAAGCTATGTTTTCGAGGCAGAAAACATGAAAGCTTTTGCTTTTAAAGAAATAGTTGTTAATGGCTGCTTTTCGTGTTAGGTAAAACAGTTAATAACCATGGTCAAATAATGTCACTAATTGAATGTTCAACAAGACATTTCTGCATGATGGCAACAAGACACTTCTGAATAATGGCAACAAGTTGCTAATATCGTCAAAGACAAAAAGCAGCATGGAGTGGGCAAATGAATTGGAATGCAGGTTTAAGATACAAGAGGAACAATTCTCTTGGTGCAAAGATCTGATTTTTAGGAACAGTTTTTAGGTTGTTGCTGTTAAAATGCACTGGGTTTTTTTGCCACGGTATACAAATGGTTCATTGTGTACCAGTGGAAGGACTCTCTGTTCCTCAAAATAGTACACAATACCACTAATTTAAAAAATAAACTGTTTTATAGTTGATAAAGCCATTCAAAAATCAATATATGGCATAACAATTTAGGTAAAATCACCCCTTCCCAATGCAGAAATGTACTTTATAACACGCCTGTTCCATAAAATTCCCATCTACAGCAACACTAAATCATGCGGAAATGAAAATCAGTTCCGCACATATGTGCGGAACAAAATCGTTGACGGACTATTTTTAAATGGAAGCGAAATTTCACTGGAAGTTTCTCCAAATCGTGCTCCGTAATTACAATTTGAATCGCTAGCTTCAGCTCAAAATAGTAACACGGGTTCCCCTCGCAAATTTGTTTGGCGATAAAATGTGTTCTTTTTGTTGATAGTAAGTGTTGTCAAATGAATTGCTGAGTGTCCTTGTGGCCTCTCCATTTATCCTTCCGTGCTGGCACTCGTGCCATATCGATTAACCCATTTACACGCGTGTGTCGTTCTGTGTTTTGAAAGTGAATTGAGTTACAATATTCACTGATACGTCCTTTAATGCACACTGATGTAAAAGTCAATTTCAGGCTGCATATTGCCATTTTTAGGTTCACTTAACAACTCATAACGAGTCGACTTCAGCGGATTGAAATGTGGAGCATGAGATTATTTTTGTATGTAGAATTCATCAGGGTTTCGGTTTTTTATCCGATTTCAGACTGTTTCCAATTTTTTTTACTAATTTCTATTTCTTTAAATTCTTATTTCCTTAAGTGGAAGGACTCTCTTCTGTTCCCCAAAATTATATAAAATACCGCCAGTTTAAAAAAAACAATTGTTGTGCAGTTGATAAAACCATTAAAACAATTTCTTCTAATTTGTATTTCTTTAAATTTACATATAAATGGCCTTTCAGACCATTCTGATGTAAATTTAAGAAATTAAAAGGTTTTTCAAAACTTTAATTTGTATTCTTTATCATTTATGTGGCATTTTTTATTAGACCCAAGTCTAGTGTCTGATTTTATGAAGTAAACTACAGAAAATATGAGAATTTGCGCCGTATTGTCCATTTAATATTCTTTGTTCAGTAAACAGATGTTTATTCTATTTCTACCTGTTTAACCGCCTCCAAAGCGTATTATATCGGCCTGACGGGAAATTTTGTAGAAAGTGTCTTAGTATACGGAAAGATGAACATGTTATCACAGGGTTGTGTAATTGATATTTGCAGCAGGTGTTCTCGTTGGCATTTTCTGCAAGTCACTGTGTATTAATTTTTCTGCCCGTAAAACTAATTAGCGATTGGCATTTTGGTCATTGTAGTAGCTCAATACTCAGCTGAGGTTCAGTTTAGAATAGAATGGACTCTTAATGACGCGTAACAGACAGTATAATGATGAATAGTTTTATTATCACTTGTTGGCAATCAACCCTTTCAACACGAAGGCCGATTTTGCGATCCAGGATGGTGAAACCACCTGAATTCCTAAAGTAGATAGTTGTTCAGTGAATTTGCGTGGTAGGTCAATCAAGATTTTCAACGTGCAACCCTAGGGCTGCATGTAGAAAATGCTGATAAGTCTTCTCCTAAGTAACAAATATAGAATTTACCAGGGGCCAATACTATAAAACTTTTACAATTGTATTTTCCCGAATTGTATTTTCTACAAGTGAATATAGATCACGGAAATGAATCATTAGCATTTCAAAAGATATGGCAATTTGCCAGTTGGCAAATTGCCATATCATTGAAAATGCTAATGGTTCATTTCAATTAGTTATTACCATAAATAGGAAATACAATTCTGAAAAATACAGCTGTAAAAGTTTTATAGTATTGGCCCCAGATGATGGATCAGAACTGGATGGAATATACCATCAGCGTTCAAAGGGTTAACAACAGCTCCCAAGAGTTCGAAGCTGACTCGCGGTAATCTCTTATGTTCTTCAGCATGACACATTACCCCACTCTATTTCCTGGGTTCGCGTCTCAAAGCGTATTCAATAACGACGTACCGATACCTTCAATTTATGTAAACTTATTTCAAGCCTGCTTGGATTATCCTGTTATTCTGAAAGTTATTTTGTGGTTCTGTTCAAGTACTAGGACTTTCTCTATCTTTGAACTACCTGACAGATCATGATTTTGAAATGGTTAAATTTCAAAAACAATCACTCATGGTTACTATAATGTTCGTTTCTTCAATTTACACTACTGACGAAGTCCTAGAAAAGGAAAGCACCTGAATCCTGAAACAATGAAACACAAAGATGTGCATTTGTCAGGAAATCCACAAGACTGACAAAAAATGAAACCTGAAATTCTCGATTTTCCCTAAATGAAGTTTTACCAAACTCTTAATATGAATATATCTTCGAGGCCATACAACTTCTGCTTACGTCACTGGTTCGAAGACACAAGCAAAACAATCAACTCACAGAAAAATAAAAGTCACATCCAAACAAATCGAACGGTGTGGCCTTGTAAATGCCTCTAGTGAAGAGTCATCAGCCTATCTAAGTGGATGACACTTGACAAAAACAACTGAATCTGAATATTATTATTATGTTGGCCGCGTAGTCGCGTATTTTAACACATTATTTTGACAACTGCAAGCTCTCAGGGCACCACTTTAATTCTGTGATGAATTCGATGCTATTATGGGGTGCTTGCTTACACACCTTTTTGTGAAAAATCTTTTCGCAGATGACCGTTGATGTGCCTTTATTTACAAGGACATACGGATATTCTTTCTTGTCACTGCTATGTATATTCCAATCAATAAATTAAAATTAATTTCGCTTGAAAACATTATTATATTAACATAATTTGTGGAATTACCCGGCGTAATCATAACACTTGCGGCTGGCATGCTAACATTTTCTGATTGTAATGTCATCAAAATCTCGATCACTTCAAGTAGCGACTGAGCAACATTTCTAGCTTAAATTCACAGAAAATGAATCTTTATGGAACTTTTTAGATTCAGTCGTCCATAATATATGAGTTTGTCGGAAACACGATCCGCAGGTTCACTTTTTCAGTCAAATGAAATAATCCAGACGCGTGAACCACAACACAGGCGATGACCTGTTTTGGGGCAAGAATGGTTTCAGGCCACGATAGCGTCGAATTTCTTACACAATTTATACTGGCGGCCTGAGAACTTGAAACAACTGCTCAGATTGTACAATGTGTTGCGTCTGCATTATCTGAAATGACAGTGTCACGACCTCTGCCATACACTATCTGGCGTATATAGACATGACTTTTGGCCCCCAGATGTTAAAGGATCAACAAACTTTAGTTTGTACTTGACGGAGTGATCTACATCGACGCCGATATATATATGTTACAGTCAATGTCTAAAATCAGTCAATTTGTAAATTGCCTGAAATTTTTAGTCAATTTGTAAATTGTCTGATTCAATCAGTCAATTTGTAAATTGACTAAAAAAGTCAGTCAATTTACAAATTGACCGAAAAATAAAGCCAATTTCTTGACACATTGACTGAATATAATTTCAATGTGCACGAATTCATACTTTCTTTGTTTGGCTTGCTTGGCATGGTTGTTTTGGTAAAAGACACAACAGGGCTCTTAAACAAAACCTGATTGATGCCCATTTTATTTGATAGACGTGGTTTGATAGAAGCCAAACATAATCTTGTTTTGATAGAAGACCAAAAAGATGGCTTTTTTCTACCAGTCTATAAAAGAGTTTTCAAAATGATGTACACTGAGCAGTTCATTATGGCTAGCATTGATGTGGTAGAGGATTTGACAGAAAGTAATTTTCATGAACAATTATTGAAAAAAACGTGAGTCTGACAGTAAATCTTTATTATTGAAAAAGAAGGAATATTTCGACCTCATTGATGAATGTTTGATATTATCAAAAGAGCACATATCACGTGTGGACATGGTGGCCGTGACAAGATGCAGAAAGCTTTAACAAGATACGCTAATATGACTCGCGATTCGATCGAGTTATTTAAATCAATGTGTATTGAGTACCAGAGAAAACGAAAACATGTTACAACGAAAGGTGTTGTTGTAAAACCAATTATAACAAAGAACTATGCTTCTAGGGCTCAAGTTGATTTGGTTGACATGCAGTCAATGGCGTCCGGATCCTTTAAATGGATAATGGTTTATCAAGATCTAAATATACTTCATTGTATTTAATTATTTTTTATCATTTTACAACCAATGAGGCAGTTTTAAAATGGGAAATAATATTCAGTCAATGTGTCAAGAAATTGGCTTTATTTTTCAGTCGACTTTCCCAAAGTGCAGTATTATTCTGCTATAAACATTTATATAACTTTGCGGTCTGTTAGTTTTACTTGAACTTAGTGAAAAATTATAATAAACCTATAATTATTGGCTCAAGGATAGAACATTTCTTTTATTCTAATGGAGGTCGACTTGCTTTGAAACATGCCATTATTTGGAGACTTGAAACTGGACATCTAAAGGCTCGCTAGTGTTTGGGAAGCCTTGAGCGACATCCCAATATGAAGATTCTGAACCGTTCAATGATGCTTCAGGCTTTTGTAACAGGCCTGGTTTCAAAATTTTGGTTTCATGTCCCTTTGAAAATTTTGTGAATTGTTTCCACAGGCGGAAAATTTGAAAAAATGATAGATTCGACATTTTCAATTACAATGATCATAATATTAGATGGAATGTCAATGCAGTCGTGTTGTTCTTGACGAAATGTTGGCGATACGATATCTTGATCATTCGATCGTCAAGAGCCATATCAGTCCGTATGGTGTTTAACTCTTTACCCAACGCAGACGATATCAAAATTTAGTATTTTAAATATCATTTTTTCAAATTTTTCAAAAAATTTCAACAAAACCATATCATGTGACCCCTCATTGGAACGAGCTCGACGAGCTCGTTCCAACGAGGGGTCACATGATATGGTTTTGTTGACATTTTTTTTAAAAAAATATTTTTTCATCTGCTGAATTTGCATATTACGCGGGCAGATGTGGCCGATTCGTTGGGTAAAGGGTTATTGAAGAAAAAGACATTTTCCAAACTGTAATTGAACATCAAACCTTATTATTAATAGACAGATGGAATACGATAAAGAACGAATCGCAGAAACAAATCCAGGGTTTGGTTTTTGTTGTTGTTGTTGTTTTGGTTTTTTTTTGGGGGGGGGGGGGGATTGTAGAGTCCATCTACTATCAGTGTCGACCCAATAAGAATGACTTGTAGAGAACATCATTATTAATTATTACAATGTAAGGATCAAAGGTCGTTGATAAATATGCAGGCCTTTAAATCAATGTTTTCAAATCACTAAAAATATTTTTGATATTTGTTTAACATTTAAACAACATTTCATGAGGACAAGTGGACAGCACGAAATGAATTATTATCAAGAGGACACTCGTTGATTAAATAAATCGGGAGCTGAAGCTTTGCATAAAGTGAGTCACGTGTTCAGTGATTGTGGAGCACTTTGCTGATCAGGAAGGTGGTTCAAAATCGGCCTGGATTTATTTTGTGATGGCAAATATTACGTAACAGTTTAAATAGCAGTTGGACACGCTTTTTTATTATGTCAATAAAATTGTTCTAAGATTTGAATCATGGCTGATCGAAATTAACGAGGTGATGAAACAAATTGATCAGGCGCAAATTTCATAAATACCGAAGTGGCTCATGATAAATTTCCACGTGATCAATGTGTTTCGTCACCTCGCGGATTTCGAACAGTCATGATTCAGTTCTTATGTGTATTTCAATCACAAAACAGAACAAGCCGGAGTGATTCTATAGAATCACGACCGGGCTTTTCCTTACCGTTGAAAGCCTTACCCTCTTTCCAAAGAGACCATTAAGATTTGTTGGAAAAAGGCAAGTGACGCCATGACTATTTCCACATAATGCTGGTTGATAATATCCTGTCACGTTTACAGTATAAAAGCAGTGGCCTAGCCGGTGTTGTGTGTGGGGCACGTCTCCCCAAATGAACACCCTTCTTCCCCGACAGCCCCCCCCCCCTCCAAAAAAAAAAGAAAAACAACATCATTGGACAAAGAAATAGACCAGACCAAAGGCACCTGCTCCCTGACATTTGACGAAATGAAATGCTGAGAAAAAACATGGCCCTTCCCTGTACGTGTATATTTAAAATATAAGGAGGGGATATATTTTTCTGAGCTTCTTATATCGTCAAATTTGTAGGAGCATTTGTCTGTTACCAGACCCAGTAATAACAACTCCAGTCATATGAACATGCCAACATTTTCAATTAGCCACCAATTCTGAGATTTACATGACTGCCGCCTTGAACACCTTCACACCAAGGACCAGGTTTTTGAAATAGATCAAGAATATCGTACCATTCAAGTGGGCATTTAGTTGACCCCCATGAAGCAAATTTATGTAGTAGCCAATGGTTTCTTATCATGCGGACATTCATATTCCTCTTGCAGTTTTGTCTCTCACTGGTGTTAGAACAGGTACGCCCTGACTGTTTTGAACAACATTTTTTAGCTCACCTTCACAAAGTCAAGCTGAGCTAATCTCATCGCTCTCCGTCCGTCGTCCGGTGTCCGTCGTCCGTCAACACTGTGTTTTGATCTTCTCCAAAACCACCAGGCCATTTCAAGTGAGAGTTTATGTGAGTAATGGTCTCGAAGGGGCATTGCATTTTTGTTCAACTCAACATGCCCAGCCCCATAGGGAGGGGGTGGGGGAAATGCTTCAAAATATTGTTAAAATCTTCTTCTCATAAACCAGTGGGTACAATGACTTGATATTTGTTATGGAGCTTCCTCCTGAGGTGTAGAATTAATTTTGTTCAAATGAAGTTCGTGAAGCAATATTTGGCTGTGTAATAGGAGGGGTAAGATTTTTGGCCCCGCCCAAAATTTCTATTTTTTGAACCGATGGTCCGATTTGAACCAAATTTGGTATGTAGTATTAGTGGGTCATAAGTACTTGAATCGTGCAAAAAAAATTCCGCACGCCCATGGGAACCCCAGGAGCTGAAAGTAGAAATATTTTCAAACGCCCATATTTTCCACACCACACGGAACAGAGAGCTGTTATTTGGTATGAAGCATCCTTAGGATCAGTAGAAGTGAATGGTAAAACAAATTGCCATCGATTATGTTAGGGTGTTCTGTGGAGGACATCGAAAATATGCTGAGTCAGATTATTTGCAAAAAAATTAAAAAATCTTTTCTCCAGAACCGATGGTTAGAATCTTTTGATATTCGGTATACAGCATTCGTAAGGGGGTCAGAAACAAGTTTGTTAAAATAAAGCCCATTGGTTCATATTTGGACTCAATACAGGAGCCCACATTTATAACTTAGGACAATATGGGGAATATTCTTTAAAAATCTTCTTCAGAACCACCAGTCAGAATCTTTTAATGTTTGGTATACATCATTGTTATGAGGGTCAGATTCAAGATTGTTCAAACTAAGTCCATAGGTTAATAATTGGGCTTCTTATGGAAGCCCAAATTTTAACTTAGTTCAACATGGGGATAATTTTTAAAAATCTTCTTCTTCAGATCCACCAGTCAGAATGCTTTCACATTTGGTAAACAACATCTCTGGGGGGTCAGATACAAGTTTCTTCAAGTCGGATCCCTAGGTATATATTTGGGCTCGCTATGGTAGCCCAAATTTTAACTTAGTGCAATATGAGGAAATTTCTTTAAAAATCTTCTTTTTCAGATCCACCATCCGGAATGCTTTCATATTTGATATACAACATCTCGGGGAGGGGGGGAGGCGGGGGGGGGGGGCGAGTCAGATACAAGTTTCTTCAAATCGGGTCCCTAGGTATATATTTGGGATCGCTATGGTAGCCCAAATTTTAACTTAGTGCAATGTGAGGAAATTTCTTTAAAAATCTTCTTCTTCAGATACAACAGTCAGAATGCTTTCATATTTTGGTATACAACATCTCCAGGGAGGTCAGACTCAACTTTGTTCAAATCGAGAGTCTGGGTTAATATTTGGGCTCCCTACGGTAGCCCGAATTTTAACTCAGGGTAATATGAGGAAATTGTTTTAAAAATCTTCCCCTTCAGATCAACTTGTCAGAATGCTTTCATATTGGGTATACAACATCTCTACGGGGGTCAGATTCAAGTTTGTTAAATTCTGGTCCATAGGCTAATATTTGGGCTCGCTATGGTAGCCCAAATTTTAACTTAGGGCAATATGAAGTAATTTCATTAAAATTGTCTTCTTTAGACCCAACAGTCAGAATGCTTTCATATTTGATATACATCATCTCTAGGGAGGTCAGACTCAACATTGTTCAAATCGAGAGCCTGGGTTAATATTTAGGCTCCCTATGGGAGCCGGAATTGGCCATGTAATGCAGAATTAGAAATTTTGTGAGTTGTGAACCTTGTTAATATTTATATACCATTATGGGGGCACGTCAGCATCGATTAAAAATTGCTATCAGACATCATTTTTCTTTCGATTTCTCAGCTTGTGCCGAGTACCTGTGAATGCAAGCACGTACAACTCTACACGGTAGCAACGACTCTGACATACTACGATCCCACTCAATAGCAGGAGGTATTTAAAAGTCGACTATACTTGTCTCATGGCATGCCGCGCACCTGAAACATAGTTTGCGTGTGCGATTTGTTCCCACGGGTGCTCATTTGAAGTGAGGGAAGATTGTTATTGATATGAGTGAAGATTTTCCAACCAGTTTGTAAATTGTAGTTAGTCATGGTTAATTGTATTATAAAAGAGCCTCTCACCTCGAGTGCCATGAATTTGATGAGATCATTGGGTGAATACATACTCCTAATTTTCTGAGTATCTTTTTTTCTGTTCACTGCTAAGATAAATCTCACAAAGAGTTCCACGTTTCCATTTACCTATTCCCCACAGTGAAATGTCTGGCGGCAATATGCTGCGAGTCATGAAAGTGCTGTGGTAAGAAATTAGTATATGTCCCATTGACCAAGATCCCTCGTTGTCCGACATTGACTATTGAAAAACGAATTTTAAATGCTAGATTTCAAAATAGGTTTTTTATGACATACCTTCATACTTTTAAACAGTTCAATAAAAGCAAAACATTTTTTTTTCTGAAACACGTTGGAAAAGTACCAAACAGTCAATTTGTTCTGGAAGCACCATTACTGACACTGAGGGTTTTTTCAGCATAATAATCTGTATTTAACAACACCTCGTCAAAGAAAAGAGTGTCAAATTTGTCTGCAGAAGACTGTGTTACATTGACAGGCACGTACTCACTGCTGCCCACACAGGAACAATTTGCAGTGCACTCGACATGGGTAAGACACTTAATCTCAATTGCCTACGTGGGGCACGGTGGCGTTGTGTACTAAGGCAGCATACTGCACGCCGATGGTCCACTTGCCTTCAATCAATGCTAACCCTGATTGTGTGGATCTAGTACGTTAGGGAGTCTTGCAGCTGCTCGCCCTTGCTCTGGTTCTCCCCGCGTACTCCGCCTTCCTACACCCGGAGAGAACCACCGCGCAACGGCGAGCAACTGCCAGCTCCCCAACACACTAACTTTACAAGCAGGGTTAACATTGGTTGAAGACAGGTGCATCATAGAGTCCTAAATACACTTCGCTACCGTGCGCCCACGTGGGCAAAATGTCTTGCCCAGGGACACAACGCGGTTGCCGCAGGTGGAGTTCAAAACGAGGACCTCTCGGCTTGCATCCTGCACCTCTATCTACTGCGTCACCGCGCATCCAGATTGGACGTTTGGGCAATATCCGCATTGGCAACGACAACGACTAGTCGACTAATTGTTTCAACATTGAAACTGACTCTCACCCTAACTGGGGCAAAAGGGTTATAAGGCGCTTGCTGAATTTCCATTTTTTGCAAAACAATCATCACTCTAAATCCTTCTATAGTCATTTTAAAGCAGAAAAACGTCATCCAGATAGACCTTCCCAATCTGTGTTTAAGGGGTCATAAGGTACTTTTTCAAAAGTGGTTCTACTTTGATGAGAAAGGCATGCCGGGGATACGCCAGTCAGATGCTGGAGGCGGGCATACAAGAGGTTGGAGGATATTTAAATTCACTATCCAACAGAGCTCTCTGGTGGAATTTTAAGGATTCATCTGCATTCTACGTTCTTGAAAAAAAATGTAAAATACGCCCTCACCACAGAAACGCCCCATCGCTTTAGACAGTGGGGAGGGGTAGCACTAGAGTTGCACGGTATTTCAATATACCGAATATTTTCGGTATTGAAAACCATACCGTACCGTTACCGTGAGAAAATAAAATATTCGGTATACCAAAATCCGGTATTACCGCGATGAAACAAGGCAAGTAAAGACAGCAAACGGTAATTACGGTATAGGTAATTACATTATAATTGCTAAGAAACACTTACTAACATGGGCATGGGAAACTTGCAGTGTGCATGTTCATTGTTAGAATAACTAATAGCATCGTGAACATTACGGCAACAGAGATAAATTTAAAGTTTCCATGAATTCGCCTGAATTTTATGTTCTAACTACACGTGTGGACAAGTGCTGCATCGCAACCATATCTGAGTGTTACTGTTCATTACATCGATCAAAACTGGGCCCTCTTATCAAAATCTCTTGAAACGCTATACATGCCAGAAGAACACAATGGTGAAAATATTGCCGAAGGGCTGAAGAATGTTCTAGAATCGTGAGGTCGACCTGGTGACAAACTGGTGCTGTGACATCCAATAATGCCAGCAGTGTTATAAAAGCTGTAGACCTGAACAAGTGGGTGCGGGTGGTGTGCTTCGGACGCCGTTTAAATCTTGCGGTGAACAGGTCCATGAAAAATGAAGCACGTATTGAACGAGCGAGATATTGGTGTGGCAAACCCATTTCTCACAAAGTTGGATGGATAAGCGAGATCTGACAAAAGCTCAAGCCGAACTTGATCTCTTTTATAACAGAAAGTGAAACGCGATGCGGTTCTCGGCAGAAAATAATTATGCGTGTTATGGAAGCAAAATGAAAACCATTTCCCTAATCTTAAGATGATGGCAAAAGCAAAAAAATACTTATGCATCCCCGCTACAAGTTGCCCATCAGAACAATTGTTCAGTGCTGCTGGCAATGCTATCACAAGCAATTGTACCCTTTTGAATCCTTATACAGTCAACATGCTTGTGTTTTTGTCTCAGAATGCTTGACTGACTTGACTTTAAAAGTACGATATACCACACACTAAATTGACCAATGAACTCCTAAGTTGTTGTTAGTTTTGAAGTTTGTCTTTAGGGTATTCCAGTTAATTAAACTTGCCTTAATGTTCATTCTATCGGTGTCTTCTCATAACCCATAACAAATCAACTTTAGCCCAAAAGAGTTATGAACTTTATATATAGCACTTTGTTGGCAAGAATTTTGCAATTTTAAAACACATGTGCCCTCCTCCCACCCCCCCCCCCCCCCCACACACACACAATATGTGGATAGCATCATAGCAGACTGAAAGAAAGACGAATACGCATTATACCTCCCCCACCTCGTCTGGAGCGCAATTGCTACATTTTGTAAAGACAAATATGCTATACCGCCCCACCCCACCCTCAACAAACGCAGCAGGTACCGAGCAAAATTAAAATGACGAGTACTTTAGAAAGACGAATACACAATATCCCCCCCCCCCCCCCCCCCCCCCGTGTGGAGCGCAATTGCTACATTTTGTAAAGACGAATGTGCTTTATCCCACCCAAGCTATCCCCCAACCTGACCTCAACCCAACATACACAGCTGGTACGGTGAGATGCCGAGCAAAATTAAAATAATGGCGAGTACTGCCACAGTTCCTCCCGTATAAATTCCTATTTTTTTATTTTTTTATTTTTTTTTTTGACAGTGGGAGACTGGGAGGTGAACGCCAATTCAGTTTAAATAACGCAATGTTTTTGTATCAAATCTAACAGAAATGTAGAGTGTCCAGCATGTCCTGTTTGTCCACTACTTGTAGATCATGCAAAAGTAAACTATTTTAGCCACTAGTGTGTAACATAATCAGTTCCACTCTATGAAACTGAAACTTACATGCCCACTTAAAACAAAGTTCGATCGTCGAAATTATCAGCCCTTGCACCCCCCCCCCCCCCCACCCTGCGGCTGAAAACATTACATAAAAGGTTTATTCAATGGGGTAATAACATCAATTTCTGTAAGTCATAACCTCTACTTCAGCTTCTGCTCAAACTTCCCGCAAAGGGACTTGATTAACACAAAATTAAATTTTCAGTTATTGGCTTTTCCACACTCCCGGATTCCGGAAAATTGTTGACAGTTGTAGAGTAAAGGCTACTAAAGCATTGTTATTGACGTCGCAAAACATTTCCACAGAATTTTATGCTCTGTACATAAAGGAGCAGGAGATATTGGTCAATAAAAATTTGGGCGTTTTTTCCCGTTCGGCGGCCATTTTGAATAAAATCGAAATTCCTTTTGCATTTATGATAATGATGCATTACAGCCTTATTATTCAGACCATTACTGGTGTTCTGCTAATCCCCAGTGCCGAGATTGTAGGCCAAAATGTCCAATTGTCGGGTTTATTTTAGAGAAAATTTTGGCAGAAAAAATAACTTTGGTAAACCGCTGTTACCAGTTGGTTATGGAAAACTTTATTTATGACAAATTCGCATAAATTTCAGGTCATTGGCTCATTTTGGACCTGGAGATATTGGTCAATGACAATTTGGGCGTTTTGGGGGCATCCAGAAATACTACCCTTAGTTGGAGGTGCAAATGCGAACAGACCTACAACTCATATGTATCTTCGCCTGAGCAAAATTTCAGAAAAATCGACCAGAGAGCCTTCGAGACATCGTCTTCCCCAAAGTGTTAGAAGAAGAAGAAGAAAAAATGTTTCGAGAAGAATAACAAATGTCTTTTCCTTTCAGGAAAAGCCAAATTATTTTATGTCCGGATAGGATATCTATTTGGCTTCTCTACAAGGCAACGCCTCGAGTACCGTAATTCGGTCAAGATCTATTCTTAAAAAGGAAACAAAACGACGTAGCTTTTCATAGAAAATAGTTCCTACAAATACTCAATATTGTGCCCAAAATACAACATATTCACACGCTTTTAAAATGGAATGAATCTCATAATAAAACATACTTTCGTTAGTGATTCATTTATAGCCATGTTGTCCATTTTAGAGTATTTCCACCCAAGCATTGGTGACAGAAGACTAAAAGTACACAAGAACTTTGAATCGAAGAATGGAGGTCATTAAGTTTTGTTTCCACTATTTTCTACCTTGGAGTTTGTTAATATGGTAGTTTTATCTGATTCTTTCTTATAGGAAGGATATGCCGAAGAACCGAGAAAATATTCAATTTGAAAACGGAATTGAATACAGGGGAAACTATCACACAATCACCTATGAGGCTTACATCGATACATGTACTTTGTAACTTCAAAAAAGGTGAAAATTCATTTTCTTTCCGTTCCCTCTTCTTCCTGAATTCAGTGAGGTACAATTCTTTGTCAAACTGTTGCGCAGTTTCATAGTATACATTCGGGTTATTGAATACGCGTAGAACTTTTTGTTTTTAGCCTCTTTATTTTTTACTTTCTTGTGGTGTTGAGGGATGTCATTACGTGTACAGTGCATTAAAAATCTGAGTCCTGTTAATCAGGGGTAATTAAGATTAGTCAGCCTATAAATAGATTCTGTCTATCATTGACTGCAATGGGACTATTTCAGTCTCCGTGGTAATAAACAAGCTGGCTGACCGTGTTGAGATGAGTGAGGAGATGTTAATTATTTACACCAGAGAGAAAACTGGGAATGCTGAGGGTGTTGCAGAAAAAAAGGACATGTCGAATTTGGTTCTGATATACTCTTAAGCAGTCGGGACACAGGGTATTATTGCCCAGACATGTCATCGGCACAATGGTGAAAGACCTCAAATCATTCGTAGGAAATAATTCCACTCCAGGGATTTTAACCATACTTTACCTAAACAAGACATATTCGTCGAACACCGAGAAAGTCGAGGTGCTTAACGAATATTTCAGTTCTCTCTCTACTATTGACGATTCTGGAGCCTCTCTACCAACGTCCTTTCCACCATCCAACGTAATAAATGATAATGTAACACTCAACTGTCACGAGGTACAAGAAGCGCTCAAAGCAATAGATGTAGCCAAAGCATAAAGTTCGAACTTGGTTAGCCGCCGATTACTAAAAGAATGTAAGAACTCTTTGAAAGAACCACTCACAATTTTGTTTAACATTTTACTGAATGTTACTTCCCATCTGCGTGGAAAAAAGCTAATGTATCTCCAAACCTGAAGAAAAATCCCACCATCTTAGTTACTAATTATTGGCCGATATCCCTGATCAGCTGCCTTGGCTAAGTGTTTGAGAAATGTATCTTTATGCGCGGATGCAAGTTTCTGAATGAATTTTTTATCCTCAGCCAATTTCACTCGGGTTTTATACCATACGACTCTACAGTTCTGCAATTAACCGGTATGTACGATGAGTTTTGTCACACTATTGGCGAAGGAAAAGAGGTTAGAGTGGTCTTTTGTGTTGTCAGCAAAGCGTTCGATAAAGTGTGGCACGTCGGGTTGATGTACAAATTGGAGAAAATTGGAATTCGGGGAGAACTACTCGAATTTTTCAAATCATATCTTTCAAATAGATCCCTGCGAGTTATCGTAGCTAACGAATCTTCGTCTTGGAGAACTGTTACCTTCGGAGTTCCACAATGTTCTATTCCTGGACCCATATTTCTTATATACAGTAAGGATATAACGGAAAATTTGATCAGCATCATACGTCTCTTTGCAGATGATACATACTTTTATCTAATTGTAGAAAACCCTATCCAAACGGCGAATTTAATCATTCACGATCTGGAGAAATAGATTATTGGGCTAGATCGTTGTTGGTTGAATTTAATCCACAAAAAACGGAAAGCATGACCATATCTCGACAAAGAAACCCTCCCTAACATCCACCCTTGTTGTTTGCTAATACTCAAATCGTTGAAGATGACAGCCACAAACATTTAGGAGTTATTTTAAATAGAAGATGTACGTGGAATAACCATATTGACTATATCTGTACTAAAGCATGGAGACGTATAGACCTAATGCGAAAACACAAATTTGTACTTGACAGAGGCGTTCTGGAGAAAAACTATTTCGCATTTATAAGACCTGTTCTTGAATGTGCCGATACGATTTGAGACCACTGCAACGAAGCCGACAAAGCAAACTTGGAAAAAATCCAGGTAGCTGCTGCTAGAGTTGTCACTTGAGTAACTATTAGCGCTTGCAAAGCCTTATTATACTCTGAAACATGTTGGGATCCTCTTCAAGACAGGCGTCGAAAGCATAACCTGATGCAGTTCTTAAAGATGTACTACCACAAAACGCCTCCATGTATTGCTAATTGTACTACCGTTGATCTCGGTGACAAATACGAGACATAATCTCCACTCTAGTGGTAACCACGGGATTCCTCCTTGTCGAACTCAATTATACCATTCGTCCTTTATCCCAGAGGTAACTAAGTTATGGAATCAAATCCCATCTGCGGTAAGAGAGAATGAGTCCTACAGTAATTTTAAGAGTTTTCTAAACCTCAATAACCGACGGCCCCCATCATTCTTCAGTAGTGCTAAATGGCATGCAGCACAAATATATCACGGTAGGCTACGCTTGGCATGTAGCAATCTCAAATCATATTGGTATGCTAATCATATATTACCGTCATCATACTGCCAATGTGGTGAGACTGGGAAAACTGATCATTTTTCGCTATCGTGCCCAATCTACATCAATACCCATGTTCGCACTATTGGCCAATTATCATTTGCTCCCGATGTGCCAAAACTACTGTTGGTTCCGAACTTCTAACCGATAAAGAAAATTGTACATTCTTCGATGTCGTTCAAGAATTCATTATGGCAATAGAGCACTTTCAGTAGTTGATATTCGGTTGGGACGACCTGGTATATATATATATGGTCTTCTCAACCGAATGTAAGGTTTTTATATGTAATATTTGATGTGACTCTAGGCTGCTTGTATGTTTCAGTATTATCAGGCAGGTTTACGGTCCAGTTTTTAAACTCAGGTTGGCTTCCACATTCGACCTCTCTCTTTTTCTCTCTATATCCCCTTTTGTTACAAATTCTAAAGTGTTTTACTTTGACAGGCCCAGTTTGAACAAAAATACAACTGAGCATATGCCATTGAGCCTTTTGTAAACATATTTTACGAAAATGGTGTACGTAGAAACGGCCTAGTATAAGCTTTATAGTTTCCTCTCGGATCCACATTTTCTTTGTCTTGTATAATCGATCATAAATATTGTTTAAACTAATATCAACATTTTGCTGTCTGTGACCTTGACCTTGAGGATATGACTTGAATCAAAGTCGCGACACACCTTTTGGTCAAGAGCAATAATTGTACCAAGTATGAACAAGACCTGTCAATTAGATGAAATTATATGGACTGGACAAACAAAATGTTGACGACGGGCGGATGGACGACGGACACCTTAGTATTGGAAAAGCTCCGCTGACATTCTGTCATGCTGAGCTAATAAAAGATAAATTCATTTTTCATTTCATGTAAAACAATTCATGAGTTCAAAACAAATTTGTGTCTCGGCTTGTGGGTTATCTCTGAAGATATTTGATTCCGATGTCCACTCGAGCCGGGAACACTGTCTACTTATTGTATAGAACGTAAACAGAAACTATAGAATATAAAAAGAAATCTAGAAACTCGAATATAGTGAGTATATATCAATGCGCGATGTTCGTATATCACACGATCAGCTGGTTTTCTGGAGAAAATAGCATCACCCGAGAATACCCTGCCAATACAGTATTCCTAAAGGAAACTTTCAGTAGTGGTGTAGATATCTGTATCTGATATTAAATGCAATTGATTAGATCATGTTTATCACAAAAATTGTTCATTTGATATATGAACACACTTCATTCGAGAAAGAACAATTTTCGTGAAACTGTTGCTGCTTTAGGTATTCCATGGAATACTGATCAAATCCTCTGACCTCTGTGCAGCTATATTCCTGGAACATCAGTGAAAAACATCGTAAATCAGTCCACCACCACCCTCTCCCCCACGATGACGCCAGGTCAAGCATTGCGGTAACTC
The DNA here is from genome assembly GCA_031216915.1 of Pictodentalium vernedei. Classification (NCBI taxonomy): domain Eukaryota; kingdom Metazoa; phylum Mollusca; class Scaphopoda; order Dentaliida; family Dentaliidae; genus Pictodentalium; species Pictodentalium vernedei. The sequence continues at coordinate 316,859,914 of CM062294.1, forward strand.
CTTCTCTTGATCACGTTTGATTACGTGAAACTGTTCCGCTGTGATTGTTCTCACGGCGTAAGAGTTCTCACGTCATCAAATGTTATGGAGTTTACCAAGTTCTAAAACTAGTTACACGGTGTCAACTTTCCAATATCGGTAATTGTTTTTTTGTTTTTTTGTTTTTTTTTGGGGGGGGGGGGTCATTAATAACTAAATATGTTGTAATTTGCATTGCCGTGAAAATGTGTACATCATCCACATGTTCATTTTCCATAGACATCAAAGTATATTCTTTAAAACCCGAACGGCAATTGCGAGACGTTGGAAGACTGAAAACTTCCTGGGATAGTTTTGTTATTGCGTAGTGTCTATTTGTAGCCAAAATACCCCCCCCCCCCCCCCACCCCCACGCACCCCTCCAACCCCAATAAGATAGTGGTAGCTGAGACACTGTTCTAATTATGACCAGTAAGCACACCAGCTATCCATGTGTATAGAGACCAGTGTCTAAAGCAGAAATATTCTCTCAGAAAAGGGGAAGTTTTTCAGTAACCAGTCGCTGCTAAATCCAAACAAAGAGCATAAGTTAAGTCACACTCGAAAAAAAAAAATTGCTTTCGAAAATTACAATCAGAAATGCTGCTATCTCATCTCAATGGTCTTTTGAGACAGATGAAGAGATATTGGAAACGAAGACAAACAGATGGACGTAATTCGGTCAACAGCTCTTATTATCAAGAGTTGTATTTCAACAGTGCTGGTAAAATCTGATCAATGTGATTGCACTGTGCGATAGAATCAACCATTTCAGGTTTCATTATAATTTTGAATGTGTCACTAATTCGTGCGCTTTCAAAATATTGACTGCCGGGTAACACAGTTATTTTATAAACAGCTGTGTTAAATTAACCGACGTAATTAATTGATTTTGCAATTTCAATAGCATTGATAGACTGATCTGATAGAGGTCGATTCCATAAAAGTTTTAACAGAAACTAGCTTTGTTGAATCAATAATTTCCATTAATGTTAAGCTTGACGAGACCAGCGTCCAAGTAATGTAAATAAGACACTGAACTCTAAATTCCAAACAAAATCCTTGATTGGGAAATGACTGTTCTAACATCTCCGGTTATATCAACAACACTGGATATAATTTGGCTGAAAACGGATGCCACAGTGAAAGTAGATTCTTTCATGCGTGGTCGTCGACAAATGGTTATAAAATGAATGTTCACGGCGTGATGGAAAGACCTTACTTTGCATAAAAAATATGCTAAAAAAGATGACATTTAGAGGTGATCCAGTTGTGTTATTTATCTCTGGCGCAGGCCTTGAAGAAAACAAATGGATTTTTATAGACCATGCATTGGTGGTGATGACGTGATATTCTTTCTGAAAGGTGGACTTCCAGATGTTTGTGAATGGGATACTAAACATCATCTGCAAGCCATTTTTACCTTACTTTAGATAAAAAATATTTTAAAAAGATGATATTTAAAGGTGATCCAGTTGTGTCATTTATCTCTGGCACGCGCAGGCCTTGAAGAAAACAAATGGGTTTTTAGGGACCATTGGTGATGATGGCGAGATATTCTTTCTGAAAGGTGGACATCCACATGTTTGTGAATGGGATACTAAACTACATTTGTATCAACGGCAGGTCATTTTCAAAATTTCAGTAACCTTCCAGCTGGGTGATAAACAGAGGGAACCCGCCAAAAATACGCTTTGACTACTATATTTTATCTTTTAAAATTCACAGCACTAAGTTATCGGACATGTTTTGTCAAGGTAGAGTTATTCTATGCTTCTCAATGAGAGATAGTCTTATTGTGCGAAATAGAGGTGGGAGATTAAGGTACAAATTTGGAACAAGTTGTATGCCGGTATTTTGCCTTGCAGATAAAAAAATATAATGCGTAAAACAAGCTGTCAGCGGTTATGGAAATGTTGAGGAAAAGTGTTATTCACTCAAGGATGGCAGCTTCTTTATCATGGGATCAAAACATCTCGTTTCAGTCCATTTATGCAGGTTTTTACAACTTATGGTCTACTACCTGGCAAAATAAGACCGGAGTTACTGATCTGATTTTCTAAACTCATATCACATGCGTGGGAGCATATCGCTTTGAGGTGGTATTGTGTTCGTAAACATTATATGATTAAATTTTAGCAGAGAAGATAATGAAGATTTTGCAGGAGATTCTATCTTAACTGAACCAAACCACTGGGTCATATAATTATTTCAAACACCTTAATTCTCAATTAAACGGGCATAACGCCGTAGTTCCGACTAATGACATGCAAGTTCACAAAAACCTTCAGGATGCCGGGCCGTGTTTCTTCCAAACTAATTGAATTACAGAAAACTAAAAAGTTATTTCAGGTATTCGGAGGCAGCGAAGCAAATATTTTAGACAATATAATGGATTTAGCATGTATATTATAATATTAGAACGTTTCTTTTCATGTTCTATCGGTCGATAGTACCTGAGTTTGTGTGAGTTCTGAAATAAAACCTGAAGCAGCGTTCTAATTATTTTATTATGCCGAACAAAAAATAATTTTCATTGTTAAGCGTTAACTGAAACATGCCATCAATCTTGTAATAACAATGTAGTCGAATCCAAAAACATGACGTCATTTCGAACGAATGACGTCTCTTCGAAAATGACTTGTCACAAGTGCCGTCGCTTTGGGAGTTTCTATATCACCAAATGCCAGTGTTTACGACTGCATCATGCTGTTCATGTTACAATTCATTGTTAATGCTTGTGTGATAAGTGGTATAAATTAATGAAATATAAATTCATGTTTCTTGGACGACGACAGTTGATAGAATTAAGTGGAGTGAAACAATTTATTTTGAACTTGAGGCGGAGGCTCAGTGAGGTCGAGAAGGACTAAACTTGTGGAAATATAATTGAGTGAAGTCATAACTCATATTCAGGATTCACTGAAGTGGTGAACAACACGTGAGTTTTTAATATTTCTGATTCTTTTGAATTCATTGTTTGCAGTTAAAATTAAAAACACACCCACTGAAGATGATATATTTGCTGGTAAGTTTGTGTCTATCGGTGACGAAAAAAGTTAAACGAACACGGCGCCAGCGTTTGGTGTTGAGAAATCCCAATCAGGGCGTACGAAATCGACGCTGATCAATGGAAGTGGAGCTTACATTTTCATTGTTCTCTGGTGTCCAGGGAAGAACGTTCCGATAGTACCCGTGTTTTGCTCCAAAACCCCAGTACTATGACTTTTAGAAGGTGTCAGATTAACCAATCTCGGCTGATGTTACAAACGTGAGGCATAATAATATGTGTTAGATTTGGTCGAATAAACAAACACGTTTTGTCCGTTGGTAGTGCCAATCGTTTTTTCAAGCTGTTCGCCAGTCAGTTGAGTAATCCAATAAAACATGACTAATATGATACTCAAGTATACCCAACATTATTATTACCAATTTATAGGGCGTTTCCTAGCGCATTAACAAAGGTTAACAGGGCATTACAAGAACGTAACGCTCAACTAACAAAGTCACGTAATGTGTCGGGCCGTTAATGAGTTGAACATCTCATTAACAGCCGGACACGTCAAGAGATTTTTGTTCCTCGTTGTCGTACACTCGAAAATGAAAACAGTTTCCAGAAATGGTTTCAACTAGTAAACAATGTGATTTTTATTTAAATTATCAAATATGTAAAATGTTTCGAAAATTAGTCCCATAAGAACAAGCAGCTGTATATAGTAAGTCTGCAGACATTTTAAGCCTTTATTCCTGAGTTAAAAGCGGTAAATATCGGGTCTGTTTTTAAGTTTCTTAACTTCGTTGCAATTGAAAGCGTACCGTGCCGACCACGCACGTGATAATCATGTGACACCAGTTTGTTTGAGAACAGACGATAATATCATTTGCCAAAGTTGAAAACGTTAAAAACGTCTCAATCAAGCGAATTGAATGAAGACCAATTGACTGTTTGTAGCTGTTGTGTAAGATACAGGGTCAAAACTTTCTCAGAATCGTCGTGGTAATAATAGTAATAACATGACTTTGTCGGGCCGTGTGGTTTATTAACGGCCCAACAGGTGTGAATAACAGCCCTTCAGCTTATTAATTATTATTTATAAGCTGTCGGGCTGTTTGTTCACACCTGTTGGGCCGTTAATAAACCACAATGCCCTCCAAAGTCATGTTATTTTCACGTTGTGATGAATTGACTGTAACATGGTCTGTGGTTTGCGGCTCGGAGTTTATGTTCAACCGAGACGCGAAGCGGTTGAACATACGCTCCGAGTCGCAAACCTCAAACCATGTTACCGCCAATTCACCACAATAACGTATATGTTCCAATAGACAATATCTATTAGCCCAAAACCTACATCGTGAAACACGAGAGGCTTATTTACTAAACTTGTGATAGTTAAAAGTTGCCTTGTTCAAGGCAACTTTTACCGATCACAGGTTTAGTAAATAAACCTCCCGTGTATCCACGACGGCACTGGATAAATAATCAATAGACCAAATAAAATCTGTTCATCTTAGTTCAAATCGTAAATCGTTTGTAATGTAAACAACACTTCATCCGGAACACCGTCTGCTGCACAAAACATCCTGAAAAATGATGCGGCTTGCTGGTCACTCCGTTGATGAAGCAGTTACGAAACGGACGACGCCATTGCAAATATTTCGCGTTGTGACGTCAGACGGTAATATTTGTCACTTGAGCCGTAAACATAGAACATACTAAGCGAGCTCTCGTCCAATCAGAGGAGGATGATTTTAGTCTTATTGGAACATATTCTTACATGTAATCGCACTTATTCTTATTACGCTGCCATGTTTTTTTTTTTTTTTCGAATGCTGGTTCACCATTGTTCTCATAAGTCTTAAATAGGTTTCTTACCAACAGATTAATTAGTCTAACAATACATTTTCCCATTGATTTTGCGCAATCGTAGAAACGAAAATTGGAAGAGTCTCTGTTATCCTGCCATATCTTTGCCTTTACGTAGATTTTTGACTGAAAAAGTGGAAGATGAAACTTACTTCCATGCTTTCAAAGAAAACGAAAATTCATACATTCCATCAATCGGCAAATGAGACTCAGATATTTTTGACCTCCCATTTGATGTGTTACAAAATGTGTTTATCCTTGTCAAGCTCATTTTTTATTTGGTGGGTATACTTTTTATCATCGTCGATAGTAAAAAAAACATACCTCTCTATTTATTATATACAGTTCACTCCAGTCGCACAGTTGGTTTCAGATGAGTAAACTAGCTTGGTGTAATTTATTCAAGATGTTTCATCCCGAATTTAATCCTCTGCACACCGCTGTCGAAATATCAAGATTTTAAACTGCAAAACCTTCCCATAATGCAACTAGAACTTGAAACACAATTCAGTCTCGTGTGACAGAGCTAAATGGTTAAATTCCTTGTTGCCTTACGGAATATATTTGTTGTGTGAAATTTTGGTATATTGACAACCACGCGTGTTAAATGGAGGATCCCCAGATTATATCTAAATGTACAAAATGAGTTCAGTAAATTAGGTCTGTAACGGGCTTAAGCGAGGTCTAACCCTAATTTACTGGACGAATTTTGAATTTTATAAATTTCGATATGACCTGGGGACGAGTTGAAGATTCTATTCATTATATGATCCACCCCCTCCACACACACACACACACACACACACACACAAAAGACACTTGAATGGAACGAGAGACAAGCAGCGCCTTCTGTGGTTATGTTGCAACTTAAGATGCTTTGTTTGTCCGAATCAGGAATAGTCCCCGTTAAAGAATAGATTGCGAAGTATTTAATAACACAAATTTAATGAAAAAAAATTCAAATAAACATCAACTACAGTCATAGACGACAAATGTTTATTATTCCTCGTCCCCGAGTCTGAATATACGATTTTTCTCCTGCGCTTGACGAGCCGTGCATTACCATTTTTAATGATAATGAATGGGATTAATAACAGGAAGAATGGTCAGATCATATACTACTCAAAGTTTGCTAAGCACCAAATATTTGTCACATCATTGTGAAATTTGCTTGTGACATATTTGCGATAAATGTAAGAAGACATTTGTTTGTGAAGTCCTTGGTGTGCACCATACGGTGTTCACCAGAGCCAGAGCAAAATTTCAGCAGTATATTACACTAGTAAGACGACATGGTGGTGGCAGAGACAGGACAACATCTGCAGCTGAAGAGCGGTTTTTCATCATTCAGGCCCGTAAGAACCGCTTTGCCACAGTAACCCAGCTTCGTAGTGACCTTCAGAATGCATCCGGGGTAAATGTTTCGACGCAAACTATCTGGGCAAGGTTGCACAAAGGTGGTCTCCGATCGAGAAGACCATGTATTCGCATTCCGCTGTCCCAGAACCATCGCCAAGCACGATATGAATGGGCCATGGACCACGTTGGATGGACCAAAGAAGATTGGCGACCTGTCCTTTTTACAGATGAGTCAAGGTACTGCCTAGACCGCACTGATAGGCGTTCTATGGTATGGAGAAGACCAGGAGAGCGATTCCATGCAGCCAACATTGCTGAGCATGCCCGCTATGGTGTAGGGTCAATCATGGTCTGGGGTGGCATCAGCAGGAATGGACATACAGAGCTCTGTGTCCTTGAACGTGTACATTGACTACACAGCGGTATATTGATGAGATCCTGGGTGGCCACGTCAGATTGTACGCAGGTTCAGTGGGTGATAGACTCATTCTGATGGACGATAATGCCATTCCTCATGTTGCCTATGCTGTCGAGGAGTACCGACTGAGGGAGGGGATTGAGCGTATGGACTGGCCAGCAAGATCCCCTGACCTCAATCCAATCGAACATGTCTGGAATGAGTTGCAGCTTGCAATTCAGCCCGTCCATTCCAGCCAAGAAGTGTCCAGGAGCTTAGTGCCATGCTGGTCCAAGAATGGAACAACTTCTCACAAAGGACCACCAGGAACCTGATTGGGAGCATGAGAAGGCGATGTCAAGCTGTAACTAACAGTAATGGGTCTCATACTCGATATTGAACCCATACCAGTTCGCTCCGTCAACCTTTTGGCAAATTGAAAAATTTCCTCTTTTACCAATAATATGCATTTTCCATGGTTATCGTATTCAAAAGCTAAAAAATTATGTCAAACACAAATAAAATCTTAATTTCTGTACTTAAATCATTAAAGATATAATTAAATAAAAATATATATACTTTTCATTACAATATTTCCACTAAAACGTAAAACAGGTAGTTGAATATACTTGGTGCTTAGCAAACTTTGAGTAGTATATAATAAATCATGTCACTAGCCAAGCATTTGGTGCAATACGTATCGCTACAACCATACGCCTACTTTGTCCACGCTCCCTGTTGGATATAGTGTCTAAGCATGATGGCAGTAAAATAGTTATACGCTTTATTAACACATCGGCGAGGGGGCTACATGTTCTTCGCCAGGACGGACTAATCCTTTGGTAATTGATGCATAATCGTTGCACGTGACTAAGGCTTCTTTGCTTATCTTTGTTCAATTTCACGAATTATCGAATACATTTTGATTTACGCCGACGTTGTGCACATTTCCTGTTGTGTGTAATCTCTAAGCATCGCGGCAATAAAATAGTTACACGCTTTATTAACAAATTGGGGGCTATATGTTTTTCGCCAGGACGGACCAATCCTTTGGCAATTGATGCATAATCGTTGGACGTGGCTGGAACTTCTGCGCTTAACTTTTCCGGAATTTCAGGAATTATCGAATCAATTTTGATTTTCTTTTCGATTGTGAAAGCTTAACTGACTATAAAGCGGATACACTGTGGACAATGAGACAGCAAGCAGAGGAATTTACGAGAAGTTAGGAAAAGAGGAGATGGATGGTGGCAGCTGCAGTAATGACGGTTCTCAAAGAGGATAGTCACTGCCGCTGCTATTATCAAAATCGGAATGTCCCATGAGCAACGAATAAGAAGATCATAGCGAAACTCAGACACACTTTGAGTAATTCCGTTGTTGGGTTCCAGCATACTTTACCGAAATACTACTCATTTTAATGTAGTTTGGAAATACGTTCCTTCAAAATTGTGAACAATGACTAGCTTTGTGGCCGGATGTCCTGCCCATCAAGTCGGAGCTTGGTAACAAATTATCGGATATCACCGTCTCGCGCATGAGCGTGATATAACCAGTTGTGTTCTCTTGGTACAAATGATATTAAATCAAGTGATGTTTTCGGTATGAGATACGTTACGGGGTATAAAAGGGTTTTTGTCGGAGGACTATTGTAATCAGCTGCGTCCGTTCATCCGTCCGACCATCCGTCCGGAATTGATAACTAAAGTTTGGGTCATCGAATCAAAACCAAATTTGGTGTATATGTACTTTACCCCAATGATTAGGTGAATGCCGAATATCGGCTGGATCCGATAATTTCTGTTGGACTTATGCCCCTTTTTCGACGCTTTTCTGCCCAATTTCGCAACATTAGAAATTTGGTGTCCGGATGAATACTTCAGTTTCCGTTATTGAATCAACACCAAATTTTGTACATAGGTTTGCCTTATGGATACGCAAATCAGGTTCGAATTTGGGTCCAGTCCGACCAATTTTGGCTGAGTTATGGCCCTTTTTCCATTTTTTCGACTTTGAAAATTTGTTGTTTTAGTCTTCAATATGTCCAATGTAAGAACTTGCTGTCGTGGGACATAGCCCATGTCTGGCGGTGCACTTGTTTTCATTATATATGCAGCCTATACAAAATATACCCAAGTTTGTAAATAAATTTTCTTTAATGATATCCAATTTTCTTGCATATGATTTGTCGAGTTTTTGCTCTGTCCCGTCTATTTGTCAAAACAATTGTGGATGTATCCAAATGCACAATTCTTCTTACGTGGTGCAGAGGGGTGGCATTTAGTTGGGCTGAACAAACTAGTTTTCCTCTTGAGAATTCGAGTCCGGGTGTATTAACCCAAGTTGAAAATAATAAAACCGTCGTCTGAACAAAACTTTATCTGACTGCAATGACCTAAATGGCGCAGATCTCGGACAACTGAGGGTATTATAACTCAAGCAACCCCTCCCTCTCATTTAACTTATAAAGTTTGAAATGAGTTATTTGTTGCATTATCGGAGTACATGTATGAATGTGGACTGGGCGTGTTTAGTTTTCTATGAGTTGCTTCGTGCTTCATGCAAAACTTAACATGCCCAGGCCACATTCATACTTCAATAAAGCGACAGATAACCAATTTCATTTCCCGGAGAGCTAAAATGTCAGTATGTTACACAATGAAGTCACATGGTCAGGCATGATATCCTTCTTCACATTATATCAAATGAGATGTCAATTACGCTGTTAAAGCGGCAATGTACACGTCCGGTTCGGAACAGAGTTTTTCGCGATTTTTTTCTGCCCTCTTCTATTTTTCTAATCACTTTTTGTATATACATTTTAGGGGTACAGGTAAAAACTAGAAGATTTCCGTATTGAGCAATGATTGTTTGCAACATGGGAATTACGAGAAGTAAAAGGATAGCCTCGTTGATATTTTGTTTCATTGAGTGTTTATTATTTTCGGGACTTCTGAATGGGTGGATTTGGTTGAACGTAATTTCGCTAGAAGACGGCTACTTTGTGGATTTCTGCAATATAACCAACCCACAGAATATTGATTTTACAACTACAACAACAACAGTTCGACCACGAAGGAAGTGTCGAAAGAGAAAACCCAGACAGAGTCAAAATGTTCTCGACATGGTTGATAGAAAGGATCAACTTGAAACTATGAGCCAACGCCCTGCAGTTGACCTCGCCACAGTGCACAATACTACAGATGACGCGTTTATGGACTACTACGGCATTCGCTGGTGTGATGAAAGTGAACAGCAAATGGAGATGTTTGTCAGTATTGCCTTTGTTTGCAGAAACCTCTTGGTTATTTTTGCTGGGTGGTTTTTCGATAAATATGGTACAACTAGAACCCGGCTCGCCATGGTGTAAGTATTTAACTTAAGACTCAATTAAATCAATTTCAAAGTACCATTATTAATACTGAGCCTAAAACTACAATACCGCCAGTCTCTATTATCCTCTAGGCTCGCGTATTCGAAATACTACATTTAATGGCTGAAATGTCCTTTAGAGGCAAAGCGACTTTCTATTCATGTCGAGAAACAGAAGAAAGAGTTGCCATCTTATCATCAGCTATGTCGGAACTGGAACGCCGTAAGAACTAACTGATTATCCTCTAAGATATCCCCTAGGTACTCGATGTATTAGAACGCTACCTGCGATGGCTAACCGGGTTTAGAGGCACAATAACTAATGTTTTAAGGTAAGAACACGAAAGAGGCTGACAAAAGATAATGATGACCTGAATAGCATTCACAACTGAGTCACAAAGTTTGCGGTTAAATGTTAGATTTAGTAAATTAACACAACAAAATATAACAAGTTCTAAATTTAATGCATCAGAAATATTAAGACAGTCGCGTTTATTCTCAAAACTCTTGAAAATATAATGCCGCATTTGTTGTTTATCTGTGCCTTGTCAAATGTGATATAATGTTATTTTCTAGATTCCGGTTACTTTGAGGAGTACTGTAGGTGCATGAACGGTTGTAATTGGTCTGAATCAAATAAGGAATGATCGTTTGTTTCTGTCTATTTCGTATTATGAACCCCAAAAAACAAAGACCAAACTGTGTAAATGGGCGTAGCCCATTTACACTATGTTTGGCCTTTGTTTTGGGGGGGTTCATAACTTAAGAAACAGACAGAAACAAACGATCATTCCTTATAATTAAACCTGGGTGGCAATGTATTTAAACACTCTCTACTCTGTGGAGTTATAATAAAATCCAGGTCGCATCATGCTTTCTATTGAGAACTGAATATAAAAGGCATAGTTTTCTAACATTCTATTTGAAATGGCGACACATTTCACTGAAAGATGTTCTTGTGTCATAAAAAAAAATTATTCACCAATGAATTGCGTAAGTTAAAAGGAAAGCCATAGGCCACGCCCACACAAAACTTTAATCTTCTTTTCCACTTGACGGTAAGGTGATGGCGTTCAAAACATCACTGGCTTAAATTTAATTCTGATTTTGATCATTTCCTGAGAAACTGAAAACACAGTTGTTAAATGTGGAGTTCGATATTAACCCAGATGACATAAAGTTGGCTGAAATTTGTCTAAAACAGAGTTCATTCAGGTTATTTGGAAATTGAAAAGTTTTGATTGCGCGAGTTTCGTTTGTGGATGCCATCGACGTCAGTGAAGTAGCGTTTTGTTCATGTTGGGATTGTTGTGTACGGGGCTGAATTGTAACGGAGGACAGTGTTTGGCTGATATTTTGTTTCTTTAAAGTGGGTCAATCCCTATTGTAACCGCGGACGGAACCTTCATTTCGATGTCCACTCACGTTTTTAATGTGTCTTAGTCCAAATCTAACATCATTCATTCTGTGGATACCAGTTGCATGTAAACAGTGTGTTACGTATGTTGTGCTACAATGCTTACATTTTGCATTTCGTGAAATGTCAGGCATAAATTTTAGAACTGTTATTCTTTTTTACACTCTTGTCAGTGAACCGCATACATTCAGTTGATGGTGAAAGGAGAGCCCTGTGGAGTGTGGGTAGGTGGCATCTTTGTTTCAATCGGTCCGATCAGTTATATCTTTATGACAGGTTGGTAATGATTATGACTGGCCATTGTTTACGTTTGATTTGGGTAAAACGATGAACGTAGACGATCATCTATTAATTTTAATTGCGTGTAAAAAAATTAAAAATGGAATAAAAAGCATGATAAGGATTTCATTGTTTATTTGATTTTATTTTCAAAGTATTTTTAAAATGGTGAGATGAATATTAATTTCTTTTCATTTTGAAACAATATGAGCGTGCAGAGGTTCTTTTCCATTCACACTGTGCAGCGTAATTTTAACGACTGGCATTGGGGCGTAGTGTTTTGGCGGGCCTAAATGCGTTTTTTTCGGTTCATTATGATATGAACAGAAAAAAAGAAACCATTTAGCCAATCATTTTGCCTGAAAATGCATGAACAGAAAAAAGGTTTAATTTTTAATAAAAGGATTCACCATTTTAGTACTTGGATTGAAACTTAGCCTGCTACAATAGATGTAGACTGGATTAGAGTGGATTACCACAAAACACACTGAGATAATAATTCAACCCCGTAAACAAAAGTAACAAGCAGCGTTTAACCCTTTACTCACGTAACAGCCATATCCGGCTAGTGATATGCACAAAATCGCCAAATTCAAATGTTCAAATGTTATTACTTATTCTCTTTTTGCCTCGAAAACATTGCAGGAACCTCCACTCCGTGGGTATTTCAGTTGTAGTACTTCTACGTACCTTAGAGAAAAAAACAGGGATAAGCCTTGTTTTTGTCTACAAACTTGTGAGTTGCTCATCTTCAGCTTGCGTCACATTATGACAACAGAAATATAACATGGGTCATCCACTGTTAGCCATTTGTTCATGATTGGAAAACCTACGTTTACACTACCTGAGTTTTTTTATTTTTCAGTTACTAATCTGAAGAGTTCAGCGTTGCGTTTGGAATGCTATATAAGGCTGAGCATACCAGACGTTCGTGGTAGCCACATGGAAAGTAGGAACATGTTGAAGGGGGTATTGACACTGCATAAGTATTACTGCAAATAATCGAAAAGCGTTGCAGAAAATAAACCAGTACTATGGAGCCTCTTTGGTTTTTCATCCCAAATTTCTTCGCAGACCTTCCATTTCAGGGGAAACTTCGCAGTGATCTTCAACTCCCGATCGGATATTAGTTTCGGTTACCAAATATTCGCACCACTCAGAAAACGGCCCTCATAGAAATTCAACGAATTCTCCAACTCATTTCTGAGAAGTTTACCACACACATTTGGATAAAAGAGAGACAAAAAAATATTGTCGCTACTCTGAAAACAATTTTAATTCCAAATAGAATATTTTTCTTTCTTTCAAATACTGGTTTACGATTTGAAGATATATGTAGAAAATTCCGAGCCGCGTTTGAAGACTCTACAGAACAGTTTGCCTTAAATACCAAGTCAAATGTATCCGTCATATTTCGATATAAACAATGTGCCATACATGCACTTTTCACTTTTGAAATGTGATTACGTACGTTTTCTGCGTCAAGAATTCAGTTTTCAAAAACAAATCCAGTCGGTCGTGTGTTAAAATTTTGTGTCACTCAAGAATATTGTTACAAAGCGATCTCTCCTTTAAAAGCTGGGTACATGCTTAATTAAAAAAGCGACCATGAATAGTTTTTCATTCATTAAAAGTGTAGCAAGACGCGATATCTATAACTTCAAAATGCACCCCCCCCCCCCCCCCCCCCCGCGCGCTTCCCGTCGCCAATGAATGTCTTACGTGTTTCTCCATTTCTCTCGTACATGAGTGAAATCTGTCGAATAAAAGCAAATTCATAATTGTCACCAGTTTGTTGTTGGGGCAATGTTTCGAAAAGTGTTGAAAAGCTTTATAGACACCGTGGGAACCCGGGTAGTGAAGCAGTGCTTTTCACTGTGGTAAACTAGCTTCGTTTTACTGGTAAAATAGGACCCAGTCACCAATGCTTGGGGTGGAAGTCCTCTAAAATGGGCAACAAGGATATAAACGATTAACTGAACTTGACCTTATCTCCATGTTGTGACCTTAAACACCAATAAATAAATAAATAAATAAATAAATAAATAAATATAGCTTTATAGATAGCGTTTCTAGAAATAGAGAGGCAGTGAAGCGCTATGCAGCTGAGGGTTGTGCGAAGTTTTAGTCAATGCACCAATTGGTCACCTGCAGGTGCAGTGCCTGAAATTTCGTTCGTGGTTCTTATATTTATATATCTTCTGATGTATTTTTTTCACAGAAATTTCCATTATAATGTAATCTTGTAATCTTTGTGGAAACTCCACCCCTTCTGGTTTTAGTTTTTTATAGGACACTTGCGTTAATTTGGAACGAGTGTTGGAACTCATGGGAGTGTTGTCTTGGCCAAAAATATATATGTTAAGGGCAACCGTACCGACCCTACAAAATCCTGTCCACCCTAATGTTTTGAAGATAACACAGTACATTTAATTCAGTGTAAGTCTTCATGTTTTATTCCGCGATTTACGGAAACCTTTCGTGTCCTCAAATGAAAACGTAAGACGTAAAGTTTAAATGAAACTTCAGTATCGGAAACAAATCATAGGCTAAATTACATATAGCTTTGTACCTTTCCAGTTTTACAGTGTATATAAAAAAATATGTATATCGTTAAGAGATCATAGAAATATTCACTTCTGCAAATTGCAGAATATATTTCTAGAAAGAACCCGTCTCCCCCCCACCCCCCCCCCCACCCCCACCCCTAAAAAAACCCAATACATTTCCTACCAACACCAACAGACCCTACTTTTCTTCTCCAGGTTACACTAAACATTGGCATTTTTAAGGGGTGGGGGTGTATGTAGCAGACGGGACGACAAAAGCCTATGCCCAATTCTATGTTGAATCAACAGGAAATTTTCCAAGAATTTTTTTTAAAATGTTGCTTGATAAAATTCTCAAGTTCCCTCTAGTTGTTCTCTCTCCGGGTACCGCGGCTTCCTCCACTCGCTAAACTGTCCGACACGAGGTGACCCTGGCTGTCGAAAGTCTCGTTAAACTCCAAAACATAAATAAGTTGTTCTCTCTCCCTCACCCAGAAAACCACGAAAAGGGTACCGAAGCACATTTTATCATGCAGCCAATTTCTACTCCTGATAATAGCCCGTTGGCAACGCCATTTCCTTTACAGATGCGAATATATGAATAAAGCAATGCATAATTCAAAGTCATTGCACTTTCACAGCAAAGAAACTGTAGGCCTTTTCCATGACAGTGCCAGACCGCAGGGCCGGGGGAGGAAATTCAGGCACCGGGGTTATTTCTGTGATAGGCCCCCTTTCAAAAGTGTCGGGATACTGTTGTGGATGTAGAAGGCACGGGCAATAAATAGGCCTGGGTGAAATCAGTTATTAAATGGGGTCTTTTGGCGGCTTTTGGGATAACAAAAATCACTTTATTTTTCGACCGTCAAAATGACGTTTTTCAGCAGCATGTTTCAAATTTTCAAGTTCATCAGTGAGTATCTAGTGACCAACAGTTATAGCTTGTGACTGCACAATTCCTGAAGTGATAACTTTTCGTCTAGTTGATTTAATCAAGTTATTACTTCAAGAATCATGCAGTCCAAAATTACAACCGTTGGTCAAGTGCAGAGCTCCTTTCACGATACAGATTCCTTCTAAACTGTTGGCACATGAGTCAGAACCTGGGGGGGGGGGGGAGGGGAGTAATCCAACCATGGCCTGGAAGGCACGTACCAAACCAAAAAAAATAAACTAGTCTTTCAGGCCATGTTTGGACTAGGGGAAGGGGCAGGCCTAACCCAAGAATTCTGAACTCCGAGTCTTAACCCATGCCCCGGAGTTACTACCCCAGACCCCCTCCCTCTCCCCTGCCTTGCCAGACCGACTACCCCTTTTCCATTACTTAATATATAAGAGACGGGCGAATATAGACTAAAGTGAACAAAAACGAAAGTTACGGAACAAATACATATTCGTTCCGTAACTTTCGTTTTTGTTCACTTTTGGTCTATTTTTGTTTTATCCCTTTAGCTAACAGTTTAGAAACTTTAAATTACGTTTAAAAGAAGGAATAGCTGAAAGAGTTTCCAATTCCGCCAAATTTTTCCAGCCTTGAAAGAATACAGAACAGACTCCCAAACGAAACAACCCTCGCCCCAACCCCTGTCTCCAGTTGCAATAACATACTTAAAGCCCATCTATAGGTTCGTGACGGCTCTAAAAAAAATACAAAACAAAAATGGCTGCACTAAGTTCAGTTCGGAAAACTCTCCGTGAGACGCTTCCTTATTTCTTGTACAGTCCTTGCCTTACAAGATTACCAGCGCACATACATCTTCGGTTTCCAATGAATAATCATAAAATAAGCTTTTAGAGGCAAATGTCTCCAGATAAGATAAAAATTATTTTTCGACATTGCCTTAGTTAAAAATATCTCGGGTTTCAAATTCGAAAAAGCGTGGCATTCAACAACGGCCCTTGGTTCGATCTGATCAACACCTGATACATAATTTTCCGTGCTGAAATTCATATGGATTTCTGGCCAGTACTCTTTCGGCGACTTCGGTTGTTCTGCCACAGACAGAAATTAACAAATAAATGTTTTTTATTGAAAGAATATAATTGTTCTTTATCTTAATATTTTTCTAATATTCACCTATACAATTCACACCCAAAACTAACAATATTGGGCACTCGAAACTGATATCTGATCTGGAGTTGAAATTCAGCGCGAAGTTTCCCCTGAAATGGAAGGTCTGCGAAGAAATTTGGGATGAAAAACTTGTGTAAAACATCTGAGAAATAACGTTAATGCAATCAACTGTCACGGAACGCAACGCTGACTTAAGGAATAATTATCCGCGCATGAGGAGATGTGCTGATATGGTCCTAAATCTAATTCGTTGTTTTAATACGAGAGTATCCTAATTTCGGTCTAGTGAATTTTGAGCATCAGGGAGTTTTCAGCCTTGTGTATATTATATATATATAAAGGGGGTGGGGGTGGGTGGGTGGTATTTTGAAGTAGGGTTGATATTAGGTCAATTGGGGCGTATTTATCACTTTAGGTCAGGTTTCCAGACGCCTGTGGTCAGACATTCCCAGGTATCTTATAAAGTAGTGCAGAATAAAATACCACAACATTGAAATCAGCAATGTAAGAAACAACAACGTTCAACCATTTTCAAGTAACAAACGATCTCAATTCTGCTGCTCAGTGGAATTAGTCTAGAGACAATGCTCATCAAAAACATTTTTCTCTATTCCATTCAATATTCAGGTGCCACGCAATCACCAACTACTTGTTAAAGAACTTAGTTTGCCGTCTGCGAAAAACAAGCATGTTTATGTTACACACATTTTTCACGTCAAAACCAATCGATTTTTAACAGTTTATTTTAGTTATTTCTGATAAAAAACAAGTTCTGATATTGTGAGTTGATAGCGTGTTACAAGTTTTCGCGCTAAGCGTTCTTGTGATGTTTCATGCTTCACGAAAACATGTTTGCTACCACCTATTGTACAGTGCATATCAAAAACCTTCAACAACAATGTGACGCCATGTGTGTATAATAAATACCCGGCATGTAGGTTTGAGGCATTGTATGGGTGAAATTATTCAAATCTAGTCGCTTGTTCAATGCTTATGCTGCAGGGCATTTTTTCACCATTTTTCCACTCGAAAATGTATACGAAGTGTTTTGCTCTTCTTGTTATTTCAGTATACATTTCTTTCAATTTCAGATTTTTGTTTGCACTTGGGACACTTCTTATGACGTTTTCCAGTTCAGGTAATTATCTTGAGGCTATTTAATGTTTTCAAACCATTTTTTTGCGTATATGAACAAATGTTGGCCGAATGGATTTGCTTTAAGTGTAGCTATGTAAGATCAGAATGCTCTTAGGATTTGCGACTGCTTCAGCAGTACGGGGACGCGATGGCGTTGCGGTAACCGGTTCTTGTCAAATCACCGAAGTTAAGTAACGTCGAGCCCGGTTAGTCCTTGAATGGGTGACCGTCTGAGCGATTGATTTGGACTCCCGTGTTGTGTTCTTGGGCAAGGCACTTAACCCCGATTTGTCCACATGGGGGCACGATGACGCCGCGTACTAAGTCGTATTGCACGTCGATGGTGCGCATGTCTTCAACCAATCTAACCCTGCCTGTACTGCAGTGCAGAGTTACGATGTTGGGGACCTGACAGCTGCTCGTCGTTGCTCGGTGGTTCTCTCCGGGTACTCCGGCTTCCTCCACCCGCAAAACTGTCCCCGGCGCGATATGACCTTGCTGTTAGAGTGTCGTTAAAGCTTAATAAATAAATAAATAAATAAATAAATAAATAAATAAATAAATAAATAGTGCTCCAGCAGTATATTTATTTGCAGAATATAAGATCTTGAACGAAAGAAACAGATACAACAATTTTCACAACATTGATCATATATTGAGATGTTTGGTCTTTAGTAAGCACAGTTGTGACAGTTCGATGTTGGGAAAATATGAGGAAAGATGCCAAGTTTGTCCTGTAGATTGGAAGCTGGGCATGGGCATAAAAACGGGGGCACGGGTCCCAACTTTTTCCAGAAATGATTGAGAAGGAGAGAAAGAAAGAGAGACAGAGAGGAAGAGGGAGGGCGAAAGAGTTTAAGCCAGCATTATATTTACTGACCCATCATTGCAATCTTATTGGAATTAGCAGGAGTGAGTGGTACGGAATCTTTACTTGTAAGATGTCCCCAAGAATCCCTCGTTTGATGTGTCTCTGCTACGTCCTTTAAAGTCGAGAAAAAGTAAATGCATTTGGACTCCTTGTGTAACCCGAACCCAATGGGGTACTTGGTTAAATATGGAGCCAAAATGTTCATTTTTCTCATACCTTTTCGCTTAATTTCACAACCTCACCTACATTCGCGCCGACAAAGACTACTCACTTAAACCCTACAAACAATGATACCAGGCGAATTTCTCACCCACAACGCGTCCGAGAGAACCTTAAATTTCCAACAAGATCCGTTGAAGAACATGTGAGAGGGTTGGCCGAAGGGAGAAAATGTGCTGGTCTTTCAGACAATAGGTTCGAAGCCCAATCTTTTATTCAAAATGGTTCCGAAGCGTCTGACAATCTGAAAACTGTCTCGCAACATCAGGTATGCTCCATTTTGTTGCATGAAACGTAAAATGGCAGATCCCGGTGATAACTGGAAGAGTGGTATGTGCAAGCTAGAGATCTCTTCGTCGTATATGAGAAGAGCTACGTCACGAAGCTTGAAACCTCTCAAACGAACTTCTCAAACAAGTTCAGTTCGCTGAGTTTGCTGAACAACATTGATTTTCCTATTTATTCCATAGGCGGGATGCAGATTTAAATAAACCCGATCACCTTGATAGAACAAAGTATAATAATGCAATATTACATGCAACTAATTACTCTCTAGTGATTCCGATTTCTAATTAAATGAGAGAGCTTCGTGTCTCTTGATAAAATTAATGTGTTGCATCCCAATAACTCCACGCCAATGCATTTGAATTAAATGCAGGATTTTACCACCCTCCTTTAAGGTTACATGTATGTAGATGCAAATTTCTTTAAAACACGTCAAATCTATATTTGGAGATGTTTTGTAATATAAAAAGCTGAACTATTCCTTTTCTTCAGCCAAGTCTTTGTCTTATTAACGCTTCCAACGCTGCGTTGCTGAATGGTATAATCTTACATACTAATATTTACAGAGAGTGGGCGAATTAATTTTGCAGTTCTAAGGATGTTCAATAATTTCAAGTTTGTGGGTCACTGAATTAACCCTTTGAGTCTTATTTTAATGGCCGTATCCGACAAGAGCTACTCACAAACATCTCCTTTTAAATTTTATTATTTTTTTTTTATTTTCTGTCCACATAACATAGCTAATAGCCCATATTGAAACGAGCTTGTGAGACTTGTCCCAATCAGGGGGTCGTAAGCTATTGTTCTGAGGGCAAAAAAATGAAAATGTCTAGTTATTCAAAAATGTTGCAAGAGTCGTCTTCTGTTTTTTTGGTAAAGGGTTAATATAGGTATATTTTACTGATCTAATGTAAATTTTGTCGTGTGCCAATTTGTCTTTGCAAGAAAATGTCTGCAAGTCGAATTAAGGGTTGATGCTTCTTGCAATACAGCATACCAAACACACGAAACATTCGGGGGACAGACTTGTCCTTGTCGCAGCTTGCAGCATTCGGCGAGATAGAATTATTTCTTGCTCACAATTTGCAAGCCCAATAGCTTTTAATCATTAATTATTTTTATTATTATATTATTATTAATACATAATTAGTTTTCTTATTGTACGGATTCGACCCTCATTGGGCTCTTACGTGTGGGTGAATCTGTTTGCTGCTTCGAACATTAATTGAAACTTGCAGGATTCTCCTGCTCAAAAGGCGAGGATTAACTTATGGAGAATGTGCCAGGAAGTATATATTCTTCGATTTTAATGTATTTGACACTTTAGTGTAAAGATAATGTACCCCTAGAATCGCAAAAGATACACTCCATATTGATTGATCTATATTGATTGTTCAAATTAAACTTAATGTCCAGAAAACCCTTAACTTATTGTGTTTTTACCGGGAACTTTACCTCAAAACACATCTTCTAAAAGTGTTGACATGCTGTGCTCGTTTTCTTGTTATGTGATTGTTGACGAGAAATTAACTTTTAGAAGCCGGGGAATCAGAATGAATTTATTGAACATGACATACCGCGAGAAACTTACAGTAAAGCAGATGCTTCTAGTCAATTGTCGTCTGCCTATTCAGGCAGCCGACACTTGACTAGAAGCACCTGTTCAGTGTTTAATTCTCTCCCAGCCCATAGATAGCCGAACCGTCACAGCCAGATTAGCTTCAGTATTACATCACAGGCAAGACAACTCGACTCCCGGCGTCTAAGAGTTAAAAGCTTCATTTTGGCGTTCGTCAGCGGTATTCAAAACGGCACAGGACTGATTTGAGACCCAAGTCACTTCACGGCCGATGTCAGTGAACCAATAAGTGCTTACTCATATGCATACAAACGCATGCCATTGTCATCGTCAACATCACCATCATCATTATAATTGTCATTATCTCACACATGACAGAAAATTTCGGCACCCAGTCATGAAGAGTTTATCTTGAGCCTTTGCTTGCTTGTCGACAGTTATCTCATGAGTCGACAGGAGAATTATGTGTTTTCTGAGTGGAGAGTTGAAGTAAGGAAAAGCTTATTCTCATGAATAAAATGTTCGTCAGGATCTACATAAACGATCTTGATTTTGTTTTTTGTTTTTTATTATTCTATCGGTATTGAACAAGAAGCCAATATTTTTGACAGAGCATTCAACAAATTACTTATAATACAAATGATCAGATGATCCACAAGATATATCTTCTAGTTGTTTTAACGACGCGAATTTAATGCGAAGAATTACAGTTAATCCTTGGAACACTGGTGTCAAAATAATAGTTGAATTTTCGGGAAAAACTGATGCTTGAATTTGTTCTCATCATGCAACTATGAATTTAACAATGAATTTAACAAGTACACTTTTTTTTACAGACCTCATTGAGCACTGGTAAACCAAACTGAATTGGTTAAATTACTAATTGCATCGTGGGTCAAATTTCCCGGTTGAAATTTGATATTTTGACATCAGTGTGCAGAGGGTTAAACTGGTTCTCTTTATAATTATCAGGTTTATGATTATTAGGTGATAGTCTGGATAACTTTGTAGTGTGTAAGGAAGGGGCATTTTCACATGTATTATATTTCTGGACGACAGATTCGTCAGTTACTATTTGATCATGTCCGTGATTTTGACTCCACCCACATTTGACACGTGTATTCAGTGAATCGCAAAGGTGGTTATGGTTTTAGTAGCGCCTGAGAACATTATTTTAAATGTTAACAAATTAAAGTTTATTGGTAATATTTATCATCTCTGTTTTGATTATTACTTTTAAGGGACATTCAGCACAATACAACATTTTTTATATTGTAGATTATCACCTCCAGACCATAATTGAAGCCGTGAACATCATCTTGAACGCTAATTTTATATTTTGAGAGTGATAATCACCATAACGCATTAAATAAAGGGCCGAATGTTTATATTGGTATTTTCTTGATAACTTATAGTTGGGCGTATAATAAATATAAATTAACTTCTTTTTTTTAAATTGTGAGTGTGTGAATTATGGTTCAAAATTTTAAATTTCCTGGTCATGAATTTCCAAACAATATAATCAATCTTTTCTGAGGGTTTATGTTGATATAATAATATAATAATAACACTTTGGCCGGCCACTGATATGTCGCGGTTCTCGGATGAGAAGGCCTTGGTTGCCCCTGTACTCCCAACTGCCTCCCTATTCCCACGCTTCTTCTCTCCTCCCAACACTCGGAGACGAACTGCTTGATGACATCCCTTGCCCCATTCTTCCCAATCTCTCCGATTAGCATATTAACCCTCTCCTTTGAATCTCCCCTTAACTACATTTCCTGCATTCTCCAATCCCTCTTCCCCATTATACTCCCAGTGAATCTTATTCTTTTAGACTGGTATATTGGACATTCTAAAAGAAAGTGTTCCAGGGTCTCCACCACGCCCAAATTACACATCTGGCACTCCGTTTCACTGTTCTTCCCAATTTTTACCCTCAGCTCCAATGACCGCGACCTTAGCTTGAACAACAGTGACCCCTCAAAGGTGCAACCAAACCTGTAGACGCAGAAAAGAAATTTCCTGGAATCACCTAACATGAACAGATTGATCACTATTCTTCTACCTATATAATATCAGTAGAGTCAGACATTATTAAAATATTATGTGTACATTTTAATATTCAGCCACTTAAATTTCGATTCAATAGGTAATTATAGTAGTTTTCATGAAGAATGACAATTGTCCGTATTTGCACGAAACAAACAACTATCCCTTGGAGATCGGAAGGGTAAAGGAATAAACCATTTTTGTGACTAGATCATGTCGATTTTGGCCGCAATGTTAGTATGGGGTTAATAATGTCGCCAACACAATGCTATTACGGTCTATGATCTGTTGTTCCGTCAATTCCCAAAATACTTATTCCGGAATGAAATTCTAAGCAACCGACAAACCTGTATTTGACAACGTCGTCGGCGAATGTCTTGTGAGTATTGAATTATCCTTCATGTTGTTGTGTTGTGTGACATGGAAGTTGAAGAAGTTAGGCTTTTAATTAGCTAACTGTTATAGAAATCACATACTCAAAGGAATTGTGCTGCCTCTGCTTCATATCACCAGTTTTAAAACGTTCAATTACTGTCAGATTTCATTATTCCTGTCATGTGAGCAGGAGAACTTGGTACGACCAATGACACTGAAAGGTTTGGTAATCAGTACCACTTGGGTAAATGCTGTATCTGTGTCCGCCACTCTCTGACTTTATCACCACGATCTAACCCTTACTCATACCAAAACGTAATAAGGCAGGATCATATTTAATAATATCCCAGAATAAGACTCCGATGAACGTGCGAAATATTATTTAACGAGGAATGAAATGAAAACATTTTCAGTGATCAATTTAATGGAATTTAATTCGTTGTTTCAATAATGTTTTATTATTAAATACTTTGAAATTTTTGCTTCATTTGGTACTATTTTTAGAGCTCTGCCAAACAGCGCATTTTGGACAATGCATTTGGAGGCCTTATAGGAAGCGCCGTTTATTTTAGGAGCCACTGACGAATCTTTTATCGGATATTGGGTCAAAATGACAATTAGAATCTTCAACTCCTCTCCGTTTATGGTGAAACTAGCTGGACGAACCGTGACGGGTAGCCCCGCCCGCACGACGGATAATTTCTAGCTGGACAGAAAGACGGACTGAAAGACTTCCCATTTATATAGCAGATTTACGAAACTCGTCCACTAATTTATATCTGAACTTCGCCAAAGGCTCGGCCCAGTCCTAATTTACTGAACTCGATTCGTACATTTATCTGTAAACAGGAGTCTCGTTGATGATCCTCTTTTTACTGAATATTTCCCCACAAACCACTAAATACACAGAACGACACGCGTGTGTATGGGTTAATCGATATGGCACGAGTGCCAACGCGAAGGATACAACGAGAGGCCACAGACCTCAAGTTTTATCCTTCCGCGATGGTACAAGTGCCATTTCGATTAACCCATTCACACCCGTGTGCGGTTCTGTGTTTATTACACACCTTCACGTCTATAAAAAGACATTATTAGAAGGACACTCAGCAATTCATTTGACAGCTATACAATAACAACACATTTTATCGCTAACCAAATTTGTGGGGAGAACCCGTGTTACTTTTTCGTCCCCTGAGCTCCAATGTGTTTTATGTGCCCATACACATAGTATCAGTAAGTTGACCCTTTGCCCAACACGAAAGGAAGACGACGTATGCAAACAAAATTCCTAAATCAATAGTTTGTTTGTTTGTTCTTTGTGGCGAGGGCGTGGCTTGTTGCCACTCGTTCGAGCGAGTTCATTGAACTAGTCCCGATGGGGGTCCGCGAGCAATGCGAATTTTTGTGAATAGTGCAGACCGGTCAGGTGTTGACTGTTGCGTTTGGTAGTGGTTTAAAAATTGATATCAATAATTCCGAAGTAGCAATGCATCTAGTCCCCTATTATTACTTTTTCCCTTTCATCCGTCGACCCTTTTCCCTTATCCTTACCCTTATTTCATGTAAACGTTTGATGTACCTCATGTACCAAAATGTATTGGTTTGAGTGTAATAAATGTTATGTTATGTTATGGCACATAGAACACACTGGAACTCAAAAGGACGATTTTCAGCTATCGCTACGATTCAAATTGTAATTGCCTTCTACGATTTGTAGAACATTCCAGTGAAATTTCGCTTCTTGATAAAAATAGTCAACGATTTCCGTTCCGCACAAATGCGGGGAACAGATTTTCATTTTCCGCATGGTTTAATGTTGCTGTAGATGGGGATTACACAGAACAGGCGTGCAATAAAAAAGACACATTCTAATCGATAATAAGAGAAGTCATTCCTGACATATAATTTGCGATCACAAGAATAACTGTGATATTTCGAATGAGAGGCCTCTTAATCTCAAATTTCGGGTCGAATCTTATTCCGAATCAACTAAGGCAGAAGATATCAAATCTTCAATCGAATGCTACTATTACTATTCAAATTGTAAATAGTACTCCATTCTCACAGCAGTAAATTCCTGCTCCATTCGGTCAATTATTGTATTCAATGGCGACTTGTCTGTTTGGCAAGTACAGAAGATCTGTTGATAGAAGAAGATGTCAAGGGGAGACACTTCGTCCCCTGAATTCCAATGTGTTCTATGTGCCTACTGGCACATAGATCACATTGGAACTCAGGGGACGACTTGTTAGGATTTGTTAAGAACATCTCATTGAATGTAGTATTTCAGAGTCGCTGCGATGCAAGTCGAATCGAATCGTCGAGACTATTTAGAATCGAAATGAAGCTTCGTTGTGCGCTGTTTCGGATAGTTGTGCCAGTGGAAAGTAAAATTGTAAGGAAAAAGTAACAAGGTTTCTGCACAATTAAGGGTTTTAACTGTTAATGTGAAAGCACTTGAAATCGGAATATTTGAACGTAGCTTTTATTTTATGGTCAAATTTCTAACTATTTCGCTATCTATAAGGGAACATTTTTGCACACAAGGGAGGGTGATAACATTTGAATTGTGTTCATTGTAAATCTGAAATCGAACTAGGCCTTGATTGTGCCATTATAAATCACATGTACTTTGAATCAATCTGCGCAAGGAAACTATGAAGTTACCATGCAAAAACCCAAAGGAGAATAACTATAGAGCAAGATGTACTAGAAATCCTAATCTTAAACTTGGCCTCCCATTTGTAATTATCAAATTTGAAATTATTTCACCAAAAGGCGTTAAAGTTATCAAGCGGAAACCAAAAGTAGCAAAGGTTTGGAGAATCAAGGACAATACTCTGAAAATTCAAAGTTTTGAATATTGGGTTGTGGTCGAAAGTGATTTAGTATCATTTGAAAACATTCTTCCACACTCCAAAGGAAACTAAAGTTATTAATGGAATGCGTCCAGACGAACGTACGGATGGATCAACAGAAAGACTGACAAAGGGACCCATTAATACTCTCGTCGCATAAATGCATTGTCCACAAAGACGGCGATTTGGTGGTGTAACCTTGAACTAACAATGGAGTACACCCATTTACTGGCTGTCGATGTCGCCATCAATAATTATTTGAAGATCCTAACAAGTTTTTCCCCATCAAATTCCTTAAACTTAGGGATGTCATAGTGTAGTGTGCTAACATATTATAATTCAGACGTAGTCTCAGAAGAAAATTGCTTGCATTTTTGGCATCCTCAAGTCTGTTGATGATTGGAAATGTGGGCCTCGATCAGAATGAAATATTGTATACAAAACACTTTTGTCCTTTAGTTGGTCATCAACTTTTACTTAAAAGCGGCATGTAATTTGATGCCATAATCGTTAATGTTCTATATTGGTAAGATACAAATGAAAAATTCCATAAGTTTTTAGATATATAGCACTTTAGTAGTACAACTAACTTGTCTAAGATATTGTGCTTTGACAAAATGAACTTGTTCATTCAAACTTTGTTGTAATCCAGATGGTAGCGTCCATGAACCGACTTAATCGCGGCGGTGGTGTTTTGTTTGCATCATATAATAAGGAGGAACTATTATGAATGTCTCCTGATCTTAATATGAAGAAAACAAGAAATAAAAAAAAATATGACATTTTATTCGCTTTAATTTTACGTTCATAGACTTTTTTTCCAGTGGTTTGGTTTGTGACAGAAGATTGAATCAATAGAATACCATCAACAAGGCTAGGCGTTCTGCAGAGTCAAGCTTCTCGTGCGATACTGGTCTTCACATTTCAGTAACTTCTTTATTCCAAGAGTTCTTAGTTGTACAAAACTGAGGAGACATGAACTCCGTTCTTCGAGCATCAGTTAATTTTGTAAATTTGGGTTTCTGTTTGATTGTTGAAAAGGGAAGGTGTAGAAGAATGTTTGACTCATTACAATTACACGGATGTTAATAGTTTGATGCAAAATTGAATCGTTACTCCTTTTTAATTATAATTCGACTCAATTATAATTCTACAGAATGCAATCAATGAAGTGTCATTTGCATTACTCCGATTCTAAAAATCTGTATTGAACATCTGTGGTAGATGAATTATTAATTGAATGTTCAGTTTCATGGCTATAAAATATAAAGATCAATTTGCCACACCGACCAATATACAGTACGTGGAGAGTGGATTATAACGAAATCATCCGGGAGGTGGAGTTATCACCCGAAGTATAACTTTCAAATTCTGTACATGTGGACAAAGAACACAAGCAATGTTTCAACCAATGGACCTCTGGGTATAACCCGGCGGTCCATTGGCTGGAACTTTGCTTGTACTTGTTACGTTTTGCAACAAATTTGCAATTATTGCTTGGGTAGAATCTCCACTCTGCAGGTGATTTAGTGATAATACACTCTCCACGTAACGTACCAAGCTGTCATTAAATATTATAAAATTAAGTTATAGCATTGCACGGCTTGCAAGTTCTTTTCCTCGCAAACGGTTAACCCATCACTTAACAAGTCGGAAAAATCGACACTGTACATATATTGCCACTTAACCGTACAGGAAAATTCGGAGGTCGGTTGCAAAACAACAGAATGGGCAACCAATAGTTAAGAAGTAGGTAGTAAGCTTCAAGATTCGATTCGATTTCGAATCTTAAGTTGGTATTCGGTTCGATTCCAAATCGGCTGCTCGATTCGTTTCCTCTGGAATCTTCTTCTCATGATTATATCTTGGTATAATTCCTCTTCGTCGTCTCACAAAACTTTTTGTATTGATGGAAATTTTACATAAATAATGTTGAAAAAAAGACAGAGGGTAACTTCCGCTACATTAACATAAGTAATATCTTAACTCATGCACCAGCCATGCTAATTCCAGTATCACTAGTCCCCACCACCGTTAAATGCAAACTTCAAGTTTAGAAGCAATGTCGACGGTAAACTATATAATCCTGATTGGGTAATATTCCAACTACATCACCAAGGCATGCCTTTGACGAAGGCATGCCTTGATGATGTAGTTGAATTATTTTATCAGTCGAGACTCGAGCCATCACAGTCGGAACAAATCACGTTTATAACACCCCCAACCCTCAACAGCCATCTTCAAGATGCCTCTGATTCGATTCGAGGTTCGATTCGATTTTGAATAACAGACGTGATTCGATTCGAGATTCGATTCGAATCGAAAATGTGCGATTCGCGGGGTCCTATTAAGAAGCAATGTTCACGCTGCCGGGAGTCAATTGAACATGAAAATGCGATATTCGTTGGCTAAACTTTTGACACCAAAACGTTCTTTTCACATCTGAGGGAAAGCCATTGCAGCAGTGAATAGCGCAATAGATAATGAAAGAAACGGAAAATATATTTTATTACTACTAGTACAGGGAATCGTCAGCTTGCAATAAAAGCAGAAACCATAACCTACTTTCACGAAACGCACTCAAACTCTGTGATTTTATCAACAAGGTGTTTGAAGCAGTGTTTGGACAAACTTTCAATGTTAGTTGTCTGTGGTAATGAGGTATTTTTCAACAAAACTTTGTCGCTTACCAACTTTACAAAAGGCAGCATTTAATTAGATGAATATTTTATACCGTCCGAATGTTTCGCGACTGTATGAATTATTCATTTAATTAAATGTTGGCTTTTGGGAAGACTCGCGACCCACTAAGCACGTGGTTTAACAGTAATTAGTTAATTAGTTAATTGTCTAAGTGCCATAACAGGTGTACAAACCGAAAGCATGCACCTTGACCATTAATTGAATCAGCGGCATTGATATAACTTAGATGACCGCCCTTTTCTCCCTCGGAGGATTTCGTTAGAACTTTCGAGTTCTGTCGGAATTTTTCTGTGACCAATTGTCCGTTAACTAATTGCGGGTTCATT
This sequence comes from Pictodentalium vernedei, assembly GCA_031216915.1. Taxonomy (NCBI): domain Eukaryota; kingdom Metazoa; phylum Mollusca; class Scaphopoda; order Dentaliida; family Dentaliidae; genus Pictodentalium; species Pictodentalium vernedei. Next base: position 316,888,648 of record CM062294.1, read on the forward strand.
TTTCAAAACTCGAATCAATTTATTTGGATCAGACGACCGACAAACACCCCTCCCTCCCATTAGCTTTTTGGCATCAAAACACTTTTTTGGCACCTAAATACCCAGAAAGGCTAAAAAGTCGGACCAGCTTAAGCACTGTTAAGGAGGATTAGTATTAATTTAATCCTACAACCCCACGGGCTGTTGGATTAAAATATTACCGAGCCGCTGTAAAAAATGCAAAATGTATTTGCCCAGTCGCTTAAAATAGTACTGTATAAAGCACTCCCGCTTTGAATTCAGTTCTGAAGGCTATAAATTGTGAGCTGTTCCATTTTTCCCTCACAACAATAGCTTATAACTCTCATTTGGGGGTTCCACTGCGATTTTAAAAATTCTGATTATGCTGAAAAGAATGTGTCAAGCAGAACAAAACATGGTCTTGGTGTTCTCCTCTTTTTATTAGCCGCGTGGTCCTTCTTCGAATTAATTCGTAAGAATAAAGTATGGACTTGGCAGTAATAACTAAGAATGAAACATTTCGGTCTGCAATTGAAAAATCACACCACCGTAAGTCTGCACATCTGTGCTGCATGCGCAATGCATGAACATTCGGTACATAAGTGAAATAAACTGACAGATTCCAATGAAAATAATGTTCATAACAAAAAACAAAGTAATAACGAGTCTTACGACCTCGAACTGTGTCTCTCTCACATCAAATTAAAAAGGAATAGCAACTTTCGAATGATGGGGGTCTTGAACGCAGGATTCAAAATGAAATACATATGTCATGGATGGCGTAGTGGAATGACTGAAGACTAGTTTGGTTACAGAAATAATTTTCAACCTTTTCTTCATAAGATTACAATTGACAAGGTTCTCTGCTGTTCAGTTCGCGTCTCGTTTGGAGGATTAAATTACTTCACAACTTCTGTATAAATTCATTTTTCATAAAAAATATATTATATCTCGCGTGACTTTCTCTTCCTCTGATTAGTTGAGATTAGTACTATACTATTTGCAATATTTTTACCTGTCGTGGGTTTGAGAAATAATCAAGAATTATTCCCGGGTACTATATACAGTTTCTAAAAAAATAGACATGGAATATGCCAGGTCAATCGACCAAGGGAACACAACGCGACCTTTTAAGAGGTCTTTTCAGAAATTCTGTTTCGTTCTTTTTGAGTCAAGAATGAAAGTGCTTGTCTTGGGCGAGTTCCCTGGCCATTGCAGTGTACTTAAGATTGATATCCTTATGGGTAGCAAGATTAGATTGATATCTTGATGGGTTGCCAGATTTTTCCTCGGTTCGTCCGATATATAGACAATATACAGTTGAAATATAGTTAATATTTTCGAGGCTCTGCCGAGAAATATTAACTATATTTCAACGAGTTGTGTAAATCAGATATAAAAACATTATATGTATATTATTTTTATCTGATTACAAACAGTAGTTTCACTCGTTGAGGCTTATATTCACTTTTATGCTGATTCCCACGGGCGCCCGTAGAAAACGAGACAAAGCAAATGCGATATTTTGGTTGTTGCTGTACAGTCATGGACACTGTTTACAGTTGATCTATTATTCATATTTTCCTGCTCCACCTGGCGACGATAATAATGTGTATTCAATCGAGAAGTTTCCAATTTCCATTAATTATGGTCCACTTTTGTTTTTGTTTACAATTTGTATGAAACGTTTTTTCACTTGCTCCTTCAACGTAGAATGCAAACCTGCATTATGAAGTTTATGAATGAAAGAAAATGGAATCGAACGAGGTCAAAGGTCGTTCTCATAAATTATAATTATATGCAACACCCGATGTATATACTTCAAGTATATACAAGAGGTGCTATACCTTATAGTTATCAGATAAAATATCATATTTATTGTACGGTATATTAATGACTATACCCAAATAGTGGCTCTCGGGGTAGAATAGTCCTCACGCCGGAGGCATGTGGACTATTCTTCCTCGAGGAGCACTATTTTGAAATCGTCAACTCCAAACCTTGCAGTATTTAAAATATAATTCGGGTTTAAAATGGATAATGTCTCACAAGAAGAGGCTGCAAGTGGGAATACTATTTTTAAAAGTAAGGATGAAGTCCTTCCAAATGAAATTGTATGAACATGGGATATCAGAAGTAAATATTATCACTCTAAATTTCCATTCTGTTGACTGTTGGTTTTTTTGCATTTATTTCCAGCATTTCCATGGCTGCTATTACCTGCTCTTGTACTAACATCACTTGCTGGATTTATGACATTACTGACCAACATACAAATAGGTAATCTATTTGGTACATGGCGCTACACAGTAATGTCATTATTCGTTGGTGGATACTATTCAAGTGGAATAGTTTTCTGGTTTATGAAGGTATGTTAACAATGTTTTTCACTTCTCTAACAACGCCTATCCCTTAAAATGTGGCTGCCCTATTGTTATTTGCCTTAATAAAACCGTCTCCCATTAACGGCTGCACAGTGACGGTTCGCGTTCGCGAGTAATAAATTATGTTTTGGGGGCAAATATGAAAGCCTTTAGTTGATAAGAAACAGTTTGGAGTTATTTTCGACTAGTCGTGTTAGATGAATGTCCCATCATATTGTATGTATCTCTGTATTTGATGAGTGGTTTATTTCCGTAAAGTATCAAGGTTTGCCATAACAGACTAGAATGGTCAATATGTAACTCGTTTTGAATTTCATCTCAGAACATTATAAGTTATTGTGATGATTTGACGGTAACATGTTCTGAGGTTTGTGGCACGGAGCTTATGTTCAACTGAGATGCGAAGCGTCGAGGTTGAACACACGCTCTGAGCCGCAAACTTCAGACCATGTTACCCTCAATTCATCACAATAACGTGTATGTTCCAATAAGACCCTACCGTAGCCCAATACCCACATCGTGAAGTGAACAAGAGAATTTGAAGGAACAAGTCAACTTTAACGATAACAAATTTAGTAAATAAACCTCTCGTGTACCCCACGACGTCACTGGACAAGGTCGAAGTTTCTCCATCTTAGTTCAAATCATGCACAAGTTCATGATTTAAATTGAGATGGAGTAACCTCGACCATTTTATACGTGGGTTATGAGTATACATTCACATTGATCACTGGCCTCGAAAACTACGATTTTATAGGCAGTATGCACTTTGAATCTCCTTCCATTGTTATAATCTTTTTTCAAACATTACACTTGGTGACGGCAGACTGTAACATATGCCACTGGAGCTGTAAACATAGAAAAAAAACCTAAAAGATTTCTCGTCCAATCAGAGGATTTTAGTCTTATTGGGACATGATGTTATAAGTCATTTTCTTCAAAGGGCTCGCCTATCATATTTTCAGCATTTTGTCACACAATAGATATAGAATAAATAGATACTACGACCTGTAATCAGATTTAAACCGCGAGTAGGATAAGTGTTTTAGCCACGAGGCTCTGCCGAGTGATTAAAACCCTTATTCTACGAGTGGTTTAAATCTGATTACCGGGCCTATTGCCTATTTGTTTTATTTATACCATGCTCTTAATAAATAATCTTAATAAATAATCTTAATAGTGACTCTATCACTTAAAATGGAGAAAAAACATTACTTTCTATCACAAACACACCGCAAAACCGTCATATACTTGAATGAAACATCGCGAAGTGTGAATGTTTTTTGTAATGGAATTCCCATTGAAAGCGTTTTAAAATGCTGTAGAAGCTTTACACTGGTAGTGGGTTTAAAAGATCAAACTTAGCATGCAGTCTTTTCACGGGTAGTAACATAGGTGAGCATGGTGTAAAATTTCATCATCAGAAGTAACAGAGCATAAATATTCAGTGATTATTTTCCTGTTCCATTAGAAAAAGGTTAACGTTTAAACATAATACAAGCTGAATATAAACATTCGGGCTTCTTCTCACAATGAAATATAGTTTATTTATGAAATCTCGACCCACTGGTTCAAGTGTGTCGCGATAGGTCGCGGTCTGATCGTGAAAGAGACTGCTTTTACAATCTCAGGATCACGAGGGGCTGTGATGTCTTTGTCCACTTTAATCTCAAGAGCAACATACCAACCGAACCCTAATATATCATCCATCATGACTCTCAACAAACGTAACGTACTCTCTTATCACATAGAACGTGGGTCCAAATTCTGTCTGCAAGTTGAAAAAGGGACTGTGACATGCTGCATATAATGTTTATATGCACCTCTCCCCAATTTTTGTCTGTTCATTTTGTTGTTATTAACTAGTTATATTGTTTGTGAAATAGTATGTCGTTGAATAAATTTCATTTCTCAAATAACAGATGTCTTTTCTGGAATTTTGATGAATGACTGGCTGCTTCTCATGACATAAATGACTTGAAAAAAACAAGGAAAGCATTGTAATTGGAGGATTTGTAGTTTTTACTTGTTTTATTTCAGCTGACACATTCGCTGGTAAATATACAGACATCGTCGATGTTCTTGACGACAGGAATCGTTCCGATGCTGATTTCGACTATTGCCATTCTACCGAAGACAATAATACCCTGGCCGCTGCCAGCTGGATATGGACATAAACGTAACAAGTCGCTTGATGGTGCTGTAATGAAACAGCAGCGCGCGTGGCAAAGACGTATGTCAGGTCGTTATTTCGGTTAAGTTTTAGGTTGGCATGTAAAGTGCGGTTTGTGACAGGTCGGTGCTCGTAAGTTTGGCAGTGTTAGTCAATAGTGTCAATGGCCTACTGTAAGTAAATGTTCTATGTCACACAAATTTATTGAGAAGAAATAGCTATGCTGTTGGCACTTTTGTAGACAGCAAATAGTGAGTGCTATATCGACTTTCAATCATGGCTGCCACTTGTAGTTCAGATATTTACCTAACATGAAAAGCAGACGACACTTGCAAAAAATTCTTGAATAACTAATTTTTTTCATTTTTTGTCTCAAAAACATAGGTTATGACCCCTCGTTGGAACGAGCTCGTTCCAACGAGGGGTCATAACCTATGTTTTTGAGACAAAAAATGAAAAAATAATGATAATTAATTGGAGATTTTTTAGAATAGCGCTGGCCGGTTTTGGCCGTTACGTTGAGTAAAGGGTTGGCCTCAGATTTGGTGCTGGTTTTTCAGGGTTTTTTTGGGTTTTTTTGCATTATTAGAAACGCCATATGCTAGTTCACCGTAAAGCAAGTTGAGAACAGTTTTACGTGTAATTTAACATAGCAGCCAGACACGGTTATATATAGTACTGAGATGAAATGTTTGCTTGAGTTTTCTTCTTTGCCATGTTGTTTTAATCTCAATGTCAATAGTTCACCGAATATACAAGGTGTGTTGATTCTTGGTAATCCAATGGGTGGATATAATCTGCTGGTCCATGAACTACAAAACCTCTTGTTGCGTTTATAAGTTTCTTTTAGACTGGACTGCTAAGTGAGAGTATGATTTCATATCCATCCATCTGCTGTCTAAATATTAATGTCCCCTTGCTGCTCGTTTGTATTTAAAAAAAATAGGTATTGAGACTTGCATTTCTTGTGAAGCTTTTGCGAAAGGTATTGTTCCTCTGTTCCGTGTGACAGTTTCGTAGTCGCTTTGAAGCCACATCGAAACCTAATAACATTTTATTCAAAGCATTCTGTCAGACATGATTATACTTGCCACATTAGGGCAGGTTTGTAGGATTTGTCTGCGCATGAAACTATTATATTATAGACTATTGCAGTTAATACGGAAAAGTTCATAGCAGGCAGCTTCCGTACTTCTACAGTACATTTTACGATGCATAGACAGAAAGCGTGTTTGTGTGTTTGAATCGGTGGTTGTATTACATATTACCGTAGGATCGAGTGAAATATGACTGCGCTATTCCAACGAGTTATGTAAAACACCCATCGATTTAAACACACATCGTGTTCTGTGTTTATTACACATCCCCATGCATTAAAAGTCATTTAAATAAACAAATTTTAAACCCAAACGTATTTGAAGCTGTACTGATCAAATCGATCGATAAAAAATGAAACAGCCTTTAGGGAACCAGTCTAAATTGCATTCGTTATCTTTTCTGTTGGGCGTGTTTGTTGAACTCGTATCTCTTTTTCTCTTCGGCTGGTGTCCATTCACGCCTAACCATTTGGTGGCTATTAGCTTCCGAACCACAGTTTTCCAGGCATTTCCTAAAATGACATGCCATACACTCTCTCCAGAGGCAAATATTCTGTAACTTAGTTATCTAACCCATAACATGTATTACATTTCCCAAATCCACTAAAGACTTATAACACTATCTGACTAAGTAGAAATAAATAATCTAATGGTGGGTGAAATAATTTATTGTCAAAGGCAAGACTTCAACCTGCAAAATTGCTTGAAAAAATGCCGATATCCGTCATTTTCAGCCACCCAGGAGCTTCAAAAGTATAATTTTCCCACTATCCCCACTCACCTAACCCTAGAGCATATAACCCCTGTTTCAAAAATGTGAAAAAAATTCCGTGTTTCCGTCTCATTTTTAGTTGCATGCCTGGTAACAAACTCGTGTAAAAATGACATTTTAAAAAATAGCCAATTTTTCGAAGCCGCTGTTTCCCATAATTCATCTGGTAATTTACCCCTATGCACCAGACTCCAACTTTAGGACCAAAACTTCAAATTCGCTTGTCCAACAAATAGCCTTATGTGATCATATATCTGATACTAGAATATATCTCCAATTTACAGGGCATTAGTTTCAACATATGCCCTATGTTTAGAATTTCACCCCTGGGCAATAGTGCGAAACTGTAGATAAAATATAAGTACAAATTTGGGCGGATGATTGTTTTTTAATATCATCTCATTTTTGGTTAATTTGTTTTTTTGTGAACCGACTTTATTTTGCTTTGAACGTTTTCATTTCCACACTACGCGACAGACGATCGATAATTGTATAACGACATTTTGAAACTTTTCGAAGCGTAACTAATGAATCGACAGGAAAGGAACTAGTCTAAACTGTGCGAGGAAAAAGTTTCGGCTTGTACATCACCAGTTAAATACAGAAACTTTATGTCATAGCGGCGATTCCGATAAATACGAGGGTGTAAAGTTTAATGGATGTGTAATAACGGCTGTTATACCAGGATTGCTGTGTGTATTCAGCATTACGCGATACAATACAGACATTGAGAACTGTGTTGGATACCGCACGCTTGGAATCCGGAGTACGTGTAACTACGTCATGTAAGAACGCATCTTATTGGACGTTAGTCGTCTGACTGATGTGTCGACGTGGATGAAATGCTTCAACACAAAACAGAAAGTAGCAAACACAGCGAAAGGTGAATTATTCTTTAAAAATATCAGCTTCGTTCACTTAATTCAAGTTAATCGTACTATAAATACAGAACACATCCCGCATAGAGTACGTGAGAAGAAATTAATGACTTTTATTGGCGTTTTACCTTTATTTCACCCGCGCCCTTGGCGCTCGTGAAATACAGAAAAAAGACCACCTGGGTCGTTTATTCCAGCCCCCCCCCCCCCCCCCCCCCGTACTCCCACCCTCTTTGTGATCTCTCGTATTGTTGCTTTAAGTTTAACCGACGGAAGCTGAAAGAGAAGTATCCATGTACAATGGATTTTCGGTACGAACGCATTCAACTTCTTATTTCTTGCCTTTGCAAAAAGCGTAGTGTCCATGTCGAAAGATGCCATGTTTTAGAAGTCACCTGCCTAGGTAAACTAATAAATAGCTTAGAAGATATTTATTCGTGTACTCTACATCCATTTGGTTTAATGCAGAGAAGCAAATATCGCCTAAACCGTTTTACCTCAAGATGGAACGGGAAAAGGTCAGCATTGCCACAGGTAGTTAGTTTATTAATGTATTTACACATTAAAGATTTACAGTAGAAGTACGGCAGCTGATTGCCAGTCATTTTAACGTGTTTGGAACGCTAATTTTTCACAGAGTGGGCAGTAATTTTGTTGTCATTGAAGCATTTAGTTGATGGTAAATGGTGTAATGTTAGATGTTGCTCTTTCGAAAAGTGTGCCGTTGTGTTTGTTTGTATATATGATGGATTGGTTTATAACGTGTCTAAGCTTGATAACTACTCATTATTTACTATCATAATATTAAACAACTTCGGCAGAGAGTCAACAGATTTATTGGCGAAACATTGCACAGGCAATGAAATGTGGTTCTGTCGGAAAGTTGTAATTAAGGACTGAATCTGGTTATATTACGTTCAAGGAGCGGCGTATACAATGGTTTTAAAACACTGTCAAATGTTGTTGTTTTATATTGGTGGACCCCTCTCTTTGTCACGAGTTTATCTTGACGAACGTCAAGGAAATATGCAGTAAGTGAATTATTTTTATCAATTTTTTTATCGTTTTCAGATAAGTGCTAGGTATAATAATGAAACGTGGATTAACAATAGCCTACTCTCTCATCACATATTCTTATTTTCAAACAAAGTACGCGAAGAGTGTCATGTCATTAAACATACACGGAGTGTTTTCGCTATTCGAGCTCAGCAGCGTGCCGAATTTGCTAATGTGAATAAAGTGGACAAGCATTTCAGTGACTAGCCTTACTCAACATAGTCAATGGTGGATAGAAATGGGACGGGCGGGCGGGTTCGTCTTCTCTTTGGTATGAGGAAGACCTTTTAACTATTTCCTGGACTGACGTTCACTCGGTGTATCAGAACCGATGTCCGTCTGATATGCCCTCGTTAGACAAACGTTTCTTTAATTGTGCTTTACTGCTTCGCGTGGCAACTACGCCCCAAAAGGAATAAATCATCAACATCTATTGTCGCCTTAGCTCTCATCTCCTGATGACACTGCAGTCAGTGCTTTGAGAATATCCTGGCGACTAGCACACCCACATGCCTCATTGACAGGCAGGTGGAACACATGAAAAAGAGAAGCAGGAAAATACTAAAGATGGATTGACAAGGCTGTATTTTTTTTTCTTTCGCGTTGATGTACCACGCACTTAATGCTGTGATCATTATTTCTTACTTTTTATTTTCGTTTGCTTTGACGTGCCACGCTCTTAATACCATGATTATTATTTCTTACTCAAGTACATTACATCTATGACGACATTAGGCTGGAGTGTGAACGTGATCGGGGTACTCATCGTCTGACTAGCCTTCTGGCTCGTAACCTCTTTTACTGATGTCAACATTTCAACCATGGAGTTTTTCCCAGAATGCACGTAGGAATTTTACCAACCCAATCCTGTTTAACAGAGCCCGTTGAGGTCTGCCAAACAAGACTGAATTGGTTGAATTTGTAGTTGCATTATGGGAAAAAATGCTACTTGGAATTTCAGTATTTTTGGCATAAGTGTGCGGCGGCTTGAAATAAGATCGGTATCCGCCACTAAATTGAACGTATTGATCAATGCACTTATTAACCCTTTACCTAACACGAAAAGCAGACGACACTTGCAAATAAAATTCTTGAAGCATTATTTTTTTTATTTTTTGCGTCAAAAACATAGCTTATGACCCCTTATTGGAACGAGCTCGTTGAGGGGTCATAAGCTATGTTTTTGTGACAAAAATGAAAAGGTAATAAAAATTGAATGGAGAATTTTGTGAATAGCTCCTGTGCCTGTGTTGTCGGTTGTTCTTTATTATATGTCGTCCGCTAGGCGTCTTCGTTGCAGGTGTCGTAATGTTGGACGTCAAAGTGTAGTTGGTTGTCGTAAATTGTATCTATTATGTATTTTTCTGGAAATGTCTATTATCTTTTCTCCCAATACGACTTGATTACAACTCCTTAAAAGATTCAAACAATTCAAATCCTGGCGGCCTTATTAACCTAGGTATCCTGACGTCAGTTTCTATCACAAAACAACAGCAAAGTTTAAATGCTTAATTTATAAATTTTCGATGTTTTGAATATGAATGCTGTATTTTAAAGATCAGAAGGTTTACTAAAAACCCATTCACAGTAGCTCGCCGTTGCTCGGTGGTTCTCCCATTATACACGGGCTTCTTCCACACGTAAAACTGTCCAATAAGATCCTGACTGTCAAAAATGTCGTTAAATCCCAATAAATAAATAAATACATTTTCGTAGATTTTAATGGAATATGCTGTCCACTATAGAGTGTTGGTTTTGCTTCATCTTCATCTAAGATGTTTATTTCTAAACTATCAAGATTCTTTTCTATTTCGCCTTTAGCTTAGAAAAGGAAGCTTTCGACTTCCTGCTGGAACTACCTCAAAGAGCTTGTTCCAGATACTATAAGCCATGTTCTACGGCCACAATGAACAAAAATTAGAAAACGCACATCCGATTTGTTGATTGAAGTTCGAAAACTGTTTGTCTGCTTTGGTAAAATGCATCTACTTCTTACCGTGCTTTCATCAAACTTTTAGTTTACGTTGAACGGACATGGATACTAGATATCATCAAACTCGATTTATTTACAAAGATATAGCCACGTGAAGAAAATGGTGCATTAAACCCAAACTAACGAATAAACTGCTAAACTAAAGAAGTATTGCTGAAAGAAGTGGACAGTTTCTGTTGAAATGATCCGATGAAGGCGAAATGGAATGTAGCATTTGTGCTGATAATTTCCAACCTTGACATCAGAGAAATTTGAAAGGTATCCAGAAAAACGTTCGCCTGACAGCACCTGGTGCTGTGGTGCCTATAATACTGCCTGCTTTTTATATTTTAAAAGACGATTCTAAGCTTGGTTGGGTGGATCTTCGACACGACGTGTATTTACAGTTTCTGCGAATAAGCCTAAAAAGGACTGGCAATCATTGTGCTGTGCTCCTGTGCCCCATTATTTAAAAGGTTCATTGTGGGTTACATGTTGGATAGAAAAGCTAGATCCGCTGTGGGGAGAGTTTAAGTGGGAGGTATATTCTTATGTGCTTTCACATATAAAAATTAGATAAAATATGTGAGAGAAAAGTCGCATCCTCACAAGTGAAAATATGGTAATAAACACAACTTTTGAGTTAATAGTATTGCGCTGTCTATTGTGTCGTCATCTTATATAGTATAGAATTTCCATGGAGTCCCTACTGCAAAATGAAAGTTATAGAGCGAGTTCAGCAAATTAAGTCGGGAACGAGCCTCGGCGATTGTAGACCCCTCTCGTTAGAGGTGCGGGGCAAGTCAGCGGATCCATTCACTGCTTCCTTTAAGGCTTCGAATTACGTTATTAAACATAATACGTGTCCGCTCCGAAAAATAACTTTCAGTGAAGAAGATCTTGTGAAGCATTCACTAAAACAATTTTAATGAAACATTGGTTCCGAACACAAAACCTACATTTTACTATCCGCAGCGCACAAAATGTAAACAGAAAACCAATCAGGGTTCAGGTTTCGCGCAATAATAAAACATCTTGCACCTCGGGCTACTTCCAGAGAGTTATTAAATGATCGTGCTTTACAGCAGTGAAAGTGTGAATTTAATGGAAACGGGTAAGGTCACGTGATAAATAGATGGAATGGTTTACAGATTAAAATAGAAGAAACAAACGAATAGGGTTAGCTCGAAACATAAAGCGTTATGAACTTCGCTACTTTTGTTATTTATTTATTTATTTTTATTTATTTATTTATTTATTTATTTATTTATTTATTTAATTTATTTATTTATTTATTTATTTATTTATTTATTTATTGATGTTTAAGGTCACATATTTCTGCACAATGGATAATCACGACCGCGACAGTTTTACGGGTGGAGGAAGCCGGAGTACCCGGAGAGAACCACCGAGCAACGGCGAGCAACTGTCAGCTCCTCAACATACGAACTCCACACAAGCAGGGTTAGCATTTGTTGAAGACAGGTGCACCATCGACGTGCATTACTCCTTAGCACACAACGTCACCGTGCCCCCACGTAGGCAATGGGGGTGAAGTGTCTTGCCCAAGGACACAACGCGGTTGCCGCAGGTGGGATTAGAACCGAGGACCTCTCGGCTTGCAGCCTGTACCTCTACTTACTGAGCCACCGCGCCCCCTACGCTACTTTGTTAAAAATATGTTTATGATACTGCTCCTAATATAATCGACGATTATACTCAAAACGGGGTGCTTTCAGGTACCAATGCGCGACGATCTGCAGCTTTTTAACTGCATGACCAAGTTCACCATCAGATGTTTTTTTTAATGCTCTCGAGAAAAACATTTTCGCAAGATCCGACCCCTTTTCGGACCAATAAACTCATTCGTTAAAAACGGTAAAACATGGTCATTCATCAACATTCCGGAAGTAACACCAGCTATATGAAACTGCATTCCTGATCGAAACATAAGCCCAAATCGGCGAGCGTTTGTTTACATTTTGTACTTTACAAAAACGAAAATATGGCTTTGGAGTTTGTGAACCGTTGTTTCAATAAAATTTCATAAATGGATGATACAAACTATGTCTACTTTATTGGGTCGAGTTTTCTTTGAGCGGATATTCTACCGAACAGTGCGTTTAGCACCTTTTGTCATTCAGAATATACTAAGTTATGTGCAATGCAAGGTTCACGGTACACTGCTACTAGTTGTGGTCTTTCGGTTAACAAAAATAAAAACTGGAAGTTATCCATTTGCTGTGGTGAACAAAAACATTCACAAGAAAAGATATATCGTACTGTATTAACCAGCTGAGTATTTTAAAAATATTTTTATCAAATCTAGTCATGGTTGCTGTGAAGCAACCATGACTAGGTTTGATGAAAAATTCATGAAAATTTGCCACAAGAAATCGCTGGGCAAAAGTCGATACAATTTGCAGGAGAAACTATGGTTAAATGTACTCAACTTTTACTTATTTTAGTGGCAAGAGATTTCCTGTCCTGGGCAGGAACATCCGCCAGCAGCATGCAAGGAAATTAAAAGGGTACAATAAAACATTAAGGGTATGAAAGTCGGGTCAGTTAGAAATTATTATCATTGGTCTTTAGTTTGTACAGAACTGAAAAAGAAACAAATAAAATAAAATAAATACATAGATCAACGAATAAAGTAAATTGAGGAAGAGAGCGGGTTTGCATCAGGTGCTATTGGATATTATTTCAATTGGCGAGTGTTCTTGTAAAATTGTTAAAGAATCAACACACATTTCTAAAGACTGACAGTTCAGTCTTTTTTAGAAAATAAAAATAAAATATACACTTCTTGAATGGGTACCGAAGTTTCCTTATCAAGAGGACGACATGAAACATAGCTTCGTTTCAACATCTTATTTTCTTCCTTCTGAATTGAATAATTAAGATGTCCTCTCCGACGGAGTGGATATCTTTTAACTTCCCTTTACTGTAAATATATCCAGGAAATGGAACACGAATAGAGGATATTTGCGAAAAAGAACGCCTGAACAATTTTCGTTTTTCCCTCAAAAACATAGCTTAGGACTCCGATTGCAACGAGCTCAGTCAGCTCGTACTAATGGAAGATCATGAGCTACATTTTGGAGATAACAATTGAAAAAATAATAAAATTTAATTAATTTTGTTTTTGAATAGCGCTGGTCACATTGGTCGTTGCGTCAGGTGAAGGCTTATCCCAGTTTTTTCTCCCAGTTATCAAATAATGTATCTTTTCTCACTTAGAGCGTCATCATTATATTGTTTTTTCCTCTGCTATTTTATATTACAAATTGAAAGATAGGTTCACAGACATTAACCGGGGGCCATTAATTTGGTGAATTATATTGGCAAGCCAATATTATTATACATGCCCTCAGTGCCTCTTCTAAAAGCAAACTGAATTATGTCTTTGGCATTAACCAGCGTCTGAACTACTCAGTCAACAGCTTCATCGCGTTTAATATTTGGTTGTGTTTGCGAGACTCATGTCTGAAATAATAATATCTCATTTGTGCAATTATCTGAGATTGGAATCAATAAGGGAAGAAGCATAGAACTATCTTTCTTTCCCGTCCTTGATATTTCTTTGGTAGCGTCAGTATTTACAACAATCGTGTCACGGATTTTATCAGATTAAGTATGATGGTCTACTAATGCAAATGTCCAGAGTTTGATTGACAAAAGAGTAATAGGGGTTGTCTAATTCAGTTGTCTTACTCGCATTTTCATGTCAACCAGAACACTTGGAGAGAGATGAATATTGGAAATGCTCGGCCTATTTCTTTCAAAATAATATGGAATTCCCGTCGCTCCATTTTCTGCTTTTCTAACTCTTTTCTCAAGTACCAATGAACAGAAATACCAAAACCATTCTATTCTGTTTCTATTCGTTTAAAGAAGTAAACTATTGGGGTAGGGTTGCTGTTCCGCTACAATTCCCAAAATTTATTCATTTATCCCCAACTGTAACTCAGATTGGTTATGATATGTCTTAGTAATTCCGAGAGAGGGGGAAAGAGAAACGGGGGTGGGGGGCACGACATGATAGATACTCTATTGCATCCGCCTGTAAATAGGTATACAACAGGCAAGTATGTTGTTGTGTAAAAAGAATATTGTTACTTTTATACCCAATTTGGAAATAGAAATAAATATCAATGAAATAAGGACAAACTTTGGGTTTCGTTACACAATAACGGAAGTGCACTTTACCGTGATTTTGTACAATTAATATAAGCTCTCATTTGACGAGAGTGTTGTTTGTATGGGGCATGTTTCCTCTTCAGAAGGATATTTTTCGCATTTCTCTGTGTTTGATCAAGTTCTTTGGCGGATCGAATGTATGTCCCATTCCCAAACGCAACAGGCAGTAAAACTTCTAATTGAAATGGCCATGTTTTCTCTTGCCCACCGTCTAACAGTGATCTATCTCGAGCAGCATACAAATCCAAGTCCTTCTGGAACAAGTTGCATAGATACATGTAGGTATTAAACCGTTAGAAAAAAGTTTTCACAGCGTTTAAACAAGTACACGTTTTTAAAGCTGTTTACTCCTTCAATCTTCAATGGACCTCAACGGATTGATAAACTCCCAGGTACGAGAGAGAGAGAGAGAGAGAGAGAGAGAGAGAGAGAGAGAGAGAGAGAGAGATTAATCCAACATTATCTTTACGAATATAGTTTTACACCATAATACCAACACCATAATATCAACACCAGAGAATCTGGATATGGCGCCCACGCTACTGAAACGCATTCTCTTGAAATGTGATTGCAATTTTTGTGCAAATTAACGGGAAGGGAGGGTACAGACAATTAACTCTTAAGATGTGACCGAAGATTCCCTCGTATGAATTGTATATATGGTGGGGGTTTTTTTAACTCTTTACCCAACGTAATGGAAAACACTGGCCGGCGCTATTTACAAAAAGCACCATTCAATTTTCATTATTTTTTTCATTTTTTGTCTCCAACACATGGCTTATGATCCCTCATTGGAACGAGCTCATTGAGCTCGTCCCAATGAGGGATCATAGGCAATGTTTTTGAGACAAAAAATGGAAATATTTAGTTATTCAAGAATTTTGTTTGCAAGTGTCGTCTGACTTTCGCGTTAGGTAAAGTCTAGAAAAGTGCACATTTTTTGCTCCAAATTTAACATATTTGTTTAATTAGGGGCAAAAATGAACATTTGTCTCAATGTAGGAGTGCGTCAGTCCCAAACAACTTCGTGTATTGTATTCCTACTATGATATTCAGGCACGAGGCCCACCACTGATATACATATATCAGTGTATGGGTGACTTTCTTTGGCTGTAACCCCTCCCCCCCCCCCCACCAACATATGGGAATGGTTTCTTCGCCCATGCATGCCAGTTCAATAATACTAAAAAACAGTCCCTCAAAACACATGTAATTCACTTGAAGCAAAGAAAAATAATCGCCTCTACCGTTATCATCATTATCGACATCATTATCGACACATTCAACACCGACTTCGTCCTGAAAATATACAAACGTATGTCTTTGTCTTTGGTGTAAACATACATACGAAAAAAAGTACTGCGATCACAAAAATGATATCTCTAAATTAGATCGCGATCGGGTTGCGATAAAGTTTTTCAGCGGTGTGTCGATATTTCATTAATAAAATATTGCGAAATCATGACAGAATCACGAAAAGCAAACGAAAAAAGCATTTCAGATTCAGCTTTCTTGCATGTTTTTTCGTGAGATCCTGTTGTGCTGTTGTGAGAAAGGGGTAAAGACTAAAGAGAGTAAAAGACTAAAGACTAAAGAGAATAAAGTGGTAAAGAGACTTTTGATCGGATCCTGGCCCAGTCGTGATCGGCTCGAAATTCTCTGTCCGCTTTGGAAATTAAAGTACAGTAAGTGTTTGTCTTATTGTCACTGAGTAAACTGTCACTTTATCAGTCTGATGTCAAAAGAGAAAAGCCTTTACCAACCGCAAACCACATATCCGTCCAGCACGTTTCACAAAAATCGTTATTCAAAACTTATTTTTTCAATTTTTCTCTCCAAAAGACAGCTTGTGATCCTTCATTGGTTCGAGTTCGTCCACTTCGCTCGAATGGTAATCATAAGCTATGTTTTAAGACCAAAAATGAGGGTTTTTTTACTGATTTTTGTTTTTCTCAAGTGTCGACTGCCATTCGTGTGAGGTTGTCCAGTATGTTTTTCGCCGGTTTAATCCCATTGAACATTGAATCTTGCACTGGTAATGTTAGGGTAATTACGAAGAACACGTCATCGTCTGCGCTTTGCATATTTTATGTATTGCCGCCATTCGTCTTCGTACACTGCGAACCATTCCTTTAACCTTTCACCGACCAGAGCTCATAAATATACAGTGCTGAGAAAGTGGAAAAGACCTGTACGTTTTCATGAATGTTTTCTTTTTCTTCAACACATGGCATATACCATATGCCTTCTCATCGGCATGAAGTCATGGAACATACCCCAATTAGGAATCATGTGTTATTATAGAGCAATCAAGAGACTTTAACATATTCAGGAATATTATTTTAATTTCTAACAGTTTTGGATGAAGGGTTAAAGAATCATATAAATTGATTAATGTTACTTATTGCTCGGTAACTGTTGTAATTGGGAGGCTTGTTCGCTGCTAATCTGCATTCTGTATTGTATTTCAGATATTTGAATTATTAACGCAGATCAACATTTCTGTTGTGTTATTAAAACTGTGATTTTGTAATTTATCAGCTGTGGGAATGGTGAAGCAGCCGAAGGTTACGCCGAAACTGTTTGACGTCATGATGAGGTCTGTGTACATTTTCTCCATCGTTATGTTCAGTGTATTGTTTTTGAAGAATATTGTCTTTACGATGAATGTGAGAGAGATCTTGGATGGACTTACTAACGAAAGAGAAACAGGTGAGATTTAACTGACTTGTCTCTATTGTATATCTAAGTAGTTTATCCCATATCGAGATGGCGCAGCTTGTTCAAATGAACGCTCTGTGTTGGTCTTTTTCCTGCCATTCGAAATTATTAAAGAAAGATTCGTATTACGTTTTGTAACAAACAATTTTAGCAGTGCACACGAGTGGTGGTCGGCCTCGGAGATCCGTCCATTTGCGTACACGGGCGAGATATTTTTAATGTTTTAATTTTTGCGTTTCATGGGGATCTAGAATATAATTTGTGTGTTCATCTGTGTGTTTGCACTATACCTTTTATACCCAACAATGTTGATTAAAATAATATCTTACGTGAAAATTATCTCCCTTGAGATTACTCAATTTGCGAGACGAAATTCCAATTAAGAAGGCAGTGGGATGGGTGACCATTTCAGCGACTGATTCGCACTCCCGCGCTGTGTCCTTGGGCAAGGAACTTAACCCCGATCGCCTACATGGGGGCACGATGACGCTATGTACCTCAGCGTACTGCACGTCGATGTGCGCATGTCTTCAACCAATCTAACCCTGCGGCGCCGAGTTCAGAGTTACGATGTTGGAGAGTAGACAGCTGCTCGTCGTTGCTCGGTGGTTCTCTCCGGGTACTCCGGCTTCCTCCACCAGTAAAACTGTCACGGTCATGATTAGCCATTGTGCATAAGTATATGACCTAAAACACCAATAAATAAATAAATAGAAGGCAGTGAATGTGGGTGGTGAGGTGTGAAATTTCTGAGACTTGATGTGCGTGGATGGATGACAATGAGCTGTGAAATAGCGACATCAATTAAAGCAATTACTATGTAATTTCTCATCCATCTCTGCGTAATTGTACAGTCCGAGAATGTGTTTTCATAGCAATTGGGAAGTTTTAATTCATCAGAGGAAAAAAATTGGAAAACTGCATCTGACAGACTTTTAGATTATTAAAACGAACAATGTCTGTATTTTATGCAACGATGCGCACACTGTTGATACAATGAATATAAAAAAAGTTATAGATCACCAAAAGGGTCTGAAAAGGCAGTTTTCAATTTTTTTAAATGGTTTTCCACTGAGAACAATAGTCCAATCTTCAAATTGATTGGGGGAAAAGTGTAACAAGATAGCTTTTATTTGCTTATACTACGCCACTGGAAAAGAACTGTAGTTTGTGAAATGATGAGCACATCGATGATAAAAATACACGAATATTAAAAAAAATAAGTTTTTATATGAAGTTCCCATCTGTCTCAGTGTTAAATGACTGAACAGCTTTACCAAATTAAGGGGAGGTAATGTTATAGAGAATTTTCTCAAAGGAAACTTTTCTTGGCCATGTGTGCCGACTCACCATTTGAAATTGATGTTTTGCATAGTACATGAACATGGCCTTACCAAGATCAAGTTTCAAGACTACACGAATGTTTGTGATAATGGTTACAGGACACAAAACTGTAATTTGACTGTAAGTTTTGAATCGATTGATTCTTGACATTGACTTTTGGCACTTGGCCTTGACTTGGCAAAGATCAAATTCAAAGGTTAACTGTACTAAACCAGGCTCCCATGGGTTCAGAACACAAGCTGGAGATTTCAATAGTATATAATACTATACTGAAGTTATCGGGATCACAGGCCCCGTAAGTTTCGAATACGGTGCTGGTTTCTGGTGGAACATATATCTGATCGTATCCCAAACAAAGTCTCAAGATGTAGTGCTCTTAAGAGCGGTGTTTTGTTGTAGCTTGCTGAATTTTCTTTTACCAGATCTTCATTTTAACTTCGTGATCATCTTTTACGTGCGTTATCTGAGCTTTGGCTACCAGTTCTTGGGCCCTGCGATCCTAAATTCGGTCCAATGGGAATCGACTCAGGCAGAGGATTTCGAATCGAATCGCGAAGCGAATCTCACGACTCTTCAAATTGTAAATATGACACCTTCTTACAACCATATATATTGCCGGACTCCACTCAAATATTGTATTCAACGGCGAATCGTCTGTTTGAGCGAATTAACCGGAATATTCCAGATCAGAATTAAAATCTTTTCGGAAGCGAAATCTCATTGAGCACTTCTGTCATCAGGTCTCCTGTACAGAAGACCTAATAATAGAAGAGTTCACAGGGAGACACCTGGTAGGATTTTGATAACACCACGGCTATTCGAACATTTCCTAATTGACGCTACTTGAATCGAATCATCAAGACTACATCGGATCGAATCAAATTTTAACCCTTTCAACCGTTGTGCATAAGTTTTTGCGTGAAGAAAATATTGGTAGTGGACGAGCAGACGATATAAAGAGCAAGAGATCTGAAGCGAGGCTCTGTAATAATTTAATCCAACAGCTCGACAGAGCTGTTGCATTAAATTATTACTGAACCTCCCCACAAACCTGGATGATTTCATCCAATTCGGCGTTGACAGTATTGGCTAAAATGATACCTCTCAGTGCGTCAGTGTTGAAAGGGTTAAAGCTTTACAGGTGATGGGTTTTTTGTCAGTTTAATGATGATGGTATAAATAGTTGGGAACATGTATGGCTATTAGAGGTATGCACGTTTTTATGGGGGGGGGGGGGTTGAAATTTTTTTTTCGTTTTTTCTGTTTGTTTGGTTTTTCTGTTGTATTTGTTTTCGTTTTGTTTTTTTTTTTCTGTTTTCTTGTTTTGGTTTTTTTTTTGTGTTTTTTTTTTTTGTTTTGTTTTTTGTAAATGCAGTGTGGTTTGATTCAAAGCCGGGAATCCTCCTGCATTTACCACAGAATGTAACTATCTCACAATTTGGAATGGCGTTGGGCTGTCTTCAGTCTAGAAAGGAAAGCGGGGTAAATACATTTTATCAAACCCCCTTTCATTATAAAAATGAGTTAAATACAACTCAGCAATTGTAAGTTTCAAAGAGGGGACCGTTTTTACAAGGACTAGTTAATTCAACGTGTACTGTGGGCTCGCAGGTACTAGAAAAGACACATTAACCTATCCACAGTTCGGTGTTTCATGATTGCAGAGTATATTCTTGTCTAGGCTGCGTTAGAGACGTGCAATGCATGATAAGACTTCAAGTAGAACCGGCCTTAAAGAGACGTTACAAGGTCTAACCAGTCTCCAATTTGTAACATAACGTAACACTTTCTACTCAGCCACCGAGGCGTTTTAACACAAGATAATAGTGGGCTTAGAAAAGAGGTTACAAATCATCGAGTTCATCTGATTTTATACACATTTGACGGATTGGGATAGCACCTTTTAAAAATACCTTTTTGAGTTGGTTTTGGTTCTGCTGTGGGGTGTTTGTAATTAAGTGACTGTGTAGTTTATTTCATTAGAGAAATTTCTTATTATAAAGCAGATATTTCCCAAGAGAACTACACAGCTTGAACGTTTGTGCTCTCTTTCGGATAAGCAAATCATTTTTTTTTTTAGAAATGGACAACAAAATTGTTCGATATAGCTGCACGTGCCCCTGAACTACTTTTGATGACGTCAGACTCTTTTGGTGGGGTGGATTATCCCTGATGAGGGCGTGTGTGAGATGGGGAAATCTTACCCTCGAGACAAGATATGTGGTCCAGACACTAGACAAGCCTCGTGAGGTCGGTCTGTAGTACCCGATACGACCTGATGGGGGTCAAGCCGTTCTAATTTGGAGTATGGTACGTTTGATTAAAAAAGAAGTGGCGCCATGACTGCCGCATGTATATTTTATTTATCCACAAATAAATTTAAACTAGCCTCGAGTTTTTTAACTAACTCGACTGACTAATGTTCCAACTACATCACCAAGGCATGCCTTCGAAGAATGCATGTCTTGATGATGTAGTTGGAAAATTTTATCAGTTGGGACATGAGCCATCACAGTCGAGCAAATCAAGTTACCGCCACAATCAGTTATCGTCGCGATGACCCTGTCGGCACATGATCCTCCCTTCTGCATACACAACATGTCCAATGAGCGTAGAAACTGTCCACTATACCTGCTATCTTTAAAATTTTTCTCTCAATGACGAAGAGTTTGCGTCTTAAAAATTCATCACTGATTACTTTGCGATTAACTGCCTTCTGAAAAATTTTGATAGGCTCAGACACTAAGTACAGTAAAACCTATTAAGTACCTTTTTATGAAATATTTCTTAATCATTATCGTTGTTTTCCCATCAAGATTAATCAATATGACGTTGATACTGAATTACATGGGATCTGAGGATATAGCTTGAAGCGTCTTTATCTTTCTAAATGTCAATTCCTCGTGGAGTTTCTGAGCTTCCCGTTTGAAGCATTGTTATTGCAACGATAAGCTAATTTCTTTCCGTAATTATTCAACAAAAGACGTAATGATACAATGCAAACATCTGAATATTAAACAAACGAAGTGTTGCGGATTTTGAAGGGGAAGTGTTTTATTTATTTAATCATTTTTTAACAATAGTCTATTGGAATCCCGCCTTCTGTGGACAAAACGTAGTGGTGCACAGAGTTTACTTACCTTTTAACACACTGTTCCCGGCATGGGTGGGGGAGAAAATTCCTGATAGTGGGGCTAGATTTCCAGAAAATGGATTAGAAAACTCTGGTGGTTTGCACATTCCATCTTGGCACATCGCACTTCTGGAGCTTTCGGCAATAGCTTCCAAACCGATAAGAGTTGAGTTTGAGGAGAAGGTATACCCTTCCAGCAGTAGCATAAATACCAAAGGGGTGGGGATGCCCTGCTCCCAAATGTTTTGTCTTGTGTGGCAGAGTGCTATTGTCCAATAGTTGGCTTATTCAAAGATCTTCACATACTGCCATAGGTGGTTGCTAGTTTGGTGATATGTGGTTCGGCCTAGCGCTTGAACTTAGTAATCGACAGTCCCGCGATGAAAGCCGTGACCGTATGCCGCGGATTTTACAATGACATTGCCGATTATCTTGCATAATTTCGGTGATTTTACACCAAGTCGCGATCCAGTCGAAATTCTCAGTTCGCTTGGGTATCTAATATGGAACTATGAAATGGATTAAATTCTATTTTTTTAATAAAACATACAGACAATAGTTCACTGCTCGGATTTGAGTACGATTTTTATCCGCGAGTGGGGCGCGCGGAGGATTATTTCACCAGGCGTTAGCCGAGTGAAATAATCCGCGCGACTCACGAGAGGATAAAATCGTACACGAATCCGAGCAGAGCACTTTTGTATTTATTTTATTTTCCCCTTATTTGTTTTCCCAAAACAATATTTCTTATAATTGATTCAACTCGATCGATTTGTAAACAATAAAAAACAGTCCGTCATTGCTGAGAGTGGAATACGATGGACTAACAGATTCGGCGATTGAGAGTGGGAATACGATTTGTTTTGAGGGAAGAATAACGCGAATGAAAATAGAATAAAGTTTATTAATCCTCAAAGAAAAACGCACCAACCTCTAGTTCTTGTGAGATGTCATGACGATGTTTTGCAAGAAAGATTTTTTTTCAGATTATTTAAGAATAGATATACATAACCTCGTCCTTAAGCAGCGCATGGTAAAGTATTGACCGACATCGATTGCCGCGCAATCTTCTTTTATTACGCGGCGGGCATACATAATCCCCTTATGTCATAAGGTCAATTATAATGATCAGACAAAACCTCAAAAAGTGTTCTTTGAAAATTGGTAATATCATCGTTCTCTCTACGCTTTATCTCATAATTCTGTCAGATAAAGCATAAACGGAACTGTAATAGGATTTGCTTTGAGCATTTCCTGATTTCTGAAGTGTTTAAGAGGAAGTGGTGCCTTATTCATTTTGGATAATTTTATAGAAAGAAAAAGTTAATTAAAATTCGAGACATGTCGTTTTATTCTGTCCTCCCTGTCAGCATATCGACTACTGAATTTGTGAGGATATAGAAAAAGTATCTGCCATAAGAAATTTATTGCAAATCTAATAACGATTGTTACACACAGCATACATTGGCGTAGAGCCGGTGTTGTAAAGGAAGCACTTGTTCCGCTAAAATTTTGGGCAACCGAATTTTCCAGGAGACTGTGATCACTGTGATTGTGGTTATTAACCGATGCTAAAATCGGGTTGAGTAACGAGTTTTACTGGTGATTACGAATGACCTGGTGTCCTGGTCTTTATTGGAAACAATAATTTTTCAGTTATCGGAAAATAACATTGTACATCACCAAATTTCAAATTTTGCAGGGCGGAGACCTCGGTCGAGGAGTTGGGGGTGGGGCTTCTGTATAAACAGTGTTTGGCATTTCCTACAAGATTTATAGAGTATATGGCTTTTTAACTATTTAATGGTAACTTGTGACTGGATGCGATACGAACCACGGGATGAAGATGAAATCAAAATATTTTTCTTTTAGATTTGCGATTTGGAAACAGGTTTAATGTTAGGAATTCGTGTCTTGTGAGAACTATTCATCTAACATGACACTTGCAAAAACGTTTTTGAAAAATTAAAACATGTTCACTTGTTTCCTCAAAAATAGCATTAGGGTATAAGACGCTTCACTATAATTCGTTGAGTTTGTTCCAATGGGTCGTTATAAGTACGATTTTGAGATAAAAAGTGAAAAATAATTTTAATTTGAATTGAGAATTTTTGTTTGCCGGCTTGTTTATTTACTGTGGCTTAACTACACTTTCGACAGACAGGGCCATATCGTGTTTGCGCAGGCGGGTTATAGCCGTTATGCTAAGTACCGGGTTAACGATGATGCACAATTCTTATTTCCTAACAGGGTGTAATGTATTGATTGGGTTGACTGGAAGGCACGATGTGTTACATGTTCACCTTGAATCGCGTTTCAATTTTTCAGTTCGTTTGTCGTCTCTTTTTGAAAGCGATGATTTTTTTCTAATTCTTCCATTAAAGTCATCTGATTAATTTCACAGTTTATTGTTACGTAAAGAAACACACAAGAAGTTTATACGGGACATCGCGATTGAACCTGCTGGACTGCAGGATACTGGTATCCCTGAGTAACGTTGGAGGTTCCTTAGTATCTTTGGAAAGATATTATTCCACTGTCAGCGAAATGTTTTTAAATTAATAAATAATGGCTTTTATTTAATGCTCAGGCATCAATTCACGCTGAAAAATTAAGTCATATTCCCCTGTCGGTCGGCAAAACGAAATATCAAAATGATATTTAGAAATCGATATTTCATCGTAGGTTCGGATGACGAATCACATGTACTTTAAACGAGTCAGCACATCAGTAATGAATTCCAGAGTCCCAAATACAAACGAATTCGAATAATTGATAGTGACAGTGACTAAATCAATTCATTAAATCAGCGGTTTCAAAGTCTGACTTTCTCATTCACCTTCCAGAGAAAAGCCGAAATCACTTTCAAATTTCTTCAGTTCAACTTCACACGTCTTCAGTGCATTGAGTTCAAAAAAAATAAAATGACGTGTCTTGTTATTGAAAATAAGAAAGTGGTGTTTTTTGTTATTGTTCTATTTCTTCGAAACACATTGCGATTATTTCAATTCGCCAGCCTTGGTAAATCGTAAAGTTAGGGGAGAAATAAGACGGGACTACTTTTTGTGCGGATATTCACACATTCCAATGGTTGGAGTTTGGTTGTTGTAATTTTTGTATGGACGCCGGTTCGGCACATAAATTTTGCGCCTTAATGGCAAATAAAGGCCACAAATTGGAGAGTTTGTAGTCGTAGAGCATTAAATAAAAAGAAAATTCACGAAAATTTGATGAATACCGAAAATATCTCGTTCGTGGCTACAAGAAATATGAGGACTGCGTCGCTCGTGAAGATCCTCATATTTCTTTGTAGCCACTCACGAGATATTTTCGGTATTCATCAAATTTTCGTGAATATCCTCTATGTAGTTTGGTGATACTTGATGGGGGAATATTTCCTGTCATAAATATGATATGTTGAGGCCTCCAAAAAATCGTTTTAAAATCTAAATATTTAATAAACTCACTTTTAAAAAATATTTTTTCCAGGCAGGTATTCTCATTGTTGTGAGATAAAATCTCTGCAAACCCAATGTCAGCAGTCTCTCTTTTTGTGGCATATATGAACTGAGAACTAGATTTTTATATATTTTGGTATATTGTGCCATTAAAGAAACATGAGTGAACGTTTGGTAAATATGTTAATGAAACTGGTGTAAACTGAAAACAGCCATCTTGTTGCATATTGAGAGGATTTTCTCAAAAAGTATGGTGGGCCGCATCAGAGTTTGGCTTAGACACACTGAGAAAACCAAGGCAGAAACACAGCAATTTTACGGATGCCCGGGTTCCTATTGTTTGAGATACCTCGGTGATTGCTTTCAGACAACATTCTCCTTGTCTGGATCTGATTTAACCGATACAGTTATGATTACATTAAAGAGAAATGTCACCTCCAGTACACAATGTTTGATTCTGAAGAGCTAGAAATATAAAAATATAAAGTAACACTTCTCTTTCAATGCAACTGGTACATTTAAATGGTATTTATGGGTATACCCAAGTCATGCTACATTAAAATAAAGTTTATTCAGATCACACTCCTGGAATCATATTTTAGTGTTCCTAGTTTTCAGCATAGTGGTACTTGCACATAGTTAAATGCTGTCGCAAAGGCATACTTTCTACACAAAAATTGTTTGCCTCACCAGCATGGCAGGTTTTCTTTACATCACCTTCAATAACATATTTTCAAAACTTTCTAACTTTATTTCTTTGTGGTCAAATGTATCAAAGTTTCATGCCTCAACCAAGCTATACCACAAAAAGACAGAAGAACCCTTGATGTTGGTTTTGTCAAGATTGGACCTCACCACGATGAGAATGAGTGCACAGAAAAAACATTTTTTAAAAGTGAATTTATTAAATATTTAAATTGTTAAAAACAAAACTTTAGCTCTCAGGGTATGTTATTTGTTGTATGCAAATGAACTAAATATAACAGAAAATGGAATTAATAACCCACCTTTAACCTCGTGAGCGATTTGATGATTTTCCCCATTTTGTTTCTGTTTACATTCCCCTTAAGACTATTTTGTCGTGGCAGAAAAGGGATTTATAGCGACGTAGCGCGTTTATTGTTCAGTAGTCTTACATTCCTGCATTTTAGCAAGTTATTAAGCCCTCTTGAATTACCCCAAATATGCATTACATACAAGAGATGAACATGTATAATATATAAGTGAGTAATATAGTGTTTTCATAGCTACGTGTTTGAGAATATGTTTTAACTTGTTTAACGCAAAGTGAGCCGATGTAATCTTTGAACACATCTTGGATATGTGTGCATCATGTACAATTTTTCATCAATAGTTATCCCTAGAAATTATAAATAGCTTATAGCTTCGTTTCTCCACATTCTTCCTATTTTTCGTTGTTAATAAGTATTTCCCTGTGGTTGTAAATAACTGTTCTCTTAGATGGACTGAATGCCACATATTATATCTTTTCCCATTTATCGCTAGTTTGTTTACAAAGCACCACTCAAATATCTTCAAGAGATTGCAATTGAAATTGGTTATCAGCCAATCAGTGCTCGAGCTTGGAGAATATGTTGCTGTATAGTCTGCGAATGAGAGTTAGTTTAATGATGTGGCCGTGTGGATATCGTTTATATGCAACAAAAATAACAAAGAGCAAAGTACTGGGCCCTGTAGAACTCCACAAGTTGTTATTTTATGCAAGTCCGATTTACAGAGACCTAAAACCGTCCCTGTTAACATTTTGTTTGTCTTCATATTAGATGTTTTTTCTCTATTTTGTTCCTAAGTACTATTATATCGTAACACATACTATTATGTGGGAACAACATAGAGAAAGATGTCTGATGAATGCATGATGGGAATTACAGTGTGTCACGACGTCAATAATAAGGACGATAGAGCACTTCTGAAGATTCAATCTCCTATCTTAAAATATTGATTCATTCCACATATAACACAGTTTAATAGGCGTGGCTACCCCCCCCCCCCCCACACACACACACACACACCGGGCAACAAAGATTCGAACAACCAATCCACGAATGCGATAAATAAATACTTGAAATACACCTCGTTTTAATATCTGTAGCGTGTAGGTTAATAATGAGTAGAAAGTCGTTGCAATGAGATTAACGTGTGGACAAATCGTACTCTCGGTTTCTACGCGATTTCACGGGCTTCCATACGGTCCAGGGGTTCGTAAATGCAACGGTAAACCCATGTGTTTTTTGTTTTTTTTGCCACAGTAGATGGATGACTGGCAATTGTATTTCTACAATATAGGTGTCCGATCAGCTAGCCAATTTATACTTCCCTGTTTTTGTCTACTTTTGACTTACGGCTGTAAGCTAAGATTCGAAGGCAGTATCGTGATCCATTCACGATGCCAGTTCGAGTTTGCCACATCTATGCACCCTTAACGATTTATTAAAAGTTAAAAGAGGGATTCTTCCAATGAAAGGGGCACATCGCCCACGTTTCAAATATATTTAACTATAAGTATTTCTTTAGTAAGCGTCAGAATTCCGAGTTATCTCCCGTGCTTTTTCACGCTTCAAAAGCACATGATCATATTTGACATGTAATTCGACATGTAACTGTCCCCACAGCGTCAGACACCCAAACATGTTTTTTTTATTTTGTTCCTAAGTAATATTATATCGTAATATATACTATTATGTGGGAACAAAATAGAAACAAATGTCTGATGAAATACACAAATTAACAAGAATTTGAATTAGCAAGTAACTCACGCTTTTTCCTTTCTTTCTGGACAAAAAGCTTTCAACTTTATAAGTTGTATCCAACACTAATCTCGATGAAATTTAGTGTTCAGTTCGAGGAAGTTGTTCTTCTTCAGATAGTTTCTTCCAGTGAATTTCTCTATGAGGCTGAAAATACCGCACTGCCATGGCTCAAGCTTTATGTATGTTGATTTTAACTGAATCCCGTTTAAACGAATAATCCTTTTAACATCTAATAGGGAGCTAGAGGTTTTATTTCAATTAAAACATGATATTGAGTAATTGTTAGAAAAACAACATCCACACCAAAGATTTACCATTAGAAGTGGTTATTTTTGCTTCAATCAAATCTATGTCCGTCCAAATTTTCGCATTAGAATTTAGTACATTTTTTGGACTAGGAAGTTACCCCATCAGTCTTTTCTAACAAACTAATAAGGCGATGTACTTCCATTAAAAGCTAATTTTAACAAAAAGTGTTTGATCCCATTTTAAAGAGCATGTTATGAAATATTTGATCATAAGTCCGTCCATTCTATAAAAAAATGAAATTTGTGGCAAATGAAAGTTTATCGTTTTACTCCCATAGACCACTATGTCATCTTCACTACTGTTTACGCGCATGCGCATTCAGGGGAGCAGAAATAGTTCATAAGGATGTATGGTGGGATGTTTTGTTCCGAAATCCGCATTGATAGCGATAAAGAATACCGAATTTCTGTAAGTACTGTGTCATCCTGTATCTGAATGTTTTTTTTCTAATACCTTTGAAAAGGTAGGCAAAAAGCTAATTGGTCTAAACGTTGAAAAAATTGTGTTCGTCTCCTGGTTTGAAAATTAGTTCAGTTTTTGCAATCTTCATTCTATCCGGAACAATACCCTGGATAAATATAATTTTATTTTAAACAGTATGTATTCCATCATAATTTCAGTTACAATTTACACAACATATTATACATAATAAAAGCATGGAACGGATCCGACAACAAACTTGAGCTTATACAAGTCGTTTCCATCTCATCATCATCCCACCTCGTATGGCAACCTTACATGTATTCATTCGACTTTGTTCCAATGGGTGTGGTTTTATTTTAGGATATCTGATAGGTTTGACGCTACCATATAAACAGAACGTTTCAGAAGATTTGTTGCTGATATCTGGATCTTGAGTTGCTTGAGATTTAAGAGACTTTACATTATATCTATAATGTCAGAAGGCGTCGTTAGAGTGAAAAGAAAATATGATCATAATTATCTGTTAGGTAGTCTGGGAAGTTCTTATTTTGTTGGGATATTTGATCGTTTGTAGCCTTGTCAATGTTAACAAGGAACTTGTTAAATTCTTGGGCTATTTCATTTAGGTTGTTCATTTGATTATCGTGATGATTGAACCACGAATGCGGTTTGGGGGTTACTTTTGCTTTGTTAATGGCTTCGTTTGGAATTCATGTTTTGCGCATATTATTTTTATTTTGTATCAAAACATTTTTTAAAGTACAGTACAGCCGCCATGGACTGGTCACTGGTGGGCAATATTACCACGGACACAATATCAGATTCCAAACACTAATTATAGGAATAATCATCACAAATTTAATTAATGAAGCATCGGCTGCAGCTCGGTGCTTCAGTAATTAAAATTTTGTTGATGATAAGACTGGTAAGTGAATCCTCTTACAACCGGTATTCAAAGTAATGAGTGAACTTTGTCTAAAAGCTTGCCGATAGTGTTCAAACTTTTGTTTATATAAGTTGCATAACAAGTTTACTTAATGACTTGTCTATTTTGATGTATCTGCTCGAACACAGTTATATTACCACAGAACTTAGCGTGTATGCTTATTTGTCAAATCTATTCGAAGAAGTCACAAGCATTTTTACAATGGCACATTTACCTTGTAGCGTATGCTCCAAGACCTTTTCATCAATTTCCAATAAGAATGAACACGAAAGGACGGTCAGCTATCGGCGACAAAGATCCACACACCCAACTTCACACGTGGTCGACCTAACCCCCATCTGGACTTTGACCCAACTGAACCCAGCCCCCTATATCTCTGGTGGTATCACTTTCAACAGCCACAGCTATATCGTGACTACAGCTCAAGCCAAAATAATATGGCATTTTCGCGCAATTTATACCCGGAAATAAAGAAATATACTCAAAACCCTCACAGATATTTCTAAGCCACTCAAACTTTTTTTCCAGTAACTCGGAGGGATTTTTACACATCCTCATAGGGATTTCTCGGCGGATATTGCAACTGACGTGTTTTCGTTTTCAGATGAACCCCGTCACGGCCGAATCCAGTTAACCCAGGCCAGTCGCCCCAAGCCCCGACACCTGTCGTGGGACCCTTGCCACCAAGTCAACTTTTCTCTGCAAAGGATCATGATAGCTCATTGTCTATCGTGTCAAACTTCTGATCGAGAAGGCATGTGTTCAAACCTGCCCTGAGCTTGGGGAAGGACTCTTCATCCCAACTCCTGTTTGTGTGGATAGGAAAACACAGCACAGCAGAATGATTGCAGAATTTGCAGCGCAACACGAGACTGACCTCCCCTTATGCATTTTATGACACATACACTCACAAACAACCTCTCACAAACAACCTCTCATACATCTGAAGATACCTATGGCATGGCTATGTATCATTTGAGGATAACCTTTGAGGATACCTATGACATGGCTATGTCATATCTATCCTCAAATGTTGTATGAGGGTATGAGGGGGTTGTTTTTGAGTGTGTAATGAGTGTTTTTTAAACTCCTCATACGCCAAAAAAGGGATTCCATCGATCACCACGTTCATTGGAATCCCATTCTATGACATATCTTTGGTGACTTAATCCCTTTTTCGTCAAAGGAGGGTATGAGGGGTTGTTTTTTGAGTGTATTTTCAAACTCCTTTACACTCAAAAAACCCCTCACATCCTCATAAAACTGTCGGGGACTGATATCACAAAATGGCTCCCGCACATGTATAGTAGTGTTGTTTTAATCACGTGAGTACCCGTCATGCATCATATTAAAATAATTAAACTTGAAATTTAAATTTAAAAAATAGGCTTTAAAATCACAAAAGACTATTATTTAGATGGGTGAGGGGATGGTGTTTGGTGGTTGGAGGGTGTCTCGATTCTTTGTTAGTTGGGGAAGCCATGTTTGAAATTATAAAATCAAAAATTAAACTTGAAATTCAAATTGAAAATGTTTTGATCACGTGAGTACCCCTCATGCACTTATTACCAGGGGAATGAAGTCACAATATGGACGTGGGATTTTCAAAAAATCTAATTAAAACACAAAAACCAATTAAAAACAAATAAAAAAAAAAATTAAAAAACAAATATTTTGAAAAATTTAAAAATTAAAAAAAAAAACTTTTAAAAAAAATTAAAAATTAAAATGACGTCATCGGTGCCTCTGGTGCCTCTTTCGGGAGAATAGGGACGATGGGCACCTATACACTACTCAGGAAGGAAGTTGTTTATGAATATATCGTTGGATATGTTCGGGTAATTTGAGTCAGTGATTTGAGATACTTCTCTAGAATGTATTGGAAGTTTGATACAGTTTTTCATTTAATTTTTGATTTTGATAAACGTCGGACTACCAAGAGTTTGAGATTTATGAAATGACCTCAAGTGGTCAGATACGACAGTGAGGATAGTCCCAGGGGAGAAGGATGATAGGGTATTTTACTAAAATATGTGATCAATGAGAGCAGCTGAATAATCAGTTGTTCTAGTGGGCTCCTTCACTTAACATTGTATCAATAAATACACACGCCTTGTTATGGGTTACAAATTCCAGTGGGTCGAAGGTTATAAAGAGAAGACCAGTTAATATATATATGTACAGCTATGTAATATTAATGTATAGCTGTGGGTTAAAATATTAATTAGTCTACATTCCTAAACAACGATGCCAGTTTGCAACAGTGGAAATGGTAATCGGTTTTGATATATTGCACTAGAAGGTTCTTCAATATTTATTTGGAGTAGACAAGTATTTAACCCGTTGTTATATCGCTGACGGTTAAAATATGAAATAGTCTAACTTAAGAATGGACTTTCTCCAAAGAAGCCATTCTCAGCATGAGCTATGCCACTTTGCAATAGCTGGAATGAAAGAGATGAATGCATTCCTTTCTGAAAACAAACTCTGTTTCACTGAACATGAGCAAAACACTGTTGGAATTTCGTATGAGTCCAATTTAATCCTCTGCTCACTGATGACACAAAAACAAGTTTCAATCTTTTCTGACAGAGCTCAGTCAGCTGTGTCAAATTCCTCTTTCTATTGTAGAGAAAATTTTGCATCTTGAAAGATTCAGATTTCGATATCAGAGTGCAATAGGACAAGCAGTAACAGTTGATACCGTACACTCCACAGCGACGGGACCGTCAATTGGATGGTCATCAATTATTTTACTGTCTTTTTAACGGTAATGTTTTGCGGAGTAAGATTAGATATTCTTAGTGCAGAAATCCATATTAATAAATGGGAGAACTGAGTGTGGGGAAATGTATCCACAGATTGACGAAACCTGCCAATTTATTTGGTTTTGTGTGTTAATGAATATACGTTCAGTCAGGATGTGTCTTCGTTTGATAATTTAGCTCGACAAGAAGAATCAGCCAACATTTCCCAGAGTATTTGCTCGTTTGCATTCACACTATGTATTTATTTCCATTCATTGATTTGTACAAGGTTCATTTTATTCTACATTACTCTTGTTGACTGACTTTGAACTACGATCTTAGATACAAAACTGACATTTAGTCGCTGATGATAATATGAAACCACTGACCTGAAATGCGCAACGGCGAAAGGAGTAAATTATTACTGCTTCGCCCAACATGTGCTCGTGTGATTCGCATGTCGACAACGGGTCGTATTGCGTAAATTAAAACCACTGTCGACAACTCCATTTGTTGGACATTCGTGGTTACCTGAAAGAACAATTAGCGTGCATTATTTTTAAGAATGACAGAACATTCTTTTAAATAATTTATTTATTGGAGTTTAATGATACTTTCGACAGCTAGGGTCACATCGTGTCGGACAGTTTCACGGGTGGAGAAATCCGGAGTATCCGAAGAAAACCAGCGAATAACTGTCAGACCCCCCAACTTACTAACTCCACACAAGCAGGGTTAGCATTGCTCGAAGATAGGTGCACCACCGACGAGCATTACGCCTTAGTACACAGCGTCACCGCGCCCCCACGTGGGCATCAGGATTAAGTGCCCAATGACACAACGCGGTTAACCCTGGTGGGGATCGAACCGTGGACCTCTCGGTTTGAAGAACTATACCGTAACCACTGAGCCACCACGTTGCCGCTTTTAAATAATACACAGTTATTGTTGTAATACAAGCATTCAACATGACCTGAGCCTGTACCTATTTTCATTTTTTGTTCATATGTGTTAAAATTATTTCGTTTTTTCGCATTAACTGCTTGCATGCTGCTTGTGGATATTCCCGCCCAGGACAGGAAAGCTTTTGCTATTAAAATAAGATTAGGTTAAATTTGAGGATATTTAACCAAATATTCCCCTTTAATTTGTGTAGACATTTTAATCAGTGATTTCCTGTATGAAATGTTCATGGATTCTTCATCAAATCTAGTCATGGGTGCTGTGAAGATTTCGTGAGAAATATTTTTAAATTACTCATCGGGTTAAACGTTAAAGTAAGGATTTAATATAAAGTGGGGTTTAACACTTTACCTAACGAATCAGCCACAACCGCCCGTGTTATTTGCGAATTCATCAGGAAAAAACAAATTCACGTTTAAAAGATAATCTACAAAACTATATCATGTGACCCCCTCATTGGAACAAGCCCGTTCCAATGAGTGGTCGCATGATGTTGTTTTATTGAAATTTTTTGAAAAATTGAAAAAAAATATTTAAAATAATAAATTTTGATATCGTCTGCTTTGGGCAAAGGGTTAAGTAAGATAATACACTAGATGCCCTTCATTTATTTCAATAAAGTTTCGTGTAAGTAATCAGAATCTCAGACTAATCAGTGAAGCATCTCCCTAACAACATTGACCTTCTACCTAAAGTGATGACTAATTATTTTATGGTTTACCCAAACTGTCATTTATAACTTGTGATACATTTATCTACTTCAAAACACAGCACGCCTGCTCCAACGAGGGTTCACTGGCTGTGTTTTCGAGGAGGGAATGGAATTTGATTGATTTATTGGCAAGTGTTATTTTTGGTTTGGCTGAGGGGTTAGGTAATTATCCTATGGTTTACATAAACTGTCATCTATAACTTGTGATACATCTATCTACTTCAAGATATAGCACGTGACCCCTCGTTTGAGCAAGCTCATCGAGCTTGCTTCAACGAGGGTTCACGGGCTGGGCATTGAAAGAGGGAATGAAAATCGATTGATCTATTGACAGGGGTCGTTTCTTTTTGGTTTGGCTGAAGGCTTAGGTAGATAATTTTGCCCAATGGTACAAATCATTACAGACAGTATTACACTTTATACTTAAAGTATTTAGACTGAACTCCATGTAATCTGGAAACGACTTATTGATATTTCAAGCGAACTACACAATTTTCTGTTGACTACATATCATGCACCTCCTCATTCTTGCTATAAAAGCAGCCATTTATAGAAAATAAAAATTGTATATGAGTTCCTGTTACTTTTTCATTATTTATTATTCTCCATCCAACACTTTCAACACTGCACTAGACTGACATCAATCAAGCTGAAATTTTGTGCTATTCCACTTCTGAAAGCTTTTGGTCACCTATCACTTGGACTGAATGTGACCCGGGATACTGTGAGCCTGGACGACTTGGTGGCCTTATCTGGAACGATGGCGGGTAACATCTCGAATGGCGAGGTCCAGACTAAGAAAGAGTACTATTTCCGGTACATTTATAACAACAATCCAAGTGGTGGATAACGAGGAGGAACAGTCCTCAATTATTGAATTTCAGAGGGAATGCACATATTATATATATATATCTTTATTCTGCAGTACACTAGTACATTAACAACGAGATAACCTTGCAAACTACAAGAACATAACCTAGTATACAGCATGGAAATGGCATAGCCTAAAAGGCTGTCATCCTGCGATTCCCATAAAAAAATATATCAACTCGGTTTGGCATCAGTGTAACAAAAATTCTTTTCAAAGACAGGAATATTTATAGTTTGTTTATGAATCATGTGGCTAGATGGGATCAATAGGTCATATGCTGGGAGAAGGGTGAGATACCAGAGAGTTTTGATGGCTGATACAATCGGGACAGGCTGGGTTGTCGCACTTGAAGTTTGGGCTGGAATAAGTACTTAAAATTTTATGCGTATTGATTTTTTTAACTTGGGTCTACTATATTGCTGAGTTAGAGGATCTACACTATTCCAAATTCATGGGAAGGAATGGAACGGCAATTCTGCAGAAAATTGTGTTCTTGGTTTGTGTGTTTCTATTTTACCAGTCTGCCTTGTATTCATCCCCGAAGGGTTTCTGTAGACCTGAAAGGTGTTATCGAATGACATAGGGAGTTTTTTGTTCATCCAGTCATGCATAAAAAGGGAGACGTGAAGGCTGTAGATATCTTTAAATTTCAGAATACCACAATCTCTGAAAAGTGGGTCTGTGTGCGAGTTATATGCCTTCCTAGTAATGATTCGGACGGCTCTTTTTTGCAGCTTGAAAATTCTGTTGGTGTAGGTCGAATGACCCCAAACCTGAATACCATATATGAGATGACAGTGGATCAATGAAAAGTACAAAGTTTTCATTGCCTTTGCGGGGAGAAATTTCTTTGCCCTATTCAGGGCAAAAATTGCACTTGCCATTCTTGAACATACTGCAGAAACATGGTGTTTAAATTTCATATTTTCGTCTATATACACACCAAGGAACTTTAGAGCGGCTTGATCTTGTTCGTTCCCAACGGCCTCAATATTTGTATTATTCAGAGATAATTCAACGTTGTTTACCCTATACAAATCATTTTGTGGGTGAAGAAGCATATATTTAGTTTTAGTTGTGTTGAGGGCTAATTTGTTGCCAGAACACCAGTGATTTATTTTGTCTAATTCGGAATTTACACTATCTGTAAGTGTGTCTAGGTTGTTGCCTGATCTAT
The DNA here is from genome assembly GCA_031216915.1 of Pictodentalium vernedei. Taxonomy (NCBI): domain Eukaryota; kingdom Metazoa; phylum Mollusca; class Scaphopoda; order Dentaliida; family Dentaliidae; genus Pictodentalium; species Pictodentalium vernedei. The sequence continues at coordinate 316,924,758 of CM062294.1, forward strand.
ATGCCGTTGTATCATCGGCAAAGGAAAGTAGATTAAGCACAGTGGAGTTGCTAATATCGTTAATGTATAACAAGAATAGAATAGGACCAAGAATAGACCCTTGGGGTACACCGGTGTTTATGGTTAAGGTTTCTGAAACAATATTCGAGAATGAGATAAATTGGCTTCGGTCAGTTAAATAATTTTGAAACCACTGATGGGTTATACCTCTAATACCATAGGCTGCAGTTCTTTGTTGGTTTATCATTTTCAGTTACCACGCTATTCAGCAAGTGCAATATGGGGTGGACAGTCGAATGCTTTGTTCTAAAGCCAAACTGGTACTTGTATAAGATATTACTTTTATCAATAAACTCCACTGGTCTTTTGTACATTAATTTCTCAAGTACTTTTGAGAACGTGGGAAGGATACTGATAGGGCGATAATTGTTAAAGATTTGAGGATCACCAGACTTGAAGATTGGTATAACTTTGGCTATTTTCATTTTGAATGGCACGTGATTAGATGAAAATGAAGTATTAATGATGTGTGTTAATGGACTGGCAACTTCATAAGCGACTGCTTTCGGGAGTTTCGTGGACAGTTCGCCCTGACCCCTTGTTGGTTTCGAGGACAACATAGAAATGTTATGAATAACGTCCTGGGTGTTTGTTGGAGTCAGAAATAAAGAGTTTCCGTTTCTTTGCTTCATGTAGTGTGAAAACTGGATGTTCGTATAGGACACTTGTTCACCTACTGATTTTCCAATGTTTGCGAAGAACGTATTGAATTTATCGGCAATGATTTTGGGATCCGTTACAAGGGTATCACCATCAAAAAAAGTATCGGGTGATTCTATTTTTCGGTCTGATTTATTAATTGCTTTACGTAGGATTTCCCACGACTTTTTAAGGTTATTTTTATTTTCCAGCAAAATATTATGGTAATAATCTGATTTGCTTGCCCGTTTGATCCGATTGAAGATTTGACAGTACTGCTTGTAGGCTGTAGTATTTTGAGCTGTTGGAGATTTTAGCTTTTTGGAGTACAATTTTTGTTTATGTAGAGAAGACTGTAGTAGTCCAGCTGACATCCAGGGCGAGCGTTTAATATATTTCGAGGGAACTGGTGTTGCTTTTAACATGGCAAACTTCCTAGGTCTTTTAATGTTTTTTTAACGTCCAACAGAATTCTACCCGCATGAACACAAATCAATCGTGACAAATACGAGTAAACAAAACTCGAACAAGGTCCTTGAACAACTTGCCCATCTACGAATTCCCAATGATATGAAATGATTTGAACGAGGAACTTCAAAATTTAAATAATAAAACAGTTTAGAAGAAACTAACAACAAAACTGTTATCTGTGTATTCTGATAGTACAAATGCAGCAACCCTTATTGTCCAGATTGTTCTTAGAACCAAAGGGAGATGCTACGGTCCTAGAATTGTGATAAATACATAAAATAGTTTATCCATAAGTGCATTAAATATGCCCCGCCACCCACCTTGGAGCTAACGGAAGTGCACACGTATCCATTATTCTGTTGTAGTGAATTGTGATTACTGATAACGTTGATTTGACAAACGGCCTATTTACCTATACACACACTTTAACGGATTGGCTAAAAGTGACTTTATTTCTTTTTGTGACAATATCGTTTTGAATAAATAAATAAATAAATAAATAAATAAATAAATTTTTAATGGTAGACGCTCCAGACTATTTGCAAAGTTGTTTCTTCAGATTGTGAAAACTTTAACATATCTTTTCTTTGACATAACTGATATTTTCTGTCAACAATTTGAATATATCTGGTTATCTTGTCCTTTATAAAACCATCACAATGAGCCACCAAGTCTGCAAAGCCCATAGGTGCCCCAAAGCTCCAAGAGGCTAAGTTAGAAAACCCAGAGTCCAAGTGCAGTGTTGAATCAAACACATTCCATTGGGAGGTGACAGGTAGACAGGCAATCTGGCTATGCAATCTCCCTACGGTATATGCATTCGGTACTTTTTATTTTGAAATAATCTTGCTCTTTAGAATTGTATACTTTGAAACAATTTTGTCCTTTAGAAATGTTTACTTTGTAGAATGCTTATATCGTAAAATAAAGTATCTATCTATCTAATACACTTTCGACACAGGATATTCGGCTAGATACGCTGGGTCTCACGTACTATCCTTTACATAACAGTAAAGAAACTGAAGATTGAAGCAGTACATTATTATTAAGTGATAATTGTTCAAACACTAATTTTACACACTAGATATGATGCGAGCGTTGAGAAAAAGTGGTAAATTACGATATTTCTTCTCATTTTGCAATCTCGACACAATGCTTATTCTAATGTACTTTATGGAGTATGAAATCACTTAATTTAATTCTGACGAAGCGATTAGTTATTAAATTCAGTAATTTTACATTCCAGTCTATACATTGGGCTCCCTCCTCATAGTTAGTATTTGCGCTTTTGTACAGCAACGCTCACATTAGCAGCATCACCCCCAAGAAGATATTACAAAATGGAACGAAAATATGTTGATAATTATTGCTCTATCGCAACGGTCATATTACATTGAGTGTGTGTATGTTTTTATTGTTAAATCCTCAGACTGGCGCAACGCTAAAACTAAGTTGTATGACTATTCTGTCAATAAAAAATATAAAACATCTTTCCATAAGATGCAGCTTTGAATCGTGAGGTATCAACTGATTGGTACTCCATTCACAATGGGGTTCTTTCGCGTCCTAGGAGACGAAGTCATTGTCAGCTGATTAAATTTTGGAAGCGACTGCGTTTCATGAGTTCCACCAATACATTCATCTAATGAATCAAGATCCAGATATGGAACATTCCGCAGTTTGTTTTGGCCTCACCCAGTTGGTAACCAGGCATCATCCAAAGAGATAATGAAATGACCTATTGTCTAAAAACATTTTACTGTATTGATGTGACTAACTATGGGACACTCGCTGCAATGTGGTAAAGAGGCTTTGCAGATTTTTGCTGCTGTTGTGAGAACTTCCGACAGAAATAATCACAAATATCACGAGAACTTCAAGCGAATTAACCCCTTTGGGAACCCACTTAATCTCCCGCAAATGGATGTCGAAATATAAAATTTTCAATTGAATTGTAAATAAGTTCATCCCGCTCTGTCAAACAAAATAGAATTGGGTAACTTCCCAGTTACATTATAGGAAGAAAATGCTACTTACGATTTCGGTATTTTGACATTATTGAGCATAGGGTGTTATCCTTTACTTCACTAAACTGTCATATGTTTTCGGCGCTCTTCACAACGCACCATTTAAATTTAATTATTTTTGCACTTTTTCTCTAAAGCTAATAACTCATTATTGGGACAAGCTCGTTGTTCAAGATTATTTATTTCCAAACGTCTACTTCTTGTCGTGTTATATTAAGGGCTGAGCAACGACTGGTGCTTTACAATTAGCTCGCACGTAACTTTTGCTTTTTCGCCTGGCTGTTATTACGTCCTTTTTAAAGCGCAACAGTCAGATTTATCTTTTACCGGTGTACTACTGTTTGGACCAATATATGTAGAATTTGTATGAATGTGATCTTCATAAGCTATTTTGAACATACATTGTTGAATTTGTAACTTTATTTCATATGTGTGACGAAGTTCTTGATTTCCAAGTTTATTCTAATTTGTGGTTGAATATAAATTTGCTCCTACAATTTTGACCCGTTGACAGTCAAATGTACACTATTGCTGTGAATAAAAGAAGCAAAACACGGCACCAATCGCCTAGCGAAAGTGGACCCGCGCCATGGAAGACTCGACTACCGACAAGCCCCCCAAAAAGGCATGCTAGCAGGTCGAGCGTCCATGGAACTGGAACTTTGCTAGGCGATTGGTGCTGCAGAAATGTACTCTCATCAAGGCGGTGGTTCGATCCCCATCGGCGTCAGAGTCTTTCATCCTAACAAAATGCATAACAGAAGTACCGAATTCTGTAATCTGTACCTTAAGCAGGAAATTTGAAAAAGAGATTGATTCTCACTGATTTCATATGCATTACATGGTATAATTCATTGTAAACAACTAATTCTGGGGGATACAGAGTAATTTCGTGTGGACTGTGCAAGTTCCACGGACGCTCGACCTGCTAGCATGCCTTTTTTTTGGGGGGGGGGGGGGGGCTTGTCGGTAGTCGAGTGGTCTATGGCGCTGGTCCAGTTTCGCTAGGCAATTGGTGCCGCAGAAATGTACTCTCATCAAGGCGGTGGTTTGATCCCCATCGACGTCAGAGTCTTTCATCCTATACATATATATATATATATATACACCCGCGAGAGCTGATGTGCACGACGCATCCACAATATATATATCAAATTCCCTACTAAGGGGTTTACAAGCCATATAGTATAATCACCTATATGTTTCATCAATTCTGCTTGTCGATTGAGATACGGTATGCTCAGTGAACTGAGGAGGAGATCAGACCTCGATGGGTTTGTTACAAGTTGAAGGGCGTTATAGGTCGCTTCATCATGCTGTCAACAGTTCTAAAAAAATTGCACCTATTTTCTGAGGACTGCATCGTTATGACAGCAGAAGAGTTCTCTGTTTTTAAAAGCTGATGGGCGAGTGTGAGTAAAGGAGGTAGGTGTTTTTGTCCTTCTTTTCTCAATTTCTGGCATTTCATTATATAGTGATGCTCGTCCCCAATGGTATTCAACACGTTCATTTCTTGGTATATTTTTCCATTGGCCTGTCTCGACAGATAGGTGATGGTTGGACGTTATAAATTTAATAAGAGTGAAAACATCAGCTTGGGGCAAATTAAACAGATAGTATTTAATTTCAAAATTGTGCTCGAGCAGTCTATAGGTATTATACACAGTAGGTGAATTGACGTCCGACCACCGCTCCTGTCGGAACTGGTCCATCGGGGTTTTTCTTACTTCTGCAACTAAAAGGACTGGGTTACCACAGGCCTGGGAGTCCCAGACATAAGATAAACTGCAATGGTTCAAAATATTCTGTATATGAATGAGCCACTGATTGCAATGTTTGTTTCTGGGCATTAGTAAAAGAAGAGAGTTATATAGAATAAAATTATTTTTAGTCAGGCCACCATTTATCAGTCTCGACCAATAAGCAATCATTCGACATTTAATTTCAATTTCTATAGGTGTTGCTCCTAATTCCCCATGTACAAATGCTGATGAAGTACCTTGCTTTAATTTAAGAATGAATTTTAGAAGTTTTGCTGAAATTGTTCAGCTGACTTGGTGTGTTGAAATCCCCAGATTTCACAGCCGTACAACAGACAGTCTGGATAAGTTTCTCAAATAAATCTAGTTGAGTATCAAATGGGAGAGAAAAATGCCTTATTTTATTAATCACAGAATACATAGCTATCGTAGCGTTAGCTAATAATTCTTTCTTAGTTTTAAAGAATGACCCCGTCTTGGAGAATATTAAACCTAGGTATTTATATTCATTTACATACTCCAGTTTTTCTCCCTGCAATGTAAAACATCGGGGAGGACGTCTTCCACCAAAGACCATATTGATTTCTGTGGGTTAATCTTCAGTTTCCACTGAGCACAATATTCTGTAAATGTGACTAAATTCGTCTGCATATCAGTACTGGACTCAGCTAGGAGAACGATGTCATCTGCGTATAGGAGAATCAACAATCGTATATATAGTGTAGTTTCTTCCATTAGATTTGTCTCTAAACTGGATAGGCCTTTAACATTATTTGAAGACAAAAACATTTCCAAATCACTAAGGAAGATTGAAAATAATAATGGAGAAAGATTTTCCCCCTGCCTTACCCCATTATCCTACCTGATCGCCTTTTGGCCAGCGTTCTTCGATTTTTCATTATGCTTTTATATTCTGACAAGAAAATAGCATCAGCATCATCTGTTTTTGTTTCTAGTAGGCCTATAATGTCGTAACTTTTTACCAGTTCGATAAACTCTGGGCATTGCAATCTAGTTGCAAGGCCACATGCATTTAGGCTACATATTCTTAATGTATGGAGTGTCTTGACAAATGGCATCACTTGCGAGTCCCTATCTCGAAGGAGTTGATGAAACGCGGCCTCGTTTTGCTGGGGGACGCTTTTCTGCGCTATTTGGCGAAGAATCGGGTGTGGTTTGTGCTTTTTCAACAATGTCAATATTTACTGTTTGGGGTTGAGATTTTGGGGTATAAAGTTTGTTGTCGATAAACAGTTTGTCTTTAACCAGGCGGGCTTTCTTTCCGATTTTAATGACCTTTCTCAACACAGGGTACAACTGCCTTCTCTTCTGTTCTACTTCAACTAGAAAATGCTCATTAATGTACAATGAAGTTCCTTTTAGTTTTTTGCTGCTTTTCCGTACAACTTCGCGGTCCTTAAAAAGGAGAAGTTTGCAACAATTGGTCGTTTGTTAGCCTCAGATTTCTGTCCAATACGATTAACTCTTTCAAACTCTACTTCGCCGACTCTATCCATAGCAAGTTCTTTCGAAATAAAATCACGCAGTACTCTTTCGCAATTCTCACCCTCGGATTCAGAAATCCCTACAAAAATGAGTTCATCACGCATTGATCGACATTTCAAGTCAGTGATAAGGTCTTTTAGTTTGTCACTCTCTTCTCTGATTGAATTAATCTCTTCAGACACGGGACTGATGAGTCATATTCAGAGGAAACGAATTCCACACTATGCTCAATACTGCTGACTTTGGTATTCATTTTAACGAATTCCCCCTCCATTGTCACATACCTGAGGTCAATCTTTCTAATAGATTTTTCTATCGCGTCTATTTTATCAAGTTCGGAAATTTTAGATTCAATGTTTTGTAACCTTGTTTCTAGTTTCTCGATCCTACTAAGACGCTCTTCTACACTGTCTAGTTTATCAAGACGGGTGTTGATATCACTGAGAAGGCAATAAAGACTAAACACCGTCGACCGAGGTGACAATATCTTGAGACTGACGCGAAGCATGCGCGTCACTGACGGCTGATGGGCGGCCATTTACAAGTTCACAACTTTCACTCACAAGATCTGAAGTCTTGAGTAACGACATATTAAAATGTTCCTTCGTTCGAGTAACAGTAATTTTAGTTATATTTGACTACTGTGGTTTTTTTAGATTTTCTACTGGTACATTACCATTGCAATCGGTTGAACATCACTGCGGACAATTCAATGAGAGTACAGTCCAGAACACTCAAAAGCAACGCGAACTGTTAAAAACAGTCACTCAGAAATCTCAAAACTCAAGACAAGAGAACGACATAAGTCTCTTGTTACGCACCAATAGCTCATTCAAGTGGCCTCAGTCGTAACGTCATCTTTTGTTGATCGACTCAAGTGAAGATCAAAATTATGGCCGAACAATCTGACTGAAGATTGAATTTGAGAAAGTTAAATCTTCGAAAAACACAACCTTTAAACGATGTCTCTCTATAATAATAGTTGCACTACATTCTGTATGCCTTCTGTAACCTCCTTGACAAAAATCAGTTGCCGTTCCATCATATTACACAAAATATATCAGTTCAATTGAGGAGCAATTAATCTACGTGTCCTCTGTTCTGACCAACGCTGACCCTGTCCTCTGTTCTGGCCAACGCGAGGTAAAGGAGTTCTATTTTGACATGAAGCCTTGAATGATTTCTACATAAAGGTGGGCAGTGATTTTCTGCACAAACAGTGTGTTTATGTTTGTTTCAGGATTTCAGACACCACCTGCTTTATGTCAAAAAACAAACATTTCTGGGTGATTATACTTAATCAGACTTATCAGTCGAAACTCTCAAGTTGACCTTTTGCGATCAGTTTTAGTGAATAACGATGGATGGTTTTATTTACTTCTTCCAACACCTTTTGCCAAACTTCTTTAATACATGCATTTTTTTATAACAATAATCTTTCAAATATGTGATGTGCCATTTATTTTGGCAAAAAAAAACAATGTGCTATTAACTCCTTGCATGCTGCTGGCGGATATTCCTACCAGGACAGGATTTTGTATGCCACAGAAATAAGCATAATTTGGGAATATTTAATCCGATTTTCTCTCTCTAAATTGAATGGATTATTTTCATCAATGATATCTTATGTTAAATTTAGATTATTTTTTCATTATGTCTTGTCATGGCTGCTTTGAAGCAGCCATGACTAGATTTGATGAAAAATATCTTGAAAATACTCAGCGGGTTAAGAGTTAATTGCGTAATGCAGCTGTATAGCTTGCACCATTAACCCTGGAGGACAAAACTCTAGTCTGCAGACTTTTGTTAAAATTTCGAAATATTCGAAAAGATCCGTTACAATATTAAAGGCGTGTGTTATAATCACAAAGGTGTACTTAGAACACCAGGAGTAAAAGAACACCTTAGAAAATCTAGGGGGCGCAAAGATTACCGATTGTAAGGTGTAAACATGATTTGCCCCGACTGTAATGGCAAAAGCCCGGATTGATAAAATATTTCAGTCAGACCATCAAGACGAAGGCAGGCCTTGATGATGTAATCTTAATTATTTTTGTCAGTAAGATTATAGTTCAAATTCAAAAACTCAAGACGTCTTGGAAATGTATTTATGATTATTTTATAAAAAATACATTTCGTAATTGTTATGGAACTTCTGACTTTACTAACACGTACTGTACTGGCTTCCAAATTGGTCATGATGGAGTCCCAATATCCCAAATCGGGCAATACAGACCTCCATTTGTATGACTGACTAAGTGTACAGCAGCAGTCCAAATATCAAATGTACAGTGCAGTCGCCCTGGACAGGCCGTTATCCACACATGGGCAGTGTTGTCCACGCATGCGCTCACTAGGTACCAAATGAACATCCTTAGCGACGCCCCTGAACAAATCCCTTAATGCTGACGATACCCTCGAGTTGTGCTGATTCGGAGGAAATCACAAGGCCAGATAATGTAAATGTTGACATGACACTGACAAATTAATGGCACACATCTTTGTTCTCGGACAGTTTACTCAACAATGGATGGTCGTTTTTTGTGCATCTGATGGATTTGTTATTAAATGTCAGGAATTTATTATTCATTGAAAAGACACAAAATGTGATGCTTACATTGTCGCCTGTCTGTTGTTATTGATTCTATAGAGCTTCAATTCACAATTTCATCCCAGTACCCAATCAGTCACTCATGTGGTATTTTGTCTGAAGTAAAGCACAATTGTTAGTTGTCAGTCATTCAAAATTTGCCCCAAAAAGCATTTTTTTTCTGCATAAAAACATTTTGAACTTTTACTGATTTAGAAGGAATCTGAATGAATTTTTCTTTGAGATAAAACTATGCAACCGTTAAAGGGATTTTTTTTTGTTTTGTTCTTTGTCTTCTCTTTTTTTTTCTTTTTCTTTTTTTTTTCTTCTTTTTTAGGGGGTTTGGTGTTTTCTTGTTTTATTTTTTTATATTAGGAGACCTTTTTGGTTGTATGTGGGATGGGGCGGGTGGAGGTGTACGTGCTTCGTGAATTGCTCCCGGAGAGTACGAAAAAACTTCAATCCTGTTTTGCTGTATGAAGAAACATGGCTTAAGTTGATGCATTTTCTATTTTTCCATTTTAAATTCGGTTGCAACTGTTTTAGTTCCACTGGTGTGTAGAGTTGTTACTGTTTCTGTTATTACTTTACTTGCTACAGTGAAATCTGAGAGAATGTCAAACAGGGATAGTGGCCACAGTACATGATAAGTGCACATTGTTAATGTTGGTGTCTCTTGTGTTGTCTGTGTATTGGACGGCGGTTTCCCTTGGAGAAAAAGCTACGCATACAGTATTGAAGGGAGTTAAATTGGATCGAGACACCGAGTGAGTGAAGGAAAAAGAAGAGAGGGAGTTCCTTTTAACGTGTGTATTAATAAGCACCATCTTGAGACATGGACTGCAATTTGTATCTGATATTTACAATTTTGTTTCTCAATCAAGACTTGATTTCGATTGAATAGTTGATTACTATAGAGACATGTTTATTGACTAAATATTATAAATGAATACTCTCCACGGCTGAAGTTTTATGATTGCACCGCGTATTTCCACTGGTTTTGTTAGTTAATATCTTGATGTTTTCAAAGTGAATTAAATATTTATTGATTGGAATATCTATAACTGGAACACTAAAGAATGTGTTCCTTTGTAAATAAAGGGACATTACGTTACGTCAGAGGTAGTCTGAGCACAAATTCCATGAAATGACAAACATACAATAATAGTGCCGAATTTCCCTCCCAGAATTACATCGATGTGCTGGAAGCTTGGGAACCAACGTGATGGAACATTCCATTCTGTTTTAGCACATTGTGTGATTGTTCGCCTCCATACACGGGGGCTCTTCCGTCATGAACAGCAACGAACACATCTTCGGACCAGTGAATTCCCATTAGCACTGATTTCAGAGAAGACATATCTGGTACCATGGAAAACGTGCAGATCTATGTTTGCGTATAAGCAGAGGCTGCCTGGTTGGTTTCCAGGCTCAATACTCAACCACACTCAGTCTTTTTCGGGCAGTTCTTGTGGAGAGAACTCCAATGGGTTACCTGTCTTATTTCAGAAGTGAACTTGTTGTAAACAGAAATCATCGAATAAATCTGGGTGGTATACCGCCTCCTCTTCTAGTTTTACGGCAAAGACATCATATACATTTCCGCCATTCATATCATTGATTATTTGATGTTCGTTTCAGACGACTAATGATGGAGTAGTGATGTCTCAGTTGATTACAAGTCGGTCTAAATGATATTCTGGTATTCCTTTCCCATTTCTGGATTCCCTTTTCCAATGACCTGCCACTTTTTCAGAGTGAAAAAAGACTCACTCGGTTGATTTAAAAAAATAGAACCATTACATATTCAACATGTCAGACTGAAATGGCTTGTTCCCGGTATATAATTATCATTTGTGAGTAACGTGATTCATGTGCAGTTCTTTTTCATTGGTCTCGAAAGTATATGCTAGCTAATAAAATGTACAGGAAGAGATAGATTTTCATGACTGTGGCCTTTACATTCCTATCATTTTCACAAGTCTTTGGAAGTTTGGATGGAAAATTGGGAGGTTCGATACTTTTTGTGCTCTTAATTTTGTATTTTGTTGTGACTGTGAAGTTATTGATTGAATTGTGATAATTAAGAAATATGAAAAGGTGAACCTAAAAGATTTTATGATTAGTGCTGACTAGAACCCTAAAAGTTACGAGTGCAAAGAAGGAGACGACATACATTCAACTCTCTTCCTGACAAACCCTTCAATGTCATATACAGAATTTGGTACTTCATGTCATTTTCGCTTCAAACTATAGCGTAGCAGGGTTCCCGCGGTGCATAGGTTTCCCCTGATAACGCGGAATCAAAGAAATCTCTTGTCAAAGATACGGAAAGTCTTTTAATATTGGAATTTTCTTTAAAAACCCTTAAAACTACGATATCTGGCGATCAAAGAAGATACATTTCTGCACATCACGGCGAGACTAATATTGCAGAGATGAAATTTCTCTGGCTGATAGAATGTCTGCCAAGTGGAATGAGAATCATACACTAAACTGTGGATCAAGCTCTTAATCTACCAGTCTAATTGTGTGATGAGTCCGATGCTGTTATGTCCTGGTGCCAGTCTAGCCCTAAAATAGTCGATCACTCATGTTAAGATTAAATGTTCTGGATATTTCAGTTAATCCGAAATGAAAAGCTAATCTATGGTTCGCTTTCCAACCAACTGACACATTCCAGGCGATTTAATCTAAAATATACGACAAACATTCATTTGCTTTGAATCAATGCAAGAACTGTATCTCAATCGAGAGGTGATTTGACCGAATCTTTGATGATATTATTATCATTGTGTATGAAGACTAACCACGGCTGAAGTTTTATGATTTCGCTGCGTGGTCTCACTAATTGTGTTGATACCTTGATGTTTTCAAGGCCATTTTAATATTTATAGACTGGAATACCTATAAATAGGGTATGAAAAAATATCTGTATATCTTTCTGAGCAAAGAGACATCACATTTCAGCAACTGTAGTTTGAGCGAAAACCCCACGAAAAATGGGTAAAAAGTAGTGCATAACAGCGTCGAATTCCGAATAGAATTTGGGTGGTGGCCCGTGGACTTGATTGAGGATATGATTGTGATATGGGATTAGAATTGGCAATATTGTGTACAAATCATCCTCTGGACTTTCGTGTTCTGTGTTCGGCTCTTGGGGAAAAGCTCCCTGGTCTTTGTCCTTGTACATCCTTGACATTTCTTAATATACTCGGAAGGTCCTGTAAACTCCATGAATTGACTACCTGTTAAAAGTGCAGGAATTTTCGGGAAAACGCGTTCCAATTAAGGTCCATGTGCTCTGGTTTATTTGGAGAAATGTATTGGTATTAACATGTGGAGCTTGGGTCAGACAGAGTGTTGTTTTCCTGCAGTTAATGTGAGGACAAAACGGTAAAAAAATCTATAGGGAGATGATTAGTGGGTTAAATGTCATTCTCTTCTGTGATTGCTGATCTAAAGAATGCTAATTACTGATGGAGCTATCGTTCCAGCAAACTATTGATTTTCTGGTGAAAAGTAAATGAGAAGAGTGGTAGGGTATTTTTAGTTTGTCACAAGTAATTTGATGACCGCGTCTTGTACAATCCCAAGAGTCAGGGACACTAAATGCATTTAGTCTTCAGCTAATGTTTTAGAATTTCAAACAAGCTATATTCTGTCGAAGTGAGTTATCTGAAATATGCCTCCAGTCGTTCGACATTAAGGGAAATCGATATTACGTGTTTACATATTTAACAGAATAATAAATCATATTTTTCATAATAATTGAGCCATTACACAAATAATTTGTCAAAGTAGCGAAAGTTCTACTGTGTGCAAAACATTTTCTAACCTTGCATCTAATGAAAATTTAAAAATCTTAACTCTTTGCATGCTGCTACGGATATTCTTGCCCAGGACTTGAAATCTTTTTCCAGTGAAATAAGTAGAAGGAGCCATGACTAGATTTGTTGAATAATATTTTTAAAATACTCGGCGGGTTAAGAGTTAATCTCTACCTTTGTAATATTCGTCTAGAAACTCTCATCGGTAAAGCTGAAGAATAGAAATTTTACAGTTTCTGTAAAAAGTATCTGGTCTCCTCATTTTTTCTCTATTATCATTCAGTTCCCAACACAAAGTAACTATTTCGGGTCCAACAATATCATATTTTTTGTTATTTTTTTCACTTTCGTCCTCTAAACTTATCATACTGAGAAACAGAATCTCCCTCTTGATGTGGGCTAAAACTGGAGACAACCATAATAGTTTAGGGCCTGCTAATCCGTAACCACTCTACTGAACCTGGAGATATACTGATTTCTCTCAAACCCAAAATTGGGTCCTAAAAGTGACAAATAGGGGCGAAATCTTTTGCACGAAATGTATTGAAAACAATAGAGAATGGTGAGAAAAGTACAATGATGAGGCGATCAGGTATTTTCCCCGTCACCGTATGATTTGAGTGTTTAGGGTTTTATTCGTTTGTATGGCCTTGCACATTCCTGAATCATACGTTTTTGAACTGAAAGAGCCAGGTGCTATTGATTAGTCACGAAAATAGTTTATAATATATTATTGTGGAACGTTCTGTTTTTGAATTACAATAACACGAATTTCAAGAGTGTCGTGCTGCATTATGGGACCCCCCCCCCCCCCCCCACCCAAGCTCAGCAGCCATTAGAGAACCGAGGCGGTAGCAGTTGGCCGCCAATAGCTTTGGGGCTGCTACAGGCCGTACCATATCAAACAAGTTATATTGCGGCGTTTGGGTCCAAGTTTGACAATGACAACAGTAGTAATGTATTGTTGAACAATATATGGTATTAGAAGTTACCTTATGATATTCACGCGAATTATTAACAGTTGCCGCATTTATTAAAACATAACCTCTTTCTAAAGTTATTAAATTCTTGTTGGAGTTGTACTTTATGGCAAATTCATTTTCATCCAGCTCTGGTCACTGAATGCGACGTGATTTTTATTAAGATTGTAGTCAGCAACAGGCAAACAAAGTCACGAGACCATGTGTGACATCGACCGTCTCTCGCTAATGGCTATTTATAGCTATCATCGACCGGCTGGAAATTCTGGAAATTTCTTTATCAGTCCGTTGGCTATCTTATTATTTCTGCAAATTATCGTTAATACTGCTAACTTTATAAATCTTTAAAATAAACAACAGATGTCATTCATGTTTTTTTCTGGTCGCGACTATGGTGCAATATCTCTATAGTCTCCATATTAATCCGGGTTACTTTCTCTTCTCTAAACACAGCCGATATTATGAATGGGACTGGTCCACAACTGCACTGCTAAAATGAGCAAATCACAAACTTTGCGTAATATATATCGACTGCCCCATACTCCCCTTATTGTATTTTTTACTTTTTATAAACACGATTTTATTTCCTTGAAAAGGAGAGTGTTGCAAACATGCACAGCCTATACAAACGCCCCCAATACATTACACAATTACATGTAAATAGTGCTGGGCAAGTGAAAAAAGAAACAAGACATAATACAAACTTGTCCTCGACATCTATAGCAACTTAATTCGGGACGTTTGTGTTGTGGCCTGAAACATAATCCGGTACACTCCGGGTGCTTTCAAAACAGTACATACAAAATTAATTAGACCCACAATTATACAAGATGAGATGAAATGGATAGTACAACCCATGGTAAAAACCGCGGCTACTTTCAACGATCAATCATAAAGTCTCATTCGAAACGTTTCGTGACAATAATATATTGCTGGATGGCATAGAAAATAAGAAGACTGTCAGCCTGGGAGGGCGATGGGCTCCCACAAAGGATTCTATTCATTGTAGTCTCAAATATATGTATTTTGTTATGTAAAACATATCGATTTGGTAGCCATAAGGGACAATTGAAAGTGAAATGTTGTTCATCTTCGAAAAAATGTACACATAAACATATTGTGACTGTTCTGCAACTTGGGGTCTAGGTCATTCCAGAGTTTAACATATTATGGGAAAAGGAATCATAATTTTTGTTTAGTTGTACAGAAAGGGGGACTGAGTTTTTCAGCATTTCGCAGCATATTTGTCAGTTGACAAATTGGTCTGTGTACAAGATTGGACAAGTGCGAGGGGCTGATTCCAGATTTCATTTTATAAAATGCTGTCAATTTGTGTCTTTGCCTACGTTCCTTCAGTGTTATGTACCCCGCTTCTTTGTACATTTGTTTCATGATTCGTCCCCCGAGAGGCACCACATGGAGCCCCCAGAGCATCGCGTTTCAAATTCTCGAGCATATTTGATTTTTCATATGTACGGTTATCCCAAATGGCATTTGCATAATACTGCATAATCAAATAAAGGTAAAGCAACATGAGTATACAATATTCCTAAAGTATATCTCGTTAGAATGTATTTAAGACTACGAAAACCGTTTACAGCTGGGCTTAGTTCACTGACAACACCTACAGCCTGCATATCGCAGGATCCAGTATTCTGCAACGTTAGACCCAAATGTTTATGGCTTGATACTTCCTCCATTGTTCTACCAAGTGGGGTTTTTTTGGAGGGGGGAGGGGGCGTGTGGATCGGGCGTGTTTTTCATTTTATACTCAATGCTGCTGTTTTTGATGGGCGAAGATTTACCCGCCACGATTCTGTCCATTTGCCTTAAGTCCCAATTCAGAATCTAACTTGTGAGAAAGGGGGTCTTCTACGATCAAAAATAGAGAGGAGTCATCAGCGTATAACCTTATATTTGATTGAATGTGATCTACAATGTCGTTAATATTAATATTGAATAACACAGACCCTAAAAGTGACCCTTGTGGACCTCCAGCTGGAATTTATCTACTCTGTGAAGTTTGACCATTGATTACTATAATTTGGCTTCTATCCGTCAGATAATCCTCAAATCGGAATAAGAGATTGCCTCTTATTCCCATAGCGCTTGGGTTGTATTTAAGTCCCTTATGCCAGACCTTGCCAAATGTGTCACTTATATCACAGAATACAAATCTTATTTAAATATTTCGACCCAGCGCCAATCTGATAGTGATCAATAGCAATCCGCTGATTGACAGTGATGTCCAGGGAATAAATCTCGATTGTAACTTAGAATATTATTCTCACTCAGAAAGTTAAAACATTATTCTCACTTAGAAAGTTAAAACCCTTTTTAATTTTTTTTTCTAACACCCTGCTCACTCTACGAGTTAGTGAAACGCGTCTACAATTTTCTGTCACATCAGCTGAGCACTTCTTCAGGATTGGAATAACATAAGCACGTATCCATATTTGAGGACATTTACCTTCTCCAATGACATTGAAAAGGCGGGTGAGTGGGATAGCAAACTGACGTGAGAATGTTTTCAACACGTTACTATTTATATCATCTGATCTATTGGCTTTTTGCATCCAGATGCGAGAGTAGGATAGCTACTTCCTCGGGATCTGTTTCAAATAAGGGAATGCTGTGGTCAGTACTCTGAATGCTGGGCATATTCTTGTCTTGCACGGATTCACTTTAACTATGAAATAGTTGTTAAAATATCTGCAATATTCTGAGAATCATTAACATCTTCATTAGCATCAATGGTGTTACACTGCTGTACCGCAAAGCTTTTGATCGTTTTCCATCACCGTTTTGAAGAACATTTACGAGTGCAGACAGATGATTCGAGATTCAGATCGTGTGCTAATTTTGTTGATCTTAAACAAGCAATTGTTTCATTCCCCACTTGTCTAAAGTAGCTTCAGTCTTGGGGGTTATTGGATCGTTTTGCTTTTTATTTGTTGGCTTTATTCCTAATTAGCATTTGTGCCCGTACTTCTGACGTTCACCTTGGCTTATCATTTGGCCTTGTCAGAGTATGGTTATGTGGAATCAATTTTTCAGCAGTTTTTTTGGACATAAGTAGTTATTTCCCAAGAAGTGTTATCAACATTTTTAGATGTTGTGAAGAATGATGGTCAATCTGTGTTGTTTGGGTGCGTACTCATACCATCAGCATCAAATTCATTATAGTTCCAAACTACTCGTTTGTATGGTCTAAAAGGCTGATGACTGGATTTAAAGGATACATTGGATGGTGCTTACAACAAAAGGATGAAATTGTTTCACATCTTGAGACAATATCTCGATTCGAGATTAGAATGGGGTCAATTAAGGTTGAAAGCTGCTCGGTAATCCACGTAGTCAACGTTAGTGCTCGCTTTAGACCGTAGGCGTCTTTGATCCTTTTGATTTTTTGATGTACTACTGAGTAACAATTAACATTAAAATCAACCATAATACAACACTCGGCTGATATATCATTTCTAACATATTATATGGATTTGTTGAGCAAATGTCAGAGATTATTTGCGGCTGGGGGCGATAAAAACAAGAAGAATCAGCTTTTGATTATTGTGTCACAATTATGTTCACATAGCTTCCAGATCCGGAACTTGAAAATCAGGTCGACGTCTGTCTATTACATTTTGCTTGGTATAGACTTCAGTTTCCTCACCCCTTTTCGACATCCCGATCCCTTCTAACAAGCTGAAATGCTATCCCGATATTTCAATATTTTACTTTAAGATCTCATCTGAGAGAACTCAGAGAAGACTTTCGGTCACAGCAATAACATCATAAACTCCCAATTCTGCATGGATAAAGTACGGTTTACTTTCTCAGCCCCTATCATTTATATGTATCAATGAGATTTTAGCAGTTCCCTCTGGGTTAGTTTCAATGTCACCCCCAAGTACTGGTAAGTAATTACATCATCCAGACAAACTCAAATAGCCAAATTTCCTTCTCATCTTTCTTTGAAATCTGCTTTTTAATATAGTATAAATAAAGCACTCCCTGGGCAAACCGACCGATCCTCACGCGGCAGATATCTATGTCAAACGCCATTATTTAACAGGGCCAAAACGATTAGCCATGTGAGGATACAGTCAGTTTGAGGCAAGAAGTGTTTACTTATGCGTTTATTACTGGGTAAGATAAAAGAAATTGAAATGTTTTGATCTCCAAAATGTATTGAAGAATGTGTTCAGTAAAAATCCTTACAGTGAACAGTAAAGTAAAAGTATAAAACACACAAATAAACTGTATGAATGTGGATGGCAGCAGCCTGATAATACTATATATACATTCTTCAATAAGTTGTTATTTCATTGATTACACAATTATCACAAGTTAGTATATTATGAGCTATCTGTTAAACATGCACAATGACACACCCTTCCCCGATATTACCATGTCTTATATTCATTGTAGGGAAGTTTCCTGTTCCACAGGGTACCATAGACTGTGCCCATGAATACTTCGTCACTGGTTCAAAGCTACTGAGCGGAAATATATATAAAAATACCTTACACCTGAGAGAGACGGAGCGAACCGACTTTGCTTATCGGCCTTGTAACATCCAAGCTTTCGGTCTACCGAAGACCATCATCAGGGTACACACAGAGTCCAAAAAAAAATAAAAATAAAAAAAAAACACGCACAAACTATAATTGGTAAGGATATGGAGGCCAGCCTCTGGAAAATTCGTTCTGACTTCAACAAAGTGGAGACAGAAAAAAAAGGTCATAGAAGGAAACTGTTTCCGGAGAAACGATTAAAATATCCAAGTTTCCCTTACTCCCATTTTGTGTGAGTTTACATAGCCTTCGAAAACTCGAAGGAATCAAGAATAACTGGAATGTCCGTTGAGACCGAGTGGTCTGTATAATAATAATAATAATACATAGCTTTTATATAGCTTAAAATTATAAGGTTGTGCTCTAAAACTCTTTATATGCAAAATAAATACATATTTTAGCTCCCCACTAAAAGCACTGATGTAACAAAAATTGATCAAATTAGATAGCTGCAACCTCGAAGGCCTCTCGAAAGAGATGGGACTTGAGTTTTGTTTTGAAGTCGTCTAAGCTTATGGAAGCCTGGATATGCACTGGCAATGAGTTCCAGAGTCGTGCACCTACAAAGGAAAACGCCCTGGTATTCACCAATGTGGAACGGGAAAAAGGAACAAGAAGCCTGAGTTGTTTGGATGAGCGGAGGTTCCGTTTTGATGTCCTGAAGATATTTTGGAGTCAATCCTTTAATGCACTTAAATACCAACACCAAAACTTTGAAAGAGATACGTTGTTGAACAGGGAACCAATGTAACTTATGGGGCAAAGGGGTTATGTGATAATAGCGTCTTGATCCCGTAATAATATACACACAATCCAAAATGTTTCTCTAGAAACCCACTCAGTTTTTAGTCCAGTAGAGTTTAGAGTCAATAATAAACGCCTGGAATATAGTGAATAAGTGCAATTATTATGTAGACATTATTATTATATATTATTATTATTATAGATATATCAGATGTATTTGATCTAGTAGATGCACGGGCCTGAAGTGAAGACTGTTACTCTAAATTATTACCACTTTGCAGGGCGTTTCCTACTGCATTAATGTCGATTTAACGGGCAATCATATCCTCTATTGCTCGGTAGTCACGTGAAAGGAGGGCCGCTAATGGAAAACAAAATTCATTATCGGCCCTCTTGTCACGTGACGTCTTTTAGAATTGAAAATTTAGAAATGAGGCGAGAACTCGCAAGGAAAAGTTGATGCTTTCGCCATGTTGCGGTCTTGTTGATCGACAGCAACAGAAACAAATGACACGTGGCCATGTTGTCAGTTGTAGCCATTTTCCATGGCAACTGATTCGTCATCTTTATTGTGGATCCTGGTTATATCCCTTGGTGCTCCTAAGCAAGATTGATACCTTGACTATGTGACAACCAAGTAACAACTCTGTAAATGTGTCACGAAACATGGATCACCCATACAACTGTTTGACTTTCCGTCTAATAATGTTGTTGGGTGGAAAAATCTAAAGGCACGTAACTTGTAATACTCCGTGAGAAAAGCCGTTCTCGCCTTTTATGGAATATTAGTTTAATCGGTACCCGTTACATTGTCTATTTTAGGTCAGCACTACTGACCCGTAATTACGGCACACTTCAAGGTTGAATG
This sequence comes from Pictodentalium vernedei, assembly GCA_031216915.1. Lineage (NCBI taxonomy): Eukaryota > Metazoa > Mollusca > Scaphopoda > Dentaliida > Dentaliidae > Pictodentalium > Pictodentalium vernedei. Next base: position 316,944,807 of record CM062294.1, read on the forward strand.
TCATTGCAACTGGGAAGATAACGGGATTTCTGCCCTTGTATTAAATTTTATATCAGATCTGTATCAGGAAAAAATCTAAAGGCACGCAACATGTAATACTTCGTGAGAAAAGCCGTTCTCGCCTTTTTACGGCATATTGGGTTAATCGGTACCCGTTACATTGTCTATTTTAGGTCAGCACTACTGACCCGCAATTACGGCACACTTCAATGTTGATTGTCATTGCAACTGGGAAGATAACGGGATTTCTGCCCTTGTATTAAATTTTATATAAGATCTGTATCAGTGGCGTTTGATGAATGCTAGCTTGTTTTCTCTAGCTTTGATTAGCATACAATGCTGTGAATGAAAACTAGTCGAAGTGACATCGCCTCACACGACATGGAATTATAACATTATTGTATTATTGCAGCTGAGAAGGACTCGTCGGATTCGTTCCGATTTCGAGTCAATGCATTCGGAAAAACAGCCCGATCAGCATTCAATAGTTAAAAGACAATGACATGTCGAACCAGCTCCCAACACATCGCGATTTTGGTAGTGATTGATTGAGGAATGAGTCTAGTTTGTACAGAGTTAGTCAACATCTTGACCTAAACCCCAAGCTTCAAATAGTTAATCCACAAATGTACATGTATAAATTTCAGTTTTGTTTCTTTGTTTACTCATTTGTTTACTTTTTCTTTAATTTTTGTTCCAGTGGTGATGACCATCAGTGCACTCTAAGGAAAAGGCTGCTCAAAAACCCAAACCACGGAATACCCGCTGACTGATGAATTTAGGTTTTCACATTCTCGTAGTATTAAATATGGCGATTGACATAACCCAGTACCGACAGTCAGTGGGTATTTTCAACAACGTTCTTAATTCAATAAATCAAGACCACATTCACCAAACTTATGCAACACTCCATCTTAAAATCCGTCCACTTATATTCCATCTCTCATCATCTATAATTGTTATTATGATGTTGATTGTTATTCTCTGTGGTGATGTCCATCCAAATCCCGGTCCAGCTCATACGGGTTCTGTCAGTACAGATCAAAATACAATTTCAATTCTAAACTATAATATCCGTAGCATCCGTCATAAACTGCATAAGCTAGTAGATGAGATCGATGACTTTAACATTATTTGCTTTACAGAAACTCACTTGGATAATGACTTCAATATTGGTAATATATTGATCCCAAACTATTCGGTCCCCATTATACATAACAGAAATCAGTACGGCGGGGGTATTGCGGTGTATTTTGCGGATCACATCACCTTCAAACAAATTGAAGACCTATCGTTTGATGACGATATTCTTTGGTTTGAAGTGGGCAACAAAGAGAAATTCATCCTTTGTGTCACATACAGATCGGAGAGGGAATCGAGTGAAAATTACTGGCCTAACTTGCAGGAAAAAATAGAATTAGCCTTGGAAATAAATCCATCAGTTGTTTTAACTGGTGATATAAACTCTGACCTACTCGTGGAACGGAGTACGCTACAGTCTCTTGTAACACTATTCAATTTGAAGAATGTTATATCTGAGCCCACTCGAATAGGAAAGACATCTCGAACCCTACTTGACCCTATAATTGTTAGTGACACAGTTACGATAGCTCACTCGGGCACGCTGGAATTAGGTTTATCCGACCATCTCGCAGTATATACTCATGTAGTTTGTGCACACCCTATTCAATCAACTGTCACCCGGGAGGTCTGGAATTATAAAAAAGGTGATTTTATAAAATTGAATAACCTTATAAACGAGACAGAATGGGAGAAACTAATATGCAGTGAGGAGAACATTAATGATGCTCTGTCAAACTTTGTTTCTACGTTTTTGGAACTTGCAGAAAAATGTATTCCACATACAAAAGTTATAATTAGGAAGTCTGATAAGCCGTGGTTTGATAGCACTATTAGAAGTACTATTCGTCTTCGTGATCGACTGCGTAAATTAGCTCTGAAAAGCAATAACCCAAACACATGGGCGAAATATAAAACTACCCGAAACAAAGTTAACAATATGAAAAAATTTGCCAAGGAACAATACTTATAAAAAATAGATACCTCAATATCAGAAAACAACAACCAACGGCAATTTTGGCATATTGTTAAGATGTTTCAAAACAACTTTGCTTCCGATCCAGGAATACCGACGCTGAAAACTGATTCAGGTAACACATTTTTTGAAACCGACTATGAAAAAGCTAATATTTTAAACGAAGCATTTATTCAAAATAGTATGTTGAACTCGAATAGCAAACAACTACCCCCCTTCAAACGCAAATGTTCGAAATCATTTAGCAAAATTTCTTTTACTCAGGAAGACATTATTCAGATTATCAATTCTCTTAAAACTAACAAAAGCAGCGGCCACGATGGTATCGGACATAGAATGTTAAAGGAAACTAAATTTAGTGTAAGCAGACCTTTATTTCTGCTTTATTCTAAATCACTGGAGTTGTCGGAATTTCCTCTGGAGGGGAAATGTGCTGATGTGACCCCTCTTTATAAAAAAGGTGATCGTCAAGACCCCCAAAATTATCGACCTATCTCTTTATTGTGTTGTGTTGGTAAAATAATGGAGCGGGTTGTTTTTAAGGAAGTCTATAAATATTTTAAAGGCAGCAATCTATTTTATATATTACAGTCAGGATTCCTTCCAAACAACAGCACCGTTTACCAATTATTAGAGATCTATCATAACCTTTGTGACGCAGTGGATAAAAACTTATATATATGTGGTGTCTTTTGTGATATTTCAAAGGCATTTGATAGAGTATGGCACGTAGGAATCATATATAAATTAAAACAGTACGGTATCTCGGGTCCTTTGCTCCGCTGGTTTCACAGCTATCTAAAAGACAGAAAACAGAGGGTAAAAATAAATGGTTACAATTCCAACTATAAGAAAGTCAATGCTGGAGTTCCACAGGGGTCGGTCCTAGGCCCGTTCCTGTTTCTTATATGTATCAATGACATCGTCGACAAAATTGACTCGGTTACTCGCATGTTTGCCGATGACACGTGTCTGACAGAATCGTCCAATGAGCCATGTAACGTCGAAGCAAAAATGAACGAGGAACTCATAAAAGTAAACGAATGGGCTAATACATGGCTTGTTTCGTTTAATGCAAAAAAGACGAAAGCAATCCTATTCACACTTAAGAAAAATATCTCGACATTAAATATTCTGTTTAATGGCGAAACAATTGATTTTTGTAATTCTCACAAACATTTGGGTTTGACCTTAGAATCAAACCTGTCTTGGTCAGATCACATTGATAACATTTGTAAAAAGACTTGCTCGAGATTGTCCCAACTTAGAAAATTGAAGTATACTTTTAACAGAAAAATTCTTGAAAAAATATATCATGCATTCATATTACCGATTTTGGAATATGGTAGTTCTGTATGGAGCGGTGCTCCTCAGTATCAATTAAATCGTATTGAAGATATTCACTACGAGGCAGCCCGAATAGTGAGCGGGTTGACAAGATCTGTCCCACGGGATCGACTTTTGTTGGAAGTTGGTTGGAATAGTCTGGAAAACAGGCGCCATGTTCACAAAATGTGTAACTTTTACAAAATCCTCACTGGGAATGCTCCGAACTTCCTCCACGAACTTTTACCATCTCGTGTCGCCGACATATCCCAATACAATTTACGAAACGCATCTAATTTTGTCCCTTATTTCTGTCGAACGGAACTCTTCAAACGATCATTTTTCCCTTCGTGTATTGAAGTGTAGAATACCCTACCGGAGGTTGTTCGAAACAGTCGGTCACTTGGGGAATTCAAAAAGTCCATCTCACCACCCTTGTGTAAGCCTCCAACATATTTTTCAACCGGTATAAGGAAATACAATATTATTCACTCAAAATTACGAACTGGATGTAATGACCTTAATGGTGACAAATTCCGCAACTACATCTCAGATTCTCCATTTTGTTTATGTAACGATGGCGTTCAGGATGCAGAACATTATTTCTTCCTGTGTTCTTTAAATTCTGATATTCGCTGTATCCTCATAGATGATTTGTCGAAACTTACGCCCAACTGGAATTCATTGGATTTAATTTTATATGGAAACCCGTCATTACCCGAAAGCAGCAATGTATCAGTTTTCTTATCTGTTCAAAAATTTATTCGTGACTCGCATAGATTTGATGTACAGTTGCTGAATTAGCTCCGCCTCTCAGCAAGTCTGAGTGTCCCAAGGTTACACAGGTGATCTAACTTCCACTGTGCGTGTCCTCTCGCAGTGGGACCTGACAATCAATCTGTTAGGACAAAACGGTGGATGTCAGGTTAGTACGGACGAGGAATGAGCACGCAAAGATTAACTGTCTCAAAAACGTTCTGTGAACGTTCCTTAGCGGCATTAAACTAAATTTAGAATTGAATAAATTGTGGGGGGGGGGGGGGGGTCATCATCACTGGAATTTCTGTTGTATACTGTTGTTTTTTTGGGTTTTTTTGTTTTTTTTTTTGTCTTCTTTGATTTGAATCTGCTTTTACCCGTCTCTCTCTCTCTCTCTCTCTCTCTCTCTCTCTCTCTCTCTCTATTCTCTCTTTCTTTATTTCTCTCTCTCTCTTTTGAGTTAACTTCTTTTGTGTATAATGTTTACATATTGTTATATTTTGTTCTGCCTTTTGTAATCTATTAGTCTTTGTACAGGAGCGGAGGGTTTTCTAAGTGGTCAGCACTTGTCCTCCAATCCTGATTTGCATTGTTGAATGGCAAATAAAAATATGTTTAATCTATCTTTATTGTGTGCATTACCTCCCTCGCTGGAAGTGGAAGACGGAATTTTTTTAAACGTGGTCCCAAATAAAATGTTTCTGTTTTATTAAATTTTGTGTCTTTTGATTGCTGGGATATCATTTTGGAAATGTGTAAAATTACAAATTACGTAGTGGTAATAATAGTAATAACATGATTGTTGTCGGGCATAATGGTTCGTGAGCGGCCCTGCATCGATGTTGAACAGCCCTTGGGCTTATTAACGGCCCTCGACTTCGTCTCGGGCCTTTAATAAACCCTCGGGCTGTTCAACATCGATGCAGGGCCGCTCACGAACCATAATGCCCTCCAAAATCATGTTATTGTTTAATTATTAAACATGTAAAATATCCAGCAAAGCTGGACCCATAAGAACAAGCAGCTGTATATAGTAAGTAAGTCAGTAAACATTTCAAGCCTTTTTTCCTGACTTAAAAGCGGTAAATATCGTGTATGTTTTAATGTTTTCTAACTTCGTTGCAACTGAAAGCATACCAGTGCTGGTCACGTGATAATCATGTGACACCAGTTTGTTTGGCAACAGACGATACTGTCATCTGCCAAAATTGAAAACGTTATAAATGTCTCAATCAAGCAAATAAAATGAAGAACAATTGAATTTATTGGAATAAAGTTCCAAACAAGAAAGCACAAATCGTGGTAATAATAGTAATGACATGACTTTGTGGAGCCTTGTGTTTTATTAACGGCTCAACAGTTGTGAATAACAGTCCTTCGGCTTATTAATTGCCCTCGACTTCGTCTCGGGACTTTTGTAAGCTGTCGGGCTGTTATTCACACCTGTTGGGCCGTTAATAAACCACAATGTCCTCCAAAGTCATGCTATTTTTAAATTATTACCACTTTAGCGGGCGTTCTCTAGTATATTAACAAAATTTAATAGGGCATTACAAGAACGTAACACTCTACTTCAAAAAAATCGCCTGACGTGTCGGGCCGTTAATGGATTAAAAATGTCATTAACAGCTCGACACGTCAAGTGACTTTTGTTCCTCGCTGTCGTGCACTCGAAAATGGAAACGTTTTCTGGAAATGGTTTCAACTAGTAAACAACGTGATTTTTATTTAAATTATTAAATATGTAAAATGTCCAGCAAGATAACCCCATAAGAACAAGCAGCTGTATATAGGAAGGAGGTAAGCCTAGATACAATTTTAGCCTTTATTTCTGACTTAAAAGCGGTAAATATCGGGTCTGTTTTAAGTTTTCAAACATCGTTGCAACTGAAGGCGTACCGGTGCCGATCACATGATAATCATATGACACCAGTTGAACCAAAATTGAAAACGTTAAAAATGTTATGTAGGTACAGGGTCAAAACTTTTTCAGAATCCCAGTGATAATAATAGTAATAACATGACTTTGTCGAGCCTCGTGGTTTATTAAAGGCCCAACAGGTGTGAATAACAGTCCTTCAGCTTAATAACGGCCCTCGAGTTCGTTTCGAGCCTTTTTATAAGCTGTTATTCACACTTGTTGGGCTGTTAATAAACCACAATGCTCTCCAAAGTCGTGTTATTTTTATATTAAGCTCCAAACAACACATAAAGCACTCCTACCAAGCTTTCGGTGTACCAATGACCTTCAAAAGGGTATGCATAGTCTAAAAAAATACACGTCCAAACTACAAATGTTAAGAATATGAAGATAAACCTCTGGAAAATTCATTCCAACTTTAACAAGGTGAAGCAGAAAAAAATTAAAACGATTGAAAAATGTAAAGTTACAGAAGTAACTGCTGCCAGAGAAACGATTAAAAAAATCCAAGTTTCATCAAGTTCCATTTTTGCGCGAGTTTACTAAATATCCTTTTTTTAAACAATATTTTTATTTCCTCAGTGAAATAGGGTTTGGCGAACAGGCAATGCCTATATTAACGCCGTACCCTACAGAGAAATACAACACAATACAATGGTGCAGGTGCAACTGTACATAAAACAGAAACTGATCCAATGAATTGGAAAGAAAGAGAAAGTACCATACTATATCCCACCATCTCCTTTAAATAATTTACCTATCTATTGGGTGTGGAGGCAATCTACTTTCATTTATATGATGTGCCCACTAAAATGTCTCTCACCCAATACTGCAAAGGTCATTGTCAGGGTTCTTTTCCACTGGAAATAAACCATTCACTGGAATCTCATTGTTTCCCTAATATATTCTTGAACCGCACTAAATATACTGGCGTTTTCAAAGGCAGTTTTCTCCGTATCCACATATAGCATAAGAGTGATATTAGTGGTGTGGCCCAATTTTATTAGAAGCGAATTTCTTTGTTCTGCATATAGAGGACACATTAATAAATAGTGTTCAGTGTCTTCATATACATGACCGCAGCCACAAGATGCATTATCACTTATAAATCTATCAAATTTATGTCCGTTTAAATCACTACAATTTAACCACAGCTTCGTGTGAACAATTTGTTCCTTTCTGCTACCCACATAAAAAAACAGGGAAGACATTGTCGTTAATTGCAAGTTTCTTCTTAAAATGATCTACGGAAGTACAGTTCTGCAGATCTGCGCTTAAGCCCATCCAAAGTTTTACCACTGATGGCAGAAACGAGTTAGAAAACCTGTTCGTGTTACATTTAATTTCCCTTAACAAGTTCGAAAATCTTAGCGAGTAATAAGTCAATTCTGATACAGGTTGCGGAATGAGCAGCCTAATGTAGTTTGGGACGCTTGTGAACATAATCTTATACAACGCTACTAATTTGTGGCGTCGTCTACGCTCTTTGAGTGGTACGAAACCAGATTCTCTATAGATAAGTTGATGACTTGTCCCCCTAGTGACCCCTATTATGGTTCGTAGAGCATCCAAGTGTAAATTTTCTAGGAGTGTTGATTTAGTCTCCGTGCAACCATCCCATATAACATCGGCATAATCAAACAGCGGGAGAATGAAGTATTGATATAGAGTTTCCAATGCTTGTCTGGACAATCTGTATTTTAGGCTTCTAAGACAGTTTATCATAGGGCTGACTTTACTTATAAGACTCTCTATGTGTGAATCCCATTGTCCTGTTTTTGAAAAGATCAACCCAAGATGTGTATGAGTGTCCGTCTCTTCTATTTGCTGTCCTAGGAGGTAAAGATGGGGGCGAAGCGTGGGATTTACTCTATTTGAAATATACAGCGATTCGGTCTTTAGTGGATTAAATATAACCTGCCATGTTTTAGACCACTGGACAAATTTTGCTCATTATTCAAAACTTTTGCTGCTAATTTTGCATCTTCGATTACCAGATAAAGTGTTGTATCATCGGCATAAAGTCTAATATTGGAAGTAATATCTTTAACAATATCATTTATGTATATATTGAACAGGAGGGGGCCCTAAAACGGATCCCTGTGGCACGCCAGCTTTAATGGTTTGATTTTTGGATTTCTCCCCATTTACAACTACATACTGTGAGCGATTTGTTAGGTAGCTTTTAAACCACGCTAGTAGGTTACCTCTTATTCCAATTGAGTTTAATTTATGAATTAATCCGTCATGCCATACTCTATCGAATGCTTTACTTATATCACAGAATACTAATCTGACTTCTTTATTGTTGTCCATATTACTAGCAAAGTAGTTTTCAACATCTATTAATTGGTAAATTGTACTGTCACCCGGAATGAGGCCTGACTGTAGGGGTGTTAACAATTCGTTTTCCACCAAGAAAGAAAAAATGTGTCTAAAAATTACTTTTTCCAGAATTTTACTGACAGAACTTGTCAAAGAGACTGGCCGATAGTTTACCTTGTCATTAACTGATGATTTCTTATGGATAGGCACAACACTGGCTTTCTTCCATAAACTTGGGAACTCATTACGTGATAGGGACAGATTAAAAAGATATGTCAGAGGGAAAGCTAACTGTTGAGCACATGCCTTAATGATTCTGTTATTAATTAAATCTGGTCCGCTAGCTTTCTGGGGATCTAAGTTACTAATAACTGACATTACTTCTTCTTCAGAGATTACTATGGATTCCAGGCTCATTTCACAACGTGGGATGGGTGGTAGTTCCTTGTCATCGACAGAGTTTGCTTGATCAACAAAATACGTATTTAGTAAGTCTGCAATCGAGGTTGCATCGCTAATTATTTCCCCATCTTCTTCGAGTGGCGGGAAAAATTCATGCGAAACATTGTGCTCTTTAGAAAATGATTTAAGTGTCCTCCACCAGTGTTTACTGCCAAAGTTACGAGTTGATACATAGGTTTCAGTTTTAAGATCGTATTCTGCTTTGGCTGTCCGTATGAGTGATATAGTTTTATTTCTATCATGCCTAAATCTAGCCCAGTCTTCGGCCCTATTTGTCTGCTTAGCTATTCTGTGTGATCGATCACGCACTCTCATCATTTTACGGATCGTTGAATTCATCCAAGCTTTATCTTTCGGACGTATTTCAATGGTTTTATTTGTTATGCAGTTTTTAGCTGATATCAATGATATATCATGTAAGGCTCTCTGTGGTATCATTTAAATTTTCCGTAAAAAAGTCTTCCCACGTAGTTTGTGCAAAATGCGCCTGTAATCCGTCTATATTCATCCCAAATTTGTCTTTTAAAACAGGCAGTTTTACTCTTTGTGAATTTTAACGTAACAGCAGTAGCATGGTGGTCACTACAAAGGGAGGAATAACAGAACAATTTCCAACTAGGGTTGGGCACGATACTAAAATTAGATCAAGCAGACTGCAGGAGCGTTCAGTTACTCGCGTGGAATCTTTGACAATTTGAGATAGGCTGTAGTCGTTTTCCAGTTGCCTGATCCTTGGGTGAGTATTCTTGAGACAGTCAAGGTTGAAATCTCCGACTATCACACATTTCAGCGACATGTCATTTTTTGCTCTTTGGATAGATTCATCAATAAGACTCCAATAATAATTATTGCCAGTTGGGGGGCTGTATACAACTCCGAGTATAAATTTCTGATTTTGACTTCGAATTTCTGTCCAGATTAATTCTAAGCCTGGGATTTCAACATCACGCCGACGTTTCCAAAATATCCTTCGAACACTCTCGGGAATTGAGAATTTCTGGAAAGTCTGTTGAATCTGAAGGGTCTGCATGTACAAAGTTTTTCATCGTAAAATGTTTCTCTTGAAACCCACTCAGTTTTAGTCCAGTCGGGTTTAGAGTCAATAATAAATGCCTGGAATAAAGTGAATGATGACACATGGAGTCTCCAAATAAAGTTGCCGCTCATGGTTTTAGCCTTCATTGCTACTAGTTAGTAATACAGCATGAATATCGCAAGCCGACATATACAGGTCTATTAATGTGATGTGCAATTGAAAGTTAACCTAAGGATCTAATCATTAATGATTTGTATTTTTGGTTTGATTGGACTGTATCAATTAATATCAATATTGCTGTATTGTGTGATTCTCTTACTGAGCTGAAGTCGAGTACACATCAGTAAAGTATAAATGGGGCTTCTGATTTTTTTTTACTTAATAATTATTTAGGTAATTTCTCGCGATTCTCGAGCTTATTTTCGACTAAGTGCAATACGAGCTTATTTTAGACTCCTCGCTAAGTGAGCTCGTATACCAGGAAGCGACATGCGACTTTTTCCTGTAAGAAATTGGATGGGAAATCGAATCGCCGAAAGAGATACTACGAGGATCTGTCCTGTTTTGTCTCTCGAATCTCGGAGATTGAGCTAAAATAGAAATTCCGAGGTCGCCCAGTTCGAGCTTAGTCCGAGAATTCATCGCATTTTCTTCAAAAAATTACAGTGATGACAGTGAAGATAACGCAAACCCGAGATGAAAAATCATAAGTTGATAACAAAAACCAAATCATGTATTTTTTACGCGGCTTCTTAAGTGTTTCCTCGATCGATATCATCGATTTCGTCGAGATTTCTCAGATGTGAAATCACACATCGCGCGTCAAAATCTCAAAACGCGTAATATTTTGTCGATTTTCTCAAGCATATCATTGACGGATTTCGTCGATTCGGCGTCAAAATTGCAAAAAACATTTAATTTTCCATCTGTGTTTGTACGGCTCGTGAGGTCAATTCGGCACAGACCTCTCGGATGAGAGAGAATATTTTCCCCTTATTTCGACAAACTAAAATAATCTCTACTTGAGTTAAGAAAGATTCCATTGCAAACCACATTTTTGTTTTTGTTAAGACTGTATTACAATATTAAAGTAATTTAAACAAGAATACATTATTCACAGTAAGTTCATCGGCATGAAATTAAAGAGACAAATATTTGAATGCAGTATGTACTCGATAAGACACATAACTGAAAAGAGAAATTGTTATCGTTAAAAGACAATTTGAATTTAGTATCTCGGGCATTGAGGTGTTTCAAGAGAAAACTGTTCTCACTTCTTAAAAAATGTTTGAATGAACATTCTGTGATCTATATAACGTACAATGGAGTGTTGAGAAACGATTTCATGTTTATTTTTGTCGCTATATTTATGAAAATACGGAACTGTGTGAATGAGTGATTCTCATAACAGAAGGTATAATAAGAGATGAAAGTATTTTAGAGTATGAAGTGCACGAATATTTACCCGTGGCGGGATCTAGTCTCAATAATGAAGGGGAGATGAGACTCAATATCGAAATGCAAGATCTTTTTTCTCCATCCTAGCGAAAGTTATCTCCAAACAGAAGGACGATTTTCGAAAAAGGATGGCAGCGAATATGCCGACGATGAGGTCATCACTTAGGCTCACAATGGCATCATGCATCTTTTCAACAGTATATCGTATAAACTTACAGGTCAAGAGATAGAAACCGTGTTTCATCCGGTCAGGCAACTACGATGTTATGACTTTTGAAATATTCCGATGATTTTTAAAAATCTAAAGGACTATGTCAACTGTGAATAAAAGATACCAGCTCAGATGCGACTGTTGACAATGATGGTGGGACCACAAGATTTAAACGCATCGTTCAAGCATCTTCGCCTAGAGGAAGTTCGCATTTAAGATTCCTCTGAAATACATTTTTTGATTCTCCAAAGATTAGGACGAAATCGTCTACGGATTAAAACACAATCTCACGCTAGTTCATAAAAATGGCTATACCATGGTGAGAGCTGCCACAACAGCTGCCGGAAAGGAGCATCTGAGTAAGGCCTCGTTGTTCATGCCACCCGTACTACCAAATGACGAGCAAAGAATGGAACTCTTCAAGATCATCGAATCAAAAAACAGATTACTGGTGGGATTCAGAATGAGACAGTGCGATGTCACAAACATTCCAACATCAACTCAATTTGATTGGAGATTGTTGGTGAAATCTTCTTCAGGAAGATCACGCTTCATCATATTCGAATTTCAGATGGATAGGATCGGATCTCAAGAAAGGAATCCATCTCTATTCGATCATTACAACTTGAGAAACATGTAGGTGTTTCTCAATTCCATGATATATCTGGCCACGGATCGCAATGCCTCATTTGAGAAGAACGTCTTTTTCATAATATACAGTGATGCTGCAGACTTCAGATCGAAATATCATCACATGGACGAATTGATAAGCAATTCGAATGTAACTCCCACCATACAAGACGCTCTATCCTCTTTTCGTGATCGACGTAAGCAAACAGAGCGAGAAACTCGAGAACACATTCTGGATATTATGATCAAGATGCCTCTCGACAGGAACGTACCTAGGCAAACCGAAGCTGTTGCAGTTATCATGTCCAACAGAGTGTTGACATTTCAGTCAGAGGGAAGTAAAATGGCTGTCATTCAATAATTCAAAGAAGCTTGCAAAAAACTTTAAAAAAAACTTTAAAACTGGAAAAAAGACATAAAAAAACTGCAAACGAAACTTTGAAACATAAAAAACTCGAAATATTTTTTAAACTTTTAAAAAATCATAAAAAAAACTTTAAAAACTTAAACATAAAAAACCTAAAAAGGAAGTGTGAGAAATAATTCTAATGTTTTTCAGATTTCCTTTTTTGTCATTCAAGTACTTTACATGTTCAATTTGATTAAAAGTTTATCTATTTTTATGCATCCAAAGGATCGCATTCGATCAACACAGATACTATAGAAGAAGTGGCTTTGGGATTAGTCGTTTTTGTTATGAAATTAATTCTATCTCCCGCTTTGACTCTTAAAGGTGTTCCAAATTTGCTTGTATTGCAATACTGATTCTCCATCTTTTCAACTTTATATCTATCATTTTCTGTGCCATTTACCACCAGGTTGACAACAGCTCTATACTTCAAGTTTAAGATGACTCATTTGAATGATGTGTCCTCCTATCAATATCGTTTATCCTACCTGGCCGTGTAGGGGTGCGTTTCCTCCATTTCCAAAGAACCATTCTGACTCTTAAAGGTGTTCCAAATTTGCTCGTCTTGCAATATTGATTCTCCATTTTCTCAACTTTATATCTATCATTTTCTGTGCCATTTACCACCACGTTGACAACAGCTCTATTCTTCAAGTTGAAGAAGACTCATTTGAACGACGTGTCCTCCTATCGGCATCGGATATCGTACCTGGCCGTGTAGGGCTCCATGTCCACCATTTCCAAAGAACCATTCTGATTTGCCAGAATCTAATGCATCACTTTCCTGGGCCCACATGGTTATCAACTGTCTCGCATATTTTATTTCTCCATGACCCAAATCCAGGCGACCATCATCAACTCGGGATCGAGTAGATTCGTAATTCGATTACCTCCCATGTCTAAATTGCCTTCCATCACATCGCCAGTTTTCTCGACTTTAGTGTCGTCTATGTATTTTATGCCGACTGCACTCGAATCATATTCCGGATCGGCCTCAAGACCGAATAGTTTGTTACCATTTATGTCGATGTTGGACTCCATCGTTCCTATTGATCGTTTGTTGAGATAGAGATTGTCCACATGCTCTTTGAGATAGGTCTGCGATTTCGTGGGAGCAAAATCCACATAGCCTTTATTGACTGTGGTTGGTTGATTAGGAATCATCATCGCTGACTTGTGGCAGATTGATGATCTTATTGAATCCAACATTCAGATCGGTCTTTATTTCATTTTTCTTCTCATAATTCAATGCACCAATGATCTGTCATTCTACGATGTCTACGTATTGTTTGGTGGCAGCATCTCTGGCTCTCCTAGATTCGATATATTGTGAGAATTTGCATCCACTTCAGAATTCATGATTTTTGGAAAGTAGCATTCTCTCAGATATTCAGTGAAATGTCTATGCGAATCATCGGCATGATTTTTCGGGACTGCATGGCTCGAATCCATAGGATCCGCCACGTTCACCAGTCATTTAGATTTCAAGTCTAGATCATCAGACATGTTTTTCCAGGTATTTATCTCTCACGTGCTTCTCGAAATCCGCAACTCTCTGATCTGCATACTTTTTTGTCATGGCATGTTTTTTTTTTATTTACTCTATATATATGTGACAAGTTTATTTCTCTCAGTGTAAATTATTGAGGATGTCTTTAAAAAAAGACCATCTCTTAAGAAAGTAGAGACACAAGTGTCCACAAAACACTTGATCGCTCCTTTGCACATGTTCTGTATTCTAATAAATTGACGATTTTAAATAATCCATTAGTTCTTCAGGGATGATATTCCATAACTGCTGAAATAATATTTTTTTTCTCGTGTTCTTGAACAATGCCAGCCAATGCGTGCCATCGTCTGAGAAACTGTCTGAATTAAGATTCTGTATTCATCGCCATATCACAGTTTTTTGGGCAATGTATCTCTCTAAAAGACACCACAAAATATTTTATATGCAATGCTTTGACTGTATCCAACATATCGATGTTAGATAGAGGTTTGTTATGTAAGATGACACCTTCTACCGATATGTTCGTATTTTCCTCTTGTTTTATTTATTCTGAATTTATTTTTCATTTTTATTTTATTTATATGTTGTGTGAAATTTATTTTCTCCCCAAGAAAGTATTTTTTTTTGTTTCATCATAGGTCTGTCTTATCGACATTTTTCAATCAACTTTAATCATTTTCCTTTTTTTATTTCCTTCGACATTTAGTTCATCGCTTCACATCGTCTCTTAATTCTCATGCAATCCAAATAATTTTGTTGCCAAGTTCTTTTTCGCGATTCTCTGTATGCACAATCCCAAGCGAACATTGGAAATATTTTATTTTTCGTTTTGTCAAAACCAACAGTAAATTTTATTTTTGTTCCATTTTTTTATAATTTTTTTAAGAATTTATTACTTTTTTCTTTGCTATTAATTATCTTCTGCATTTTCTCAATGTCTTTATCAATTTGCAATGTTGTGTAATCGTCTAATCCTACTTGATTTTGAGGAATTATCGACTTTGTGGATTAATGGGCCATGAGCTAACATGTTTATTCCATCCAATTTCATGATTCTCTTATCATCATCAACTAATAAAGCAATTTTATTGATTATCTTTGTGTAGAGATCGTGCTTGTCACTTTGAATCTTGTTTATCAATTTGTACACTGCTCAATTTTCGAACAGGCCCTCTTTATACGCATCGGAAGTGATGTTTTTTGCGATGTTTCCATTTACACCTTTGCATTTCTTAATCGCCTTTCATTCTAAGTGGTAAGCATAGAGTTTAGACTTTAAACCCACAAATTCCATGATCTGTCTTCCTCCCATTTCGTCTTTGAATTTTCCCACCACCTTTTTATTCACACCCAACAGAATGTTAGATTTGTGATCACTGGGATAATTGCTCATGTCGAACCATGCGTAAACAAATGAAGACATGTCCCAGTAAAAATCTTTGGTCTCTATCTCGTAAGCCAGATTATCCATGTGGGTAAACAACAGTTTGGCATTCAAAATCGTATTTCATCTTGATGCATTCATAATGAAATTGATATATCAATTGCTTGCTGATATCCGAGATGCACGGTCCCAAATAAGATGGTTTGCCAAATGTCGTATGCATATGTTTCATGTGAATGGCCACTAGATTTTCATCAAAGATGGTTCGATGTTTATAATTTGGTTTCAAAATGTATTTTCTATCCTGACTCTCCATCATAACGAGACAAATGTCAGTCCTTTTCCTGATGTTTTCCATCGTTTTTCCAGAATTGTTCATGAGCTTGAAAAAATCTTTCTCAAATTCGGTCATAGTCTGCGTTCTCAAATTTTGGGTTAAGATCTATGTACTTCTTCATCCATGGCTCTTCGTCAAATCGGATGATGCAATGTATCTTGACTAATTGCATGCTGTAATCTATGTAGAGTTTCAATTTTTCACAGTATACTATGTATTTACATTTGTTATTTAAATTTGGAACAAGTCGACTATATTCATTTTCATTTGTTTGGGTGCGAAAGAATAATTATTCCGTGGATCGTGTAACTTTTCAGGATATTCTTGACCCCTCTCCAGTAGACACGGATAATGTCTCCAATTTTCCATCTCCTCACGTTTCTCGACCCATTTGAAAATTTATTTTCCGTCACTAACGAATGATCCACAGCCCAAGCATATAAATTATTAGCATCTAGATATGTTATGTATTTTGCTCCGTTCTTGTGCATCAAATCCTTCTTCCATTTAGCAATTGTTTGCCTTCACTTATCGGTGACATATCGTCTATCTCTCACACCCTTATCAAACATGAGCAACATGTCTACGTCAGATAATAATTTCTAGTGGACTTCAGTCGTCTTCAACAGAGCGTCTCAAGCCAGACTGGAAGCCATGTAATACCAAGCCGGATCTAGATCGTTATGTCTCCAACAGACGTCTCGAAAATTTTCAAACACGTCTGCCAAGAGAAGGACGTTGGTTTTCAGATACGGATCATGATAATCTTTCATGGATGTCATGCCAAATATTTTCTACACTTTTTGAGCGTGCTAGTTGATGACGTCAGAAATATCAGCGTCATATAAGTTCGAATAAAAATGATCTTTGGAAGGTGGAATCGACTCATCAAATCTCTGCAAATCGTCCATGTAATCATAGGGATAGACTCCTTTCCTATACGCTCTTCAATTGGCGCTCATCTCGAAAGTGTTCGGTAGTGATCACAAATTTCTTCCTTCCTAAATTGCCGACTAGTTTCTCGAGACTGGTCTACATGAATTTAAAACTATCTATGAAACGTATTACTCTCTTGATATCGACTGCTGACATCTCTCTGTCTATATGTTTTCTTCTTTTCGTCTATGGCTATCCATTTCGCAACAGAAATGCATTGTTCTTCACTCTTAATGATGCAGTTTACATATCCTTCTCTGACTTTAATGAGATTCTTCATGAACAGATGACAGCCATAACCCAACAGATTGTGAAATATTATTGAAAAGAACTTAGCATCTTGATATTTTAGATTGCAATTACTCTGAACAGCACCTCGAAATTTACCCATTTAATGATCGTGATCTCTCACTTTCTTGTATTCCATTGCAGAAGTTTCGTTGAATGGTAGTCTCCAGATGTGACATTATGTGGCTCTCTTATAGCCGTTATACTCTTTCATTTGCTCGTCTGTGATGAACATCTTCACGGGGATTTTGAATTGCCTGTATAATGTTTTCATTCAAGATTCCAAATCCTCCACAAACTTTTGAGCCAAGTCGTCATCGTCCGACTGTTTTGTGTAGCTGTACAGACCCAAAGAATGGTTGATCATCGAAAGAACATTTTATGTAGAAACAATATCCAGATGGTATGTGCTTCTGATATTTTTCGGTGTAACTCTGACGATCATTGGGCTGACATGAAATTATCTTCACCGTGAAACATTCAAAATCAGTATACACCACAGAAGGCACTTAGTCCAGTCAATCTAGCTGATTTTGGGGGTCAACCTCAAACTAATTGCAAACAAGGGTTTTTCACTGCGATATTGCCATTGAATGTCCCCTGGATAATATACAAAAAAAGTTTACCGCGATAAACTTGGTGGAAAGAGGTTAATGGCAGCCATCTTTAATGATGGCCGACGCATGACCTAATTATTGAAAATATGCATAACTCAGGTATTTGTTGTCTGATTGAGATAATTTTGGTGTCCTTACATATGTTTTTGGGGTCAATCTTTCAAATGAATATATTATTTATTCTTTCCTAACATGTTTTAACCATGAACAGGATGCACCATCACTCCCTTCGTCTCCTTGTTTACACTCAATGTGTTGGTTTTTATGTGTTGATTTTTTTCTGGTTGAAGTAAAAACGAAATTCTAATGGAAGATCAGTGGATGGTCATGATATCATTTCACTGTCAGTTTCAACTGAACATTGCCTGGGAACAGTAACGGCTTAACTACCGCCGGGCACTAGGGACCCCTAGAAACACAGTGAACTCTCTTCTGCTCCTCTCAACGTCGTCTCTAGCGAGCGACGATATTGGGAGGACCAAAAGATAGTGATCACACCGTGACTAATCCTAACTTACACCCACCTCTTCCTGTCCCAACCATATTTGAATATAATAATGAAATATTAATTATCGCATTTTTGGAAAGAATTTTTTCATAATATTACTGTTGCAGAATGGCACGGAGGCCAAAAAATATGTTTATATGTTTGGAGACTAATGTAGAAAACATCCTGTTTGCCATGGAGATTGTGTATCCTACTGCAAATATTGACATTCTGTGGAAGGCATCACTTGTTTTACACCCACCCCGACCTTCATGGTCTGGTATGATGCAGTCTGTGTAAAAGGGCAGCTATCCTGGACAGTCAGCTATTTTATTTTTGCCAATGATTGACATGGATCCTAGTAAATCAAACTGTGTGTACTCAACATTGTGTTATATTAGTGACTTAGCCATGAAAAATAACATCACACCTATATTAACATTTGACCAGCCGCTTTGGTACAAAGCTATGATCATTGTGGAATCAGAGCCAAGTTTCAGTCTTCTGAAGTCGTTTGCCTTAAGACTTGGGGGGGGGGAGGGGGCGGGGGGCTCCACACACAAATGAGCTTCCTCGGCTCTATAGGCCATCTGATGGCTGGTTCGGGTCTTCAAGAAGTTTTTGAACTTGTATATGCAGAGAACACAGTTAAGCACATGCTTAGTGGAAAGGCAATAGCAAGAGCCACACATGCACACTTCTTAGTTGCTGCTGCTTTGAATGCAGTCTTGCTCATGAAAGCATATGATATTCCTGAACCATGCCGTACTGTGGATAGTCAAAAGAACACTACTCCAGAAACATTTTTTGAAAACAATGACCTGATGGAAGCACAGAGGCTGTTGGAAGGTCTGGTTG
Organism: Pictodentalium vernedei; assembly: GCA_031216915.1. Taxonomy (NCBI): domain Eukaryota; kingdom Metazoa; phylum Mollusca; class Scaphopoda; order Dentaliida; family Dentaliidae; genus Pictodentalium; species Pictodentalium vernedei. Next base: position 316,963,817 of record CM062294.1, read on the forward strand.
GAGGTAGCTTAGAGCCAATAAATGATGTTTTGTCTTCACACTCTGTGACAAACATTGCCCACAGACTACAAGAACAAAAGACTGCAATGGCTGATCAGCGGACAGCCACACATTGGTTTCAGTACCTTGATATGGTGAAGATTCTTCAGCTGTTTATCAAGGCCGAGTGCACAGGAAACTGGAAGTTGCATCTTCATGCGACTAGAAAAATGTTGCCATATTTTGCAGCCGCAGGACACAATCTCTATGCAAAATCATCACACTTGTACTTGCAGCAAATGGAAGAACTCCCATCAACACATCCTGAAGTGTACAGAAATTGTTTGGACGATTTTCACGTTGTTAGGCGGAGTGATCGCTACTGGTCTGGCTTATCAACAGATTTAGTGATAGAGCAGGTACTTATGCGGAGCATGAAGACATCTGGGGGTCTTAACTCGTGGAAGGGGAATGGATGAGGTTCAGCGGTTGGTATGGACATTATCAATGCTAGCATGTGCAGATATAAAGTTTGCAATGCAAGAACTAACAGGCTTCCGATACAGCACAAGTGACCAGCATCGGGAGACCACTCCAGCACGGTTAGAGCGAGACCTTAGAGACTCTTGGAAACTTCTTGCATTTTTCCAAACATACGATCCATTTACTGAAGATCCATCACTTCACAGCATTTCAAGTGGTGTTACTGGAGACAAAGAAGTGAATGTCGATAGAGCAAAAAGTGTGGGAGAGACAATTGTTGCTTCCATGGTGGGTCAGAATGTTCATGAATACAAATTTCAACGGAAAAACCAGGTCGTTACACTAGGGACAAAAACTTCTCTCAACCACGATGAAACAGTCCAGCCAGATCCACAACTTTTATTCCAGAGACTATGTATTCTTTTCACCAATGAATCAACAACCACACAAGAACAGGCACAATATTTTGAATATGAACTACGTGGCCATCCGCCAGCACTTTTCGATTCTTCTGGACTACCACGAGAGGCGAACAAGCCAGCATTAGCAGATGCAATGTGGGAACTAACATCTCATGTTCAACCATCAGATCTGCAATTTGTGGATGTGCAGTATGTTTTAGATGGAGGGGCACTTTTACAGCGAATACCATGGCAAAGAGGAAACACATTTGGACAAATCTGTGATCACTACTGCAAATATGTCACATCTAGATATAAAAAAGCATGCAGTGTCTTTGATGGATATGAAAATGGTGCTTCGATCAAAGATGCCACCCACCGCAGACGTTCAGGGGGTGCTGTTGGTGTCAATGTGTTATTAACCCCTGAAATGGTTGTAAAATTGAAGAAGGAGGAATTCCTGGCAAATAAAGAGAACAAACAGACATTCATAAACTTGCTGGGTAAGACACTGGAGGTAGCTAAGTGTACGGTTGTCAATGCAAGTGGGGATGCAGATGTTTTGATTATGAAAACCGCTCTGGAAGCACCAGTGACAAAAGAGACAGTATTGATAGGAGATGATACTGATTTGTTGGTTCTGCGGTGTCATCATACTAAAACTGATAGCCACAACAACAACATCTATTTCAAACCTGAGCCCAAGTCAAATACCAAAATGCGAAGGGTTTGGAATATCTTAGAGACAAAGAAAGCTTTGGGAGATGTTGTTTGTTCCAACATCCTCTTCGTGCATGCTCTTTTAGGTTGTGATTCTACATCCAGAATCCATGGAATAGGAAAGGTAGCAGCTCTTCGGAAAGTGATGAACAATGAAAAATTTTGTGAATTAGCAGAGGTATTTGGCCGCGAAAGTGCATATAGTGAGGAAGATGTAATTGAGGCTGGGGAAAAGGCCTTAGTGTTATTGTACAATGAAAAAGATGGTGAAAGTATTGATAAACTGCGTTTCAAAAGATTTAGGGAAAAGGTAGCCAAAAGTTCGAAATATGTTGAAGCAAAATTACTGCCACCAACAAAAGCAGCCACAAAATTTCACAGCCTTAGAGTTTTTTTCCAAATTCAGGAATGGAAAGGAACAAACCAGCTAAATCCTGAACAGTGGGGTTGGAAGCTTAAAGATAGCGAATTACAACCCATTAAGACTGACTTGCCAGCTGGTCCTTCGAAGTTGTTGGAGCTAATTAGGTGTAACTGTACCACTGGATGCAATACAGCTAAATGCAGCTGTAGAAAACATGGTATCGACTGTTCGCCTGTATGTGGTGACTGCAAAGGCATCCATTGCATCAACTCAGTAGACGCAGAGACAGATAGTGATGCCAATGAACTCACAGTTGACTAAATGTTTAACTGTGTGTTCCAGACAAGCAACATATAATGATAAGCTGATATGGAAAAGCTTAGTTATGCTAATACTCACCATTATACAGATATTAAGGTGCTACTAAGGAAAGAGTGAAAGGGTTTTTAGAAACTCGTTCCACAGCCAATTACAATGACACAGAGGTTGGGAACTGATGTAAGAAGATATTAATAGACAAGTACATGTGAATGATTAAACCCTAAAACATGCACGGACACAAAAATATCTGGTTGAGTTAAGGTTTGTGATAAATCTCTCATGTTAACATGTCCAGTAATCTATCCTTACATTATTTCCATTACAATTTGGGGGAGCCTATCTTTATGTCAATTTAATTAGCTTCAGAAGATGTTTATGAAAACCCTTACATTCTTTCCTTAGTAGCGCTATAACAATTGTTTGATGGTTTGTATCAGTATCCGATCTGATCCAGCAGCTCTTCAGTAAGCAATCCATGTAGGCCACTGGCTGCCCTAGATCAACAGTAGCCAATATTGTTTTAACCCTTTACCTAACGTGAAAAGCAGACGACACTTGCTAAAAAAAATCTTGAACAACTAATTTTTTTCATTTTTTGTCTCAAAAACTTAGGTTATGACCCCTCATTGGAACGAGCTCGACGAGCTCGTTCCAATGCGGGGTCATAACCTATGTTTTTGAGACAAAAAATGAAAAAATAAGGAAAATTCACTGACGATTTTTGAGAATAGCGCTGGCCGGTTTTGGCCGTTACGTTGGGTAAAGGGTTAAAGTTTTAAACTGGCTAAAGGATTCAACTTCCACTGATATATGCACGGATAGTGGTCGTCAAATACAACTTTTATCTTTTACTCGAATTTTCCACAAAAAAATTCCCTGGAAAGCATTCTACGAGAGCTTCCCGAGAAATGGTGGCAGATGTTGCCACTATTATTGAAGTGTAAACCGTGTTACACTTTTCCAGTACTATCGCACGGCGATAAGTTGATTTGTATTAACGGGTAGAGTGCTGAAAGCCCAAATTTTGGCTTCACTGCTTAGCATTTTTATACTTCCATTTTCTGGATCAATTTTCTAAGGATAAGTTTCTAATTGGATTAAGATTAAAATTATTTACTCTGCTTTAATTTGCCTTGTTGCAATATAAGGGAGAGTGCCTATAGGAACTCTCCCTTATATTGCAACAAGGCAAATTCATAGTAACATATTTGGATAGCCCAAAATTATTCAGCACTCAGTCTCTACCAGTTAACATGGAATCGAAGGATTATATAGACAAAGGTATAGTACGATAAAATAATAACTGCAATCTTCTGCCAAATGGCTGCAAATTGCAGTTATTATCTCATCTGGTATTAAACCTCTAACAAGTAATTCTTTACCAGCTATATTTAAAATTTATATCTGAGCAAATATTTTGGATTTGAATTCACTTCGATTTCAGATAGGGCCAAAATTTCACAGGGAATAAAGTATTCAAACAAATAGTGCAATGTTATCACTGTTATCCTTTGATATATAAGTTAAATTTTGCTTGCTGCAGTACCAAAACCTAAGGTTTAGTAAGGATTAAGAAATAGGTAGTAATATCCCTAGTTCTGATGTAAATGTAATGTATTTAAAGATTAGTGGATGGACATATTCACCTGAAAGATGAACCCCAGAAACATATACAAGGACACAAAAAGTATCCCAATCAGACCATAAATGCCCGAGCTATGGATATTTTTGGGTAATTAGGTCACATGTCGGCCATCTTTGAATATGGCCACCGTTAACATCTTTCCACTATCTTGATCGCGGTAAACTTTTCATTATATTATTTAGAAGACATTTTTAAGTAATATTTCGATGGAAAAGCTTTGTTTGCAATTTGTTTGAGGTTTGACCCTATTTTGACTGAACTAACTCTCAGTCTTCTGTTGTGATGTATGAATTTAATGTAAGTGTCAGGTTTGTGTATATCGACGGCAGGCATTGATTTGAGTTGCAATATTCCTCATGACATTCCAGCAATTCTTTGCTATGGAAGGAATTCAGACAGTTGAAACAGAAAAATCTATTTTCCTTGTGTCCACTAGTCTGTTTCACCAGTAATCGACTCATGTTCTTGATCCAACAGTAATGATGATTGTTGTCTTCTGAAATTAATAATAAATTGATGTTTTTCTCGCGATTTTTTGGAGAACTTATCCTCAACGGAATTTTTTTTTTTCGAATTATCAGATCCCAAAACGTTGAAGGCGATCATGGATTCCAATTTTCGAAATGACCGATGTTGCGTAGCGAAGCCGAAAATTCATTCCCGACCATTCTAAATCTTGGAAGTCTCCACATACTTTGATACTCTATTTGGGTTCTTTTTTACAGGGTATAATGCAAACGTGACAGCCCATTTGAATCACTGACTGTCTTCTTTATTTTCCACATTTATCACAGCTTTTTTCTTTCTTATGAAATAAGGCAATTTTATATATGAAGACATTCACAATGAATCGTACATGTCGATTCGAAAATCTAGATTCAATTCTTCTCCAAATCTCCAATTGTTTCCTTTGTTTTGATACTGCACCAAAGATTGTATTACTTTTTCTTTCATGTTATCAAAGATATTGGCCATCAAAAAACTCAGTCATGGCTTTCATGTGAGATTGAAAATAATCTGTTTTTCTCTCAACTTTACCCATGTTCAGATCGATCTTCTCCATCCGACAATTCAATACCATTTTCGTTTTAATACCCACACCAAGTATCCAACAAAATAAATCCATCATGCTAGGTTTTATCTCATTAAAGAATTTTTTGGGATGAAACTTTTTCATACTCTTCATACCAAACGTTTTGAAAAATCCCTTGATGGCTTGCCCTCGTTCTAGAGGAGTGGGCAACAATATTTTGTATATGACGTTAGCTAAGACATCTTCTATGTTATTATTTATTCGGGTTCAACCATCACTGCTTTTATGATAGTCGTTATTTGATCTTTTTTCTTTCTATTTCCACTGTCGCCGATTGAGTTGAATATTTTTTTTTCGTTTTCTCCCCAACTTTCAACCCATTTGAATTACATTTTCCAACTTGTGTGAACAAATAGACTATCAACTCGACTCTCTTCACTGATCCTGCACCTTTCAAACCCAGCTCACGTACTCTCGATTTTAATTCTGGTACTTTTTTCTGACCAATCGTGGTTCACATGACTTCAATCATTTGTGGTTTGCTTCTATAACTCGATGATTTTGCGATGCTGGGATTCTTTTCACATAACTCTTCAATTCAGCTAGACTGCACATTTCTAATGAAAATGACATTTTTTATAAACTTCAAAATATATTTTACAAACTTTCAACTTTTTTTTTTGTTATTTTCTATTACATATATAACTTTCAAAATTTTTATAACAATTTTCAATTTTTTTTTACAAAATTTTTATTAGAATTTTCATTTTTTTCCAAACATTCAAAATTGATTTGCGAACTTTAAAAAATGATTTGCAAACTTTCATTTTTCTTCTTCTTTCATTTCTTCTCATATATAAGAAAATAAAATTGAACTTTATTTTATAAAAAATAAAAACTGAACTTCATATATAAGAAATAAAAAAAACTTGATTAATTCTAAAAAAAAAATTGAAAGTTTGCAAGAAACAAATAATGTAATTTAAAAATGTTTAAAAAACAATATTGAAAATTTTGTATAAAAAAAAATTCATATGTATAATACAAATAAAACATAAAATTAAATAAAGAATAAAAAATTAATCACAAAAATGGCAGTGGAAAAAAATTCGAATTGAAAAGAATCATTCCTTACAAGAAATTGGAAAGAAAATCTTTTCTTTTGAAACCTCATTCAATCAAATTAGAAGACACTGAAGTGATAAAGTTTGAGTATAAATATGAAATTTATAACATGGGAATTAAAACTGACCGAAGATCAGGAAGAGTCGTTTTTAGTGTTGGAAAATTCATGTCTGGAAATCCTGGAAGAGGATGTAGACTTTATTCTGATCTATGGCAAAGACAAGATATTTTCGAAAATCGATAAAGGTGTTGTGGATCGACTCGAAAAAGAATCTCTGGAAAATGTGAAAAAACTAACGAAAATGAGACATAGACATCATACAGTTACCTAAAAATAAAGAGGGGAGAGTGACAGCTCGCATGCTAATAAAGGATATAACTTTGTAAAAAAAGAAAGAATTGTGAAAAAAAACAGAAGAAAAAAATAAATTTTAAAAAGGAAAAAACAAATATGTTACATTTTTTTTTATTATTTCGTAAATAAATGTTTATAATATATCACTATTCTTTCTTATTTTTATTTTTTTATCTTTTTTTTTTTTTTGTTTTTTTTTTTTTTTTTGTTTTCCTATTTAATATTTATTTTCATTTTATTTTTTTCCCTTCACAAGATCTGAGTCGGATATTCTCTATCCAGTAACAAATGCAAAATACTTCCTCGATCATACTTTGTGCGATTTCTAGGCATTTTCCGAAACTGCTCAATTTCGAAATCCAAAGTCTGCACATGTCCTTGACACTTGATCATTGTATTCCACCACTCTATCACCTCGTTCTCTTCTAGCTTTTCCAGCACCGATGCAAAACATAGGATTATGGCATGTTTGTGCTCCGTAGTGTAACAGGTGTGAGTCTTGATCAATCCCTCTGACATACAACCCAGACATCTCTGGTTCATCACTCTAGGAATGTTTAAATCTTGAGATGGGCATGCGCCTTGTAGAAGACATCTCTGAGAAACTTCTCGCACAGATCTTGTCATATTTTCCGCTTTCTCGTTAGGATCTCTGGTCTTAAAAATGGACGGATTTTAATATTTATTTTTTCTATTTTAAATTTTATTTCATTTTTTTTCCTTCAATTTAATAAAATATAGAAACAAAACCCAGCATATAATACATACATTCCTCCATCACAGACAGACAGAACCACGATCGATCGAATTGGAGGGTAGAGAAAAATCTTCTTTCTCATTGGAGAGATCTTTAGCGAATCGACCTCACGAGCCGTAAAAACGCTATAAAATACAGACGGAAAATTAAATGTTCTTTTCAATTTTGACGATTTGAGGATCTTTCACGTATAAGAGATTACCACGAAATCGACGAAATCCGTCGATGATACACATGAGAAAACTGACAAAAACTTACACATTTTGACATTTCGATTCGCGATTTGTAATTCCACATCCAAGAAATCTCGGCGAAATCGATGAAATCGATCGAGAGGACACTTAAAAAGCTGCATAAAAGGTACATGGTATTTTTTTTTTTTTTTTTTTTTTGTCATCAGCTTAGGATTTTTCATCTGTTGTGAACAAAATGCAATGAATTCTCAGACTGAGCTCGAATTGGGTGATCACAAAATTTTCTCAGATTTTCTAAGATTTTATTTTATTCGATCTCCGAGATTCGATTGACAAGACGGGACAGATCCTCGTAGTATCTTTTTCGGCGATTCGATTTCTAACTCGAAAAAGTCGCGTGTTGTCTTCTGGTATACGAGCTCACTTAGCGAGAAGCCTAAAGTGAGCTCGTATTGCACTTAGTTGATTTCTCGAGAAAATAAGATCGAAAATCGCGAGAAATTACCTAAAAGAAGTTTTAGTAAAAAAACAGTCTTGCTGAGCCCGAAGCCCCAATTATACTCTACTCACATCTTGCGCATTCTAAGAAATTAGGAGTAGCAGGTGCCAACTCCAATGCACCAGGACAGTTTTATGACATATAACCTGATGCAACTGGGTTACTTCATAATCAAGGTCTACTTATTTGGCATACATAACTTGTGTCTTGTTAATAGCATTTAAGTAAAAAGAAACAACAAACATTATAATATATGTATGTTGGTTGACAGATTTATCAGTTTGGTATGCACTGCCATAACTCCATGGACAGAGTTTAAACTAAACCAAAAATATGGCAAAACTGATTTTTAAAAAGGTAAACAGTAAAGCCCTGACATCACGACCCTTCATGTTTTATATTCATTCTCCAATACAACCATTGACAACTTGTCAAGTTATTACCCAAAGAATGTGGATAAAATATCACTTAAAACGCTATTAGAAGCCAAGTGCAGAAATGTAGAATCTAAAGTTTGTCAAAGTGGTTTATAAAATAAACAGTTTATGATCTCCTTCCAAGATGTGGATCAGAGGTTGTGATTCAGAAGAAGGGAATACGTACAGATGGAAGGCTTAGTCATTTTGGTAAGCACAGAAATACAATTTTGCTGAATGGACCTTTGAGGTTCTGTTCTCAATACCTATCTTGAATTTGGGACTAAATTATTATTACACTATTGCACTGGTATATATTAACTATATACATAAAAGTTCAAATAATTGAAAAATATATATTCGAGTATTTGTTTTGTTTTTGTCTTTACAGTAATCTACTATAGAGAAATGTATGGATTTTTGCAGCTTCTTGGTATTATCTTTTCGCCAATTCATGGGTTTATTATGGATAAACGTATAAAACCTTCAGCAGGTATGTGTATAGCACTGTTCAGCATATTTTAAAATTACTCTGTTTATCCTATGTTCCCATATTCTTTCGTCCTTCAAAAGTATAGATTTCTGCAATGCAAAATTTAAAAAATACTGATGAATTCCACTATTTCTGATAGATAGATATATCTTTATTCTTCAGTATACTAGTACATTAACAACAACATAACATTACAACCGAACAAGAACATAACTTAGTATGCAGCATGGAAATGGCATAGCTTAGAAGGATGTCTTCCTGCCATTCCCGTAAAAATGTATCAACTCGGTTTTGCATCAGTGTAACAAAAGTTCTTTTGAAAGACAGGAATATCTGATAGTTTGTCTATGAATCATGCGGGTAGATGGGATCAATAGATCAAATGCTGGGAGGAGGATGAGATATCAGAGGGTTTTGATGGCTGATACTATCGGGACAGGCTGGGTTGTCGCACTTGAAGTTTGGACGGGAATAAATGCTTAAAGCTTTATGCGTTTATGATTTTTTTTATCTTGGGTCTACTATATTGCTGAGTTAGCGGGTCTATACTATTCCAAATTCTTGGGGGAAAATGGAAGGGCAAATCTCCAGAAAATTGATTTCTTGGTTTGTGTGTTTCTGTGACATAGGAAGTTTTTGTTCACCTAGTCATGCATAAAGAGGGAGACGTGAAGGCTGTAGAGATCTTTAAATTTCAGAACGCCACAATCTCTGAAAAGAGGGTCCGTGTACGAGTTATATGCTTTCCTAGTTATGATTCGGACGGCTCTTTTTTGCAGCTTAAGAATTCTGTTGGTGTAGGTCGAATGACCCCCAAACCTGAATACCATATGCGAGATGACAGTGAATTAATGAAAAGTACAAAGTTTTCATTGCCTTTGCGGGCAGAAATTTCTTGGTCCTATTTAGGGCAAAAATTGCACATTCCATTCTCGAGCATACTGCAGAAACATGGTGTTTGAATTTCATATTTTCGTCTATATACACACCGAGGAATTTTAGAGCGGCTCGATCTTGGGCGTTCCCAACGGTCTCAATATTTGTATTATTCAGAGATAATTTAACGTTGTTTACCCTATACAAATCATTTTTGTGGGTAAAGAAGCGTATATTTAGTTTTAGTGGGATTGAGGGCTAATTTGTTGGCAGAACATCAGTGGTTTATTTTGGCTAATTTGGAATTTACACTATCTGTAAGAGTGTCAAGGTTGTTGCCTGATCTATATGACGTTGTATGATCGGCAAAGGCAAGTAGATTAAGCACAGTTGAGTTTCTAATATCGTTAATGTTCAATAAGAATAGAATAGGACCAAGAGTAGGCCCTTGAGGTACACCGGTATTTATGGTTAAGATTTCTGAAATTGTATTCGAGAAACGAGATGAATTGACTTCGGTCAGTTAAATAATTGTGAAACCACTGGTGGGTTATACCTCTAATACCATAGTATTCAAGTTTCTGGAGTAAGATTGAGTGGTCAATGCTGTCGAATGCTTTCGAGAAGTCTAAGAATATAGAAAGGGTGCAGTTCTTTGTTGCTTTATCATTTTCAGTTACCACGCTATTCAGTAAGCGCAATATGGGGTGGACAGTGGAATGGTTTGTTCTAAAGCCAAACTGGTACTTGTATAAGATGTTACTTTTATCTATAAACTCCACTAGTCTTTTGTCCATTGATTTCTCAAGAACTTTTGAAAACGTGAGTAGGATACTGATAGGGCGATAGTTGTTAAAAAATTTGAGGATCACCTGGCTTGAAGATTGGTATGACTTTGGCTATTTTCATTTTGAATGGCACGTGATTAGATGAAATCGAAGTATTAATGATGTGTGTTAATGGACTGTCAACTTCATAAGCGACTGCTTTCAGGAGTTTCGTGGACAGTTCGCCCTGATCCCTTGTTGGTTTTGAGGAAAACTTAGAAATGGTATGAATATCTTCCTGGGCGTTCGTTGGAGTTAGAAATAATGAGTTTCCGTTACTTTGCTTCATGTAATGTGAAAAATGGATGTTCATATCGGAAACTTGTTCACCTACTGATTTTCCAATGTTTGCGAAGAATGTATTGAATTTATCGGCAATGATTTTGGGATCCTTTACAGGGGTATTATCATCCAAAAAAGTGTCGGGTGATTCAATTTTTCGGTCTGATTTATTAATTGCTTTACGTAGGATTTCCCACGACTTTTTAAGGTTATTTTTATATTCCAGTAAAATATTATGATAATAATCTGATTTGCTTGCCCGTTTGATCCGGTTGAAGATTTGACAGTACTGGTTGTAGGCTGTAGTATTTTGCGCTGTTGGAGATTTCAGCTTTTTGGAGTACAATTTTTGTTTATGTATGGAAGACTGTAATAGTCCAGCTGTCGTCCAGGCGAGCGTTTAATATATTTCAAGGGAACTGATGTTGCTTTTAACGGGAAAGCTTCATTGAATGCTTTATAGAAGGTGTCCAAAAATAGGTCGTATGCCAAGGTGGTATCGAAAGCGTCGAAGACGATAAAAAAATCACTACATAATAAGAGTCTTTTAAAGAGATCGATGTTCTCGTTCTTGGACGAACGTTTATGAATTTTGGTAGAGCGTGCATGTTGTTCTTCCAAGTTACCGAAGCAAAACGTTGCTGTACTGCAAGCCAACATCAAGTTTGTACTAAAGCTATAGTGCCTTTATTCTCAATACATGTTCTTATTATTAAACAAGCTGTAGATAATAGTCATCTGGAGAATTACAACTGCACCCGTTGAGTCAGTTTCAGTTATGTTTTAAAAATTTTGCACTGATTTTCACAGTAAATTCCAGTCGTTTGATTTTGAGGTGACCTGTCGCTCTTGGACGCCATTGCACCTGCAATTTTTACTTTTTGGGAGTAGGCAACAGCGCGCCTCTGTTTCTCTTAGCGAGCGATTAACCCTTTCCTAACGAAAAGGGCTACATTTGCCGCATAACTTCATACAAATTGTGCAGTTGAAAAGAATGTTTTTAAAGAATTTTTTCTTAAGAATTGAGGGAAAAAACTAAAATGACAAAAATGTTGATATGTATTTTCTGTAAAGGGTTAAAATGTATTTTGGGGGGAAAAGGCCAAATAATACAATGCCGACACGCAAATGTGAACAATACACCATGAAATATAAACTGTGGCATTACAACACTTCAAACTAATACTAATCAAACTTCACTTTCCGAAAATTGTTATGTCTACTACGTAAACAACATAATTCGAAAAACTTCACAGGCCAGTAATGCCACTCACTGTCTTTCTTTTCTCTCATGTATTCCGTGGAGAATCATCTGATAGACTGACGATTCCCTCACTGAAGTTGCATTTCATGTAAACTCAGCTAAATTTTATTATTGCTGCGAAAAGCTTAATCGAAAAATCGAGTAATAATTTTGGGATCCCTATTTAGTGTGCACTAGTGCAGTGAACCATATTTTGATATTTGTCTTGAAAATAATTCCCCGATGCCTGGTCTCAACAATAGCGCGCTCCACTTCAGATGGTACCGGCAGTTCCAGCACGCCTCCAAGTTTTCAAAATTGAAAGACTGGTAAATCCATTACAGCCGTCACCTGAACCACGTTGATTAGATGTAAACGAATTTTTCCGTTGCAACCATTGGACATGGAGCACCGCCTGTTTACTGTAGTATACAAGTTCTGCTTTACAGGTACACTGAGACTCGCTCACAGCGACTGGATTTAAGTTCTCTGCCGTAAGTTTAACAGATTGGTTAATTTGGGATTTATGCCTTGTGGTCATGGTACAGACAAAGATGGTGAAAAAGACTAAAACAAGAAATACACATAAACATCTAAATGATTTCGTTTGTCTACCCTCCTGGTTGATGACTACTCAAGGAAGTGAAATTCCTTCATTTTTAGATCAGTTTTCACACGTAGGTTACACTCTATGCTTATACGTAATGCACTTTCCGTCACACTTGGAAAAACCAGACAGCCATTAAATAACTATTAAAACATGGCGATTTCTCGCGATATTTAGAATATTCTTATTTCCTTTACTTATTTTTATCCGTGTGCAGAAAAAAACTATAATTCAAGACTTTCATGAACGTAGATAATGCAACTAAATCAGGAGCTTATTTGTGACACAGGAACAATTATGGAAAACATGTGAAGTTTATAAAGAAGTCACGTGATACGCCATCTAGTGGTAGAGTTCACTGGGATGTCGATCTTTCTGCTCATAAAACAAATTTTCAGCATAGGTTTATCCGACCCATCTTGAATTTAGAAACTCAACTTCTCGAGTCTGTTTTCTATGAGTACACATCCTCTGCTTTTTGCACGAGGTGACTTTCACGTATTGCGTGAGACGATTCCTCCACAACTATTGTGCCAGTTGATTCCTCTGCAACTACAGTGCGAAACGATTCCTCCACAACCATTGTGCGAGATGAACTCGAGAAAACAATACCTCGACATAACACGGGTGCACCCACCCGTGTACTCATAGCTGATAAAACCATATCCACATCAGCCTTGCACGTAGTGTAAACAGAACACACGGCTAAAACCAACTTCTCTGCACGCTGATAACAGCTGTGTGAACGATCCACTCTACGTGAAAATTTCACAAGCTGATCTAATCATATCAGTTATATACGTAGTGTAGCCTCAACGTCTACGTAACACACCATTCTTAACACGCTGATACCAGTCGTATACACAGACTTCTTGGAGATTGAATTAATTAGCAGAAAGCAAAGGCACAAGGCAATTCTTTTGTATAAACATAATGACTGCGTGAGCCTAATCCACACTCTGCAGTACCACTCACCCTCTGTAGTGTAAGATCGCACTTCAGAACAGCTTCAACAAGCTGTTTCCCACCTCAGACAACATACCAGTCGAAATATTTCGCAAGCGCACACTCGCCATAATAACTGACCACAACATAACTCCACGTGGTCTGACTAGAAACAACCTGAACACGAAATATTATGTATTTGTTTATTTGATAAGACCCTACGGTCGAAACTATAGTTATACCAGCGGCTCTGCCGGGCAAATAATACGCGATTTCTTTCCCCCACCATGGGGTTCTACATTCTGACTCACTGAACAAATACAAAAGTCCATCTCACCCAGTAATGGACAAAAGCAGAAACACGCCTCCTCCTAGACTCCTTCAGTTCAGTCCAAAGGTTCAAAGAGAGCTAGATCAGAAAACATCCGACTGACTATGAGAAATGCAGCATTTGCATGTTGTTCCAAGTGACTTCCACGGAACAAACTAAATGAGAAAATACAAAATACAGTGGTCGGTTAGCAAAACACAACTCTATATACATAAGCCTTTTTTGTCACAAATCCTGACAACGATAAGAGGGTATGAATGATAGACTTCATACCGGCACCTACCAAACTCTTTCAAATATGAGAGGTGAACTGTTGAAATAATGAATAAGCGAAGTTCTTCTATAAAGCAGCCAAACGCTACGATTACGCAACCAAGCTCGTCGATAAAGCAGCCAAGCTCGTCGATAAAGCAACCAAGAGCCCAATACATAATCCTTAAATAAGGGTGCTGACAGTTGATACAGCCTGTTTTTAACAGCAGTAAAGGGTTATATCATCCCAATGAGTGGAAATCCTTCCACATGATTTTTCAGCACAAATTAAGCGCGAATAAAGGGCACAAGCTGACAAAAAATTACATGCACTGCACACTTGCTTTCAATCTATCGACAATATCCTTTGATTGTCGACAGCTAATTACTCAGACAGCATACTCAGCCTAATGATTGGAAAGCACATACCTCCAACAATACAGCACACACATGCTAATGAGCCCTTCAGTACGGCCATATCTCATACTGCGCGCCGACACTATTACACGCTAAACGTTATACCGACCTCAAAATAGGGCCGACTTATTTTATTGGAAGCACCGTCTGCCTCGACGCCGTATTATGGAAAGCACATGCATTCAACAATATAGCATGCACTGATAGATGTGCCTTAGAGCGAGGGCTAGAGGTGAATGGAGGACACGGGTAGCTAAAGCATTCGCCTTTCGTCTTCCACCAGTGCCATCGACCACGCGCATGCCAAATACTGATACGATCGCACAAATAAAACAGTGTGCACGTCGTATATTCGAACTGCATCCAATTAGTGAAACAAATATTCGCACACGCAACTAAGCTCAGCCTACAGCTGATGGAGCGCAATCTATTTTCATAAGCAGTGAAAACTTACATAACTCCAAGGGGTGGAAGTCTACCTATATCAGTTTCCAAATCATGAACCACAATCTATAACAATTTTCTACCCATATACTCAGCGTGCAGAGAATCGTGACCGCACACTCTAAAAGTATTGGAAAGGTACATCTGTCCCCACACACACACTGGGCCGGAGCCACCGAATGTCTCGCACTGAACATGCAGTGGTAAACATGCAGCCACAAGATTAGCTCTTGAGACATCCTAACTCTCTTTGCAAAAAGTCATGTAATGGACTTCCACAACTGCCTGTAAGCATGTATTCGTTTCTGCCTCTCCCTTTTCAATCAAAAATAATTACACACTTTAAAAATACCAGCCCCTGATACCATCGATTCACCTAAGCCAGCTCTGAATTCCTTAAATAAACGTCAAGGACTGGTATGAGGAATAAACGGGTATATTTGAGCTCCGCCTATCCCATCCGGTATTTTAAACTTGCTTAAGAACAACACTTTGAATCTTTTTGAAACCATTCCAAAGAGGCCCTTTTCAATAGGAACAATTGATGTTCTAACACACCTATTATTATTATTATTATTATTATTATTATTATTATTATTATTATTATTATTATTATTATTATTATTATTACTTCCCACCACCTGGTAAATACTAATGTAAATTAGACCATTAAAGCTCCTATTCACCCCTTTCCCCTGTTTGCCATTCCATCTTAAGTTTCAGCAGCCAGAATAAATCTCAGATGATATTTTCAGTTTGTGCTACATTTGTGTTTTTTAATATAATCTCTTTTTCTGCTTTTCGTGGTAATGCCTTTTTTCAAACTCAGCCAACTCTCAATTCTATCATCACATCATGGATGGCCTACTGCCTGTGGGGGCTTGAAGTATTGCTCTCTTTAGGAACTCTAAATTCTATCATCACAACGTGGATGGCCTACTGCCTGTGGGGGCTTGAGGTATTACTCTCTTTAGGAACTCTCAATTCTATCATCATATCGTGGATTGCCTACTGCTTGTGGGGGCTTGAGGTATTACTCTCTTTAGGAATACCTAATGGGGGTTGATAGTTCGAGCTATCGTCGGGCGGTAGGAGTTTTCGACAACAGATTGTGTATCAAACTAAAAGGCCATACAGTAGGTAAAAAATCCCTAAGTACTTCAAACTTGGAGCAAAGCATCCTAAGCCTTTTTATGACCCTATTCTTAACGCTATGGTTCATTCTCACTCGATGTATTGATATAGAACTCAATCCAGGACTGCAGGATTTCATTGTGCCTAGTGAATCGAAGTCAGCTTTACAATACTTAGTTATAATATGCGTAGTATACGAAACAAAATTTTGGAACTTTCAGATACAGTTGATGAGCTTGATATTCTGTGCTTTACCGAAACTAATTTTGACGAGTCCTTTGATTCCAATAATATTCTAATACCTAACTTTTCAAGTCCCATTTGACATGACCGAAATCAGTTTGGGGCGGCATTGCAGTGTATTTCTCTGAAAATCTTTGTTATAAACAACTAAATACTCTCGCTTTTGATGATGACATTTTCTGGTTCGAAGTTAGGGAAAGGGAGAAATTCATTTTATGTGTGTGTGTTATAGATCCGAACGAGAATGCACAGAAAACTGTTGGTCTAAGTTAGAGGAGAAAATAGAGGAAGCTTTAGCCCTAAACCCGTCTGTGATTAGTACTGGAGACCTTAATTGCGATCTTATGAAAATGCAAGGGAACCTTCACACAATAATGACTAGTTTCATCCTCAAAGATGTTGTTAGGGAACCCACACGAATTACACAAAACAGTAAAACACTACTTGAACCCAATCAAAAACGTCTAAGCTTACATCCCATGGTAAGAACAGTTTGGAACTATAAAAATGCCGACTTTCCAATAATGAATCGCGTAATTTCGGACACTGATTGGGACTCAATCCTAAACGTAACTGAAAATATAAACGTCGCAGTTTCCAACTTTGTCGATGCCTATGTGAAAAAGGTGAAAATCTGTGTGCCCCGATAAGAAAGTCATGATTTGGAAAAACGGCAAGCCTTGGTTCGACAGTTCAATCAGGCGTGAAGTTCGACACAGAAACCGATTACGACAACAGGTCTTACAATTTAACACTCCACGGGCCTAGCTGAAATACAAAACTAGCAGAAATAAAGTAAACAATATGAAAAAATTTGCTGGGGAACATTATACGAAAAACATTGATCAGTCCTTATCCGAAAGCACAGAACCAAACAGTTTTGGTATATTGTCAAAACATTTCTAAATAACTTCAGTTCTAGCATTCCTCCTCTCCACCACACGTCATCCACTGGCACTGTAATTGTGGACTATGACAATGGAAAGGCTACACTGGTGAACGATACCTTCGTTAAAAATAGTGAACTAAATACACAATGCCACTCCCTTCCACCATTCCATCGCAAGTGTCACTGAATTGGACATTACTAATATTCTGAAATCTTTACCCGTTCAAAAGGCGAGTGATCATGATGAGATTGGGCATAAAATGTGGAAAGAGATAAAAATCTGCGGTGTGCAAGCCCCTTTATTTATTATACAAAAAAATCCCTAGACGAAATTACTTTTCCAGACGAATGGAAACTAGCCGATGTTAGTCCTCTTTTTAAAAAGGGCGACAATTTTGACGCAAAAAAATACAGACCCAGACCGTTATTGTGCTGTATTGGAAAAGTTATGGATAGAGTTATATTCGAGGGGATACACAAATATTTTCCAGAAAATAATCTCTTCTATAAATTTCAGTCTGGATTCCTGCCCCAAAATAGTACAGTTTTTCAACTGATTGAGATTTACCATTACTTATGTCTAGCTATTGATTCTAACATGCAAACCTTAGGAATATTTTGTGATATTTCAAATGTTTGTGACAAAGTAGGACAGGACGGATTAATTTTTAAATTAAAGCAATATGGTGTTTCAGGGTCACTTCTAGGGTGGATCAAAATTATCTTTCAAACAGGAAACAAGAGGTTAAAATAAACGGTTGCAGCTCCGAGTACAAGGTTGTTAAAGCCGGTATTCCTCAAGGTTCCGTCCTTGGTACCCCTCTTATTTTCCATATGCATTAATGACATTGTCGAAAACACTGAATCCCTTATTCGCCTCTTTGCCGATGATACTTGCCTCACATAGAGGTCTAGTAATCATGTAGACATGTCACCAAAAGTAAATAAGACCTCAGAAAAATTGACGAGTGGGCTAAAATGTGGCTTGTAACTTTCAATGCCCCAAAAAACCGCAATATTTTTCATGTTGAGCAACAACATTATTTATCCAAGCGCTACCTTTGACAATGAATTGCTTGAGTTCACCAATATTCACAAACATCTGAGTTTGATAGTTCAGTCGAATCTGTTCTGAGAAGCTAACATTGATCACTTTTGTAAAAACATGTTCTAGACTTTCACAGCTAAGAAAATTGAAATTTTCGTTAAACACAAACACGATGGAAACTAGACATTATGATTCTGGAGAATCATGGTTTTTCCCGATGAGATTCCATGATTTCTCATGACCCGACAGTGTCTGACAAATTGTTTTTAACTGTCTCACTGAAGTTCCTTCATTGATGTTATGAGAAAGGTGAGTATAGTAGTCTCAAATGACACAGTTTGATGAAAAAAATGTTTAGGTAAAAACCATAATTAACGGTGGAGTGGGTTAATGTGAGTGCTGTGTCTATTTGAAAATGGTCCATTGTATCTCAAATGTATCGAAAATATTGACGTCTGGCAGCTTGTAGAGTGTTAACAAGTGCTAACAGGAATATTTATTCATGCAACTGGTAATGTCACACCAAGAACTGTGAATGGTCATTTTTCTTTAAAATCTACAAGATGTTTTCAGAGAAATCCAGGGAGAACATGAATTTTAAGCTTTTGATGGGTATAATTGTTTATCCAGCCCAAAACGGGTTAAGTGTTGTTTTCTGAATACTCTTATTACTTCCAAAAATAAATCTCAGTGAATTTTATTTCCACTTATGTTGATCTCTCCTCTCAACTTCGGGTGCTGTGGGTACGCAAACACAGCCCATTTTATCAACATTTTGATGTTTGAGAACCTGCATAGGGTTAATAAATGCTTAGAGGAATATTTTGTACATGCAACTTATAATGTCACATTAAGATCTGAGCATGGCCATGTTTTCTTGAAAATATACGAGATGTTTTTAGAGAAATCCTCGGATAATATGAAGTTTTAACCTTTTAAGGGGTATGGATCTGTAACCAGCCCTAAACGGGTTAATGCTTGGTTTGATGAATACCTTCATTACTTACAAAAATGATCCTCGGGGAATTCCACTTGCAAAGAAGGAGGTTATGTTATCTCGTAGGTACACATTACGTGCAATGGGTGCCCAAGAACAGTCCATTTTCTCAAAATGTTTATGCTTTGCAGCTTCTGGAGGATTAACTAACGCTTACCAGAATATTTTGTCTATGCAACTTGTAATGTCACTTCAAGACCTGCAAATGGTCATTTTTTCTTGAATACTTACTAGATTTTGTGGAGAAATCCACAGAAAACTGGAATTTTAAGCTTTTAAGGGGTACATCTTAACCAGGCGAAAATGGGTTAAGACCTCGATTTTTTGAATACCCTTACTACTTACTAAATTTTTCTCTATCAGTTTTGCATCCGGTAAAAGAAGTTATGTATCACTGTGGCATTCCCATTTGTTGTTCTTGGTGTCCAAAAACAGACTATTTTTTCAAAATGTTGACATTTAGCAGCCCATGGAGGGTTAACAAATGCTTACTGGAATATTTTATCCATGCAACAGGTAATGTGACTCCAAGACCTATTAATGGCAATTTTCTGTTGAAAACTTACAAGATGTTTGTAACGAATTCCACGGAAAATATGATTTTTTTTTAGCTTTTGATGGGTATCGCTATTAACCACCCCAAAAGGGGTTAACGCTTGGGTTTTTGAATACCCTTATTACTTACAAAAACGGTCCTCAGTAAATTCCACTTCCAACAAAGGAGATTATGTGTAACTCTCGGACATACATTGCGTGCTGTGTGTGTCCGAAAACAGCCCATTTCAACAAAATTATGATGCTTGGTATTCTGTAGAGGGTTAATAAACGCTCAGCGGAATATTTTGTCCATGCAGCTTGTAATGTCACACAAAGACCTGCAAGTAGTCAATTTTTCTTGAAAACCTATTGAATGTATTTAGAGAAATCCACAGAAAATGGAAATTTTTAGATTTTAAGGGGTCTCTCTCTTTAGCCTGCCCAAAATGGGTTAAGACTTCGTTTTCTGAATACCCTTACTACTTACAAAAATGTTTCCGTATAGATTGTGCGCTCGATAAAAGAAAGCACTTTTCTTTGTGGCGTACCCGTTGGGTGCTGTTGGCGTCCAAAAACAGCCCATTTTATCACAATTTTGACTTTTAGCAGCCCGTGGAGGGTTAACAAATGCACACCGCAGTATTTTGTCCATGCAACTTCTATTGTCACATCAAGGCCTGGGAGTGACAATTTTTTCTTGAAAATCTACAAGACTCGTTTAGAGAAATCCACGGAAAACCTGAATTTTTTAGCTTTATGGGGTATTGCTGTTTAACCAGCCCAAAACGGGTTAACGCTTGGTTTTTTGAACACCCTTATTACTTACAAAAATGATATTCGGTGAATTCCACTTCCAATAAAGGAAGTTATGTTTATCTCTCATGCATCGTTTGGGTGCTATGGGGGCCTGAAACCGGCCCATTTCATCGAAATTTCGATGTTTGGCAGCCTGTGGAGGGTTACCATATGCATCGCCTGATATGTCATTTGTATCAAAGGTCGTGGCACAGACAGGTCTATCAATGATGAAGGTTTAAAAAAAATCTACAAGACCTGTTTCGAGAAAGTGCCGATAAACCCCAATTTTGACAGTTTTTTGCCAATTCGTTCGAAATAAGGGTTAAATCGAAAATTCCGCTTCAGTACATTTTTAGATGTTGTGCCCCTCTACGCGTGTGCAAAATTTTGTGAAAATCGGTCCGAAAATGGCTTCGGAATCGTGCGGACAAAATGTGTGGAAAAAAAAAAACCCTAAAAACTAGACTTTATGATTCTGGAGAATCATGGCTTTTCCCGATGAGATTCCATGATTTTTCATGACCCCACAGTGTCTGAAGAATTGTTTTTAACTGTTTCAGTAAAGTTCCTTCATTGATGTTATGAGAAAGGTGAGTATAGTAGTCTCAAATGACACAGTTATATAAAAAAAAATTGTGTAGGTAAAAACCATCATTAACGGTGGAATGGGTTAATGTCAATATCGTCGTCCAACATGTCAAAGACCGACAAAAGGAGTTATGTTTGTTTGACACATACCCACTGAGTGCTGTGTCAATTTAAAAATGGTCCATTTTATCTCAAATGTACAAAATATTGATGTCTGGCAGCTTGTAGAGAGTTAACAAGTGCTAACAGGAATATTTATTCATGCAACTTGTAATGTCACACCAAGAACTGTGAATGGCCATTTTTTCTTTAAAATCTGCAAGATGTTTTCAGAGAAATCCAGTGAGAACATGAATTTTAAACTTTGATGGGTATCATTGTTTATCCAGCCCAAAACGGGTTAAGTGTTGTTATTTGAATACTCTTATTACTTCCAAAAATAAATAATTCTTAGTGAGTTCTACTTCCACTTATTTTGATCTATCCTCCAAACTTCGGGCGATGTGAGTTCGCAAACACAGCCCATTTTATCAATATTTTGATGTTTGAGAACCAGCATAGGGTTAACAAATGCTTACAGGAATATTTGTACATTCAACTTGTAATGTCACACTAAGATCTGAGAATGACCATTTTTTCTTGAAAATCTACGAGATATTTTTAGAGAAATCCTCAGATAACACGAGTTTTTAACCTTTTGAGAGATATCACTCTGTAACCAGCCCTAAACAGGTTAATGCTTGGTTTTGTGAATACCTTCATTACTTTCAAAAATGATCGACGGTGAATTCCACTTCCAATGAAGGAGGTTATGTTTATCTCGCAGGTACACATTTGGTGATATGGGTGCCCAAGAACAGCACATTTTCTCCAAATGTCTGTGCTTGCCAGCGTCTGGAGGGTTAACAAATGCTTACCGAAATATTTTGTTCATGCAACTTGTAATGTCACTCGATGACCAACGAATGGTCAATTGCTCTTGAAAATTTTTTTTTGAGAAATCCATAGAAAACTGGAATTTTAAGCTTTTAAGGGGTATATTTCCTTAACTAGTCAAAAATGGGTTAAGACCTCGATTTTTGAATACACTTACTACTTACAAAAATGTTTCCCTGTCAGTTTTGCGTCCGGTAAAAGAAGTTACGTTTCTCTTTTGCATTCCCATTTGATGTTGTTGTTGTTCAAAAACAGATTATTTTGAATAAAATTTTGACATTTAGCAGCCCATGGAGGGTTAATAAATGCTTACCGGAATAAATTATCCAATCAACTGGTAATGTGACACCATGACCTATCAATGGCCATTTTCTCTTGAAAACCCCACCAGATGTTTGTAAAGAAATCCAGGGAAAACATAAATTTTAAACCTTTGATGGGTATCACTATTAACAACCACAAAACGGGTTAACACTTGGTTTTTTGAATACCCTTATTACTTACAAAAATGGTCCTCGGTGAATTCCACTTCCAACAAAGGAGATTATGTTTATTTCTCAGGTACACGTTGGGTGCTGTGCGTGTCCGAAAACAGCCCATTTCAACAAAATTACGATGCTTGGCAGTCTGTAGAGGGTTAATAAACGCTCACCGGAATATTTTGTCTATTCAACTTATAATGTCACTCAAAGACCTGCGAGTAGTAAATTTTTCTTGAAAACCTACGGGATGTATTTAGAGAAATCCACAGAAAATGGGAATTTTAGGATTTTAAGGGGTCTCTCTCTTTAGCCTGCCCAAAATGGGTTAAGACGTCGACTTTTGAATACCCTTACTGCTTACAAAAATGTTTCCATATAGATTGTGCGCTCGATAAAAGAAGGCACTTTTCTTTGTGGCGTACCCATTGGGTGCTGTTGGCGTCAAAAAACAGCCCATTTTATACAATTTTGACTTTTAGCAGCCCGTGAAGGGTTAACAAATGCTCACCGCAGTATTTTGTCCAGGCAACTTCTATTGTCACACCAAGGCCTGGGAGTGACAAATTTTTCTTGAACATCTACAAGACTCGTTTAGAGAAATCCACGGAAAACACGAATTTTTTAGCTTTATGGTGGTATTGCTGCTTAACCAGTCCAAAACGTGTTAACGCTTAGTTTTTTGAATACCCTTATTACTGACAAAACTGATCCTCAGTGAATTCCACTTCCAATAAAGGAAGTTATGTTTATTTCTCGTGTATTGTTTGGGTGCAGTGGGGGCCTGAAACCGGCCTATTTCATCAAAATTTCGATGTTTGGCAGCCTGTGGAGGGTTACCATATACATCGCCTGATATGTCGTGTGTATCAAAGGGCGTGTCACAGACAGGTCTAGCAATGACGAATGTATAAAAAAATCTACAAGACGTTTTTCGAGAAACTGCCGATAAACCCCAATTTTGGCAGTTTTTTTGCCAATTCTGACAAAATAAGGGTTAAATCGAAAATTCCGCTTCGGTACATTTTTAGATTTTGTCCCCCTCTATGCGTGTGCAAAATTTCGTGAAAATCGGTTCGAAAATGGCTTCTGAATCGTAGAGAAATCCTCGGAAAATATGAATTTTTAACCCTTTGGGGGTATCACTCTGTAGCCAGCCCTAAACGGATTAATGCTTGGTTTTGTGAATACCTTTATTACTTACAAAAATGATCCACAGTGAATTTCAATTCCAGTGAGGAAGGTTATGTTTATCACATTGGGTGTTATGGGTGCCAAAAAAGCCCATTTTCTCAACATGTCTATACTTTGCAGGCTCTGGAGGGTTAATAATTGCTTACCGGAATATTTTGTCCATGCAACTTGTAATGTCACTCAAAGACCTGCAAATGGTCAATGTTTCTTGAAAACATGCTAGATTTTTTTGAGAAATCCACAGAAAACAGGAATTTTAAGCTTTTGAGGGGTATATCTCCTTAACCAGTCGACAATGGGTTAAGACCTCGATTTTTGAATGTCCTTACTACTTAAAAAAACTGTTTCTCTATCAGTTTTGCGTCCAGTAAAAGAAGTTACGTTTCCCTGTGGCATTTCCATTTGATGTTGTTAGTGTCCAAAAACAGACTATTTCTTCAATTTTTTTTACATTTAGCAGCCCGTGGAGGGTTAACAAATACCTACCAGAATAATTTATCTATGCAACTGGTAATGTGATACCAAGACCTATCAACAGCCATTTTCTCTTGAAAACCCTACAAGATGTTTGTAAAGAAATCCATGGAAAACGATTTTTAAGCTTTCGATGGGTTCCCCTGTTAACCTCCCCAAAAGGGGTTAACGCTTGTTTTTTTTTTAATACCCTTATTACTTACAAAAATGGTCCTCTGTGAATTCCACTTCCAACAAAGGTGATTATGTTTATTCCTCGTGTATATATTGGGTGCTGTGCGTGTCCGAAAAGAGCCCATGTCAACAAAATTACGATGCTTGGCAGCTTGTAGATGGTTAATAAACGCTCACCGGAGTATTTTGTCCCTGCATCTTGTAATGTCACATAAAGACCTACGAATAGTCAATTTTTCTTGAAACCCTACAAGTTACTGTTAGGGCAATTCACAGAAAATGGGAATTTAAAGCTTTTAAGGGATATCTCTCTTAGCCTACCCAAAATGGGTTAAGACTTCGATTCTTGAATACCCTTACTACTTACAAAAATGTTTCTGTATAAATTGTACACTCGATAAAAGGAGGCGCTTTTCTTTGTGGTGTACCCATTGGGCGCTGTTGGTGTCCAAAAACAGCCCATTTTATCACAATTTTGATGTTGAGGAGCCCTGGGAGGGTTAACTAATGCTGATCGGAATATGTTGTCCATGCAACTTGTAATGTCACACCAAGACCTGCGAATAGATGATTTTTTCTTGAAAACCTACAAGATGTTTTTAGAGAAATCCACAGAAAATGGGCATTTTAAAATTTTAAAGGGTATCTCTCTTTGACCAGCCCAAAATGGGTTAAGACGTCGAATTTTGAATACCCTTACCACTTTCAAAAATATTTTCCGATCAATTTTGCGTCCAATAAATGAAGGCCACTTTCTCTGTGGCATACCGTTTGGGTGCTGTTGGTGTCCAAAATCAGCCCATTTTATCACAATTTTTACGTTTAGCAGCCCGGGGAAGGTTAACTAATGCTGACCGGAATATTTTGTCCATACAACTTGTAATGTCACACTAAGACCTGGGAGTGACAAATTTTTCCTGAAAATCTACAAGACTCGTCTAGAGACATCCACGGAAAACATGAAGTTTTGAGCTTTTTGGGGGTATTGCTGTTTAACCAGCCCAAAACGGGTTAACGCTTGTTTTTCTGAACACCCTTATTACTTACAAAAATGATTATCGGTGAATTCCACTTCCAATAAAAGAAGTTATGTGTATCTATCGTGTATCGTGTGGGTGCTGTGGGGGCCCCAAAACAGCCCATTTCATCAAAATTTCAATGTGTGGCAGCCTGCAGAGGGTTACCATATGCATCGCCTAATATGTCATGTGTATCAATGGTCGTGTCACAGGCAGTTCTTGCAATGATGAATGTTTAAAAAAAATCTACAAGACGTGTTTCGAGAAAGTGCCGGTAAACCCCAATTTTGACAGTTTTTTTTTTACAATTCTGACGACATAAAGGTTAAATCGAAAATTCCGCTTCGGTACATTTTTAGATTTTATGCCCCTCTATGCGTGTGCAAAATTTTGTGAAAATTGGTTCGAAAATGGCTTCTGAAGCGTACGGACAAAATGTGTGGAAAAAAAAAACCCAAAAAACTAGACTTTATGATTCTGGAGAATCATGGTTTTTCCCGATTAGATTCCATGATTTTTCATGACCTCACCGTGTCTGAAGAATTGTTTTTGACTGTCTCACTGAAGTTACTTCATTGATGTTATGAGAAAGGTGAGTATAGTACTCTCAAATGATTCGGATTGATAAAAAAAAATGTTTAGGTAAAACCCATCATTAACGGTAGAATGGGTTAATATCAATATCAATGTTTCCCTATCCGTTTTGCGTCCGGTAAAAGAAATTACGTTTTTCTGTGGCATTTCCATTTGATGTTGTTGGTGTCCAAAAACAGACTATTTCTTCAATTTTTTTTACATTTAACAGCCCATGGAGGGTTAACAAATGCCTACCCGAATAATTTATCCATGCAACTGGTCATGTGACACCAAGACCTATCAACGGCCATTTTCTCTTGATAACCCCACAAGATGTTTGTAAAGAAATCCAGGGAAAACGATTTTTTAAGCTTTTGATGGGTATCCCTGTTAACCTCCCCATCACGGGTTAACGCTTGGTTTCTTGAATACCCTTATTACTTACAAAAATGGTCCTCTGTGAATTCCACTTCCAACAAAGGAGATTACGTTTATCTCTCATGTATACGTTGGGTGCTGTGCGTGTCCGAAAACAGCCCATGTCAACAAAATTACGATGCTTGGCAGCTTGTAGATGGTTAATAAACGCTCGCCGGAGTATTTTGTCCATGCAACTTGTAATGTCACATAAAGACCTACGAATAGTCAATGTGTCTTGAAACCCTACAAGTTACCATTAGGGAAATTCACAGAAAATGGGAATTTAAAACTTTTAATGGATATCTCTCTTTAGCCTGTCCAAAATGGGTTAAGACTTCGACTTTTGAATACCCTTACTACTTACAAAAATGTTTCCGTATAAATTGTGCGCTCGATAAAAGGATGCACTTTTCTTTCTGGTGTACCCTTTGGGTGCTGTTGGTGTCCAAAAACAGCCCATTTTATCACAATTTTGACCTTCAGCAGCCCGAGGAGGGTTAACTAATGCTGACCGGAATATTTTGTTCATGCAACTTGTAATGTCACCCCAAGACCTGCGAATAGCCGTTTTTTTTCTTGAAAACCTACAAGATGTTTTTAGAGAAATCCACAGAAAACAGGTATTTTAAGATTTTAATGGGTATCTCTCTTTAACCAGCCCAAAATGGGTTAAGACGTAAAATTTTGAATACCCTTACCACTTTCAAAAATATTTTCCGATCAATTTTGCGTCCGATAAATGAAGGCCCCTTTCTCTGTGGTATACCGTTTGGGGGCTGTTGGTGTCTAAAAACAACCCATTTTATCACAATTTTTTACGTTTAGCATCTCGGGGAGGGTTAACTAATGCTCACCGGAATATTTTATCTATGCAACTTGTAATGTCACACCAAGACCTGAGAGTGACCAATTTTTCTTGAAAATCTACAAGACTCGTTTAGAGAAATCCACAGAAAACATGAAGTTTTGAGCTTTTTTGTGGTATTGCTGTTTAACAAGCCCAAAACGGGTTAACGCTTGGTTTTTTGAACACCCTTATTAGTTACAAAAATGATACTTGGTGAATTCCATTTCCAATAAAGGGAGTTATGTTTACCTTTCATGTATCGTTTGGGTGATGTGGGGGCCCGAAAACAGTCCATTTCATCAAAATTTTGATGTTTGGCAGCCTGTGGAGGGTTACCATATGCGTCGCCTAATATGTCATGTGTACCAATGGTCGTCTCACAGGCAATTCTAGCAATGATGAATGTTTAAAAAAAATCTACAAGACGTGTTTCGAGAAAGTGCCGATAAACCCCAAATTTGGCAGTTTTTTGCCAATTCTGACGAAATAAGGGGGAAATCGAAAATTCCGCTTGGGTACATTTTTAGATTTTGTGCCTCTCTATGAGTGTACAAAATTTTGTGAAAATCGGTTCGAAAATGGCTTCTGAATTGTACGGACAAAATTTGTGGAAGAAAAAAAAAAAAAAAGAAAAACTAGACTTTATGATTCTGGAGAATCATGGCTTTTCCCGATTAGATTCCATGATTTTTCTTGACCCCACAGTGCCTGATGAATTGTTTTTAACTGTCTCACTAAAGTTCCTTCATTGATGTTATGAGAAAGGTGAGTATAGTAGTCTCAAATGACTCGGTTTGGGTTTGATAAAAAAATGTTTAGGTAAAACCCATCACTAATGGTAGAATGGGTTAATATCAATATCAATGTTTCCCTATCAGTTTTGCGTCCGGTAAAAGAAGTTACGTTTCTCTGTGGCATTTCCATTTGATGTTGTTGGTGTCCAAAAACAGACTATTTCCTCAATTTTTTTTACACTTTTACATTTAGCAGCCCATGAAGGGTTAACAAATGCCTACCAGAATAATTGATCCATGCAACTGGTCATATGACACCAAGACCTATCAACGGCCATTTTCTCTTGAAAACCCCACAAAATGTTTGTAGAAATCCAGGGAAAACGATTTTTTAAGCTTTTGATGGGTATCCCTGTTAACCTCCCCAACAGGGGTTAACGCTTGGCTTTTTGAATACCTTTATTACTTACAAAAATGGTCCTCTGTGAATTCCATTTCAAACAAAGGAGATTATGTTTATCTCTCATGTATACATTAGGTGCTGTGCGTGTCTGAAAACAGTCCCATGTTAACAACATTACGATGCTTGGCAGCTTGTAAATGGTTAAAAAACGCTCACCGTAGTATTTTGTCCATGCAACTTGTAATGTCACATATAGACCTACGAATAGTCAATTTGTCTTGAAACCCTACAAGTTACCATCAGGGAAATTCACAGAGAATGGGAATTTAAAGCTTTCAAGGGGTATCTCTCTTTAGCCTGTCCAAAATGGGTTAAGACGTCGACTTTTGAATACCCTTACTACTTACAAAAATGTTTCGGTATAAATTGTACGCGCGATAAAAGAAGGCACTTTTCTTTGTGGTGTACCCTTTGGGTGCTGTTGGTGTGCAAAAAACAGCCCATTTTATCGCAATTTTGACCTTCAGCAGCCCGGGGAGGGTTAACTAATGCTGACTGGAATATTTTCTTCATGCAACTTGTAATGTTACACCAAGACCTGCAAATAGCCGATTTTTTTTGAAAACCTACAAGATGTTGTTAGAGAAATCAACAGAAAATGGGTATTTTAAGATTTTAATGGGTATCTCTCTTTAACCAGCCCAAAATGGGTTAAGACGTCAAATTTTGAATACCCTTACCACTTTCAAAAATATTTTCCGATCAATTTTGCGTCCGATAAATGAAGGCCCCCTTTCTTTGTGGTATATCGTTTGGGTGCTGTTGGTGTCTAAAAACAGCCCATTTTATCACAATTTTCACGTTTAGCAGCTGGGGGAGGGTTAACTAATGCTGACCGGAATATTTTATCCATGCAACTTGTAATGTCACACCAAGACCTGAGAGTGACCAATTTTTCTTGAAAATCTACAAGACTCGTTTAGAGAAATCCACGGAAAACATGAAGTTAGGAGCTTTTGGGGGGTATTGCTGGTAGTGCCGATAAACCCCAATTTGGGCAGTTTTTTGCCAATTCTGACGAAATAAGGGTACATTTTTAGATTTTTTGCCACTCTATGCGTGTGCCAAGTTGTGTGAAAATCGGTTCGAAAATGGCTTCTGAATCGTACAGACAAAAATGTGTGGAAAAAAAAATGCCCCAAACCTCCCCCCCCGCCCCCCCCCCCCCCCAAAAAAAAAAAAAATAATAATAATCCGTAGAAAAACAATAGGCTAGGCTTAGGCTTTATGATTCTGGAGAATCATGGCTTTTCCCGATGAGACTGCATGATTTTTCATGACCCCACAGTGACTGATGAATTGTTAGGCTTTTCCCTCTGGAAAGGACTATTGTTTTTCTACGGATTATTATTTATTTTTTTTTTTTTGTTTTTTTTCCACACATTTTTGTCCGTACGATTCAGAAGCCATTTTCGAACCGATTTTCACACAATTTGGCACACGCATAGAGGAGCAAAAAATCTAAAAATGTACCAAAGCGGAATTTTCGATTTAACCCTTATTTCGCCAGAATTGGCAAAAAACTGCAAAAAATGGCGTTTATCGGCACTATCTCGAAACGCGTCTTATAGATTTTTTTTGAACATTCATCATTGCTAGACCTGCCTATGACACGACCTTTGATACACACGACATATTAGGCGATGCATATGGTAACCCTCCACAGACTGCCAAACATCGAAATTTTGATGAAATGGGCCGGTTTCAGACCCCCACAGCACCCAAACGATACCGGAGAGGTAAACTTAACTTCATTTATTGGAAGTGGAATTCACCGAGGATCATTTTTGTAAGTAATAAGGGTGTTCGAAAAACCAAGCGTTAACCTGTTTTGGGCTGGTTAAACAGCAATACCCCCATAAAGCTCAAAAATTCATGTTTTTCGTGGATTTCTCTAAACGAGTCTTGTAGATTTTCAAGAAAAATTTGTCACTCCCAGGCCTTGGGGTGGCAATAGAAGTCGCATGGACAAAATACTGCGGTGAGCATTTGTTAACCCTCCACTGGCTGCTAAAAGTCAAAATTGTGATAAAAAAGGCTGTTTTTGGACGCCAACAGCACCCAATGGGTATGCCACAAAGGAAAGTGTCTTCCTTTATCGAGCGCACAATCTATACGCAAACATATTTGTAAGTAGTAAGGGTATTCAAAAGTCGAACTCTTAACCCATTTTGGACAGGCTAAAGAGAGAGACCCCTTAAAATCTTAAAATTCCCATTTTCTGTGGATTTCTCTAAAAACATCCTGTAGGTTTTCAAGAAAAATTGACTACTCGCAGGTCTTTGTGTGATATTACAAGTTGCATGGACAAAATATTCCGGTGAGCGTTTATTAACCCTCTAGAGGCTGCCAAGCATTGTAATTTTGTTGAAATGGGCTGTTTTCGAACACGCACAGCACCCAATGTGCACCTGAGAAATAAACATAATCTCCTTTGTTGGAAGTGGAATTCATCGAGTGCCATTTTTGTAAGTAATAAGAGTATTCAAAAAACCAAGCCTTAACCCCTTTTTGTGGTTGTCAATAGTGATACCCATCAAAAGCTTAAAAAATTATGTTTTCCCTAGATTTCTTTACAAACAACTGGTAAGGTTTTCAAGAGAAAATGGCCATTGATCGGTCTTGGTGTCACATTACCAGTTGATAGGATAAATTATTCCGTGAAGCATTTGTTAACCCTTCAAGGACTGCTAAATGTGAAAATTTTTAAAAAAATAGTCTGTTTTGGACACCAACAACATCAAATGGGAAGGCAACAGAGATGTATAACTTCTTTTACCGGACGCAAAACTGACAAGGAAACATTTTTGTAAGTAGTAAGTGTATTCAAAAATCGAGATCTTAGCCCATTTTTGACTAGTTAAAGAGATATACCCCTTAAAAGCTTAAAATTCCAGTTTTCTGTGGATTTCTCAAAACAAAATTTCAAGAAAAATTGACCTTTCGCAGGTCTTGGAGTGACAGTTCAAGTTGCAGGGACAAAATATTTCGGTAAGCATTTGTTAACCCTCCAGAGGCTGCCAAGCATAGACATTTGGAGAAAGTGGGCTGTTCTTGGGCAACCATGACACCAAATGTTTACCTGCGAGATAAACATAACCCCCTTCATTGGAAGTGGAATTCAACGATGATCATTTTTGTATGTAATGAAGGTATTCACAAAACCAAGCATTAACCCGTTTAGGGCTGATTATAGAAAGATACCCCTCAAAAGGTTAAAAAAATCATGTTATCCGAGGATTTCACTAAAAACATCTCATAGATTTTCAAGAAAAAATGGCCATTCTCAGATCTTAGAGTGACATTACAAATTGCATGTACAAAATATTCCTGGAAGCATTTGTTAACCCTATGCAAGTTCTCAGACATCAAAATGTTGATAAAATGGGCTGTGTTTGCATACCCACAGCACCCGAATTTGAGAGGAGAGATCAAAATAAGTGAAAGTAGAATTCACTGAGAATTATTTTTGGAAGTAATAAGAGTATTCAAAAAACAACACTTAACCCGTTTGGGGCTGGATAAACAATGATACCCATCAAAAGCTTAAAATTCATGTTCTCTCTGGAGTTCTCTGAAAACATCTTGTAGATTTTAAAGAAAAAAAATGGCCTTTCGCACTTCTTGGAGTGACATTACAAGTTGCGTGAATGAATATTCCTGTTAGCATTTGTAAACCCTCTACAAGCTGCCAGACATCAATATTTTGGATACATTTGAGATAAAATGGACCATTTTCAGATAGGCACAGCACTACGTGGGTATGTGTCAAACAAACATAACTCCTTTTGTCGGTCATTAACTTGTTGGACGACGATATTGACATTAACCCACTCCATCGTTAATGATGGTTTTTACCTGAACAATTTTTTTATCAAACTGAGTGATTTGAGACTACTATACTCACCTTTCTCATAACATCAATGAAGGAACTTCAGTGAGACAGGTAAAAACAATTCATTAGACATTGTGGGGTCATGAAAACTCATCGAATCTCATCGGGAAAAGCCATGATTCTCCAGAATCATAAAGTCTAGTTTTTAACTGTCTCACTGAAGTTCCTTCATTGATGTTATGAGAAGGGTGAGTAGAGTAGTCTCAAATGACTCAGTTTGATAAAAAAATTGTTTAGGTAAAAACCATCATTAACGGTGGAGTGGGTTAATGTCAATATCGTCGTCCAACAAGTTAATGACCGACAGAAGGAGTTATGTTTGTTTGACACATACCCACGTAGAGCTGTGGCTATTTGAAAATGGTCCATTTTATCTCAAATGCATCCAAAATATTGATGTCTGGCAGTTTGTAGAGGGTTAACAAGTGCTAACAGGAATATTCATTCATGCAACTTGTAATGTCACACCAAGAACTGCGAATGGCCATTTTTTCTTTAAAATCTACAAGATGTTTTCAGAGAAATCCCGGGAGAACTTGAATTTTAAGCTATTGATGGGTATCATTGTTTATCCAGCCCAAAACGGGTTAAGTGTTGTTTTTTGAATACTCTTATTACTTCCAAAAATAATTCTCAGTGAATTCTACTTCCACTTATTTTGATCTCTCGCATCAAATTCAGGTACTGTGGGTATGCAAACACAGCCCATTTTATCAACATTTTGATGTTTGAGAACCTGTATAGGGTTAACAAATGCTTCCAGGAATATTTTGTACATGCAGTCTGTAATGTCACACTAAGATCTGAGAATGGCCATTTTTCTTGAAAATCTACGGGATGTTTTTAAAGAAATCCTCAGATAACAGGAATTTTTAACCTTTTGAGGGGTATCTCTCTGTAACAAGCTCTAAAGGGTTAATGCTTGGTTTTGTGAATATCTACATTACTTACAGAAATGATCGACGGTGAATTCCACTTCCAATGAAGGAGGTTATGTTTATCTCGTAGGTATACATTTGGTGTTATGGTTGCCCAAGAACAGTCCATTTTCTCCAAATGTCTATGCTTGGCAGCCTCTGGAGGGTTAACAAATGCTTACCGAAACATTTTGTTCATGCAACTTGTAATGTCACTCGAAGACCTGCGAATGGTCAATTGCTCTTGAAATTTTGTTTTGAGAAATCCACAGAAAACTGGAATTTTAAGCTTTTAAGGGGTATATCGCCTTAACCAGTCAAAAATGGGTTAAGACCTCGACTTTTGAATACATTTACTACTTACAAAAATGTGTCTCTGTCAGTTTTGCGTCCGGTAAAAGAAGTTATGCATCTCCGTTGCATTCCCATTTGATGTTGTTGGTGTCCAGAAACAGACTATTTTTTCAAAATTTTCACATTTAGCAGCCCATGGAGGGTTAATAAATGCTTCCCGGAAAAATTTATCCTATCAATTGGTAATGTGACACCAAGACCTATCAGTGGCCATTTTCTCTTGAAAACTCTACCAGACGTTTGTAAAGAAATCCAGGGAAAACATAAATTTTTAAGCTTTTGATGGGAATCACAATTGACAACCACAAGAGGGGTTAACGCTTGGTTTTTTGAATACTCTTATTACTTACAAAAATGGCCCACGATGAATTCCACTTCCAACAAAGGAGATTATGTTTATTTCTCAGGTACACATTGGGTGCTGTGCGTGTCCGAAAACAGCCCATTTCAACAAAATTACGATGCTTGGCAACCTCTAGAGGGTTAATAAACGCTCACCGGAATATTTTGTCCATGCGACTTGTAATATCACACAAAGACCTGCGAGTAGACAATTTTTCTTGAAAACCGACAGAATGTTTTTAGAGAAATCCACAGAAAATGGGAATTTTAAGATTTTAAGGGGTCTCTCTCTTTAGCCTGTCCAAAATGGGTTAAGACTCCGACTTTTGAATACCCTTACTACTTACAAAAATGTTTGCGTATAGATTGTGCGCTCGATAAAGGAAGGCACTTTTCTTTGTGACGTACCCATTGGGTGCTGTTGGCGTCCAAAAACAGCCCTTTTTATCACAATTTTGACTTTTAGCAGCCCGTGAAGGGTTAACAAATGCTCACCGCAGTATTTTGTCCAGGCAACTTCTATTGTCACCCCAAGGCCTGGGAGTGACAAATTTTTTTCTTGAAAATCTATAAGACTCGTTTAGAGAAATCCACGAAAAACATGAATTTTTTTAGCTTTATGGGGGTATTGCTGTTTAACCAGCCCAAAACGGGTTAACGCTTGGTTTTGTTAACGCTTGGTTTTTTGGAACACCCTTATTACTTACAAAAATGATCCTCTGTGAATTCCACTTCCAATAAAGGAAGTTATGTTTACCTCTCGGGTATCGTTTGGGTGCTGTGGGGGTCTGAAACCGGCCCATTTCATCGAAATTTCGATGTTTGGCAGCCTGTGGAGGGTTACCATATGCATCGCCTAGTATGTCGTATGGATCAAAGGTCGTATCATGGGTAGGTCTAGCAATGATGAATGTTTAAAAAAAATCTACAAGACGTGTTTCGAGAAAGTGCCGATAAGCCCCAATTTTGACAGTTTTTTGCCAATTCCGGCGAAATAAGGGTTAGATCGAAAATTCCGCTTCGGTGCATTTTTAGACTTTTTTGCCCCTCTATGCGTGTGCCAAATTGTGTGAAAATCGGTTCGAAAATGGCTTCTGAATCGTACGGACAAAAATGTGTGAAAAAAAAAAAAAAAAAAACCCAAAAAACTAGACATTATGATTCTGGAGAATCATGGCTTTTCCCGATGAGATTCCATGATTTTGCATGACCCCACAGTGTCTGATGAATTGTTTTTAACTGTCTCACCGAAGTTCCTTCATTGGTGTTATGAGAAAGGTGAGTACAGTAGGCTCAAACTTTTTTAGGTAAAAACCACCATTAACGGTGGAAAGGGTTAATATCAATATCGTCGTCCGAAAAGTTAATCACTGACAGAAGGAGTTATGTTTGTTAGATACATACCTACTAAGTGCTGTGTCTATTTGAAAATTGTCCATTTTATCTCAAATGTATCCAAAATTTTGATGTCTGGCAATTTGTAGAGGGTTAATAAGTGCTAACAGGAATATTTATTCATGCAACTTGTCATGTCACACCAAGAACTGCGAATGGCCATTTTTTCTTAAAATGTACGAGATGTTTTCAGAGAAATCCAGGGAGAACATGAATTTTAAGCTTTTGATGGGTATCATTGTTTATCCAGGCCAAAATGGGTTAATGGCTGTTTTTTATGAATACCCTTATTACTTACAAAAATAATTCTCAGTGAATTCTACTTCCACTTACGTTGATTTCTCCTCTTAACTTTGGGTGCTGCGGGTATGCAAGCACAGCTCATTTTATCAAACTTTTGATGTTTGAGAACCTGCATAGGGTTAACAAATGCTTAGAGGAATATTTTGTACATGCAACTTGTAATGTCACATTAAGATCTGAGCATGGCCATTTTTTCTTGAAAATATACGAGATGTTTTTAGAGAAATCCTCGGATAATATGAATTTTTAACCTTTTAAGGGGTATGGATCTGTAACCAGCCCTAAGCGGGTAAATGCTTGGTTTTATGAATACCTTCATTACTTAAAAAAATGATCCTCGGTGAATTCCACTTCCAATGAGGGAGGTTATGTTCATCACGAAGGTACACATTGGGTGTTATTGGTGCCCAAGAACAGTCAATTTTCTCAAAATGTCTGTATACTTGGCCGGCTCTGGGGGGTTAATTAATGCTTACCGGAATATTTTGTCCATGCAACTTGTAATGTCACTCAAAGACCTGCGAATGGTCAATTTTTCTTGAAAACTTGCTGGATTTTTTTTAGAAATCCATAGAAAACGGGAATTTTAAGCTTTTAAGGGGTATATCTCCTTAACCAGTCGACAATGGGTTAAGACCTCGATTTTTGAATACCCTCACTCCTTACAAAAATGTTTCCCTCTCAGTTTTGCGTCCGGTAAAAGAAGTTACGTTTCTCTGTGGCATTCCCATTTGATGTTGTTGGTGTCCAAAAGCAGACTATTTCTTCAAAATTTTTTACATTTAGCAGCCCATGGAGGGTTAACAAATGCCTACCAGAATAATTTATCCATGCAGCTGGTAATGTGATGCCAAGACCTATCAACGGCCATTTTCTCTTGAAAACTCTACAAGATGTTTGTAAAGAAATCCAGGGAAAACGATTTTTTTAAGCATTCGATGGGTATCCCTGTTAACCTCCCCAGAATGGATTAACGCTTGGTTTTTTTAATACCCTTATTACTTACAAAAATGGTCCTCTGTGAATTCCGCTTCCAACAAAGGAGATTATGTTTATCTCTCGTGTATACATTGGGTGCTGTACGTGTCCGAAAACAGCCCATTTCAACAAAAATACGATGCTTGGCAGGTTGTAGATGGTTAATAAACGCTCACGGGAGTATTTTGTCCATGCAACTTGTAATGGTACATAAAGACCTACGAATAGTCAATTTGTCTTGAAACCCTACAAGTTACTGTTTGGAAAATTCACAGAAAATGGGAATTTAAAGCTTTTAAGGGATATCTCTCTTTAACCTGCCCAAAATGGGTTAAGACTTCGACTTTTGAATACCCTTACTACTTACAAAAATGTTTCCGTATAAATTGTGCGCTCGATAAAAGGAGGCACTTTTCTTTGTGGTGTACCCTTTGGGTGCTGTTGGTGTCAAAATACAGCCCATTTTATCACAATTTTTACATTTAGCAGCCCGGGGA
The DNA here is from genome assembly GCA_031216915.1 of Pictodentalium vernedei. NCBI lineage: Eukaryota > Metazoa > Mollusca > Scaphopoda > Dentaliida > Dentaliidae > Pictodentalium > Pictodentalium vernedei. Next base: position 317,001,057 of record CM062294.1, read on the forward strand.
GGGTTAACTAATGCTGACCGGAATATTTTGTTCATGCAACTTGTAATGTCACACCAAGACCTGCGAATAGCCGATTTTTTTTTGAAAACCTACAAGATGTTTTAGAAAAATCCACAGAAAACGGGTAGTTTAAGATTTTAGTGGGCATCTCTCTTTAACCAGCCCAAAATGCGTTAAGACGTCGAATTTTGAATACCCTTACCACTTTCAGAAATATTTTCCGATCAATTCTGCGTCCGATAAATGAAGGCCCCTTTCTCTGTGGTATACCGTTTGGGGGCTGTTGGTGTCTTAAAACAGCCCATTTTATCACAATTTTTACGTTTAGGAGCTCGGGGAGGGTTAACTAATGCTCACCGGAATATTTTATCCATGCAACTTGTAATGTCACACCAAGACCTGAGAGTGACCTATTTTTCTTGAAAATCTACAGGACTCATTTAGAGAAATCCACAGAAACACATGAAGTTTTGAGCTTTTTGAGGGTATTGCTGTTTAACCAGCCCAAAACGGGTTAACGCTTGGTTTTCTGAACACCCTTATTACTTCCAAAAATGATCCCCGGTGAATTCCACTTCCAATAAAAGAAGTCATGTGTATCTATCATGTATCGTTTGGGTGCTGTGGGGGCCCGAAAACAGCCCATTTCATCAATATTTCGATGTTTGGCAGCCTGTGGAGGGTTACCATATGCATCGCCTAATATCTCTTGTGTATCAATGGTCGTGCCACAAGCAGGTCTAGCAATGATGAATGTTTAAAAAAAATCTACAAGACGTGTTTCGAGAAAGTGCCGATAAACAACAATTTTGGCAATTTTTTGCCATTTCTGACGAAATAAGGGTTAAATCGAAAATTCCACCTCGGTACATTTTTAGATTTTGTGCCTCTCTATGAGTGTGCAAAATTTTGTGAAAATCGGTCCGAAAATGGCTTCTGAATCGTACGGACAAAATGTGTGGAAAAAAAAATAAAAAAAAACAAAAAAAAAAAACAAAAAAACCCCAAAAATAACTAGACTTTATGATTCTGGAGAATCATGGCTTTTCCCGATTAGATTCCATGATTTTTCTTGACCCCACAGTGTCTGATGAATTGTTTTTAACTGTCTCACTAAAGTTCCTTCATTGATGTTATGAGAAAGGTGAGTATAGTAGTCTCAAATGACTCGGTTTGGGTTTGATAAAAAAATGTTTAGGTAAAACCCATCATTAATGGTAGAATGGGTTAATATCAATATCAATGTTTCCCTATCAGTTTTGCGTCTGGTAAAAGAAGTTACGTTTCTCTGTGGCATTTCCATTTGATGTTGTTGGTGTCCAAAAACAGACTATTTCCTCATTTTTTTTTTACATTTAGCAGCCCATGAAGGGTTAACAAATGCCTACCAGAATAATTGATCCATGCAACTGGTCATATGACACCAAGACCTATCAACGGCCATTTTCTCTTGAAAACCCCACAAAATGTTTGTAGAAATCCAGGGAAAACGATTTTTTAAGCTTTTGATGGGTATCCGTGTTAACCTCCCCAACAGGGGTTAACGCTTGGCTTTTTGAATACCTTTATTACTTACAAAAATGGTCCTCTGTGAATTCCACTTCAAACAAAGGAGATTATGTTTATCTCTCATGTATACATTAGGTGCTGTGCGTGTCTGAAAACAGTTCTGATTGTCCATATGGGGGCATGATGCCGCCATGTACTAAGGCGTACTGCACGTCGACGATACGCATGTCTTCAACCACTCTAACCCTGCCTGTGCTGCAGTTCGGAGTTACGATGTTGGGAAGCTGGCAGCTGCTCGTCGTTGCTCGGTGGTTCTCTCCAGGTACTGTGGCTTCCTCCACCCGTAAAACTGTCACGGTCATGATTAGCCATTGTGCATAAGTATATGCCCTTAAACACCAATAAATAAATAATAAATGATATCATGCAGGGCAGTGTGGAAAAGGAGAGGAGGCGTACCTTTCAATGTGTGTTTGGTTGGAGAAAGAGGCAGGGAGGATGTGGTAACCTTGGTAATTTTGTTTGGATAAATCGACCGCTGACGTGGGACACCGTGGAATTGACCGATGAAGCAGGACACAGTGAGAGTGGAACTTATGGGCAGTTATTCTTGATGATAAATAACTATACACTTACTTTGAGATCATACAAGGTGAGTATAGTTGTCTCAAATGAGAATGGCCAATATTTGTCTTGAAAACCTACGAGAGGCTTTTAGAGAAATCCTCGGAAAATACGAATTTTTAACCTTTTGAGGGGTATCGCTCTGTAACCAGCCCCAAACGGATTAATGCTTGGTTTTATGAATACCTTCATTACTTACAAAAATTATCCTCAGTGAATTTCACTTCCAATGAGGAAGGTTGTGTTTATCACGCAGGTACACATTGGGTGTTATGGGTGCCCCAAAACAGCCCATTTTCTCAAAATGTCTATACTTTGCAGGCTCTGGGGGTTAATAATTGCTTACCGGAATATTTTGTCCATGCAACTTGTAATGTCACTCAAAGACCTGCAAATGGTCAATTTTTCTTGAAAACGTGCTAGATTTTTTTGAGAAATCCACAGAAAACGGGAATTTTAAGCTTTTGAGGGGTATATCTCCTTAACTAGTCGACAATGGGTTAAGACCTCGATTTTTGAATATCCTTACTACTTACAAAAATGTTTCTCTATCAGGTTTGCGTCCAGTAAAAGAAGTTACGTTTCTCTGTGGCATTTCCATTTGATGTTGTCAGTGTCCAAAAACAGACTATTTCTTCAAATTTTTTGACATTTAGCAGCCCATGGAGGGTTAACAAATACCTACCAGAATAATGTATGCAACTGGTAATGTGATACCAAGACCTATCAATGGCCATTTTCTCTTGAAACCCTACAAGATGTTTGTAAAGAAATCCAGGTGAAACGATTTTTAAGCTTTTGATGGGTATCCCTTTAACCTCCCCAACAGGGGTTAACGCTTGGTTTTTTGAATACCCTTATTACTTACAAAAATGGTCCTCTATGAATTCCACTTCCAACAAAGGTGATTATGTTTATCTCTCGTGTATACTTTGGGTGCTGTGCATGTCCGAAAACAGCCCCATGTCAACAAAATTACGATGCTTGGCAGCTTGTAGATGGTTAATAAACGCTCACCGGAGTATTTTGTCCCTGCAACTTGTAATGTCACATAAAGACCTACGAATAGTCATTTTTTCTTGAACCCCTACGAGTTACTGTTAGGGAAATTCACAGAAAATGGGAATTTAAAGCTTTTAAGGGATATCTCGCTTAGCCTACCCAAAATGGGTTAAGACTTCGACTTTTGAATACCCTTACTACTTACAAAAATGTTTCTGTATAAATTGTACACTCGATAAGAGGAGGCGCTTTTCTTTGTGGTGTACCCATTGGGTGCTGTTGGTGTCCAAAAACAGCCCATTTTATCACAATTTTGACGTTGGGGAGCCCTGGGAGGGTTAACTAATGCTGAACGGAATATTTTGTCCATGCAACTTGTAATGTCGCACCAAGACCTGCGAATAGCCGATTTTTTCTTGAAAACCTACAAGATGTTTTTAGAGAAATCCACAGAGAATAGGTATTTTAAGATTTTAATGGGTATCTCTCTTTAACCAGCCCAAATGGGTTAAGACGTCGAATCTTGAATACCCTTACCACTTTCAAAAATATTTTCCGATCAATTTCGCGTCCGATAAATGAAGGCCACTTTCTCTGTGGTATACCGTTTGGGTGCTGTTGGCGTCCAAAAGCAGCCCATTTTATCACAATTTTGACTTTTAGCAGCCCGTGTAGGGTTAACAAATGTTCACCGCAGTATTTTGTCCATGCAACTTCTATTGTCACATCAAGGCCTGGGAGTGACAATTTTTTCTTGAAAATCTACAAGACTCGTTTGGAGAAATCCACGGAAAACCTGCATTTTTTAGCTTTTTGGGGGTATTGCTGTTTAACCAGCCCAAAACGGGTTAACGCTTGGTTTTTTGAACACCCATATTACTTACAAAAATGATCCTCGGTGAATTCCACTTCCAATAAATGAAGTTATGTTTATCTCTCGTGTATCGTTTGGGTTCTCTGGGGGCCTAAAACCGGCCCATTTCATCAAAATTTCGATGTTTGGCAGCCTGTGGAGGGTTACCATATGCATCGCCAGATATGTCATGTGTATCAAAGGTCGTGGCACAGGCAGGTCTATCAATGATGAAGGTTTAAAAAAAATCTACAAGACGTGTTTCGAGAAAGTGCCGATAAACCCCAATTTTGACAGTTTTTTGTCAATTCTGACGAAATAGGGGTTAAATCGAAAATTCCGCTTCGGTACATTTTTAGATTTTGTGCCCCTCTATGCGTGTGCAACATTTTGTGAAAATCGGTCCGAAAATGGCTTCGGAATCGTGCGGACAAAATGTGTGGAAAAAAAAAAAAACCCAAAAAAAAAACCCCCAAAAAAAAAAAAAAAAATAATAATCCGTAGAAAAACAATAGTCTTTTCCTGAGGGAAAAGCCTAATAATCTGTAGAAAAACAATAGTCTTCTCCAGAGGGAAAAGCCTAAAAAAAAAAAAAAATAATAATAACTAGACTTTATGATTCTGGAGAATCATGGCTTTTCCCGATGAGATTCCATGATTTGTCATGACCCCACAGTGTATGATGAATTGCTTTTGACTGTCTCACTGAAGTTCCTTTATTAATGTCATGAAAAAGGTGAGTCTAGAAGTCTCAAATGACTCAGCTTGATAAAAAAATTGTTTAGGTAAAAACCATCATTATATGTGCCCTTAAACATCAATAAATAAATAAATAAATAAATAAAACCATCATTAACGGTGGAGAGGGTTAATATCAATATCGTCGTCCAACAAGTTAATGACCGACAAAAGGAGTTATGTTTGTTTGACACATACCCACTGAGTGCTGTATCTATTTGAAAATGGTCCGTTTTATCTCAAATGTATCCCAAATATTGATGTCTGGCAGCTTGTTAAGGGTTAACAAGTCCTAACAGGAATATTTATTCATGCAACTTGTAATTTCACACCAAAAACTGTGAATGACCATTTTTACTTAAAAATCTACGAGATGTTTTCAGAGAAATCCAGGGAGAAATCAACTTTAAGCTGTTGGTGGGTATAATTGTTTATCCAGCCCAACACGGGTTAAGGGTTGTTTTTTTAATACGCTTATTACTTATAAAAATAATTCTCAGTGAATTCTACTTCCACTTATGTTGATTTCTCCTCTTAACTTTGGGTGCTGCGGGTATGCAAACACAGCCCACTTTTTCAACATTTTGATGTTTGAGAACCAGCATAGGGTTAACAAATGCTTACTGGAATATTTTGTACATGCAACTTGTAATTCACACTAAGATCTGAGAATCGCCAACTTTTCTTGAACATCTACGGGATGTTGTTAGAGAAATCCTCGGATAACATGAATTTTTAACCTTTTGAGGGGTATCACCCTGTAACCAGCTCTAATCGGGTTAATGATTGGTTTAAGGATTACCTTCATTACTTAAAAAAATGATCCTCGGTGAATCCCACTTCCAATGAAGGTGGTTATGTTCATCTCGCAGGTACACTTTGGGTGTAATGGGTGGCCAAGTACAGCCCATTTTCTGAAAAGTTGCTGCCTCTGGAGGGTTAACAAACGCTTACCGGAATCTTTTGTTCATGCAACTTGTAATGTCACTCCAGGACCTGCAAATGGTCAATTTCTCTTCAATACTTACTAGATTTTTTTGAGAAATCCCCAGAAAATGGGAATTTTAAGCTTTTAAGGAGTACATCTCCTTAACCGGGCAAAAATGGGTTAAGACCTCAATTTTTGAACACCCGTACTACTTACTAAAAATTTTCCCTATCAGTTTTGCGTCTGGTAAAAGAAGTTATGTTTCTCTGCAGCATTCCCATTTGATGGTGTTGGTGTCCAAAAACAGGCTATTTTTTCGAAATTTTGACATTTAGCATCCATGGAGGGTTAACAAATGCTTATCTGAATATTTTATCCGTGCAACTGGTAATGTGACTCTAAGACCTATCAACGACCATTTTCTCTTGAAACCCTACGAGACGTTTGTAAGGAAATTCAGGGAAAATATGATTTTTCAGCTTTTGATGGGTATTGCTATTAACCATCCCAAAAGGGGTTAATGCTTGGTTTTTTTAATACCCTTATTACTAACAAATTTGGTCCTCGGTGAATTCCACTTCCAATAAAGTAGATTATGTTTATCTCTCGGGTATGCATTGGGTGCTGTGCGCGTCTGAAAACAGCCTATTTCAACAAAATTACGATGCTTAGCAGCCTGTAGAGGGTTAATAAATGCTCACAGGAATATTTTGTCCATGCAACTTGTAATGTCACATAAAGACCTGCGAATAGTCAATTTTTCCTGAAAACCTACAAGTTGCTTTTAGAGAAATCCACAGAAAATGGGAATTTTAAGCTTTTAAGGGGTATCTCTCTTTAACCAGTCCAAAATGGGTTAAGACTTCGACTTTTGAATACCCTTACCACTATCAAAAATGTTTCCCCATCAATTTTGCGTCCGATAAATGAAGGAACCTTTCTCGGTGGTACACCAAGTGGGTGAGGTTGGCGTCCAAAAACAGCCCATTTTATCACAATTTTGACTTTTAGCAGCCCGTGGAGGGTTAACAAATGCTCACCGCAGTATTTTGTCCATGCAACTTCTATTGTCACACCAAGGCCTGGGAGTGACAAATTTTTCTTGAAAATCTACAAGACTCGTTTAGAGAAATCCACGGAAAATACGAATTTTTTAGCTTTATGGGGGTATTGCTGTTTAACCGGGCCAAAACGGGTTAACGCTTGGTTTTTTGAACACCCTTGTTACTGACAAAAATGATCCTAGGTAAATTCCACTCCCAATAAAGAACGTTATGTTTATCTCTCGTGTATTGTTTGGGTGCAGTGAGGGCCTGAAACCGGCCTATTTCATCAAAATTTCGATGTTTGGCAGTCTGTGGAGGGTTACCATATGCATCGCCTGATATGTCGTGTGCATCAAAGGGCGTGTCACGGACATGTCTAGCAATGACGAATGTATAAAAAAAATCTACAAGACGTGATTCGAGAAAGTGCCGATAAACCCCAATTTTGGCAGTTTTTTGCTAATTCTGACGAAATAAGGGTTAAATCGAAAATTCCGCTTCGGTACATTTTTAGATTTTGTGCCCCTCTATGCGTGTGCAAAATTTCGTGAAAATCGGTTCGAAAATGGCTTCTGAATCGTACGGACAAAATGTGTGGAAAAAAATAAAAAATAATAATCCGTAGAAAAACAATAGTCTTTTCCAGAGGGAAAAGCCTAATAATCCGTAGAAAAACAATAGTCTTTTCCAGAGGGAAAAGCCTAAAAAAAAACAATAATCCGTAGAAAAACAATAGTCTTTTCCAGAGGGAAAAGCCTAATAATAATCCGTAGAAAAACAATAGTCTTTTCCAGAGGGAAAAACCTAAAAATGTATAACGCATTTATTCTTCCCATTCTTGAATATACCAGTCCGGTGTGGGATAACGCACCAGCAAACTAATTGGAACGACTTGATGACATACACTGTGATGCTGCCCGAATCATTACAGGTCTTACCCGATCTGTGTCTCAACAACGGCTATTTTTAGAACTAGGCTGGCAGTCTCCACAAGAAAGAAGAATTTCAAACAAAATGGGCGCCTTCCAGAAAATTGTAAATGGGAATGCCCCTTGCTTTCTCGCTGATTTATTACCACCTCGTGTCCAAAAAAGGCGCTATTGCCTCTGAAACCCTACAAATTTTCTGCCATACCCCACTTGGGCTGAGTTATTTAAGCGTTCCTTCTTTCCTTCTTGCGTTGAAAATGGAACACTCTTCAGGAATCTACTCGGAATGACCCACTATTAGAATTTAAAAAACTCTCTCAACTCCCTCCCCCTCCCTCCCGTAGGCCTCCCGAATATTTCAACGCAGGGAGGAGGCAGTTAAATATCCTCCACTATCGTTTAAGATGTGTCTGTAGTGATCTAAATGGTGATAAATTTCTCAACTACATTGCAGAATTTATTTCCTAATTGCTCTCGTGGGAATCCCGTTGAAGACGCCTAACATTACTTTGCAGATTGCCCACTCTACTTTCACGAAAGAACTGAATTAAGGTACAATGCAATCCCCAATAACCTTGACATGCTGTTATATGGAGACCCTAATCTCCAAATAAAGAGACAACATCATTATCTTCAGCACTATTCACAAATTAGAGGGACATTTGATCTCATTAAGTCTCTCCTGTTATAGGGCTTTTGCAGCTGTATTTTCAAGAATTGTATTTTCTGGTTATGATATTCAAATAGCAAAGGTGGACCATTGGCATTTTCGGGGACCTAGCAGTTTGCCTGTTGACAAATTGTCATATCTTTTAAGGTGCCAGTGATTCATTTTAGTCAGTTATATTAAAAGTTAGAGAGTATAGTTGTGGAATGTACAGTTGTAGAATGGTTTGTAGTATTGGCCCCTAATCAAATGGCCAATAGTACCACCGTAAAGTTACAAAGGGGCACTACCAACTTTTCTTTTCTTTTATTTTTCTTTTCAATTCTTCACTATTTTTTTTTTTTTTTTTTTCGCATTCCAGTACTTTTCTATTTTCCCACTGTTTTTTTTTTATTTTTTTTTAATTTTGGTAATAAGATTGTACATATCTACACATTTGCCGCAAATCAAATTCTCTGTATCTATATCTGTATATTGTTGGGAGAGGTGAGTTTCCTAAGTGGAAAGCACTTGTTCTGCAATCCCAGTTTGTTTTCTATATTGGCAAATAAAATACGTTTAATCAAAAAGAAAGGGGTACTTTGTAGCGAACATCCCACATCTCACTCGCCGGTACTGTTTAATTTATTATATAATCAAAGGTTAAAGAAACCACAAGACAAGGGTGGAAGTAATTTTCGTTTCTTCCTTTTCATTTATCATAATTTCCTGCCAGATATCGATTGTTTGAGGGATTAGTAATGGTAGAAGAGCTTTACTTCCTTTTCTCAAACTCCATGGATGTCAAAAGACTGATTAGGCCAACTTTACCCTTTATCTGGAGATAACATAAAAATAAATCTTATTTTGTACTTTGCTTTGGCTTTTTGCTGTTCGTTTGTTCTCCGTCAAATAATTTTGCTTTTTTGCCCCAATAAATATACAACAGACATAGCTTGAATGGAAAATGCCAAAAGCATATAAAATTCTTCACACATTCCGTTTGACAGTCTATGGTAATTTGTTTTCTCTTGATTGGAGGAAGGTATTTTAACCCCGCCCCCACCTCATCGAAATAAACCAATTGACCTTTGTATATCTAAATCTAAAAACACACAATATATTTTGTTAAGTTCTCTTGTATTCTTGTATTGCCCGTTTCCTATGAGAATTAATCAGCACAATGTGTTGACGGGGGAATATGAAAAAGATATGATATTCGTACCGTTTTCTCAAAAATGAGTTTACTCTCGCAGGTAGAATGTCTAGGTAGTTACGTCTGAGTGGCGTTGATATCAGTCTGCTTGATGACCGTCTCGCAGAAGGTTTTGTTGGACATTTCGAGTTCTGTAGAATGTCACGCTAAAAATGACAATTGCCAATGTGTGTAATGTACCTACTCCTTTTGTAAAGACGAATTAAGAAAAGACAATCGGGTTCAGTGTGAAGTGGAGGGGTGTTGGAAGATAAAATTTATTAGATTAAGCCCATAAACACTGATGAACTCTGTAAAACGAAAATGAAATGGTTGAATTAATAGTAGTATTATGAGAAATATTTGTTGCTTAAAGTTTCTATTTTTTAAATAAGTGCTCCTGAATGCCCTAGGGGTAACGATGCAAAAGATCGTTGCATGTTGCATGCGCCGATGGTTTGCATCATTATATTTGTCTGAAATTTAATGCTACTGGTCTCCCATCGTAGCAAACTATCTACTCTGGATAAGTTTTATCAGCATGAAAAAACCTCAGGCGTATTGCGACCAAAGAAAAAAAGTAAAGCAAGGTTTTGTCTCTTCTTGCTTTATAATTACCTTTATTTTTCATTGTTTTAACCCACCTACTGTATGTAGATATGTAATATACATACATTAGTTGCGGCCTATCTACACTATTTGTAGTAAATAGGAGTCATGAGTTCAAATATAGCCACAAGAAATTTTATTCTCATTTTTTCTTCATTCGTGATACGGACTCCTGACCTTAGATTTTGATAATGATAATAATAGTGACAATGATATTTATTTTCCCGGCATACATACACTGCACAATACAAAATATAGCTGTAAGTATGATGTAGACAATGGAATATTGATTATAATAATGCAGTTAAGATAGACATGTATACACTAGATTCCAGAGCACTCTATACAGTATTGGTTATTGAAGTGCACGTCACTATTGTAGCCGTTACGTAATGTTTTAGTCAATTCCTTTCTGAAGGTAAATCTACTTGTGATCTTACGTAGTCCTTCATCCAAGATGTTCCAAATTTTGGGGTATGCGTATATGGGAAGGACAGCTAGAGATTGTGTCCTAGATCTTCCTTCCATTAACAGTCCAGATTTCTGGTAGATCTTTCGATCCCTTTCTGTATCACATTGAAAAAATAGGTGAATTGTATTGGAGTATTGTTACTTCTCCAGTCGAATACAAACAGTGACTCATGAAGTGTGTAAAGATCGTCGATCTTCAAGATTTGATCTTTTAAAAATAATGGGTCTGTTTGAGAATTGTATATCGCATTGTCGATTAACCTTATAGAACGTTTCTGCATTAAGAATAGTTTATTTATATATCTCGAATTGCCCATACTTGAATTCCATAAAATAGAAGGAAGTGGACCAGAGTGTAGTAAAGTGATTTCATGGCGGCATGAGGCAAAATGTTTTTTGCCTTATTAAGGGTGTAATTTGCCGGGCTATTTCTGAGCGCAGATTTGATATGTGTCCCTTGTATGAAAGATGCTCGTCAATACGTATGCCGAGAAATTTTAGCGACTTTTCTGTCAGGTCTGAAGCTACACTATTTATTTTGTGGTTGTTTATAGTGATATTTTTATGCACATGAGTCGCTCTTTTATTGCTAGGGTTGATAATGATATATTTAATTTTGGCAGTGTTGTGCAGAAGCTGATTTGCAGAACACCACATAATTTTTTTTTTTCAATTCAAGATTGATATAATCTATGAGAGCATTTATGTCTGGGCCAGACGAATATTCTGTTGTGTCATCAGGGAATGATACGATATTTAGGGGCGGTGAATTGTAGAGATCATTTACGTGCAGTAAAAACAATATTGGAAAAAGATTTGAGCCTTGTGGTACGACGCAAGTGATAGGGTCCCAATCGGACTCCTGATCTTTTTGAACAACATATTGTTGCCTATTAGAAAGATAACTTTTGAACCGCTCCACGCTAACTCCACGTATACCATAGTGTTCTGGTTTCTTAATAGAATGCTGTGGTTTAGTGTGTCGAAGTCCTTTGATAGATGAAGAAAGACTGCTATTATGTTATTTTTTCTTTCCTAATTGTTTTCTTCGCAAATATGCTTCAATAGCTGGAGAACTGGATGAATTGTAGAATGTTTTTTGCGGAAGCCGTATTGTTGTGGAGTTAGTATACTGAATTTATTCAAGAAATTACATAACCGATCGGGCATGATTTTCTCCAAAACTTTGGAAAAAGTTGGCAACAGACTAACGGTAGATAGTTACCGAAATTATGAGGATCCCCCGATGTATATATTGGAATCACTTTAGCGATTTTCATTCGCGCACGTACAACTCCGCGGTGAAATGAGCTGTTGACTATGTGATTGAGTGCTAGTGCTATTTGATAAATTATGTGTTTGACGAGTGAAGGGGAAATTTTGTCACAATCTGTACTCTTTTTGGCTTTCATTGATTTTACGATATTAATTATCTCTTGTTCGGATGTTGAGTATAAGAAGTTATTCGGAAAACTGCCGGACATGGTGTCAGAGAAGGAATTCTGGAGTATTTCTGTCTGTCTACTCGTTCGGGTTCCTATATTTACGAAGAAGTTATTAAATTCCTGAGCAATTTGATCTTGATGACTTATGTATTTGTGGACAAAGAGAATATGAGATGGTATTGTCGCGTCTTTTTTAGCTTTTTTGTCACATCATTTAAAATTTTCCATGTGTTACACAAATTACTTTGATTTTCATGCAGTATCTGTTTATAATATGAAGGTTTACTTGTTGAATATTTGACAGCACCTTTAATAGTTAATTATATTCTGTTCTGTGGGGTGCTTTAATTTACGGTGATAAAATTTCATCTTATTATTGGAAGAAATAAAAAGTCCCTCAGACATCCAAGGATGACGTTTAATAAATTTTTTGTTTAACACAACCACAGACATTTCTGGCATTTCTGACACCTATTTCATCCAGTCGGACAGCTTCTACTAAACAAAACCGTCTGTCTGTCTGTCTGTCTGTCTGTCTGTCTGCCTGCCTGCCTGCCTGCCTGCCTGCCTGCCTGCCCCCCCTCTCTCTCTCTCTCTCTCTCTCTCTCTCTCTCTCTCTCTCTCTCTCTCTTTCCCTCTCTTTCTTAGTGTCAACAAACATTTTTCATATTCTTTAATAACCAAGGTCAAACTGCTATTATATATATATTTACTGTTATTTTGAAGTCACACCTCGACATAGCATCAGCACGTTGGACAGTCCGTGGGCCACAACACTACCCCTCGGGTTACAGAATGGAGGATGGAAGGCCAAAACTCGCTGTACTCTCTATTCTCTGTCCATTAAGGCTGAGGTTGTCTGAATTGAATTTAAAATAGCTTATTTACTAGATGGCAGGGTTCCTGAACTTACTGTCGGGGATGCTAACGCGCCTTAGTGGATATCGTTACTTTCATATGTATAAGGTACAGTTTTAGAATCCCTGTATAATGTATAGCATGTATACATATAGGGTATATATGTGCATATACATATATGTATGTATGCTTTTCGTTCGATCACTGCAAATATATCCTTGTCAGTCGGTCTGTCTGCCTGCCTGTCCCTCTCTCTGTTTGTCCCTTACCCTCTCTCTCTCCTGTCCTGTGGGTACCTACCCCCCCCCTCTCTCTCTCTCTCTCTCTCTCTCTCTCTCTCTCTCTACCTCTCTCTTACCGTGCGCAAGTCCGTCTCCACGATGGGTAACAGGCCAGCGCCTCGGGTTATAGAATGGAGGATTGAAGGCCATAACTCGCCGTATTCTCTATTCTCAGTGCAGATGGCTTAGGTTGTCTGATGCGAGTTTAAGATAGTTTGAGACAGCTTATTTACTCGCTGGCAACGATCTTGAACATACTGTCGGGGATGTTTACGCGCCTTAGTTCATATGTACAAGTTACAGTTTTATAATCCCTGTATAATGTATAGCATCTATATGTTTATATGATATGTAGCGTATATGCATATGTATGTATATATATGTAAAAAGTCGATGTCAAGCAGAAATTCCATGTATATATACATGTTGGGTATAAGTGTGCAAGCATCTATGTATATATGCCTTTTTTCGATCACTCCAAATATATCCTTGTCCTTCTGTCTGCCTGCCTGTCTCTCTATCTGTCAGTCCCTTACCCTCTTTTTCTCACTTTCTCGATTCAAAATGTTCCTTCTCTCTCTCTCTCTCTCTCTCTCTCTCTCTCTCTCTCTCTCTCTCTCTCTCTCTCTCGCTCGCTCTCTCTCTCTCTCTATCTCTTGCTTTCTCCACCAGACCACATATCACATATGTGAATATGCTGTTGACCTCCAGATGTATGTATTTTTGAAGATCTCATAACCAGTTTATTTGTTGTACCTCTCTGAGTGTACTTTTAAACTCCCCCAAATGGCAAAGTTATACCTGACGTAAAGGTGGTAAAACATGTCCCACTTTTGGTTTCACCCCTCTTGTTATTATTTTACAAAAAAAAAACAAAAACACAGTATACGTTGATGTGACATATAAATTAAATCTGTTGTTCATTTATATTACAAGTGTTTGCCTTAACGAAAGAGTCGTGATTATTTACAAAACTAACCAAACATGAGTCAGATCAATTTCTGTAGTATGAACTGCCGAGCCTCGCTTCATATACTGTAAAGCGGGTGGGTTTCTTCTCCTGCTGCAGGAACATGTGTGAGATTGCCTTTTTAGTAGACACCCAGTCCATTAAGGAGACCGAATTAGCGTGGAAGCACGCATGAGGTTTAGATGCCTTTCTTTGCTCAAATACAAGTCACAAGCGAGGTACAGCTATACTATTCAGAAACATATAAATACGAAATAAAAAACGAGATTTATGACATTGCTGAAAACTTCATTATACTAGACACCGTGGTTCAGGATAATTGTCTGTCAATTGCAGTAGTATATGGCCCAAACAATGACTCACTCGATTTTTATCACGATTTTTTTCGATAAAATAGAAAGCGTAGGGAACACTTCTATAAGAATTGGTGGTGATTGGAATGTCCCAATGGACTATCGCCTCGACACCAAAAACTACAAAAATAAGAACAATGTAAAGGCCCAACAATGTGTATCTAATTACATGGACCTTTTAGATCTGAATGGCGTGTGGAGACAACAGAATCCATCTAGCAAATGTTTCACGTGGAGGGGTCCGAATGATAAGTCTGCGCGATTGGATTATTTCTTAATAACTTATAACCTGCCCTGCAGGACCTAGTTCGGTCAACTGATATCGAGCCTCGTTACCGCTCAGATCACTCTCCTGTACTTATCATTCGGACCCTTCCACGCTGGCATCGTACACAAATTTATAAAACAAGAGAAAGGTAGAGGACTTTGAGATTTAATAATAGCTTATTATGTGACCCTGAATACATGAAAGTTGTTAAAAATACCATTTTTGAAACAATAGAATAATACAGTATGAACAGTAAAAGTGATATATCTATCAACCCACATAATGTTAAGCTCTATATAAATGATCAGCTTTTTTGGAAAACACTAAAATTAATGATACGCGATAAAACAATCTCTCATGCATCTTACTTGAAACGAGAAAATCAAAACTCTGAAACATATATAGAAAATAAATTAAAAGAACTATATATAAAATTAGATAATGGAGATGAAACAGTTAGAGATGAGATTCTATCTTTGGACTCCGAACTGAAACAACTACGATTCAAAAAATTGCAAGGCATTATAATAAGAACAAAAGCAAAGTGGAAAGTAGAAGGGGGAAACCGACAAAATACTTTTGTAATTTGGAGAAAAGGCAATATACAGAAAAAAGTAATAGCAAAATTAATAAAATACGACAACACACAATGTACAGATATTATTTCAGAACAAAAACGTTTTACCAAAATGTATATAGTTCTAAGATAAATACTCCGTCAATATATACAGATGACATGTTTTTCGATAATAATAACCCGTTTCTTAGAAAACTTGACGAAGAAGACCATATTTTACTAGATGGTCATTCACAGGCCCTGAATGCTTAGCTGCTTTAAAAAACATGAAATGCAATAAATCGCCCGGCTCGGATGGATTTATTCCCGAATTTTGAAATTTTTTCTGGAACGATCTCGGACCTTTTTGGGTTAAATCTCTGAATGCTGGTTACGAAAACGATACATTCTCAATTACACAAAGACAAGGTATAATAACATGTATTCCAAAGGAAAGAAAATCTAAGTTGTACATTAAAAATTGGCGACCTATTTCTCATCTAAACGTTGATTTTAAAATTGGCTCTTCTGCAATAGCAACTCGTAGATTCAGATTCAGATTCTTTATTCACGGTACACATA
Organism: Pictodentalium vernedei; assembly: GCA_031216915.1. Lineage (NCBI taxonomy): Eukaryota > Metazoa > Mollusca > Scaphopoda > Dentaliida > Dentaliidae > Pictodentalium > Pictodentalium vernedei. The sequence continues at coordinate 317,016,920 of CM062294.1, forward strand.
CATGTAAAATGGTTACAAATAAACATATTGCACAAATGTAATGAGAAGTATACCGTGGGAAGTGGCATAGCCAGATTGGCTGTCTACCTGCCACCCCCTGGAAGAAGATGGGGTGATTGCAAACAGACTGTGACTGAAAGAATGAACTGAGAGCCAATTATGTGACACATGATGGAGAATGACGATCGAATTATTACTTTTCTGGGATTAAAGTATTGGTGCTTCATTTTCGCCAGCGGAAAGACGGTGCTTCAAGGTTGGCAAGAAGCAACCTGCCTATAGGACTCCCTCCACTACTTATCATAACACCCGAGGGCGGCAACAAGTCCCATCGTGAAGTTCGTAGCGTCTAGACTGCGACAAAGAGATTGGTCATGATGTTTGGGCGTGGTGTCTACGTTAGCTGCATCATCATCGTAGGATGACGAATGTTATGATTTATTTGTTTAGACTTTTGTTTGCAAGTTCTTAATTGTATCCATATAGTATTTTACATAGCACCACTGTAAGGAGGAAGCGCGACAGGTTGCACAAGACGAGGATTCCAGATTTAGACGCGGACCACGACTTTGACAATTTCCAAATGCACGAAGTTTACGAAGTGCAATCGGAGCAGTGGGGATTGTTGCAGCTGACATAACTGGAATATAAGGAAATGATTGTGGAAGTTAAGTTGTTCTTAAGCATGCTTCTGTCGCTAATATTACGAGTTGTGTCGTCCAGAGCATTCAATAGTTTCGGGAAGGAGTATAAAGGAAGTTTATCCAGAGTTTGGGTCCGTGTTTTTTCTATGTATAGGAGGCCCGACTGTCTAGTTCTCCTACCAGATGGATTGTCAGTAATTTTAAATATATCATTGAACGGCACCGGCAATCTGTCGTTCTGCCAGTCAAACACGAACAGTAGTGCATGTAGCCTAAACAAATCATCAGCCTTGAGTATTTGGTTTTCTTTAAACAGGGGATTTGTATGAGAATTGTACTTTTCGTTATTAATTATTCGTAATGAACGTTTTTGCAGGACAGCTAATTTTTGATAGTTCTTGAGTTGCCCCATGCCTGGATTTCGTATACCAAATGGCTATGTATGAGGGCGTAATACAATGTTTTCAGAGCTCCGTGGGGGAGGATATTTTTAACTTTGTTGAGACTATAGTTTGCGCGTGCTATTTTCGAGCATAATCGGGATATGTGAGCCCTGTAGGATAAATGTTCATCAATGCTAATTCCTAAGAATTTCACAGATTTTTCTGTTTCGGTGGTCCCAACCTTGTGAATGTTTTGGTTATTTATTTTTACCTCTTGACAAAAATTATTGTTCCTACCTTTATTTCGATTAAGTATGATGTACGAGGTTTTCTTAGCATTCAGCATTAACTGGTTCACAGAGCACCATTCGAATAGTTTCTGGAGCTCGCCATTGAAATACGGTGTAATGGGATTATTGTCGGAGCCCGAGCAGTATGCAATGGTGTCATCGGCAAATGATAAACGATTGAGTGATGCTGAGTTACTTATATCATTTATATATAAAAGAAGAAGAATAGGGCCTAAAATCGAGCCCTGTGGTACACTGCAACTCTGTTTGGCTAAGTCCGATTTGTGTTCTCCGTACGTAACATATTGAGACCTGTTGGACAAGTAACTCCTAAATCAATTGTTGGTGAGATCTCGGATACCATATTTTTCCAGTTTACCTAATAGTATTTCGTGATTTATGGTGTCAAAGGCCTTTGACAAATCCAGGAACAGTGCTAAGGTGCTGGGGTTTTTTTGTTTATTATTTTAAGGAGCTGAAGAACTGGATGAATAGTACTATGTCGCTTTCGGAACCCGTATTGGTGAGGGTATAAAATATAAAACCTATTGAGGAAACTAGCTAGCCTCACTTCCATGAGTTTTTCCATTACTTTTGAGAATACCGGAAGTATACTGATAGGTCTGTAATTTGTAAAGCTGCGCTCGTCACCCGCTTTAAATATGGGTATCACCTTCGCGATCTTCATCCTGCCTGGTACTTTGCCGTTTAGGAAAGAGTTGTTAATTACATGTGTTAGAGGATCCAATGCTTCGGTTATCGTATGCTTAAGAAGACAGGTTGTGATATCATCGCATTCTTTAGATAATTTTGGCTTCATTTTATTTACTACTCGGTTGATTTCTGTGGGATTTGTGGGTATTAAATAAAGATTATTGGAGACATTGTTGTCCATGTAACATGTGTAGGACTTATTAGTTTTCTGAATCTGTTCGGATGTGTTTTTCCAATGTTGATAAAGAAATTGTTGAATTCGTCTGCGATGTCATGGGGCTCGCTTAACTCGGTGTTGTCCTGGATGAAGAACGAGGGTAATCTGGCTTCACGTTTTCCTTTATTGATGGCTTCGCTTAAAATCTGCCACGTTCTTCGCAGATTGTTTTTGTTTTCGTTTAAGAAATCTCTATAATAGGTAGCTTTACATTGTTTTTTTACCTTGTTGAAGATTCTACAGTAGTTTTTATAGTTTTTTGAGTTCATTTCGGTGGGAGCTTGGAGTTTTTTCTTGTAGAATTTTTCTTTATTGTTGGAGGATATTACAAGCCCCCTTGTCATCCATGGCTGCTTTTTAATATTTTTTTTTTTGTTCTGGCGAACACGTTTGAGAGAGAAAGCTTTTTCATAGGCTTTCATATTGATGTTTAGAAAGGTTTCATATGACTCATTGGGACAATTCGACTGCATTACAGGATTAAAATCACTTTGCGAGATAAGTGTTTCGAATTCAACCATTCTTTCTGCATTTATTATTCTTTTCAGTGTAAAGTGGGGTGTATCTTTTGGTTTGGGTTTTTCCTCAATATAAAAAAACACCAAAATGATCTGACACGTCAGATATGACTATTCCAGGTAATGCTGCTCATGAAACGTTATTAGAGAAGATATGATCTATCAGACTAGCAGAACGACAGGTTACTCTCGTTGGCTTGGCGATATACGGCAGAAAGCCTTGACTGAACATGAGATTAACAAATTCTTCCGTTTTAGAGTGTGTAGTTGCTTTTAGAAGGTCTAGGTTAAGATCCCCCATAATATAAACTTTTTTATTTTCGGCATTTAGAACATTCGTTATTTCATTTAATTTTGATAAGAAGAGGTTGATGTCGGCTTTAGGAGGAGTGTTGGGTCTATAAATAACGCCAATAATTCTGGGTTAGTATTTATCTTTAATTTCAATAAACAGAGATTCGAAAGCATGGGGAATAAAGAAGGAAATATCAATACGAACTCTATAGGGTATTTCTTCTTTAATATGTAGACCAACCCCTCCTCGACCATCATCATTCTCGTGTCTCATACGTTTAATAATCGGGGCATAGCCATCCAGACTGAACGACATCTCTGGAGGAATTTGGAATATTTCGTTAAGTCCTATTATGTCGAAGAAGTTCTTTCCTGTTTGTAGGTTATACAGCATGTTTTCGAAGGAATCCCAATGGGCCTTCAGGCTTTGGCAATTGAGATGGAATATTGAGAATCCTGCGTCTATTTTACAAGCCATTGACTGAAAGTCACTAGACGAAAAGTAGTTGCAGTCAGTTGCGTGGTTTTTATATGGTGATTCATCGTTTTCTGCCAAGGAACATATTTTCTCATTATAGAGCTGTATAAAGTCGTACTCTACGTCTACCTGCACCTCGTCGAGTGTAATGTTCCCCGCCATAATTCACCAACATACTACCATCCTTTCTCGCTGGACAAATATACAAGACATAAATACAATATATTGTTCCAAGATGAAGATAAAAGGAGGTTAAGTCCCAGACATAGTTGAACTGTTGGACGGGTTGAGATGATATTTCTTTTTCATTTCTAGTCACTGTCTGTTGCAGTAATAGTATGTAATTGGGAGTTTGTTTAGAAACGAAATTATTCTGTACAAACAGGATAAAAACACTGTAGTTTATATACAAGTACGTCGGGTGCAACATCACCCTACCTAACATCACATCAAAGTGATATGGTATCTTGGATGAATGATTGAACAAATAAATTTATAATTAAAGGCATTTACAGTAAAACAGTGGATTCAATGAGGATAGAGAATGAGTGAGTGAATTTGTAAAAGACGAGATGGAATAATAATCAATATGAATGAATGAATGAATGAATGAATGAATGAATGAATGAATGAATGAATGAATGAATGAATGAATGAATGAATGGATGAATGAATGAATGAATGAATGAATGAATGAATGAATGAATGAATGAATGAATGAATGAATGAACTATCATCATCGAGGGGGTCATAAGCCATATTTCAGAGACAACAAAAAAAAACAAAGCAAAAAAAGCAAAATCCAGAAAAACAAACAAAAGTGTACACATCTTGAAAATTGGATAGTTGTCAATGGCGCTGACAGTTTTGACGTTAAACTTAACAGACGGTCAATTTTCAAACGCGTGAGAATTTGGGATTAAAGTTATTTCACTGGTACTAAACTTACGAACTAGCGTTGGCTGTACTTCAAGGTATAGTTTCACTAATTAAAAGTTGATTTGTTAATGAATAATATTACATAATGACATCATAGAATGTACACTTTAATAACTAACAATTAACAAACATAACAGCCATTATTCGAGCACCAACACCAGACGACACTCATAAGAAGTATTATTGAGAGACTAATTTCTCTTCCATCCCTTGCGTCGAGAGCACAACTCACGACCCTCACCGGCACGCGCCCGTTCCAATGAGGGGTCACAAGCCATATTTCCGACGCAAGAAGTAAAGAAATCATGAATTGCAAATAGCGGGTTGATGAATAGGGCTGCCCGTTTTGACACTACATATGGTAAAGGATTAGTGACTAACCTAAAAAGGAATAAAGAGGGGTGGATCTTAAATTATCTTAATGGTGCTAAATTGACGAACTAGCGCAAGAGGGCACTACAGGATATAAATTATCTGATGAATTGTTGAAGTGCTCTTGATCAAAAATAAACGAGGTGGAGGTACTTTAATTTTTTACCCAAAACAGCAAGTCAGTCACACATCCACACACTCGATCAGTCAAGCACCCGCACATCCATCCATCCGATCGTCCACCCAGAACGAACGAACGAACGAACGAACGAACGAACGAATGAATGAATGAATGAGTGAATGAATGAATGAATGAATGAATGAATGAACGAACGAACGAATGACACTAGTAACACTATGGACAAATGAATGAATGAATGAATGAATGAATGAATGAATGAATGAATGAATGAATGAATGAATGAATTAAATTATGAATGAATGAATGAATGAATGAATGAATGAATGAATGAATGAATGAATGACACTAGTAATACTAAGAACGAACGAATGAGTGAATGAACGGCATGGATGTTATATGACACTAGTAAATAGTAAATAAGTTCTATGCTATTTGTTCCATCCGTTATGTCGATACACGACTGAATGAATGACACTAGTAACACTATGGACGAATGAATGAATGAATGAATGAATGAATGAATGAATGAATGAGTGAATGAATGAATGAATGAATGAATGAATGAATGAATGACACTAGGAACACTAAGAACGAACGAATAAGTGAATGAATGAATAAATAACCCTTCATCCGGCATGGATGTTATATGACACTAGTAAATAGTTAACAAGTTCTGTGCTATTTGTTCCATCTGTGATGTCGATATACACCGCCCACGGCCCCCACTGAAACATGCCCACTTTGATGAGGGGTCATAAGCCTCATTTTCGAGAAGAAAAAAGAAAAAAAACACTTGCTCGTTCCAATAAGGGGTCATAAGCCACATAGCCACATCTCCAAGGCAACAACAAGAAAGAAATCACGAAGATTCGGTGGTTATTTGTGAAAAGCGTTGGTCGGTTTTGGACGCTACGCAGAGCAAAGGGTGAAATAGCCGAGTGAAAACTATTGTGGGCTAAAGTTATCTTGCTCGAACTAGCTTGACGAACTAGGGCGGAAAACACTGCATGTGATGATGACGATCATTTGCAGAGCCGACGGTTGGTGAGTACCCAAGTAAAAACTATTGTGGGTTAAAGTTATCTTGCTCGAACTAACTTAACTAACTTGCGCAGTTCGTCAATGCAGTACCAGTAACTGTCTCAGTCATTTCACTGGTACTACACTGACGAACTAGCGTTGGCTATACCTCAAGGTATATTTTCACTGATTAAAAGTTGATTTGTTAATAAATAGTATTACTTAATTACATCATGGAATGTACACTTTAATAACTGATACTTAACAAACATAACAGCCCTTACTCGAGCACGAAGAACAGACGATTCTAATAAGAAAAGTTCTTGAGAGACAAATTTGTCTTCCATCCCTTGCGTCAGAAGCACAGCTCACAACCCCACCGGCACGCGCTCGTTCCATTGAGGGGACATAAGCCACATTTCCGTATAAAAACGGTCCTACCGAAACTTATCTCTGAAAATCAGTTGGGTTTTGTAAAAGGGAGGTTTATTGGGGAATCTACACGTCTAATTACCGATCTAATCGACAAGTGCAAATCACGTAATATTCCGGGAATGTTAGTATTACTGGATTTCGAAAAAGCCTTCGACTCTCTTGAATGGAACTATATTCAGAAAACCCTAAAATTTTACAATTTCAGCCCATCAATTATTCGTTAGTTTAAGGCTTTCAATAGTGATGGTTCCAGCTGTGTCTTAAACAATGGTCAACTTTCAGAGTTTTTCAATGTGTACACTCAACATTGTAAGAAAATCCGAAGCAAAATGGAGCGATGATCTTAGATGTGATATGATATAAGCACAGACGAATGGCAATATGTATACAAGACAACATACACTTCAATACATACACGTACGCAGACACTTCTAACCAGTGACACATATATACAGACACTACAGTTCAAAATAAATCACCGTATCCTATACACCAGTTCTAAACTATTTCGTAGGTGGTCTTTCAGAAACTCGGCTCTCTACCTTTTGTTTTAACTCTTTACCTAACGTAACGGCCAAAACCGGCCAGCGCTATTCTCAAAAATCGCCAATTAATTTTCATTATTTTTTTCATTTTTTGTCTCAAAAACATAGGTTATGACCCCTCGTTGGAACGAGCTCGTCGAGCTCGTTCCAACGAGGGGTCATAACCTATGTTTTTGAGACAAAAAATGAAAAAAATTAGTTATTCAAGAATTATTTTTGCAAGTGTCGTCTGCTTTTCATGTTAGGTAAAGGGTTAACTCAAAAGAATCAATAACACATCCCTTTTACGATTGTTCATATTCAAAAACGGTTTTACTCCAACTCATGCAAAAGGTCAATATTGTTTGAAATTCAAATGTTCAGGTCAGTCTTAAGGAAGTAATATTAGGAATGCAAATAGAACCTCAGTTATCCGACATATTGAATACATGTTTACAATTTTTTTAAAAATATATATATGCATGTAGTCTTGAAAACCCGCTACCCAACTATACTGCTTATACGGAAGTTTTGAAGAATTACAGAGTTATCGATATATACTCACTCTATTTATACTCGTTCAGCAAGGCAAACAAAACTAAATTGAGGTGGGAAACAATATCTAAAATAATTAGTTTAATCTAAATGTCTTCTATAACCACACAGGCCTATGTTGAATTTAGATCGGAAGATTGTACTTATTCTTTAAATGTTGTATTTTTGTCCATATATATGTGTTAATGTAACTTGCTGTGAAAACTGTAAATAAAAAAATTGTCTAGACGGTTTTGATGGAGAGGAAATGCCTCGTCAAACGCGTTGTGGAATATATCTATAAAGTTATCGTAAGCTGCATCAGGTTATTCTGAGTTTAATACGGGTGTAAAATCACAGTCTATATTATTAAAATTTCGGATAGTCTCCTCGTTAATTTTATGCCTGCGTGTGAAGGTTGGAATCGATGTCTTGTTGGGCTCCGTCTCAATTAGGAAAGTAGCAAAATGATCTGATACGTCAGTTATTATAATTCCAGAAATTGCGGAATGTGATATATGATTAGAGAAGATGAGACCAATTACTGTAGCAGAGTGAGTAGTTACTCTGGTGGGCCTCGTGATGAATGGTAAGAAACCCTGACTAAACGCCAAAGTTGTGTAGTTAGCGGTTTTAAGGTGTGAATTCTGTTTCAATTCAGTTATTCAATATTCCCCACGCAAACTTTCATAAAATCGCTGCCTGCAGTTGATATCGCAGGGGAAAAATAGAGATATTTATTCTTGTAGCTATCCTATAGTTTTTTCGTTTTCGAATCGGCACTATAGATTTCCAGTACTCAAGCCACCCGTCAAATTCTGGAAAGAATTTGCCACTGTTGTGGCCAGGAACTAATCAAGCCCTTAAATGGTCTGTCGCCCATGTTTGGATCATCGTCTGGAATATTTTACTTGATCGGAAAAGTGACATTCGTTCGCTTTTCGACCAACTGAAATATTCCAGATGACTGAATCTAAAACATACTATGAACATTAGTTTTCTTTGAATCAACACAAGAAAAGTTCTGAATCAATACACAGCACGACACACGCCTGAGAATGGGTTAATCGATATGGCACGAGTGCCGGCGCGGAAGGATAAAACGAGAGGCCACAGTGTTTATAACACGACTTTGCGTTTATAAACGCAATTATTTGAAGGACACTCAACGATTCATTTGACAACTCTATCAACAAAAAGAACACATTCTATCGTCAACCCATTTTGCGTGTAGAACCCGTTTTAGTATTTGTAGTTAGCGCTAGCGATTCAAATTGGAATTGCGGTGCACAATTTGTAGAAAATTTCGCTTCTATTTAAAAATAGTCCATCAACGATTTCCGTTCCGCACATGTGAATGAAGCCTCTCCGCAGCTGCAGTTGTATGATTTCACGTAGTTCCACAAAACGAGTTAAATCTTTATGTTCTCAAGGGGACTGAAATACTTATTGAATGGAATATCTATAACAAGCGCTGAAAGAATACATGTATACCATTTCAAGTAAACGGACATCACATGCTACGCCGATAGTCTGTACGCTAACTGCATGAAGCGTTGGTAAACAAACAGCCCATAACAGCGTCGGAATCATTAGAGTATTTGCCTGGTGTCCTGCGAGATTGTACAGTTGGATGAAATTTCAGACTACAACGAAATTATGTCACATTGTTATACTTCCCTTACAGTAGAGAAGGAAAGTGCCTATGTGGGGGAGGTAAATTGAAAATGTGAGAATTAACCTTTAAAATATTTATTTTCAGATATTTCTCCACGTACACAACAGATGGCAAATATTTTGAATGGTATTATTGTTTTGTTGGTAGTAGCAATAGTTGATTCTATACTGACAATGGTACCCTCTCTGTGGGCTATAGTAGTCGTTTTTATCATACAAAGCTACCTTAAAGCAGCTGCATTGTCTACAGTATTCGCCTTTGTAACCCATGTGTAAGTAAAATAGAATATGTATTTTTATTATGCCAGTTGATATGTTGATTCAATCAGAAATATGGTCTGGTGTCACTGGGGTCGGACCAGTGGTCTCTATACAACAGGATTGATGGGACGCTGTGTATTTGCATATATGCAGCTGGAACTTAAATAAGCACCCCCTCAAATGTTTCATGAAACTGAAGTTGCTGTTACTGATTATTATGTTTTAATGATTGTTATGTCTTGCAGTACATTTCATCCAGTGAAACATGATGTTTCTGGTTGATAGCGTACCCCAAATACATCCCCTCGTTCGCGTGAAGCATGCTTCCCACAAATGTCACAAAAACACTATCATCCACATGCAATATCTGGGTATAAAATAAGAAAATTTGTCACTTCTTTTATCAATAAATGTTGACATGGGAAGGAGGAAACTGACAGAGGCACTAAGATGGCAAATCGATGGCATGCATGAAGCAGGCATGTCATTCATAGCTATTGGAAGGCAACTTGGCTATAGTCATTCTGTCATCAGCAAACTTGTCCGAAAACATCAACCAAACAACGATGTTAAAGACCGACCAAGGCCTGGACAACCCCAAAAGGCCTCTCCGCGGGTAGATCGGAGTGTGGCACGCCTCGTCAGGCGTGAACCTTTTGCTTCAAGTGGGGTTTTGAAACGTTTTTGGCTCCCCAACAGGTATGTGTGCAACAAAACTGCCCGAGATCGTCTCAAAGCACTGGGTATGAGGTCCAGAAGGGTCATCAAGCGTCCAGCTCTGTCCGATCTGCACCAAAGACGATGCTTGGAGTGGCGTATGGCACGACAACACTGGAATCTCAGGACGTGGGGGATAGTCCATTGGTTAGACGAGAGTAGGTTCCTGGTTCACGTCACAGATGGTCGCATGAGAGTGTGGAAGCATAGAAATACTGCTTACGTGCCCAGGGACATCAGACCTACTGTTCCTTATGTAAACTTGATATGGTGACTATATGTGGGAATCTCAGTGGTCATCAGTACATCCGGGACATTCTCAATCCGGTTGTCGTGCTCATTTTGACAACCACCCTTTGGCTAATCGCCCTGTATTCATGGACGACAATGCAAGGCCACATCGTTGCCATGCTGTGAGAGCATTCCTGCAGAAGGCTATTACAACACTACCTTGACTTGCAATGAGTCCCGATTTGAATCCCTTAGAATACAGATCTGGGACTTTCTTGGACGTCGTGTGCAAGCAAGGGATTCGCCTGTACAGAATTTGGCCGATTTGGAAGCTGCATTGCATGAGAAGTGGCAGCAGTTGCCTCTGGACCGTATCTGAAGGCTCATTGATAGCATTAGGAAGAGGGTTCACTGTCATCCGGGCACGTGGTGGATACACTCGCTACTGACGTCAGACACTGTTGTGGTGTTCAGGAGATCACAAGTTACATTTTTGTCAGTAATTACCGGGATTATTTCATCATGGACCGTTCCAGCACCACACTTGTCGAGAGAACATTTTTCCATCAAAAACATTAGTGACATATATATGTGTAATTAGCGCCATTAAAATACTTTATATTTTCATCATTGTGTTGTCTTTCTTTTGCCAAAAGACCATTCCTTCCGCAAACAATCACTTTTGGCCATCTGAAAGATAGCATGAAAATAATGACAGTTTCTATTAATACCACTGCGAAAAAAACATGGGGTGCTTAATTACGTTCCAAAGTTTCTCAACTTTGCCACTAGGGGTCGGAAGTTGCTTTAAGAAAACAATTATCAACAAAAAACAATTCTCGAAGCATTTCAATTTTCTGACACAACGCAAGTGTCCATTGCCCGATGCAAATTGAATATTTAAAACATATTTCAGTTATTATTGATAAAAATAAGTGCCGGTATGGAAAGTTAATATAGTCTTACTAGTTTTCCTTCCAGGTAAACACCATGATTGGAAGGAGGTATCGCGTTGACCGACTTGACGCCATCTTAGGGGTGGGGCAGATTTAGTTGCGACGATTATTGCTGGCGTATAACACTAATAGAAAACGACAGTTCAAAAAAAAATTCTTGAACAACTAAATATTTTCACTAAAAACATAGCATATGGCCCCTCATTGGAACGAACTTGGCGAATTAGTAGCAATGAAGAGTCACAAGCTATATTTTTGAGGACAAAAATGGAAAAAAATATTAAAATTTGAATCACGATCGATAGTGCGCTGGTAATTCGGTAAGCGAAATATTGCAATTCTGTATTTCGATTCCATCCACACATTTCACATTTTAAAGTGTGCGCTCACGTTATACAACTGATAACGGGATTAGTCGTGACAAAATGATATTGAAAATTATGGAATTGTAAATTTTTTAGGATTAGATCAGCGCAATATAATGAAATTACAGTTGATGAAAAATGGAATGGGAAACACATTTGCTTCCCCTGTAGTTCAACGTCTTTCATTTTTCAGGATACAATTCGGTTTCGCTGTTCCGAATGTAGTATAAAGAAAATAATGTCTAACATAATAAGCCCATTTTAACCCTTTACCTAACGTCTCCGCCACTTACACCCGCGTAATTTACAAATTGAACAGTTGAAAAAGACTTTTTCGAAAAGCTCAACAAAGCCATATCATGTTATCCCTTACGGGAACGAGCTCGTCAATCTGACATGTTGACATATTTTTTTTAAAAATGCAAAGTAATTAAAATAACAAATATATATTATCGCTTCAGAGGTGACATGGGTCATAGTATCTCCTGATGAGGGTCAGATCGCCGTATCAAACGAGTTTAATACTACTTAATACTGTTATTTATATATTTATTTATTTATTCGTGTTTACGGTCACATACTTATGCACAATGGCTAATCGTGACCATATTTAATACTAGTTAAATAACTTTAGGATTTAGTTAAGAAATAGCGAGTTATGATTAAGCTTGTGCTGACAATTTTCGGTTTATATCGCATAAACCGAACGAAAACAACAGTTATTTCTTATGATTTAATCCGAAAGTAATATTAAAGTATAAAAACTATGTGTACGTGAACGAAAAACTTTTAATTTTCGCAAAAGACAACAGTCAAACTCAGGAAAGTGTGTCACAAACAGGTCACGTCAATCATTGTCAAATTGTTCGTTGTTTTGATTTTCGATCGCAGACGACAGATATTTAGCAAGTCACGTAACAATAGCATTAAAACATGTTTTTAAGTTCCCCCAAAATCATGTTTGGATGTATGATCTTTTTATTCGTCTCCCACTTCGGAATATTTTATTAAATTCAATTGTTCCCGAGAAATTATCATTATATTCTCGCTGAATGGAGGCGATGAAAACTCGATGATCTTTGTTTACAAGCGTGTTATCCATCTATCAGTCTGCCGTCACGCCCTCACGGTGACAATTTGAGTTGAGTGGGCGGGGCTTCCAGAGTCTTCAAAGTTGGATCGGATGTGTGCGAACGTGTATACATTCCAAATCATTACGTGATTTGGTTTATACGATTTTGACAACTTTCACTCTGTACGCTTTCAACCAATCAAACTCAGAGGCGAGGAAAATGTTTAAATTATTGCGGTTTAAACGAAAGCGCCACGAAATAGTTCCGTCCCCTCCGATGACCTAGTTCCAAACCATACGGATACGGATTTTAAACAATACTGATGCGACTGTGGATCAGACTCGGTTTTCCAACAAGGCGGATTTGATCGGCAAAACATAGTGGTGTTTTGAGGAGAAAATTGATAGTCGTGTAATAAACTTTGTTATTATATGACTACCACAAACAGCCCCTCGATACCACTATAGTTTGTCCATCAAATCCAGCTCTCCGTAAAACAAGAGTGTCACGTTTTCCAGATCGTTATCATGCCTGTCTCAAATGAGGCGCACGTGTACGGACTATTTCTACCAGTGACCTATAAATAAATATAGAACATACGCACAGAACATAAACACGAGTGTATTATTAAACTCCGTTGACAAACATATCAGTCGAGGTCTATTTGAAACTGCCATGCTGAACAATTGCAAAATAATAATTAACAACTATTTTCAAGATGCGAATCCAACAAAACGAAGGAGAATCTGTGTTATAGAAAGCGATTCCGAATGAAATTCAAGCCTTGCCTCCGTTGTTTTGACTTTCAAGTCTCATGTTCGACACGAACGTTCGATATTACTATGCATTTGGGATTCCCCAATTCCATAAATTATTAATGGTTATTTGGCTAATCTAATTTTTGTTGTACATTTGATTTTTCAGGTGTTGTGATCAGTTTAAAATACTAATTGTCATATTATAAACAAATTACTGCAACAGTCAATTGACTGTTGTAGTAATCTGTATATATCGTATGCATTGGGTAAAGTGTTAAAGCGTTTAGTTGTCAGATACGGTTTGATATGAGCATTAAAGAAAACAATATGAAGTTTACCTGCGTCGTACCCGAAACGTTTTATTTTCTCGTCGCTTTATGTGAAATGTATCTGCCAACTAGATGTCTTCTAACACAACTCGCTTCGGCCTATGATTTCAAAAGTCTCTAAATTGGTTTATCATTCAACTTTACTCTTGCAGTACAGTTTCCAAGGTACACAATAAGCTAATTTCAGCAAAAAAGAACAGATCCAACCGCTGTCATCAACAAATTGGTTCGAGAGTTATCCAAAATGAAATTACCAAATAGGTGAAGATTTCTGTCATTCTTTCGTGTGCTATTGATGATCGTATCTTGTGCAATGTATGATGTGTTAAAACGTGGACAGGATGAATGGTTTGAAGAAATGAAACACAGAGCTAGAATATCAGGAAAAGTATCCATTCGATTCTATGATATTCCAGGAATTTTCATGGCTTGCAAACTCAAATGCGATCTCCGACGGCCCATGAGTCTTTGGTACCGAAATTCTTTCAACGCAGGTTCGATTGTATTATGACTCGATATTTGTTTTAAATAAAAAAAGCCAAAAACAACTAGTCACTTATTTAGTATACACATTACCAGTATCACATTTTTCTAATTTAAAATCAATCATGGGTTTCGAGGGCATTTTAAAAACAATGCACTGTTACGTGAAATTGTTGAGACAAAACAATTCGAGTGAGACTAAAGCGACAAAAAAGAGATAAGGTATTTTTGAGAAGTTGAGAAAAGATTATTGTGTGTGTTTACTTAAAATTTCCTTACACTATCAGACATTTATTCTGTTATTCTCTTTCCATTACACAGGCATTTTCCACAAAATCATTACGGAAAACTTGTTGGAGTTACTATTATCTGTGCCAATATAGTCGGCCTTCTCCAGTATCCAATGAGAGAATTCCTACAAGATGATTCCAGGGAAAACATCATTCACGTATGTATGTAAGGTGTTCGTATGTAAAGTGTTTCGGTTCAAAGTTGTCATATTCTACGGGAATGCCGGTTGGTAAATTCAAAATATTATGTTTTACATTTGCTGCAATAACACTTCCACTTTAATACTGATTAGACGAGGCCAAGAATGGAAGAAACAAACCATTCACTCAGAATATGTTCAGATCTCAAGCTACAAATCGAATTCCTAAATGAATCTGATGTTGTATGGTCTGAAACCAGTATAGTCCTTAAATAGTCCATCGGCTGTTTATAAATTCAGTCTGATGGAACTTTTCGATTGGTCGAAAAAGCGAAACGAAACGGTTCGCGTTTCAGGTCAACTAAAATATTCCATCCAATTGAATTAAAAAACCGTAAGCATTTTTTTTCTTTGAATCAACGCTAGAAATGGGTCTCGAATGAGACTGGATTTTGACCGAATAAATGATAACTTTGCCATTACCATTAGGTATATTTATATAGTATTTATTATGAATGAAGACTCACAGCTGTAGTCTTATGATTAAGTCGCGTAATACCAGTAACTGTGTTAATATGTTGATGAATTCAAGGTGAATTAAACACTTTCTGATTGGATTATCTACAAGTGGAGTAGGAAAGAATATTTACGTATCTTTGTGAGTGAGTGAACAGATATTACATTCCATCAACAGTATTCTGTGCGCAAACGCCACGAAAAGTGAGCGAATAAAGAGTTCCTAACAGTGACGAATTTTTTTTCTGAATGCGTCTAGTGGCCTGAGATCTTGCCTAATTGGTGATGCAGAAAGAGAGAAACAACTATCGATTGGCTGGGAACATCTGTAAATAATTTTGACCTACAGATATGTTTGGAGTTCAAATTATCAACTATGTGTTTCTACATTCTATATTATCAGACAAGATAAGAGGAAGGAAATTTAATCATGACATCCTGTTAACTGATCGACCTGTACGCTTCACTATTTCACTAACTACAGACCAGACCAATTAGTCTGCTATCTGTATTTTCAAAGGTATTGGAAAAGCCATCCACCGGACTTACATTTTGGATGGTAAAAACAATATCCTAAATCCTCATCAGTATGGATTTAGAAGACACAAATGTACCATTCATTCTGTCCTTCAAATCATAAAAACTGTCGCATCTGAAAACAATAAACGCAAGAAAATTAGCACACTGGTGGCGTTTTGGACGTTTCCACGGCGTTTGATACTATCAATCACGACATCCTATTGAGAAAAATAATCTTATACGTTAACGACATTGGAAATGCAATGTCATTAAACCTACTATATTTTGCCGATGGTGCAACCACCTACGATTCTAGTTCAGATGTTGACGTTTTAACTTCGAATTTTAACGAAGAACTTCAAAAACTATCTGAATGGTGTACTGCTAATCAGTTACTACTGAACGCGAATAAGACAAGATGTATTTTTAAACTCAAGTGGAAAAACAATACCAGTAATCTGCCACAAGATATATTTATTAACAATCAAATAATAAATAAAGTACGATCGACCGAACCCGAAAAAACACTGACATTTCATGGGATAAACATTGATGAAAACTTGTCTTACATGGCTCATATATCCCACATCTACTCAAAAATAACCTGTGCGAACTATAGCCCAAGTAAGATTAAGAACCTTCTACATGATGAAGTAATGCAAACTCTTTATTATGCTCTAATTCACAGGTATTTGAAAAGTAGAAGTAAAGTCTGGGGTAACTCAAAAGGAATAAGAAAACTAGTGGTTATGCAAAACATCGCATTTCTCATAATTAATAATGAACGATACAATGCTCATGCCGATCCCCTGTTTAATAAAGATAAAATATTGAAAGTCGGAGACTTGTTTAAACTTCAAGTTTCTTTGTTTTTGATTGGCGCAATGGTTGTCTACCCGCATATTTTAATAATGTATTTAGCATCGTGGTACACCCATTGGGTAGCATTAAACGACAGTCTGGTCTCTTGCCAATAGAAAAAAATGAAACCAAATCTTTTGACCATCTGCAAGTGGGCACTTACCCGAGAATTCGGAATGCATTAGACAGTGCGATTCGTAATATTTCTAACAAGAAACTGTTAAGAAAAACTCTAACTTCCAAGACCCTATCGTCATAATCAAGTGATGTTCACTGCCATAACCCATATTGTCCTGATTGAATCAAAGAGTGGATAGTTATTCTTCTCAACCCATAATAATATTATCAGTTGATTTTGAACATGAGCATGCCGTTGTGATGTATCCCGTCTGGAAACCTCGTCTTGCCTGAACTGCGTACTAAAAAATAATAAATCACCATTTGCTCGGTATGATATATCAGTGTGTAGAATTTGACGAGAACGCTCGTTTCGTTTCGCGTGGTGGTTACGCAAATTTAAATCCACGCGAACGGATGACCAGTTAGCCAAAAGTTGCATCTTGAATGTTAAAGTCTGAGTAACTTAACTGGTAGAGGGCTTTTTTTCTCAGCCTCAAGATTTGTTCACACATTTTTATGTTGATACAATTTATGGGAGAGTGCCTACAGGCAAATCGATGGAGATGAAGTAATTTTACTTCCAAGATAATAAGAAGGAAATATGAAGTCTTAAACTTTAGGTACCTGTAGTTCAGAATAAAGCCCTAATATGGGTTTCCAGCACTCTACCAGTTAACCAGCCTTTCTCGTGTCTGACAAATTTTTAGACCTTTGCCTTGAGAGGCTATATAGATTCCAGTTCCACGCAATATATTAATACCTGTTAATGATAAAAGAGCAGTTTTGCAAGAATTTTTTTTTTACACAGCCGAGCATTCGGTTCACCATCTCCAAACCACGCGAACGGTCAGTCTTAGAGTCAGTTTTTTTTAAATTTTGTACACTGATATATTAACAATTGTATCTTCACAACTGTGAATGATGCGACCTGGCAAACGAGCTTTAATATCACGAACTTTGAGCTACCTGATCTTCTACAGGCTGCAACGGTGTGGGACAGACGCAAACATGAAAATAATTACTTCTGAGCAGTTTACACATGTCATCCTTAACCTTTTCCTCTAAACATTTTTCGATTGATCGAAAATATGAATACCTTATGCTCAAGCTACTTCCTCACAGCCTGTAATCAATTGAATTGTTTTTTATATACGTGTGGCAGGCAGACAGCCAATATGGCTATGCTGTTCCCAATTGTATGCTTCTTTTGGTATATTTGATATATTTGTCTTAACTCGTTTTTGCACACAGTACGGCCGCCGTGGACTGGTCACTTTCCGAGCACTACCAGGTGCTTCATGGATTCAAATTTTGCTGCTGATGATTTTTATTACCTGATAAACGCATGCGTGGACTTCAATGACCACGCGTGGAATATGACCAGCTCACGGCGACTGTACTGTACTATGAATAAAAATATCTGAATCTGAATAAAAAACCCGAGCGGCACAGCCTATGGAGCTGATTATGGTTATACGTTCACGTCAATTCCTGGTTGAAATGGGGGTTATTCGATGTTTTCAAAATAATATTTATACACTGTTCAGTGAATTGTGAAATTTATCATTACTGGAACACTTCTTGATTCAATAAACCTGGAATCTCTGAGGAATCATCATCAGTGTCTGTTATATCTAAAAGAAATCTCGATGCGAATAGTCTGGAATTATTAAAACCGATTAACTAGGACAATCTGGCTATTCGTCATCAAACCAACAAACATATAAACGCTTGGCGCTCTGAACACACTTGTTGCTTTTAAATATGTTTCTGTAAGTAATTAGCAATGATTTGTTGAGATATCTCTGAACGTAGCTACACTGCACCCAACACTTGAAACGTCCATTTGGAGACTTTGCCAAACAGGGGATGTTTCTAAAACGACACCAACGTATAAACATCGTGGTACAAATTTTCCTCAAAATTATAATTCAAGGTGACATCTAATGTTAGTTTCGAAAAACGATTTCTCCATTTAACACATAATGAGAGGAGGTGTGTGTTTGTCGATCTCTGTTGTGTGTTTACGTGCTTGAATTGTATGATGGAAAAGTTTGTGATCTGGGCATCATTTTCACAATTATGCAGATTATTTTCAAGATTAATCATTATGCAAAATACCCCGCTTATTGAATGTGATCAATATTTCTTTGCTATAATAGAATTATGGACAATTATATGGCGTTAATCCTTTGAACCTGGTAAGCATAATTTTTTGCATCAAGAAAACATTTTCACTGAACGATCAGACGACACAGTGAACAATGAATCCGTAGTCAGGATCTGAAATAAATAAAAACAGAACTGTTCGATTAACCTTGTGCTTAACCTCCCGACAAATATAGAATGCAATCGCCCATTTCGCTATTTGTTTGCTTATTGAGGTATAATGGCACTTTCAACAGGCATATTCCTATCGTGTGGGACGGTTTTACGAGTGGGGAAGCCAGAATACCCGTCGAGAACCACCGAACAGCGATTAGTAACTGAAAGAGTCTCAAACTTATTAACCATATGAACTCGCAAGATCGATGTGTCGGTCCAAGGCATACTTTCATCCTAATTTTGTCTTCTTACAAGAAGTCTATACACGAAGCATCGATGATAAAATAATAGCTGCAGTCTGCAGCCGAGCGGCTACAGACTGCGGTTATTATTTCATCCTCCCTGTATATTGATATTGGACTGATCCATCTCACTGTAAGAAAGGCAATACCATTCCAGGAAACGAGGGTTCAAAGGGCTACGGTACGACCAGAGTTAGCATCGGTTGAGGGCAAGAGTATCGTCACTGTGCCTTACACTTCAGTAGCGCACCCCTGTGCTCCCACATAGGTAATCGGGGTGAAAGTTTTTCACAAAGATACAAAGAAGATGACGCGGGTCAGGATCGAACCGTCGACTGTTCAATTCCATGTACAATGCACTAACCAACGAGCCATCGCCCTCCCACCCATTTCGCTGTACAGGATATATCGTGTATGGTGATGCCATCCAGTGCGCAAGGATTTATCGGATTAATGACTTTGTAGATTTCTCTTCTGTACTAAACTTTTCTTTAATTATTTTCAGGTACAGATCATATTCATATGTTTACTGTTGGTATCCAGTATTCATCCAGTTAATATTTGGCGGCACTGTAGAGACGGTTTAATAAAAGACATGTCTGTTTCTGAGTTAGAAAGGAGAAGACAGTCCGTAACTGAAACATTAATCAGACGGCTGTCGATAGACAGTCGACCAAGTATTACGTTCGATGAAACATGTAGAGACACGACTGTCGCTGAAATTGCTGACACCCTGTTGTGAAATCATTACAGGAAATGAAGCCTATCAGAGCTACTGACTTTTTCAATCATGTTGTGAGTTTTGCCTATAGCTGCATTACTTAAACGCCGCAAACGGCCACATGTCCAGCCTTTATTGGACCAAACGAAACAAAACGTCTGAATCCGCCCAATGCCTCGCGCATATACTGTTTTTGTTCTAATGGTTAAACTTGAAAAAAGCACTAGGTGACATTGTGCAACCACTCTACAATCCGTTGAAATTGCTTTGAAATAATTTGAGACAAATTCCATGCTGATTATCCTATTAGAGAATCAACTGCAAAATGGCGTTAATGTGTGCAATACCCCAAGAGGCTCCTTGGGTTCTGTGTTACTTACTACGTAGTTCATATTTTGATAAATGTCACAAATATTCGTAATAAATTCTTATCGTAATACATTCTGATCACACTCCAGTAAATTCCGTTGTAATTAAATGTTCTGGTTTTGGTTTATAAATACATAACTGTGATTGACCAGATTAAATGTATTTTAACAATAATCAATAATATTTACTATCAATAATTAATTGTGTCCGCTCGTGTTGTCACTGTTGACTTCAGTTTTATCTACAGCATGATTTTGATTAAAAATTGTCACGTGGAGTCACATGAGCTGACGCATTATTTCAGATTCTACAGTTCATTAAACAAAACGTCAATTTTCTTTTGGTAACGTGGTACCCGCTTGGAACTGAGGTCACGAAAATTGTCTGATGTTTGAATGGGTAAAAATATCAAATTTAAAAAGGCTATATAAAATAAAATCGCAAACCCCCGATACCTATGTAAAAACGGTTTTTGATTAGGATCTATCGTTTTATACGTTGCAGTGTTGATTTTAGTTGCTCAAAATATTTGCTATGATTATAGTTTATTCACCTTCCGCCACTTTCATAACAGCCCGAACGCTCACATTAATCCGAAAGCCTTTCTGTAAACAAGAAAAAAGGAACAAAATTGTGTGTGCATTGTTCGGAAATTCACAAAGGCACCCGCGAAATGTTTTATTGTATCGATGATATAAGATACATACAACATTGGCGTGGGGTCTTTTTAAGGTGCGAGTTATCTCAGCTCGTTGAAAGTATGATACTTCGCTCGTGACATATCTTACTTTCAGCGGATTGAGATAACCCATATCTCAAAACGGACCGAGCCACTATCTTATAGAAATCGAACTGTAAACTCGCACAAGCATGGGAAATTAGAGGAGATTTATTAATAACCTTACCAATACTTATGATCTCGCAGTTACTCCAGTCAAGTGTCATCTGCCAGAACAGGTCATGTTATACAAGACTTCCTGCTAGCTATCAATGTAAGCGCACCTGCTATACAGCATCAGAGGAATGTTGGCTCAACTTCAAGCTTATTCGTGTTAAATTCGTCTGTGTGATTGTTTTACCAACTGCTCATGAAGTTAAAGGGTTTTACTCAGGTCATTCAGTTAATAGTCATGTCAGTGGCGATAGGACTAAGAGGGCATTTACGCAAAACACATGTGTGTACTCTGAAATCATCCATAAAATATGCTTCTATACCTTTAACGCCTTTTTATCCGATTTAGACGAGGTTACGACGATAAATTCATTTCATAATAATTATCTTTCCACGAGCTAGTCTTTTATAAATACGGTTTATTCCGACTCTTATTTCTTGTGGAACTCTCCAGATCAATTTCAAAAAGACGGTCTTCCTTTAGGTAATGGACGAGATAGAATATTATTTGAACAGATTACTTTGTGATGACTGTCTTTATGATCTCTATGAAGATATTAACAAACATTTAGAGAAGCTGCCAAATGGTGAGAGCAATAAATGTTCATCCATCCGCTTGTCCATATCAAACGTTATGTTGGTGATTAAAATAACATAATGTATTGTTTTTTCGTGTTGGTGTGTATGAACGGGTTCGTTCGCTTAGGTCAGTGCATTCTGATGTTACAGCAGTGACAGCCTATAACAATTTTAACGGTTTGGGGTGAAATACAGATACTGCGATAATCGCCCTTGTTATTGTATTAAGTATGAGAGGATGGGTACGTTAATGATTTGCAAGCAATTTCCATGTGATGGGTACAATGCTAAAATAATGTACAGCACAGTAATTATGGGTCCAAACAAGGGCGGTGGTCCTGTAATTTAATTTGGGGGATGTACCAAACTTGAAGAATTAAATTAGGACACTACTAAAAAAGTGCTTTGAGTACTCATCCGTTCTGAGGTATATGAGAGTGCAGTTGTGTGTGTGCCCTTGTAACAGGCTCCTCTGACTAATATATATCAAACAGTATGAGCTAAATGTGCAGAAAGGGGAAAGATCGAGCAGGTACTTTGAATGCGAAATAACTTGAGAGTTTTGTAACGTAGTAACAATCATGGCCTGGGCGATTCGTAATATACGTCTAACATCAGCCAGTTGGCGGGTTCTATGTTGGGGGTGGGGGAGCATCATATTTCAATTACTTATAGACACTTATTCAAATTTTGAAAAAGGAAGCCACTCGGGAGCTATTGCAGTAGCCAAAGGGTACGCTATTATACATGATAAATCTTGTTTTTACGGATGCTACAATATCCCCTGATCAGAGTACTTGTAAACAATGTGAAAAAATTGAGTTACAAAGATAGGGGGCAGAAGCGTACCCACAATCGCCCATATCAACATGGATGCCAGTATTGTGTGATACTGATGTTACTCTTCCTTAAGGACTTAAAATCGATGTTTCATTCCCTTTCCATTGATTGCGAAGATGTATTCTGCACAACATATTTGATTTCGAAGACTAGAAATCAACGACAAAGGTTATGCTTTACATTTGTTTTTATTGATTATTTGTGCCTTTTTAATCTTTTTGGTAAGTTCAAGTGTTCGTGCGTCTGAAGAATTCTTTTTATTTTGAATTACTTCCCTTTTAGAGACTCTCTGAGGATAAGATGGTTTTCGGCAAATGTTGTTAAAATATATCTTTCTTCATACACGTCATGTTATTTCTCCACAACAAAGTTTTGTAACTCTTGTAAAGAGCATTTCGAAAAATATGTTTTGATTTGTGAATAAATGGAGTTCACATAACATGTTTTGTGATAAAATGCTTCGAAGTTACAATCATAGCAACCGAATATTACTTACCCTTCTTGTTCTGTGATGTTTCGTTTCACAGTCTTTGAGGTTAAACTGAAGAATAGAATGAGCCGCCTATACAAACAAAGGCTACATTAACCCACTGCACTCTGACATCAAAATACCGAATTTTTAAGCAGCAAATATTTATGCCCCCAGCCTCTTTGAGGAGGGGGCATTATGTTATCACCATGACCGGCGTCCGTCGTCCGTCTGTTAACTTTTCGCATTCCGCCAATTAACTAAAGTTCTACCAACTGGATCTTTTCGAAACTTCATATGTGGATTAGGTATGATTAGTGGAAAAAGCCTATATATTTTGACCATGAAGTGCCAAAGGTCAAGGTCACAGTGACCGCCAATGTTAAATACACTTGGAATTGGCTTCTGCTCTATAACTAAAGTTCTACCAACCAGATCTTTACCAAACTTCATATGTGGGTTAGGTATGATGAGTGGAAGAAGCCTATTTTTATTTTGACCATGATGTGCCAAAGGTCAAGGTCACAGTGACCTCCAATGTTAAATATACTTGAAATTGGTTTCCACACTATAACTAACGTTCTATCAACCGGATCTTTACCAAACTTCATATGTGGGTTGGGTATGATGCGTGGAAGAAGCCTATTCATTTTGACAATGGTGTGCCAAAGGTCAAGGTCACAGTGACATCCAATGTTAAAAACACTTGAAATTGGTTTCCGCTCTACAACTAAAGTTCGCAAGATTGATCTTTTTTTGTAACTCTATCCATGATATTGCAGGAGGGGGCATATGCCACGCTTCGCGTTGCTCTTGACTCTCAATGCAACTAGGAATTTAACCAATCATATCTTGTATGTCAGAGCTCAAGGAGCTCTGGCAAACAAGAATGAATTGGTTAAATTCCTAGTTGCATTAGTTGCATTATTGGGAAAAGTTTGCTGCTTGAAATTTTTACTTTTCAACATCAGAGTACAGTGTTAAAGATTAAAGTTATACAAGAGATGCTTCGCGAATTCCGATGGAATGTGAAGCGAGCTATATTCTGCAACCGGGACATTGCATTCAAACCGTTTAACAAATGTCGACGCGTACTTCTGCTCCATATATTGTCGTGGTTTATACAATTTTTGTCACTGTCTAATGTCGCGGTTCTCGTACAAGGCGGTTGTGAGGGCGTGGGATCCGGACCCCACGCCCTCACAACCACCTTGTACGGGAACGGGCCCCGGCCCGGAACTAGCCATATTGTGTTGTCCATTGAATTTGAATGACAGCCGTCGGTCATTTACAGTCGAAATTTGAGGGCATGATGGAGACGCCCAAACTGTTATCCACATAATTTCATTCATTACGCAAAGAGATTCTTGGTAATGGTGCCTTTGCGGTCCGTCCAAATTCGGAAGATCTCCAGACCAACTTCGGATACTCGGATCTAGAACCCATGAAAATGGAAGCATCGTGGTTCAAAGGTGTGTCATGAATCACTGAGTGTCCCATTTTTCTCGCTTTACCGCACTTCGACTGCAATTGCGTTTCTCTCCGTTAATAATTGTAACAATTTATTTTGCCATTCTTACCTCTGTGCCTCCCCCCCCCCCCCCCCCCCTTAAATTTTGACAATTTTCTTTACGATTTGAAAACCACTCCACCCCATTTGAAAAACTATGGATTCGAGATCTTATATAATCGAACAAGATATGAACGAAGGAAAAAATATCTGTTCTTTTTATTTGGAATCCCCGGGTATGTGTGCTTCCGGTGAGGAAAATATCGCAACCTCCCCGGTTTTGGGGGATTGAATAGTTGGAATTTAGATTTTGTATCAACCATTCTAGCGCCTACCATGGAGTCGCTAGACATGCACACGACCCCACCAATAAATAACTGTATGAATGATGGGAAATTCCGAATTGCACTAAACAAATTATCAACTTCATTTGGCCACAAATGATCCAACTCATGTGATACACATAACTGGTGTATCAGATGATACGCAGGACTAGTGTGGACATGATACACGTGACTCACTCCAAAATCTGACATGATACACATGGCTTGTTTCAAATTTGACACACATATCCGGACTGCCTTCATTTACCAACTAAAACATTAAAACGCCAATATTCTATAGCTAAGAAACCGTGTTGGGCATGTACCATCTCCAGGTAACAAACCGAAATTGAACAGAATATTCACAATATACATGATCCTCCTAATCAGAAAGATAATACTAATATAACAATAACATCAGTTTGCAGGAGGGCGTTACGGTTTATTAACATCCAGATAAGAGTGAAGAACGATCCGAGGGTTCATTACCAGTCTGAGACGAGGACGAAAGCCGTTAATAAGCCAGAGCACTGTTATACATTCCTCGAGGACCGTTAATAAATCGGTATGGCCTCCAGAACATGTTATTTTCATTATTACCTTGACCGGAAGCGAGTGACGGACTGTTGATTAATTTGGTTTTTTCATGAACGGTACGTCGCCCACACCGGTTGCATGGCGCTATGAATTATGGAGTTTTACTCCCCTGCTAAACTCCGTTAATATACTAGAGAACGCCCGTTGAACTCATAATAATAGACATTAGCTCACCACAGATAAGAAAATGAAGGGTATTAAAATTTAGGCAAAGACAAATACGCTACTTCTACTTTATCAGCCTACTTGAACATATGTGAATGAGAGCCGCTGAAACAGGAAATGTATAAGTGATATTACAGTCTCTCTTGTCCTGGTGATGGAACTGATAATATTGTTCTCTAGTACGTGATACGGTACATTATTTAAGACATTAATTAATATACACAGTAGTTTACATAATAAACGTCAAATAATATGAACCGTCTCAACTGAATGGTAAAATGTAAGTGTTGGATCAAAGAGGACTTTCGTATAAAAAAATTGTAAATTTAAATCCTAACTAGCAGCGTACCAAATTAGTTTTGGTCATAAAAAATTGCTCCCATGTCTTTATCTTTTTAGAATTTATGGGAGAGTGCCAACTCTCCAAAAATTGTAACAAGGTAAATCAAAAACTTCCACCCTAAATAATATCACTTTAAAGATAATATGAAACACATCCACTAAATATGAAGCCTTCAAATGTTCCTTTTTGTTCCAGACAAGATCGAATCAATAATTCAAAAGGTGTGTGTGATCGCATAATAGGAAGCAACCATACTGATTGAATATTGAAACAAGAGAAGGTATGTAGCCACTAGTCCCCGGACGCTGGAAAACAAATGAACGCCCACCTGACCTTCAAACCCTTCGAGATCCTACCATTTGTATCTAATTAAAATGAATTTATTTGCGTTTTCAGGTGTGATTTGTTGTAAATCTGTAAAAAAAACTGATTTAAACAATGATATAACAGAATTTTAGAAAGAAGCTGTTTGAGTTGATCACACAACACGAATACGGTAGTAACTTCAAAACTAATCCAACAATCCTACCATCTATGCACAACTAGATTATAATTTAGTAATGTTTCAATACTTTAAACTGAAACATGTGGGAGGAGTTCATTTCACCGCATGAGTACACTCTTGGCAAATATTCACCAACAAATCAAAGGGCAGTAACTCTTGTAAATTGATAAATTCCATCTTCTTTGCACAAAAAGAACTGTGAACAATAATGTTTTAAAATTTCATTGATGAAAACATTAATGAAATCTCAAAGGTGCTGGGGAAGTAAATTTCACTATAACAGTCATAAAATCGCAAAAGACTATGATGAGCAAGAAAAAAAAAAAAAAACAAAACAATTTAACCCTTTATCCAACGTAACGGCCAAAACCGGCCAGCGCTATACTCAAAAATCGCCAATTAATTTTCATTATTTTTTCATTTTTTTGTCTCAAAAACATAGGTTATGACCCCTCGTTGGAACGAGCTCGTCGAGCTCGTTCCAATGAGGGGTCATAACCTATGTTTTTGAGACAGAAAATGAAAAAAATAGTTATTTAAGAATTTTTGTTTGCAAGTGTCGTCTGCTTTTCATGTTAGGTAAAGGTTTAAATAATTCCGTCACCTGCATACATATTGCACATCAGTAATCTGTTGTCACTAATTCTGTTAGGTTCCACTGCTCTGCACTGATAAAGATGTGAGGAGATGATTGCACCACGCGAGTAGTCTTTACGGAAAGACAAACTTTCTCCAAAGATTCACGAGCAGACACTCCTCCCAAATTAAAGAAAATATGTCGCCTTTGTGCATGTTCTACATAGATGAACCATTAATAATTATGATTTCAAATTCCATTGTCTGAAAGTGATTTCACAACAAGAGCGCCGCTCTTCATAAAAATACTGATTTTTTTAAGTCGATATAGGGCATTGACTCCAAAAAATATCAAGATTCAGGTCATCGAGAGACATGTTTCATCTCAACGAAATATCAATAATGACGTTTTCAAGCTTCACTGACCAAAATTCAGCCGAGTACTCCAAACAAATCGGAGAATCTCTTCAAGTGCAAACATGTTGTAGATCAAAAAACTATCAACAAACAGTTTATTAGGTTCCAATCGTCTAAACGATAGTTGTAGTTGATTTCACAACGTGGGTTGCACATTTTTTCACTGAACATTGAAAACAATAACTCTAAGAAACGTTTTGGTTCTTGTAATACGTGTACCATAATGAAGTGGTCCAAAAGCAAATGTTTCAAAGCTGTAATACTATACTCTCCAAAAAAAAGAAAGTGTGCATGCTAAAAAATAACAGTAAAAAAAGATATATATATCATTTTCATTCATGACAATTTTATTCAATCACAGATGAATCAATTTGTGATCAACACGAGAAATTTCATTACGCTACGACGAATACTCTTGGTGCCATGGAGAGTCAAAGACAATAAGGGTCAACCACAAAAGTCACACACTCAATATCTGGTATAACCTCCGTCTGCATCGACTACTGCTGTGCATCTACGCCTCATGGAAGCGAACAAGATAGCATGGAAGTGTTGTGGGATGTTGTTCCATATTCTGATAAGCTGTCTTTGGAGTTCCACAAGCGTTGACGGTGCATGGGGAAGCCGACGTAGCTGACGTTTCATTTCGTCCCATACGTGCTCAATGGGTGAGATATCGGGCGAATTTGCGGGCCAGGGAAGAACATCCACTTGTTCTTGCTGCAGATACTGTTGCACAACACGAGCTGCGTGGGGTCGGGCGTTGGCCTGCTGTAGAAAGACGCCGGGGCCGTGACGTTGCAGAAATGGGACAACAACAGGTGTAAGCACTTCATCACGATATCTGGCTGCATTGAGATTTCCATCAATAATGACCAGCTCAGTTCTGTTACGGGTAGTGATGCCACTCCCACACCATGAGAGACCCTCCCCCATAACAGTTTCGCTCCACGACACATGGATCTGCGTAGCGTTCGTTTCGACGTCTGTACACTCTCTAGCGGCCATCTGATGATGAAAGATGGAAAACGACATTCATCTGTGAATAAAACATGTCGCCACCAGTGTAAGGGATGCCTGAGATGTTGTCTACACCACTGCAGTCGAGCACGGCGATGACGTAACGTCAAAATCGGACGAATTGCAGGTCTTCGAGGACGTAAGCCGTATTCTCTCAGCCGGTTGTTTCCTGTTTGAGGATGTATCGATCTCAGGTTAGGAATGTTCCTGGCTGTCGTCGTTGCCGTTTGTTGCCGGTTCCGGAGATGGACGACACGGATATAGGATATACCGATCTTGTGCAGGGGTGGTAACTCGGGGTCTCCCGGAGCGGGGTCGGTCTCGAACGTCATCATGTTGTGCATGTCGATGGACTAGCCTGTCTACAGTGTTACGGTGGCGGTTCAAATGCTGGGCAACCTCTCTGTGTGTTCTGCCAGCTCTAATCATACCCAGGGCAAGGAGACGTTGATTCATTGTCAATCTTGGCATGCTAATGTGGAGTCGTTTTAACAGCCGCGCAAGTTGGAATGTGAACGATAGGAAGGCCTTACTTTAGTGTTTGAATACCCAAGGATTCACACTGCTGCATGAATTTTCAGACTCTCCACGTGCAAAACATGCCTTTTCACAAACGTGCAGCACGTCATTTAACGTTAATGCAATTTCAACGGGGAAAGCTGTTTTTGTGTTCAATATAACTTATTCATGAACAGGTTAACACTCTTTACACCTACGAAATTATTTTTTTGGAGTTTGATCAATTTCTGCGATGCACACTTTCTTTTTTGGGCGAGTATACTACCAAAAAGGAGAGCACACACAAGAGCACGCACTCACGGATGTACGAGGGTCATTCCTAGAATTATTCGACTTTGCGTCGGTTGTCAATAAACCAGCTAATTAATGGAAAGTGTTATGTAGGCTCCAAATCAAATAATCTAATTCCTGTAACATTACATCTATTGACATCCTTCCAAGTTGCTTTATTTTATTTGGAAGACTTATATTGTAGTAATATGATCTGGGATAACATCTATATCTGCTACTGAGAACTTCTAAACGACGGAATCACTTCCAGCCAAACAATCTTATGATTTAAGATATCTGATAACTTGTGCTGTGAAAATTTAAGATGCAACTACCAACATAACAACATATATGTATGCGGAAACTAGAGTTTATTACACGCCTGTTCAATGTAATCCCCATCTACAGCAACACTAAACCATGCGGAAAATGAAGATCTGTTCTGCTCATATGTGGGGAATAGAAATCGTTGAGGGACAATTTTTAAATAGAAACAAAATTTCACTAGATTTTCTACAAATCGTGCACGTCAATTACAATTTGAATCGCTAGCGATAACTAAAAATCGTCCCTGAGTTCCAATGTGTTCTATGTGCCATTAGGCACATATAACACATTGGAAACCAGGGGACGAAATAGTAACACTGGTTCCCCTCGCAAATTTGGTTAGCGATAAAATGTGTTCTTTTTGTTGATAGTTGTCAAATGATTTGCTAATTGTCCTTCTAATATTTCTTTTATAAACGGGAAGGAGTGTAATAAACACAGAATGACAAGCGCGTGTGAATGGGTTAATCGATATGGCATTTGTGCCATCGCGGAGGGATAACACTCGAGGCCCGCGGCATATATCCCACGAATTACATTTTATATATGTAAAAGTGGTCCAAAAAATGTTTGTGGTATGGAAACTAACAAGGGCAGCTTCCACCAAAGTACAAAATAAGTTATAATCAACAGAAAAGGTGTCATGATTCAAAATAGGAATATATTTGTTCACTGATTACAAAATAATCAAAGTTTAAACTTTTAATTTAAAACTGAGCTACCAATTACTGCATTACTGGTGGATTTTTGCTGAGTAGCTCTCAGAACAAATATGGCAACGGGGTGATTTAAAAATTTCGAAGTGTTACAATATTGTGACAGAATCTTCACTAATTTTAGTAAACAGGCATAGGAATGGTTACGATGTGCGGCTGCTTCTGCACATCAGTCCAGGAGGGATTGTGTCGGAAAACTGAAGTGCCATCAAAATTTTCACTGCATTTGACGTAATCGTCAATTTATAAAAAAATAGTTCCTAGAATATACTTCTAAAACAAACATTTTTTAAGTTATGGAACAACACCGCCAAACACTTCCCCATCCGTATAGTTGTCCATACTATAAAATGCCCAGAAGAAACTGATGATGTCAAGGATCGTACGTATTGTACTTTTTTTACATCACTGACTTCTGTGTCGCAAAAGCCAACCTTTGTTTCCAATTTGATGTTAAACAAGAGAAATCTTGACAAAAATATTTCAGAATGAAGTATACTACTCAAAGTTTGCTAAGCACCAAATATTTGGCACATCATTGTGAAATTTGCTTGCGACATATTTGCGATATTTTTGGTGGATATGGCCGAGGAATGTATTGAGATGGTCCCCATTGTTTACATTAGCTCTCTTGACAGGCAGACTTTTCGTGACAGTCATGGAAAGCATGTATCCCTTGATTTTCATGATGTTTTCGTGTACTGTCTTCATGTACATGACATGTGTAGGGTATTCAATCTTCATTTCAACACAAACCCTTGTGATTTAATGATTGAATATGGCAAATGCAAATGTAAGAAGACATTTGTCTGAAGCAGAAATGTGGCGGGCTGTAGGGATGGTGGAGCAAGGGGCTACCCATTGTCACGTTGGTGAAAACCTTGGTTTGCACCATACGGTGATTACCAGAGCCTGGGCAAGATTTCAGCAGTATGGCACACCAGTAAGACGGTATGGTGGTGGCAGAGACAGGGCAACATCTGCAGCTGAAGACTGGTTTTTGATCATTCAGGCCCGTAGGAACCGCTTTGCCACAGCAACCTAGCTTCGCAGTGACCTTCAGAATGCACCCGGGTAAATGGTTCGACGCAGACTATCCGAGCAAGGTTGCACGAAGGTGGTCTCCAATCGAGAAGACCATGTATTCGCATTCCGCTGTCCCAGAACCACCACCAGGCACGATATGAATGGGCCATGAACCGCGTTGGATGGACCAGAGAAGATTGGCGACCTGTCCATTTTACAGATGAGTCAAGGTACTGCCTAGACCACACAGATAGGGTATGGAGAAGACCAGGAGAGCGATTCCATGCAGCCAACATTGCTAAGCATGACCGCTATGGTGGAGGGTCAGTCAGTACAGAGCTCTGTGTCCTTGAACGTGGTACATTGACTGCACAGCGGTATATTGATGAGATCTTGGATGTCCACGTCAGATTGTATGCAGGTGCAGTAGGTGATAGATTCATTCTGATGGACGATAATGCTCGTCCTCATGTTGCCCATGCTGTCGGAGAGAACCGACAGAGGGAGGGGATTGAGTGTATGGACTGGCCAACAAGATCCCCTGACCTCAATCCAATCGCACAAGTCTGGAATGAGTTGCAGCTTGCAATTTCAGCCCGTCCAGTCCAGTCAAGAAGTGTCCAGGAGCTTGGTGCCATGCTGGTCCAAGAATGGAACAACATCCCACAAAGGACCACCAGGTACCTGATTGTGACCATGAGAAGGCGTTGTCAAGCTGTAATTAACAATAATGGGTCTCATACTCGATATTGAACCCATACCAGTTCGCTCCGCCAACTTTTTGGCAAATTGAAAAATTTCCTGTTTTACCAATAATTTCCATTTTCTATGGTCATCGTATTCAAAAGCTAAAGAATAATGTCTAACACAAATAAAATCTTAATTTATGTACTTAAATCATTAAAGATATAATTAAATAAGAAATATATACACTTTTCATTACAATATTTCAACTAAAACGTAAACCAGGTAGTTGGATATACTTGGTGCTTAGCAAACTTTGAGTAGTTAATAAACAGTTCACCATGTAAATGTGTCCAATCAATGCCAACACCTCTCACAAGCGTTTTGTTCAGTTCCTCGTTTCGCTGTCGAAACCTCCTTTTTCAAGATGGCGATTCTCTTCCTTCAAAATTGCTTCTCCCGCGCTTGTTACCTTTATGGCACGTAATACGACATGCAGTAACACCACGTGTGATAATGCTGTAATAATATGGAGCATATGTGGGCTGCCTTAAAAACGGTTATGATACACATAATGTAACACAACTGGGACACAACATGAGATAGATAGATAAGATACCACACAAAATGCTCGTCGGAACCCAGGCCCATGGAATTGGGTTCTGACCGGCGTTTGTGGGGTATCTCATGAGGTTTGGTTAATAATAGACAAAATAAAGCTTTTTAGAGTAGGCCTATTTATAGCATCATTCTGCAACTGGACCGTTCCAGAAGAGTTTAAAAGTTTTCGTTTTCTATGACGCCTTGGACATGTTCAGGACCATAACCTCGATGAATCCATGAGTTAGAACCACAAACACGGCGACGAGTAGTTATGAAATGTCCTGATTCCTTCATATGCCTTGACAAGCGTGACATGAAGATATTCAGATAAAGATATATTCTGAAAAGTGCTAAATAATATTCTGTCAGGACCAGACTCCACATTAATCAAACTCTGTCCTCTCCTCCGGAATTGATAGGTAAATATAAATGATTTAATGGAGAACGGGGTATTGCGATTTCTGTTGTTAGGCATGGTCTGTCTTGTTAGGGCGTCAAGTTGCTTAAGCTCCTGTTTAGCCCAATTAAAACTATCAGACCGAAAGAGTAGGACAAAACGGGGAGTGGCATGTTTGTTTGTGGCTTTGACTTCATTTTGAGCGTTCAGATGATATAGAGAGTAATCGCTTGACTGGACTGGTTACGTGAAATAATTCATGAGAGGTGAGGGACGTTGTACAAACACGAGTGCGCGAATGCGCACGAGTGTTTTACAATATAGTCCCTCGCCTCAAATGAATTATTTCATATAACCAGTCCAGTCAAGCAATTACTCTGTTTATTACTTTTCACTATTAACGATAATTATATTATTTAACCCTTTACCTAACGTAACGGCCAAAACCGGCCAGCGCTATTCTCAAAAATCGTCAATTAATTTTCATTATTTTTTCATTTTTTGTCTCTAAAACATAAGTTATGACCCCTCATTGGAACGAGCTCATAGGTTATGACCCCTCATTAGATACGCGTGATTGGACACATCAATATGTTACCAAGTTTAATGTGGATCATGAATGTCACCAGCCCACGAAAACTTCGTGCGGGTTTTTCGCACGAGCGCCACGTTAATGTCTGTGGGGTACGTTTTGAAATTTTCATTTGTACTGGACGGGCTTTTTCGGAAGTCTCATCGTTCTTTTGTTAGTATAAACTCGTTCATCAATAGTTTTTGGTCGAAACGTAACTTTTGAGGTATGTGAAGACTGGCACGTGACGAACGTTTACGTGCCGTAGGCATGTTAGAAGCTGGCAACAGACAGACTTCAGTGGCTCAAATTCTCAACGTTACTCAATCGGTGATTAGCAGGTTGCGGTCATCCTACCGTCAGACAGGCAATGTTGATGACAGACGTCGGTCAGGTCGTCCAAGGGCGACAACTGCTAACCAGGATCGTTTCATCCGAACCACAGCATTACGTAACCGCCATCAAAGTGTCTCAGAAATTGGACAGCAGCTGCACCGACCGACAGCTGTGTGAGTCAGTGGTCAGACTATCCGAAATCGCCTACACAGCTGGAATTTGTACGCTCGACGACCTCGAATAATTCCATGTTTGACTGAACGTATCATCGCAGCAAGGCGTAATTGGTATGGAGCACGACAGCCCTTGGACAATCGTCGGTGGAGCAACGTCATGTTTTCCGATGAATCGAGGTTCACTCTCGACTTCCATGACAGGCGAAACAGAGTGTGGCGGTGGCGGAACGAACGATTTCATGACGTAACCGTTAGGCAGCGCGATCATTTTGGTGGTGGATCGTTTATGGTGTGGGGAGGCATAACCATGACCAGCAGAACAGCATTACATGTCATCCAAGGGCGTGTCACAGGGCAGTACTACGGTGACAACATGTTAGCAGCTCATGTGGTGCTATTTGCGCGACGTCACGGCCGTCGATTCATTTTCCAAGATGACAATGCAAGAGCACACAGGGCCCATGTCGATACAGAGTTCATCCAGGAGCAGAACATCACTACACTGCCTTGGCCAGCACTAAGTTCAGACCTTTCACCAATCGAGCACGTCTGGGATTGGCAGGCGCCAACGACAGCGCCAACAGCCCCCAACAAAAGGTCATAAGCTGCGTTTTTTTTTTTTTTTTTTGCAAAACAATAAAAACTTTTAGTTGTTTAACAATGTTTTTGCGAGTATTGTCTTCTATTCGGGTTTGGTAAAGATTTAATACTAGAATACCTTCCACGCAATTACTGGTTAATTTATCTGGGCAAATAAAAAAAATCAACCCGGTGTAAGGGAGATAATCCTCACAGCAAAAAAAAGTGTTCACTTAGAAATAATTCCGTCAGAATTGTAAAAATCCTATTCAGATAAGATACACGACTTGATAGAAAAATACCGGACCTGATAAGATACAGGCATGATAGAAAAGTGAGCATTCCACAGTGCTGCTTCAGCTATGAAGATATTAACCCATTCAAAACTGTTATGCACAGATTTCTGCGAAAAGCAAAATTTGGCAGTTTGTGAGTAGACAACACAACACCTAACTGGACAGGAAAAAGGAAGTTCATTTTTGAAGTATACAAAACAAATTTTGAGTTTCTTATAGGTGGACAGCTTGCTGTTATATTGTATACCGTTGGCCAGGGTTCTATCAGGTGTGATCTAAAAACAAATGGACTATTGAAAGCATAACGGCGGGTGTGAGAGGAAGATTAAAGAATCTTAAGCACCTCCCCTTCACAGTTTGTTTGGTTATCGGGAATTTAATAATACCTTCAACAGTCACGGCCATATAATATCTGACAGTTTTATGAGTGGAGTTAGCCGGGGTACCTGAGACAACGTAAGGGCAGTGGTGGGTAACTGTCGGACTCTCCAAGCTATCAACACAACAAGCTCAAGCAGCGTTAATTGGTTGAAGGCAGGTGTACCATAAATGTGCTTTATGCTTTAGCATATTGCATCAACATGTAACCACTTGGGCAAGTTGGATTCAGTGTTTTGCCCCACAAAACGTCGCAGGTGGCGCGGCTGGGGATACTTCACAGTTAACTGGAGGAGTATTGTATTAGTTATTTATTAAGTGCCCCATAAAAATGTTGGCATAAGATGGAGTCATACGTTTGCCCGTGGTTGTTCCACTGACGTGAAGATAGTTCACCACATCAAAATGAACATTGCTCATCGTGAAAATAAGTGTGATTAACTCCACAATGTGTTCTATGGTGGAAGCTTCTCTGGGCAAGATCGTGTATCTGGCGCTTTTTTGCAGGCTTCGATCCCCTCGTAATGGGGAATGTTAGTGTTGAGAGAAACAACATCCATGGTGCAGAGTATAAGGTTATCTGGAAGTTGTCCCAGTTCATCCATTTATCTGAGGTAGCGAACAGTATATCTCAGATAAGATGGTAAATTTTCAACGAGCGGACGAAGGCAAAAGTCAACGAGATGACTGTTCCAGAAATAACTGGGCGACCTGCATTACCTGCTTCGTGAATTTTGGGCAGAAGATAGAGAAACTACTCGCCCATATTTTGTCTACCAACAGATAATCACGAGTTTCCTCGGATATGTGCACACCACGATAGGTGTCTGTTAATTTCGAAGAATACTTCTAGGTGGGTCGTGCTCCAGTTATTGCTGGAAACGTGTATCAGAAAGCTGCGTGTCTGTTTCATCTATGCGTAATCTGACTTATCCATAGTAATTACAATGACGAACCTTTAGCAAGTTTGATAACCATATTACCACGCAGATGTAGATTGTGTAATACTGGGCGATCATGCCTCGGAAGGTTGTCGCGGTGAGTCGAGACATGAAGATCTAGCCAGCTTTTTTTCAATATAAGCTTTTAGAGCTAGCTATTTGCTTGGAGGTGAATTCCATTTGCTTTT
Source organism: Pictodentalium vernedei (assembly GCA_031216915.1). Taxonomy (NCBI): domain Eukaryota; kingdom Metazoa; phylum Mollusca; class Scaphopoda; order Dentaliida; family Dentaliidae; genus Pictodentalium; species Pictodentalium vernedei. The sequence goes on from CM062294.1 coordinate 317,053,620, forward strand.
TAAACGGAATGGATTGAGTGGGACAGCTACATTGTTCTGTCAACAAAACTATCGCCGAGCCGAAGTCTGCCGAAAAACCTATGGTAGCTGATGGAAAGTTCAATACGATTAAGGTGAGCAGGAGTAGGACAAAACCTAGTTCATGAGATATGACGTCAACCTGACTGCTTTGTGAGACACTGGTTCAGTTTGCCTATGCTTGAAATATCTGCACTCACGTTTCTTTCTGGGGCGAAGCCGGGGATGACACAGCAAGAGGAGGTTTGATAACATCTCTTCCGAATTTGAAGTTTTGTTTGCAAGCCAATGATTAAAAAAAAATTGTTTTTATAAATTTTCTGTGCCTCCTAGTGCCTCAGACTAGCTGGCGGATGACAGTAAAATGAGAGGTTCAGCAGAAAAACTATGAGGGCTACATTGGGTTCTGTGTTGCTGTTAAGACAATGATCACGTCATAGCTCAAGGAGTGAGAGAGAAGCTCGCTTGAATGTTCGAGAGATCCCACCTTAAACGGGTCACCCCGTACACATTCATTATCAACTAACTGTAAACTTGCTTTGAAAACTGCACGGTTCATTGTTTTAGTGACGTCAAGCTTTGTCACGTGATCCACAGTTTTCCCTATAAATACGGCTCGATGTGAACGTTAAGAGAGTTTATCAAAAATGAAACTCCCCAAGAAATTGCTCAGATTACTATCCTCTTTCTTAAATGATCGCGAAATTAAAGTCAGAGTGAACAATGAAATGTCTGACAGTGTCGCCCTTGAAGCAGGCACCCCAAAGGATCCGTCCTAAGCCCCCCCCCCCCCTTTACATCTTCTATGTAAATGACCTTAACTTCTCCGAGGATCGCGTTCAAGTCTCCCAATTCGCGGATGATAAGGGCCTCTGGGACTCTAACAATACGGCCAATCTGCTCCAAAAACCTGCAACGCGATCTCGATGATCTAGAACAATGGTGTGCCAAATGGAGAATTAAGCTAAACGCCAATAAAACCCAACGAATCACCTTTACTCGCAAGAAAAATAAACGTGATTTTGACCTAAAACTTATGGATAACACCCTCCCAGAATGCAAAGAGCCGAAATTCCTGGGCATCACCATTGATCAAAAATTGTCCTTTAACAAACACACCGACGACATGGCGAAAAAAGCCACCAAACGCATTAATTTATTGAAAATGCTAAAGGGAACTTCATGGGGAGCCAACCAGTCCACCCTACTCAAACTATACAAAGCCTTTGTGCGCCCAGTACTCGAATACGGGGCAATCATCCTAACTGAACTCAACCAAACTAACATGGGAAAACTCCAGAAGGTCCAAAACCACGCGCTTAGAGTCGCCCTCCGCGCCCCATGGGACACACCCATCAAAACACTCCACGATAGGGCCGATATCCCCACCGTCAAAGACCGCCTAGCCACCCTAGCCGCGAAAAATCATGACCAGCTAGCCGACAGTGAACTAATCTCCGAATTTGGAGCCATTTGCGAAAGCCGACAAAAGCCCAAAAATTGCAATCAAAACTAAGACCGCACGAAAAAACTAGGGAACGAGAAGGTGAACTAACAGGCAGAGTAACAGCTTAACTGTGGTCTTCTACCAGAAAGGGCTGCTTTCACCGACTCAACCAAAAATACATCAGGATTAAATATTGTTAAAAAAACTAAATAATAAATAGGGAACGAGAAGGTGAATAAACAGGCAGAGTAACAGCTTAACTGTGGCCTTCTACCAGAAAGGGCTGCCTTCACCGACACAACTAAAAATTACACCACGATTGGATACTGTAGATCTCATTTTCGGCCAGGTGGGCTCGGCCCACACAGGACGCTCGCGACACCAGGCGCGAGCGTTTTGTGTGGGCTGGGCCTCCCCGGCTGGAGGTGTGATTTGCAGTGTTAAATCGTGATCCAAAATAAACTCAAACTAAACTAAATATGATCGAAACCAGCGAAGGGCATAACAGAAACACCCTCAGGTGTGGTTTAGTGTCTGAACCTGTTACCCTCCCGCTACAAGCTCACTATCACCCTAAGAAGGTGATCTAACAGGCAGATTAACAGCTTAACTGTGGCCTTCGACCAGAAAGGGCTGCCGTTTCCGACTCAGCTAAAGATTGGATCACAAATTAAAACATAATGTGCTACTTTTATCTTTTTATTTTTACATATTATAATGAAAACTAATTTTGCCTTCTTCTTTTAAGCAGGTACACAGAAGATGCTTTTGACCAGCACCCCAATAACCGCTATGGACAGTCTAAACGTTATAGAAACGGTAACCCCCATGGTTCCTGAACATCCTCCACTCCATCCCTAAAAGTGGTCGACCACTTTAAGGGAGGCGAGCGTTGGTCCTGCGTCCCGCCTCGGCCCCTTTTTGTAAGCGCATTGCGCATCTCTTGTCCCAACCCAATAGGATTACAATGCAGGCCTGCGCCAGAACCAGGGAAGTTCGGGTCTTCTTTCTGGTGGTCCCCGAAAGGGGTCGTTGTTGTTTCCTTCAAAGACGTCCTACCAAACAGAGACAGCCTGAGGCAGATTATACTTGCCAGTGATGGCCATCACTCAGTATCATCTCCGAAGTGGCAGACTATACTTGCCTGAAAATCCAGATCGACTGCACCCTCGGGGAGAGGTAGTGCCTTGGTGAGAGGACCCAACCTCTCACACTGATCCTCACCCGAGGGTTCAACCGACATCAGTCAAAGAGACCATCACGCCACAACCGGTGACACCTGCCGAGTACCTGAACCTGTTCCTCCTTCAACACGAGTAGACATGTGGAAATTAGTCATTAACAGTTACTGAGGGTCGAAAGGGGCTTGTTTCCCATACCGTCCCTGCGCGCCTTCGGCGCGCTAAACCATTCCATTCGGGGCACCGCATTCGGTTAAGAGAGTAGTGTGGGGTTGGTCTGGAGGTGTCCACAACAGATTATACTGGGATTGGAAGACTGTTACTCTCTCGAAACCGACACGTCAACTGTATTTAGCGGACACGTCAACTGTGTTTAGCGGGGCGGATTAGAAAAATTGTTGTCGGCGACTTGTCGACGAACCGGCGAGGTGTTGCAAGGCACGTCGAAGCATGGTGGCACTGTAAATAGCAGACAAATTGATTAATACAGGAGTGTGTACTTGATACCTGGTGTTGTTTCTTATTTGAAGTCGGCGAGAAATCTCTTCGACGACCCAGTCTGCAATAAAATCCCCGTCGACGACCCAGTCGGCGAAATTCGCGACTGCCAAACCCCAGTCGACTACACGTTCGGCGACCACATTGTGACCCGGCGACCCACAGTCGGCGAGACCGTCGATTATCCCTATTGTCAAGGAGCAATTTCTGTTGACGAGACCGTTGGCGACTCGCGTGAAGTTCGGCGACCATAACGCAGAGGATCGACCCAAAGATACAGAACGGGAGCAAAATGGATAACCATCGAAGACAGAGATCACAGCACAGTTTACAGGGCGACATCTACCACTGTAGCCCTTGGCCTGGCTGCAGGAAAAGTTCTGCCACCTTCCGACTAGCGGACCTAAGACAGAAGCTGTCAGGCCATTGCTTATCCGGACCTACGAACGAATAGAGAGGCGATCAAGGTTAGCTGGCCGCAGGTTTGTTACAATATGTTGTTCCATTGCTGTAAAAAGCGCCTCGATGGAAGATCCTGGATATGGGGGTAAATTTGCATGTTTCTTGGGAAAACATGCCTCTCCATGTAGGTACTGGCGTTTTGAAAATGGGGTGAAATGCTGTGTTGTCAACTGTAAGTTTCCCGAGATGATTGTAATCACATTTAGACAACATGTTATGGAATGTGGTTACAAAAACAAAGATGACAAGTACAGACAAGCATAAAAAGAAACAGATTCGGACAGAAAACCTATGCAAATCAGAATGTAAATGGAGAATAACGTCTGTATTCCAAAAAGAACGAAAACTGTCTCAAGTGTGTCAGATCGAGAACTATTCATTTGTATTAAGTACCAAAAAACAAAAAACAACCACCAAGCTTTTGTTTTGCAGGACCTTCATCAGTGTACACTAAGACAAAGCAACGCACACAAACTTCAACTGATGACAATTTGGAACAAAATTATGTTAATTTTGTTCTAACTACTGCAATGTGGAGTAAGAAAAACATAATAACTGTTGCAGAGATATTGAAGGAAACTGCTTCTAGAAACCACAATGGTATCCTCGTGTAACCTAATTCCTATTTAGAATGACGTGATTTCAACGCATTCTTCGAAAATTCCCGAGTCATTTAGAAGTTCGTAGATACAAAGTTGTTCAATCCAAAATGTTTCCCGATAATCCTGCTGAGGTTTAGTTCTGTCTCTTTAGAGTCAATGATATATGGCTGGAATGAAGGAAACAGATGACCCGTAGACGTGTAGTGTCGTGTGAGGGCACATTGTGTTCCATCTTTTTTAATCACCTGCAGTTGTTCTAACATAATGAATTGTATAAACCCCACATTGGAGAAGGTAAACCACATTGGACCTTTTGCAGTCGGCTCGGCAAAACATTCTGAATTTTATTTATTTATTCATTTTTGTATTTTTTTAATGTTACCCACTTTAGAGAAGATCCACCCTTTATTTATTTATGCCACCCAGTTTAGAGATCTACCCACGCATTTATTATTGTTTCACCAATAAAACAAAACTTGTTTTCTACAGAAATGAAATAGGTAATGTATGCAAACGAAACAAATACCACAGCATAGAAGTTTACCTCGAGACCAAAATTAATTGATCACTTGCCCAAATAAATTGTTCAAAAGACTCTGAGATTCTGTTTTACAAAGCACTCCCAGGGACCTTAACGAAGCTTGCGGAGAAATAATGCTGAACGTATAATCATGTTTGGGCTTAATTTATTTATGCTTTGTTTTACGCCAATAGCATGCATTTATTGTGGACGACATACTATATATAGTCAAATAATAGCGCATTTTATTTAATTATGGGTCATGACATCTTTCTGATCATAACAGTATTCATCACAATACCACTGACTGTTCGTGGCATAAATCTGCCATGGTGTTTCATTTATAATCGCTCCGCAGAATCGACGACAGTGTTCCGAATGATATAAAGTAAAGTTTATACCCGTATGGCACATTTTAGAGGACTTCCATCCAGGCATTAATTATCGTGTTCTACTTTATCAGTAAAACATAGCTTGTTTACCGCAGTAAACAAGCACTGTTTCACTTCCCGGGGTTCTCTCGGGGAATCGGTAATGCTAAAGTATTCCAGGTGGTACTCTCTTGAACTCAGGGGCGGATATATTCACCATGTTGCTGTGTGACGTCTTTGTGAAGGGTTTAACTCGAGGGGAGGTTTAGTTTTTGTTAAGTGCTGAAGACAATATTTGAGATCTACAGAAATGTACTGGGAGTCAGTATGGTGGCTTCTGATGCCATGCATGTCACTGACGGGGTTCGGGGTGTCCAACCTACCTTTGGTAAAATTTTGGGTAATTTCCTCCAAAGTTCAAAAAAAGTCAGAAATGAATAACCCCTATAAATTATATATCAATTGTTTTTTGTTTTTTTTTTAATGGAACATAGATCATGTGGAAACTAATATTTGCCATGGAACTGTTACCATATGGTAGAAAGCACAATCTGAAAGTTTCCTATGCACGAGAGACCAGATTTTGTACAATAAAATACTTTGAATGTACTGAATAGTTATATCCTGTAATCCTTCTAGTACCGACTCGGAGAAATCTTTTTTTCGTCCTTACAAGGAACGGACAGTAAAACTAATTGTAATTAAAGGAATCTAAATTTCACAAGGGCTGCCATTTTGCTTGTATTGCTTTATCTTTTGTGAAGTTCACCGAGGGTCAAATCCACACAGTTTACAAGAACAAGTATGGAGTCATGAGAGAGTGCATCAATATTGATGAAGAATGTCCAATGTGGCTTTTCTTAGTCTTTATTGACCATATCCCCCAACATACACACACACAATTCTGTGCCATTTTGCAGGAGATTTGTGTCAAATTGGTAGAAAAAGGTGAGGCTGATATACCAAAAAAGGTAAAACTACCTAACTCCCTGATTTGGTGTCATCTGTGACCATTTCTTATGTTCCATGGGCAATGACAGCTGCCAAGAGTGCCATGTTAATGCTCAATTATGGCCACAACAACAAAAATAACCTGCCTTGCATGCAAAAGACTAACAGCAATCGACTTCGTTAAGTTAGAAAGCATGGATTCTAATTCATTTCTGCACATTGTTTTGAAACTATCGCCCTTCTGTAGTTGCTGTTTAGGGAAGCTTGACTTGCTAACTCGTGAGCTTTAAGAACATTGATAACTGATCTGCTTACCAATACTAATTTTATTGGTAGTGAATTACAGGCCTGAAACATATCGCAATTAAATTCATTTATCTGAAAACATCTGAGACGTTGTACTCTCATTTGGGTAATTCGTTTTTGTGGCTTCGTGCTATTTCTGGCAAGAGATTGTTCACTAAACATAGATTTTTGCAAACTTTTGGTGCCAATAGCGATCAAAATCGACGTAGATCAATCTTACAGACAATGTGGCTGTGCGAGGAAGAAATTTTAATTTACGATGGTACTTTCTGAAACTTTGGTCTTCTTATTCCATTAGCAGACTTCACAAAGACTTTTGTGCGTCACAAATATAGTTTGGCAGCAATAAAATTATTTTTTCGTAAATATACAATTGTGAGGACTGCAATGTATGTTGATGTGTATATATTTTTGTTTTCAAACATAATTTTCCAGTTTTATGTTTTGCTCAACGATAACAACCAAATAATAGCAGTTCGAATCGGTGGCGTATTAATCCCTTGCTGAAACTTGCGTAACTTTCTAGTTTCCGGATTGAACGTTGCAACTAATAACTAAGGACTTTATCTCGCAGATACCACATTGTCAGTTGAATATTTTCGTGTGAATGTATCGTGTGTTATACATTTCAACTTGGCCCAAGAATCACGTGATCAAAGCAAGCATGTTTTCTCAACACAATCTATATTTCGTTGTCGTTCATTTTCCTTTGATAGTTTTCAACACGTCGGTGATGGAATGGTGAATGTACTTTCTCGGAGAAAGGACCGTGGAGCCTTTTATTTACAACTCTGTCATTAGAATTACCTATCTATCCTTGTTATTCTTGGTGGTTACTTAGGCGGCTGGCAATTATTTCTTTGTCATCAAAAGCCAAAAAAAAATTTATTTTTTTTTCAAAAAAGTGGATAAATTCAAGTTTTGTGTACTTTTGTCATTATTTTGGTATATAAAATGTCGCTGTTCACCACTTTAATTCGTATTTAGAGCATTTGAAGTTTTCAAAATGAAAGTGTCAATGACACTGCAGCTCAACTTGTCCAAGAAAGGGCTGAACTAAATAGAATGATCTAGTAATGCCAAGGCATTCACTCAAGTTTCTACAGAAAAGACATCACACCAAAGCTACATATGAAATCTGAAAAAATCGGATCAGGGATGCGGCCTGTTGGATGTAATAATGGAATTAATGACAATTTGTATGTCAAATCCAAGATGGCCTGTGGTGGCCATTTTTTTCAACGAAATGCAGTAAAATTTGATAACTCCCATCTAGACATCATACAAAAGTTACATATAAACTTTGAAAAAGATCGGGAGAGACGTGCGACCTGTATCGTGTGCAAATAGAACTGTTGACAATTTACATGCCAAATTCAAGCTGGCCCCTGTCGGCCATGTTTTTCAACGAAATTCGGAAAAATTTGATAGCTCCCATCCAGACATCACACCAAAGCTACATATGAAATTCGAAAAATGGTGGGGTGAGGGATACGACCTGTACGGTGTGGTAATAGAATTGTTGATGATTCATATGGCAAATCAAAGATGGCCTCTGGCGGCCATATGTTCAAAGCTATATATGAAATTCGCAAAAGATCAGCTGAGAGATGCTGTCTGCAGGGTGTGCTAATGGAATTGTTGGCAATTTATATCCAAATTCAGTATGGTTGCTGGCGGTCATATTTTTCAACTAAGTTCAGAAATATTCGACAGCTCCCATATAGACACCATCCCAAAGCTACAGATGAAATTTGAAAAAAAGATCGGGTGAGAGATGCGGCCTGTAGGGTGTGCTAACGGAATTGTTGACAATTTATTTGCCAAATCTAAGATGGCCGCTGGCGACCATGTTTTTCAATGAAAAATTCGACAAAATTCGATTGATCCCATCTAGATATTGCCCCAAAGCCACATATGAAATTTGGAACTGATCGGATGAGAGCAGCGGCCTGTAGGGTGTGCTAAAGGAATTGTTGGACAATTTATATTCAAATCAAAGATGGCCACCGGTGGCCATGTTTTTCAACGAAATACCGAAAAATTCAATAGATCCCATCTAGACACTGCCCCAAAGCCATGTATGAAATTTGGAACTGATTGGGTGAGATCTGCGGCCAATATGGTGTGCTAAAGGAATTGCGGACGGACAGAGGAACCTACGGACAGACGGACGGCGGATTGCAACCCATCCCAATAGCTCATACTTGACGTTGCCGAGCTGAGCTAACAATGTAAAGGTTTTGTTGGACGACCTCTTAACTAAGCTGAAGTTATCTGAATACAGAAAATCTTGGGAATTCTAAGGTAGTAAAGGGCAAAACCTCAATAGTAAAGGTCAAACAATCATCAAAATTATATCTGCATAGGATTATCTTTGGAAGGGGTCATTTATCAAGTATGTCTTTGGTATAGCGGATATTATCCTTTCAAACATAAAATCTTGGAAATTCTTAAGAGATTCAAGGGTAAAAACTCCATAAAGTGATGTTAAGAACATAAAGTAATGTTAGGAAATCATCATACTCAAACTTGAACAGTATTTTATGTGAATGATGCAATATGGAATGAGAAGAATTACTGAAGTTATTATCAGAAAAGATGAAACTATGGAAATTTTATGACAAAATTGGGAAACATAAAAACAGTAAAGGGCAAAAAGATTCTGAGGGTATGTCAGACAAACATTGAGAATCGAACTTGGTCTGCATTTTCTGTGAATGAGGTCATATACCAAATATGGCTCGGTCGTGTAGAGTACATTTGAAGTTATCAACTGGAAACTTTAAATTGGGTAAATTTAAAAACAACAAATTGAAATAATTCCACAGTGGAATGTTGAAGCAAATGACAAATCATACTAGAGCTGCATTTTCTGTCGATTAGACCAAAAACCTTTCATGGACGGGTGAACAGAGAGACTGACATGCTGATGGATGGATAGATGGACTGAGGGACACTACCTTACTATAATACAACCCGTTTATACGGGAGTATAAGGATAGATTAGATGTGTTAAAGTTATTACCCAGAAACATAAAATTTGAGAAATTCTAAGACCTTAAAGAATAACTCCATATTAAGTAAAGTCCGAAAAATGTCCAAATCGAAACTGACTTACAGTTTCTTGTGAATGAGTCAATTTTCCAAATATGAATTAGTAGTGTTGTGCGCAGCTGAATATATCACCAGGAAACATAAAATATTGGAAAATTTAACCCTTTACCCAACGCAGACGATATCAAAAGTTATTATTTTAAATATAATTTTTTTAAATGTTTCAAAAAATTTCAACAAAACCATATCATGTGACCCCTCATCTGAACGAGCTCAATGAGCTCGTTCCAATGAGGGGGTCACATGATATGGTTTTGTTGAAATATTTTGAAAATTTTAATTTTTTCAACTGCTCAATTTGCATATTACGCGGGCGGATGCGGTCGATTCGTTAGGTAAAGGGTTAAGGTAATAAAGGACAGTAACCCCATCAAAGAATGGTGGGGCAACGTCAAAGTCAAACCTATCCTGGATTTTCAGTGAATGATGCTATGCATCAAATAAGAACTGGTTGTGTTGAATATAACCGCAGTTATTCAAAACTATGAGAGTTGCGAAACTTTAAGATAATAATAGGCAGAACTCCATGTTGTGATGCCAGGCAAATGTCAAAATTAGATTTGACCTATATTTTCTGTGGATAAGGCCAAAAACTAAATTTGAGTCAGTTGTATTGAGTGTACCAGATGTTATCAACCCGAGACCAAAAGTCTTCAAAATTTCAAGATGATAAAGGGCAATGACTCCTTTTTTGAATATCTGACTATCTGACTGAATATCTGTGTCGATACAGAGTTCCTCCAGGAGCAGAAGAACATCACTACACTGCCTTGGCCAGCACTAAGTCCAGACCTTTCACCAATCGAGCACGTCTGGGATATGATTGGCAGGCGCCTACGACAGCGCCAACAGCCCCTACCAATGTCCAGGAACTCGCCGCTGCACTGCAGGAAGGGAAGAATGGAATTACTTCAGTCAAGCTGATATTGGACGTTTGGTGAGGAATATGCCACGTTGGATCCGCGCTTGTTTAGCGAACCGAGGAGGATTTACAAGGTATTCAGGTCTTGGACTGAATGTGGTAAATTATCTGACTGATCGTCCATGTCTTCTACAGCTCAGTGCGTGGAATGTGCGCTTGTCAGACACTCAGCTATCGCTGAAATCATTCACCAGATGTCACAGTGCAATGCCTCAACTGTCTTTTTGTAGAAAATATAAATATATTTCTTCATATATCTCAGTTTTATCAAATATCCCATACCTTTTTTTAATAGTATAGAATAAACAATCAGTTTATCACAAGAAAATCGAAAAGCAAGCAATTCTTGTCTTTTTAATTATCTTATTAACTGAATATTTTCACTGGCAATTTATTTATTTATTGGTGTTTAATGTCACTTTCAGCATTTATTGCTATATCAAGACTGCAAAACAAGTATAAAGTCAAATTTAACTAATCATTTATACCTATGCAGCAATCTTAGAGGACTCCCACGCCAGGCATTGGTTATTTATTTATTCGTGTTTAAGGTCACATATTCTGCACAATGGCTAATCAAAACTGCAAGTTTAGTCAATCCCCTATACCCATGTTGCCCAGTTTACAGGACATCTGCCCCAAACATTGGTGACTGGGTCCTATTTTATCAGTAACAGAGCTTGTTTACCACAGTAAACCAACACTGCTTCACTTCCTAAGATTCCCTTGGGGGTAGGCATTGGTTACCAGCTAATATTTTTTCAGTAAAGAAATTGAGAGTTGAATGCAATTGAAGAGATGAAAGGGCCAGTGAAAAATGATATGTTACAGTCAACATGAAATCAATTTAGCAAAATACTGTACTTCTACAGCACTATCTTATGGCAACTTCATTCTGTTATTATGTTAGTCATGAAAGATATGCTTAGATGTACATTCATACACACGGTTATCAAGGCAAATGGAACACTGTTAATTGAATAGCCACTTTGCCAGTGAAAATTATTCAATTAACATTAATATTCAATAAACAGGGATGTAATCACTCTTCCTGAGCATTTACTCTATTATATTTTGTTTGACAGAAGTCCTGGAGCTCTATCAAACAAGCTATAATGAAATAAACTTAATATCAGGGAGGGGCAAAATTACCTATGGTGGTTTACTGAAACTCCTTTTTAACTAAATGTTTTCCAATGGCTCTTCAGTTAACATTGTTATTCTTTTAAACATTTCTATTCAAAGAATAGATTTAAAAATGCCTGTATTGAATGTATTGAGGACACATTAGTCTATAAAGAAGAGGAATTCGGTAATTGTTTGGGTAATTTCTTGACATATTACACAATTTTTTAAAATCAATTAACAAACAAGTGCACCGCCAGGCGTGGCTATGTCCCCAACATCAAGTTCTTACATTGGACATATTGAAGACTAAAACAACAAACTTTCAAAGTTGAAAAAACGAAAAAGGGCCATAATTCAGCCAAAGTTCCGTATTCATGAGACAAACCCATGTACAAAATTCGGTGTTGATGCAGTAACTCAAACTAAAGTTATCAGCCGGACATCCAATTTTCAAGTCAAATGAAAGTGTTAATGACACTGTAGCTGAACTTGACAAACTTGAACTTGGTAAGTTATAAGTGAAATGACAAAATTGAAGATCATTGGTTCCAATGTTATTTGGTGAAACTTCAACATAACAGCATTGTGTTGCACAACATCAGAGCAATCCATGCATTTTAAATGTAAACTGTAAGGCTGGCTAAAGGAAGAATGTTGATACACAAATGCAGTAAGTTCAGAGGTTATTGTAAACGGCAACTTTTTCACAGAAATGAACGCTAATCAATAGCTTTTATGTAGTGGTCTCGACTAATGAGTACACCAAGTTCAAAAACAATCCTACGATAAATGTGCCCTGCAGTCCATGTCAAAGAAGAAATTGGTGCTTTTGCACTCTCTGCAGGGTATATTTATGAATTTCCATAAAGAAAAAAAACATTGCCATAAGCAATGACGTTCAAACTTAGTGCATTAGTACATTAACATCTTCCTTTGGCATGCCTCAGAGGGTGCATTCATTGTTGAGTTGTTTTGAAACTTTGTATGCTTGTTCGGGGTGACAAAGATAGGAACTATCGATCTTCTTTTCATTTTCATCAAAAAGCATTGCTGATAGCAACAATCTTTGAATTTATTGCATTTGTGAGATAAGTTGCTGCACAAATGCACTAAGTTCAAAGGCTGATGCTAATGACAATATTTTTCTATGGAACTGAAAAAATATCAATAGCTCACATCCAGAGGTCACCCCGAACACACATACCAAGTTTCAAAGTGATCCGATCATAAATGTGCCCTGTAGGGCATGCCATAGAAATATATTGATGCCCGGCTAAATTAAGTTCGAAGTTCGAAGGTTGTTGCTAACAGCACTGTTTTTTGATGAAAATGTTAGAAAATTGAAAGCACCCATCTAGAGGTTACCCTAAACAAACATACCAAGTTCCAAATCGATCCAATCATAAATGTTCCCAGTAGGGTGTGCCGAAGGGACATAATATCAATGCCTAACTAAACCAAGTTGAAAGGTCGTTGTCAACAGCAACATTTTTTGACGGACAAGGAAGAATTTCAATAGCTCCTATCTGAAGGTCAGCCCAAAGAAGCATACCATGTTTCAAAGTGATCCAATCATAAATTTGCCCTGTAGGGTATGCCAAAAGGAAATATTGAGGCCTGACTAAACAAAATTCAAAGGTCATTGCCCGCGGCAACATTTTTCGACAAAAATAGAAGAAAATCAATAGCTCCCATTTTGATGTCACCCCAACCAAGCACACCAAGTTCCCAAGCGATCCAATCATAAATGAAAATATTGATGCATAACTGCACTAAGTTCATCAAAGGTCGTTGCCAACAGCAACTATTTTTGACGGAAATGGAAGAAAATCGATAGCTCCCATCAAGCGTTCACCTCAAACAAGCGTACCAAGTTTTAAAGTGATCTGATCATAAATGTGCCCTGTCGGCTGTGTCAAGTGGAAATATTGAGGCCTGACAAAACTAAATTCAAAGATCATTGCCGACGGCAACATTTTTTGACGGAAATCGAAGAAAATCGATATCTCCCATATGAAGGTAACCTTAAAGAAGCATATCAAGTTTCAAAGCAATCCAATCATAAATGTTTCCTGTAGGAAATATTAAGGTCTGATAAACTAAGTTTAAAGGTCATTGCCAGCTGCAACATTTTTTGACAGAAATCGAAGAAAATCAATAGCTCCTATTTAGAGGTAACCCAACAGGCACATCAAGTTTCTAAGCGACCCGATCATAAATGCGCTCTGCATGGTGTGCCAGAGGGAATTATTGACTGCACTAGGTTCATTGAAGGCCATTGGCAGAGGCAACATTCGTACCCATGTAGAGGTAACCCTAAACAAGCATACCTAGTTTCAAAGCGATCCTATCATAAATGTGCCCTGTGTGGCATGTCAAAGGATTATATTGATGCCTGACTAAACTAAGTTCAAAGGTCATTGCTGGCGGCAACATTTTTTGACGGATGTCGAAGAAAATCGATAACTCCCAGCTGAGGGTCGCCCCAAACAAGCATACTAGGTTTCGATGTAACCTGATCATAAATGTTCCCTGTAGGGTGTGCCAGATGGAAATATTGAGGTCTGACTAAACCAAGTTCAAAGGTCATTGCCAGCTGCAACATTTTTGGACAGAAATCGAAGAAAATCGATAGCTCCCATCTAGAGGACACCCTAAACAAGCACACCAAGATTCAAAGCGATCCCATCAAAAATGTGCACTGCAGGGTGTGCCAAAGAGAAATATTGATGCATAATTGCACTAAGTTCATCGAATGTCGTTGCCAGCGGCAACACTTTTTGAAAGAAATCAACGAAAATCAAAAGCTCCCATCTAGAGGTAACCCCAAACAAGCATGCAGCGTTTCAAACCGATCTTATCAAAAATGTGCCCTGCAGAGCGTGCCAAATATTGAGGTCTGACTAAACTAAGTTCAAAGAACGTTGCCAGCGGCAACATTTGTTTGATGGATATGGAAGAAACTCGATAGCTTCCATCTCGAGGTCACCCCAAACAAGCATACCAAGTGTCAAAGCGATCTGATCATAAATGCGGCCTGTGTGGTGTGCCAAAGGAAATAGTGGACGTAAGTACGTACGTAGGGTATGTACGCCGAGCCACGAGAAGTGATGGCAATAGCTCAGTTTGACTTTGTCTAAAAATGGAAAAAGAGCCATAACTCAGCCAAAACTGGTCGAACCGAACCCAAATTCGATTTTGACCTGCATATTCTTGAGACAAACCTATGTATAAAATTTGAAGTTGATTCAATAAATCAGACGTTATCATCTGGACACCAATTTCCAAAGTTGAGAAATTGAGTGGAAAAGCGTCAAAAAGGGGGCATAACTTCAACAAAAATTATCGGATCCAGAGAATATTCAGAATGCACCTTAGCATTGGGGTAAGGGACATATACACAAAATTTGGGTTTGACTCGATGACTCAAACTTTAGTTATCACTCTGGACGGAAGGATGCACTGACGTACGGACACACGGATGAATCTGATTATTACAATAGTCCTCTAACAAAATGTTTTGTCGGGGGACAAAAACCTATATGCAATTAAAAGGTCAAATTTGTACTGAAGGTATGGAAAATGGTTTGGTGTTTACAAGTTATATTCAATTAACAATGTTATTCAGTTTTGAGATATTCAATTAAGGGGCTCACCTGTATTAACTGATGAAAGTCATAACTTTATAGCAGTTGTGAACCACTGAAAGCAATTTGTGTATTTCAAGCTTTTATTCAGGCAAAACAAATCCAGAAATTGCAGAATGGATAAAAAATAAAAACAAAGTGAGCGGGGACTCAAGAGAAATACCCCCCCTCCCCACCTCCCACCCCCCCTTGCCGTTCAGCCATCTGAAGGTGATGTATTTTCTCTGCAGTAAGATGTAGATCAAATTTGGTTGCAATCAATTCACCCCAAGTTAAAATTCGGACAAAACAAAACTAGAGGTACTGTGATCAAGCTCACAAAGTGATACCCCCGCGCCTAAAATGTATAAGTTAGATTATCTCCCCTTGGAAATGTCAGAACGGAATTATATTGCTTCATGCACATCTTCATATGGAGTTCTTCCATTGTGTAAAGTTTCATGAAAATTCTTCAAACGGTTTAGGAGGAGTTGTGCTTATAAGGATGGACAGAGCCTGAAATGTATAAGTTAGATTATCTCCCCTTGGAAATGTCAGAACAGAATTATATTGCTTCATGCACATCTTCATGTGGAGTTCTTCCATTGTGTAAAGTTTCATGAAAATTCTTCAAACAGTTTAGGAGGAGTTGCGCTTATAAGAATGGACAGATGGGCAGACGGACAGATGGACAGACAGATGGACGGACGGACAGACAGACGGACGGATGGACAGGGTGATTCCTATATACCCCCCCCCAAAAAAACTTTGTTTGCAGGGGGTATAAAAACATGTTTCCTCAAGCGAAAAAGAACCATAACTCTGGCGAAAATAAACGGACCATGTCCATTTTCAAACTTAACCTGCATTACCTCCCAAGTAAGCCGTAAATCAAATTTGGTTACGATCAATTTACCCAAACTCAAATTAAAATTTGGACGCCAAAGTGTTTTGGACGGACGGACGGACGGACGGACGGATGGACGGATGGACGAACGGATGGATGGATGGATGGACGGACGGATGTCTCGACGTACGGACATCTCGGATGGACGGATATCACTCATTACTATAGTCTCCTGAATTTTTTTTTCGGACGACAATGAAGTTATAGCTTCCAACACAAAAGAAAACTAAAGTTATTGCATGGAAGCCAAAAATCTATTTATAGTAACAGTGACCTTGACCTTTGACCTATTGACCCCAAATGCAAACCCAACGATCGACATCTCTAATGCAACCACAATATGAAGTTATAGCTTCATACACAAAAGAAAACTAAAGTTAATGCACCTAAACAAAGAAATCTGTTTTTAGTAACAGTGACCTTGGCCTTTGACCTATTGACCCCAAATACAATCCCAACGATCGACATCACAAATGCAACCAAAATATGAAGTTATAGCTTCATACACAAAAGAAAATTACAGTTATTGCATGGAAACGAAAATTCTATTTATAGTAACAGTGACCTTGACCTTTGACCTACAGATCCCAAGAGCAATCCCAATCATCATCCCATTACAAGCAGCTTACCAGTGAAGTATGAGTACTGTGCGACCAATGATACAAAAGTTATTGTCCGGAAACGAGTGTGACAGACGGACGGATGAACAGATGGATGAACGGACAAAGTGATTACTATATATCACCACCGATCCCCACCCCCACCCCCTTTTTAAAGGGTGATATAAAAAAAAGAAGATTGGTAAGTCGCTGACACTGTAGAAATTATTGTTAAAGAACATCCTCAAAATACAAGTTAAAAGAAGGTGAACTTAACCCTCTCTGCACACTGGCGTTAAAATATAAAAATTTCAAGCACAAATATTTCTCATAACCATAGATTTTTCTACCGCTGTTGGGTAACGTCCTGCGTCCCTGTTGTGGAGATAATTAACGTCTTAGGGGACCAGAATTTCAAAAACTCTGTCACTCTTAGCAGACTTTTAAATTTCATCAAATTCACAGCAGTGGCCAATATTCCCAAATTGCAGGATCGAAATTTGTAAATTCTGTCACTCTTAGCAGACCTTAAATTCCACCAAATTCACAGCAGTAACCAGTGTTCCCAAGTTGCAGAAATGTTGCTCACCTTGCAGGTATAACAAAAAGTTTGTTTTAAGTCTTTTTGTCCAATTTCAAAGTAACCCACTGAGTATTTTCAAAATATTTTTCATCAAATCTGGTCATGGCTGCTATGAAGCAGCCATGACTAGATTTGATGAAAAAAAAACATCTAAATTTAACTCAAGAAATCAATGGTCACAAAGTCCATTCAATTTAGAGGGGAGAAATTTGGTTACATGTTCCCAAATTATACTAATTTCAGTGGTAAGAGAACTCACTTCCTGGGCAAGAACATCCACCAGCACAATGCAAGGAGTTAAACCCGTGAAGGCCCAGAGATTTTTAACCCTTTACCTAACCTGAAAAGCAGACGACACTTGCAAAAATAATTCTTGAATAACTAATTCTTTTCATTTTTTGTCTCAAAAACATAGGTTATGACTCCCTCGGTGGAATGAGCTCGACGAGCTCGTTCCAACGAGGGGTCATAACCTATGTTTTTAAGACAAAAAATGAAAAAAATAATGAAAATTAATTTTTGAGAATAGCGCTGGCCGGTTTTGGCCGTTACGTTAGGTAAAGGGTTAAAGTTTAAACAGTTTAAACAGTTTAAAAGCAGACGACACTTGCAAAAATAATTCTTGAATAACTAATTCTTTTCATTTTTTGTCTCAAAAACATAGGTTATGACCCCCTCGTTGGAACGAGCTCGACGAGCTCGTTCCAACGAGGGGTCATAACCTATGTTTTTGAGACAAAAAAATGAAAAAAATAATGAAAATTAATTTTTGAGAATAGCGCTGGCCGGTTTTGGCCGTTACATTAGGTAAAGGGTTAAAGTTTAAACAGTTTTGTCCCTCATTGACAGTCTACATCCTGTGGCTTTGCAGTGGTTTCTACAGCAATAACTTCCCTAGATGCAAATGCCAAGATGAAACGAGAGATGTGGGACACTGAAACAGTAGTGAGTGCAAAACTTACAACTGTCTGTGCAATCCCATTTCTGAAATATATATACCAACTATGTTTGTATTCTTATACATTTAACCAGTTTGACTGTTTGGGAATTTTGATGTTAGGAATTGGGAAAAATGATGCTCAGATCTCATTGGGAACATGCCATAACGCATCTAGGAATTTAACCAACTCAGTCTTGTTTGACAGTTTTTTTATTTATTCATTTATTGGTGTTTAAGGTCACATACTTCTGCACAATGGCTAACCATGACCACAAGATAAGGAAAAATTCAAGGTCAGTCAATCGTTTATACCCCATGTTGTCTATTTTAGAGGACTCGCACCCCAAGCAGTAGTGACTAGGTCCTATTTTACCAGTCTTGTTTGACAGAGGAGGGTTTATTTTAAGGAAATTTTAGAACTGCACAAATCTTTGTGATAGGTGCCATGGCCCAGTGTTTGAGATTCTCTGAGTCTCTGAGAAGCATTTGTAATAGTTATTTGTAACATTTTATGGATTTTAAGTGTTGTCAATCATTTTTATTTGCTTTATATTCATTGTGAATAATAGTGGTCCGGCAAGTTGTCCAAGTTTTACTTTTCACTTCACCCGTAATTGATATTCAGTGTCACCTATCAATGGCACAGCATGTATTTTAAAAGACCTAATGTAGTTGTAAATTCGCTATAAGTAAAGTAATTTAGTAAATACCTAAATGGATCGCTTATATCCTAGTATTCCATAATTCCATCATGTTGATGAAACTCGTACGACACTGCTTGGTGCCTGTGAAATCTGTGTATGATAAAGCCTATTAAGTTGGAAGTTGTTAAGTAATTTCAAGTAATGTTCACTTCTTAAGAGTAATATTAGTATTTTTTTGTTTCAGGTTGTCCAATATTCAAATTGAGTCAAATATGAACTGCAAAAATTGATTTAGAACTGCACATGTAGGGGTCTATTGCACGTTAAAATAAACCCTGTGACAGAGCTCTATGAGCTCTGTCAAAAAAGTATGAAATGGTTAAATTCCAAATTGTATTATGGGAAAAATTTCAAACTTGCTACTTTGAAAGTCTGACATCAGTGTGCAAAGAATTAAAACACTGAAAAATTTCAATAACATGGTGGTGAAGACATCAGTCAAGATTTCCACATATGCTGAAAGGTATGACCATGAGAAGAAAATAGAATTGTTGGGAATTTTTCAGATTATTTTTTAACTGGAGGAAAACATTTAATAGTTCCATGTGACATTCTTTAAATGGTGGCTGAAAGTTGATTTACAGTTACCTTTGCAGATTACTCATTGGGAGTTTATTTGTTTTAGTGTTTAAGGTCACTTTCAACAACTGTTCCTATATCAGGACTGCAAGAAAGGATGAAGTCAAGTTTAGCCAATTATGCAAGTGCTGCCCACTTTTGAGGACATTCCACCACAGCCTTGGTAAACTATTTTACCCCAAGAATGGTTTTCTTCAGTAAAAGGTGCTGCTCCCCTTCTTGGTATTCCCACAGGTATATTGGAATATAACTATGGGTACATTGTGACTGCAACATAAGTACAGTTAAGTTTACTCAGTTGGGTACATTACCTCCAACTTTAGGGGATTTCAAAACTTAATTCATCATTTAAATTTTCAATTTTCTAAATTTTTGACTCCAGAGCATGGTTTATGACCCGAAATCGAATGAGCTTGAATTTATAGGCTACTTTTATTCGTCTAGAAAATGAAAATTTATAGTTATTAGGCTTCTGGAAAAGACTATTGTATTTCTACGGATTATTTTGGGTTTTTTTTTTCCCCCACACATTTTCGAACCGATTCAAAAGCCATTTTTGAATTGATTTTCACACAATTTTGCACACTCATAGAGGGGCACAAAATCTAAAAATGTGCCGAAGTGGAATTTTCGATTTAACCCTTATTTCGCCAGAATTGGCAAAAAACTGTCAAAGTTGGGGTTTATGGGCACTTTCTCGGAACACGTCTTGCAGATTTTTTTTGAACATTCATCATTGTTAGACCTGTCTGTGACACGACCATTCAGATACAAGAGATATTAGGCAATGCATATGTTAACCCACCACAGGCTGCAAAACATCAAAATTTTGATGAAATGGGCTGTTTTCGGACCCCACAGCACCCAAACGATACACGACAGATAAAGATAACTTCATTTATTGGAAGTGGGATTCACCGTGGATCATTGTTGAGATAAGGGTATTCAAAAAACCAAGCATTAATACGTTTTGGGCTGGTTAAACTGCAATTCCCCTCAAAAGCTAAAAAATTCATGTTTTCTATGGATTTCTCTAAACGAGTCTTGTAGATTTTCGGAATAATTGCCCATGCGCGGGTCTTGGTGTGACAATAGAAGTTGCATGGACAAAATACGCCGGTAAGTATTTGTTAACGCTCCACAGGCTGCTAACAGTTAAAACTATGATAAAATGGGCTGTTTTTGGACACCAACAGCACTCAATGGGCACGACTCAAAAGAAAAGTACCTTCTTTTATCGAGCGCAACATTTATACGGAAACATTTTTGTAAGTAGTAAGGATATTCAAAAATCGACGTCTTAACCCATTTTGGGCAGGCTAAAGAGAGATGCCCCTTAAAAGCTTAAAATTCCCATTTTCTGTGGATTTCTCTAAAAACATCTTGCAGGTTGTCAAGAAAAATTGACTTTTCGCTGGTCTTTGTGTGACATTACAGGCTGCATGGACAAAATATTCCGGTGAGCGTTTATTAATCCTCTGCAAGCTACCAAGCATCGTAATTTTGTTGAAATGGGATGTTTTCAGACACGCACAGCACCCGAGAGATAAACACATAATCTCCTTTGTTGGAAGTGGAATTCACCGAGGGCCATTTTTGAAAGTAATAAGGGTATTCAAAAAACCAAGCGTTAAGCCCTTTGGGGTGGTTAATAGTGATACCCATCAAAAGCTTAAAAAAATTCATGTTTTCCCTGGATTTCTTTACAAACATCTTGTAGGTTTTCAAGAGAAAATGGCCATTGATAGGTCTTGGTGTCACATTACCAGATGCATGGATAAAATATTCCGGTAAGCTTTTGTTAACCATCCATGGGCTGCTACATGTCAAAATTTTGACAAATTGCCAACAACATCAAATGGGAATGCCACAGACAAACGTAACCTTTTTTACCTGACGCAAAACTGATGGAGAAAAAATTCTGCAAGTAGTTTGGGTATTGAAAAATCGAGGTCTTAACCCATTTTGGACTGGTTAAGGAGATATACCCCTTAAATGCTTAAAATTCCCGTTTTCTGTGGATTTCTCAAAAATATTCTAGTTAGTTTTCAAGAAAAATTGACCATTCGCAGGTCTTGGAGTGACATTACAAGTTGTATGGACAAAATATTCCAGTAAGCATTTGTTAGCCCTCCAGAGGCTGCCAAGCATAGATATTTTGATAAAATGGGCTGTTCTTGGGCACCCATAACACCCAATGTGTACCTGCGAGATAAAGATATCCTCCTCCACTGGAAGTGGAATTCACCGTGGATCATTTTTGTAAGTAATGGAGGTATTCACAAAACCAAGCATTAACCCGTTTAGGGCTGATTACAGAGCGATACCCCTCAAATGGTTAAAAATTCATGTTATCCGAGGATTTCTCTAAAAACATCTCCTAGATTTTCAAGAAAAATTGGATATTCTCAGATCTTAGTGTGACATGACAAATTGCATGTACAAAATATTCCAGTAAGCATTTATTAACCCTATGCAGGTTCTCAAACATCAAAAATTTGATAAAATGGGTTGTGTTTGCATACCCACAGCACCCAAAGTTAAGAGGAGAGATCAACATAAGTGGAAGTAGAATTCACTGACAATTATTTTTGTAAGTAATAAGGGTATTCAAAAAACAACCCTTAACCCGTTTTGGGCTGGATAAACAATGATACCCATCAAAAGCTTAAAATTCATGTTCTCCCTGTATTTCACTGAAAACATCCTGTAGATTTTTAGGAAAAAATGGCCATTCGCAGTTCTTGGTGTGACATTACAAGTTGCATGGAAAAATATTCCTGTTAGCACTTGTTAACCTTCTATAAGCTGCCAGACATCAATATTTTGGATACATTTGAGATAAAATGGACCATTTTCAAATAGCCACAGCACTCAGTGTGTATGTGTCAAACAAACATAACTCATTTTGTTGGTCATTAA
Organism: Pictodentalium vernedei; assembly: GCA_031216915.1. NCBI lineage: Eukaryota > Metazoa > Mollusca > Scaphopoda > Dentaliida > Dentaliidae > Pictodentalium > Pictodentalium vernedei. The sequence goes on from CM062294.1 coordinate 317,076,003, forward strand.
CTTGTCGGACGACGGAATTGATATTAACCCTCTCCACCATTAATGATGATTTTTACCTAAACATTTTTTATCAAACTGAGTCATTTGAGACTACTATACCCACCTTTCTCATGACATCAATAAAGAGACTTCAGTGAGACAGTTAAAAACAATTCATCAGACACTCTGGGGTCATGAAAAATCATGGAATCTCATCTGGAAAAGCTGTGATTCTCCAGAATCATAAAGTCTAGTTTAACAAATATTTTTGCAAGCGTCATCTTGTAGATGTATTTTAGTCGTGTTAATACTACTCCATACAAAATTTGGTACAAACTGGCCCATTGTTTCAGAAAATATGAAATTTTGGGCAGGGTCTAAAAACTCCTCCTCAAAGATAATCCATGCCAAGTTTGGTTGGGTTTGGTCCAGTGGTTCCGAAGAAGCATGGTATGCAAAATTAACAGACAATGGACACCAGACAATGGACACCGGTGATGGCAATAGCTCACCCTGACAGGTGAGATAAATTGCTATAAAAACTATTTAACCCTTTGCCATTTCAATTATCATTTTTTAAATTTTTCACAAAATTTCAACAATGCCATATCATGTGATCCCTCATTGGAACAAGCATGACAAGCTTGTTCTAAAGAGGGGTCACATGATAAGGTGTCAATGAAATTTTTTTCCAAATAATTTTGTTTCAACAACCTCAATATGTATATTGCATGGGCGGATATGGCAGATTCATTAGGTAAGGTGGATGTTTGTTTGTTTGTTTGTTGGTGGTTAACGTCACATATTTATGCACCATGGCTAATCGTGACACAACATGGAGATGAAGTCAAGTTTAGTCAATCGTTGATCAACATGTTGCCCATTTTAGAGGACTTTCACCCCAAGCATTGGTGACTGGGTCCTATTTTACTAGTAAAGCGGAACTGGTTTACCACAGTAAACAAGTGCTGCTTACTTCCTGGGGTTCCCACGGGGACGGTAAGGTGGATATGGCAGATTCATTAGGTAATTGGTTAAGTGATTAAAGTCCTTGACACTGATGAAGAAGCATATGGTATACCTGTGTTTGACAAAGGTCATTTTTGTCTAGAACTCTGAGAAGAAAAACCATAAAACAAAACCTAGTTAGACGGTTTATTCTTTCAATATTTTTATGACATATTTACATCATGTGAAAATATAAGACAGTATGTACATTTTTACTTCAACAGTACTAAACATGGCAGAAATAAAAAATACCATCCTTCTTATTTCCACTTTCTCATTAAAAATCACAATTCGAATCACTTAATAAATTAGCCCTTAACTCAAAAATAATGGCCAAATCCAGCCAGCGCTATTCACAAAAATCATGATTCAATTTTCAATATTTTTTTTCATTTTTTGTCTCAAAACACATAGCTTGTGACCCCTCATTGGAATGAGCTCATTGAGCTAATTCCAATGAAGGGGGCAGAAGCTATTTTTTGACACAAAAACTGGAAAAAATTAGTTATTCAAGAATTTTGTTGGCAAGTGTCGACTGCATTTTATGTTAGGTAAAGGGTTATCTGGTTGTATTGAAAACTATCACAATAAAAGGGGTGTCCCGGCAGTTTAAATGTACAGGTTTCAGAAATAGGGCACAATATTCTATGACAGGCACTAATCTACAGCTAGGTTACGTGAATATGATGTGGCTAACAATTCATTCAGTTGGCCTTCTGGCCAATCAGGTTCCTGACTTTTTTCCAAGAATCGCAAATTGCTGTCAAGTAACAATACATCATTTCACAACAAAAGGATCTGCCTAATCGAAAAGACGACATTACGTATGTATTCTAAAACAAAACCAACAACATCCATAATATTGCTTTACTGATATGATCTGTTGTAAACAGAGGCTAACTTTGTTGTGTGCCTTTACGACTGCTTGTAAAATGCTATTTTATCACATAATCACCATTAAATAGCTCATTATGGAAAATATCATTCACAACATGTCTAATATGGGAATGCTATCAGAAGACTACACGGATGTTGTGACACTGCGGATTGGTTTCAGGAGAAATGAATTAATCTTCTCTTATTTTTCATTACCAGTATACTTAATATAAATAGCAGATGACATTTGCAGAAAACACTTCTTGGTTAACTAAATATTTCTGTCTCGAAAACATAGTTTATGATGCCTCATTAGAACAAATTCAACAAGCTCGTTCAATTGGGGGGGGGGGAGGTTGGGGGGGGGGGGGGATAATAGGCTGTTTTTGAGGCAAAAATTGGAAGAAAAATAATAAACTTAGGATGGTAATCTTTGTGGACAGCACTGGCCAATTTTAGTTGTTATTTTAGGTGAAAAGTTAAATTGTTAAAAACTTAAAATATTTATAGTAATTTATGTATTTTTTATACTTACCAATGACCCAGACATAGCTGGTGCTAACTCTTAAAAATCTAGGGCCAAACACAAATTTTGCCCCCCAATCCCCAAAATTTGCATCTAAAACCAAAGAAAACATGTCCTGAATGGCCCTCCATACTTCACCTCTACTGCGCATGCACAGTGTCAAGGACGTCCCGAAATTGGCGCCATTAATCATTCTTACCAACAGTGCCTGGTAAGCGCTATGTCCTCAGCGGGGAGGTATGAGTTCCCAACTCCTGGGAGGGCCATCCCCGTCTGGGTCATTGGTAAGTATAAAAAATATATAAATTACTATAAATTTTTTAAGATTTTTATACTGTACCAATGACCCAGACATAGCTGAATAGTAAAAAGGCTGGAGGGCCCAGGACATAGAGGAAAATCCAATAAGCTCAACTATATAAATAGAGTCATCTCCTGTAGGAGAAAAGGAGAAATAGGCTTCACGTGTATCTTTCTTATTTATAACAAATTAGAAAGACACAATACCTTATAATTGAGCATGATAACATCCATGTTCTCTATTAATATCCAGTATAATTCGTATACTAATTATATTTAAAGTAAGCCCATAAATAAAGTTAGTCCAAAGAATTGAGACTCTTTATACTCTTTTAAAAGTGTCCGAGGATAGTATAATAACATCCGTTTGACACATGACATATACAACTGCTATACTTTAAAACTATGACATGAATGAATTTAAAAACCTAACTTTCACTTAAGAAACCATCCCAGTAACAGCTCAGAAATACTAACTCCGGAGGAGGTATCCCCTTGTTTTCATAATAAAAACAGGTGACCCAAGGGAACACCCTCCCCCCCCCCCCTTTTTCTTGCCCTGGGTCAAATAGCCCAGAGCGAAGAGGGCAGCAGGACGGAGTCACTGCCGGAACATAAAGCCTACATAGCTATAGTTGCAATTGTTAAGTGATCGACTTTCTGAGCAGCTGATAATGGACCTAAACAATGCAGGTCTCCAGAAATGGATACAATATTTCTGAGATAAAAATTCGTGAATGTGGATGGTTGAGACCAATATGCAGCCTATTAATCTATAATAGCAAAACTATACATCAGCCCAAGATGTAGAAGAGCTCTTACTTCATGAGCCGAAATCTTAAGCACAGACTGCTGAGTTAAGGATAGATTATCCTAAGCAGTACCGATAGTTAACTGAATGCATTAAGAAATAGAATGGACCGTAATGACCCTTCTATTAGGCATCAGAGCCAGAAGAAGCTTTACGTCCTACTGATAAACTGAGATCTGTTAATAAATACATAAAGGTCTATCCGGACAGAGTAAAGGCCTATGCCTGCTCGAAGACGGAAGGACCTTAAAAACAATAGGTTCCGGATATCATTAGGAGCCTGATTCTTAACCAAAAATACAACATTAGTAGTAAAGGTAATAGAGTTCCCCATACTACGAAAGTGAGAATCGTCCACCGATAGTGCATGAAGCTCACTGACTCTTCAGCAGAAGAGAAGGCTAAGAGAATCGCTGCCTTAAAAGACCAGAATTTTAAACTGCTGTCTCAAGGATTCAAATGGTTGCTTTAGTTAATAAGAACCCAAGCTAAATTCCGAATAGGAATTAATCTAACGATTCTAGGTCTCTTATCGAAAAGTTTCAAACTAACTTAGATAAAGAGACATTAGGCTCCATTGTAAACTATCATGGTGTGCATAGGTATCAGATAACATAGACCTATAACCTATAAAAGTAACTGGCTGCAGTTGATCTCGCCAAACAAGTATACTAGAAAGTTTGCAATGTCTGGTATGGAGGAATCAAAAATATCAACATAAAGATCCCTACACCAACGATGGAAGACCCTCCACTTTAGCCGCATAGTATAGCGAAGAGGAGGTCCTTCTACAGTTAGGAATCGCATCCACAGCTGGTCCTATACAGTGCTTGCTATGCAAGAAGGACCGCACAATGGAATACGTGAAGGTTGAGACCTTGCGGGTTGTGATAGAGTTGACACGATTTCCCCAGCGAAAAAAGATCCTCTCGTGGAGGAAGTTTCCGCGGTAAGTCCCACAGTAGACATCTAAGTAAATTTATCCACCGTCTCTGTGGGACAGAGATGCTACCAACAGAATTGTATTGTGAATGAATAATTTTAGCAATACTTGCTGAATCAACAGCGATGGAGGATACGCATATCTTATCATAGCGTCCTACTAGATCGATAGAGCGTTAACTACATATGCTCAGGGATCCGGACACGGTGACACATACATCTACAATTGATTGGAGAGTTGTGACGCAAATAAATTATCACTGGGCACTCCCATTGATAGCAAATCTGATTGAATACTTGTTTGTTGATAGTCCATTCCGACGGCAACAAACGACCCTTACGTGAAAGGGAATCTGCTAATACGATTCGACAACCGAGAATATGACGAACCGAAACAGAACTTGGTGTTCTATAACAAACAGAAGGATTCTTTCCGTTAAAATTAATAACGGAACCGAATGAGTGCCTCCCTGGTTCCGGATATACGCAACTACTGTCGTATTATCGGACAGGATTGAACATGCGTTTCTGAATAAAATTCATCCAATGACGTAGTGCAAGCCAACATAATATTCTTCCTTGGAAGTAAGGAGCTTGCCTAAAAACTGCGGAACCCAAAGACAATGGCACTTAGAATCTGTTGGGATCAAAATTGTGTCCCAACCTGTTTGACTGACATCCGTCATAATCGAAAAACTCGGATCCGGCAACTACAGTGGAACTCTCTGAGTCAACCACCGAATGTTTGCCCACGTCTGAATCTCTTGTTACACTTGATAAACAAGAGAACGTGTATATCGAGCAATTCAAGATTGCTGAAAGGTTGCCGTCGAAGAGAAGCTTCTCGAGACAGAAGCGACTCTGAGAGAGTTCTTCACCTTACTATCCATGCGTGTGGATGAAGCTAGGGCTGCGTCACGTCTAACCAACTCCAGGTTGCCACTGAAGGGCGGAGTTATACGTGGAAAAACTACTGCCCCTGAAAGAAATCTCATTGAGGATCATATCCTGGAATTCTTTCTGTTGAAGACGTAATGCTAAACATCTCAGTAAGGTGGTATACGTATGATAAAGCGTCTAAGTTAAGTCTATTACACATCATTGTCGTTTCCAACATCGTGGTTGGAATTGACATAGACGGCGAAAAAGATAATTAGCAGTCTTCAGTCTCGCCGTCTTAGACGCAAAAGAACTCTCGGTAAGCCCAGTTCTGCCAATAAACAATTATTTCCTAGAATTCATGAAAGGCAGAATAGAGCATTGCGGACAAGAAACTATACTAGCATGTTGATAGCAAGCTTATATATATATATAGCATCGTTCAATAATTCAAATGTTCTAAAGACATTATTGGACTGCGTCGGCAACTCAGGGACAATGTCCCTGAACCGATCCAAAACTCCGTGTCCAATGACGCTATAGTCTCTTATCCAGCATCGCAGCAATGTAGTCCGACGGAACAACCTCTGGAAGATAATGCCGGAAGAAATGTATGGCAGCTTCTGTTGTTCCGAAAGGGAAAGCTCGAAATCATCCGAATCCCTTTCGCCATCCTGTCGGACCCTATGAAATATTCGGTTGTCCGTACCTGATGCAACAGCAGAGCCTACCGACCCAGCGCTGTCGGATTATTCCTGATCCGACCAAGAATCTGTCGTTTGCTGGGATGCTACGATAAGCTGTGCTATTTTGGATAGCACGTCCGTCACTGAGGCCTGTGGAGAAGCGGTCTTACGATGCATTGCCGCTGGAAGCTCCGTGTTCGTTACCCCGTGCATACTTCTATTATGCGAGCGACCGGAGTGAGCAGGCCTCGTGTCCCTTGGCTACCGGATGGCGTGACCTGTTCGCCATGGAATCACTGAATGCCGAAGCTGGCCGGATATTCAAGGTCACGTAGCCAATGTGCGGTCGTGTGCGCTGCTGTGAGGATGAGGAAGCATTATCAACAGTCACTCGGACTGTCTATATAACGGAGCGTCCGGAGAGGCAGACATACGCTCCGAAGGTGAAATGTCTGTACCACAACATCCGGTCCCATATGTTGTTGCACGAGAGAGGGTCCTCTCTCGCTCACTGCCCGGACGGACCGGATGAGCTAGGAACCGGACTAACAGGCTTCCTCCGATCTCTCCTCTAATCCATCGTCACTGGGTGTGTACTAAAGTCTATTATAATGCTCGCATCACCCAAATCTCCATCCTAGACCGCAACGGACGAACCCGACTGCCGAACCACTCGATGAATGGACGCTATACCGGGTGAGCTAGCGAATGTCAACTCCGTCGATCCTAGTAGGGACCTCTTAGGAGATTGACGTAATCCATGAGCACTAATTGCCGCTAGCTCTTCATTAACTATGACGACAGAGGCACACTTTTGAAAAACATCTCAAAAATTTTGCGAACAAGAAACCAGATATGCTTGTACATAGCAAGCCTATAAAAAATATATATAGTGTCGTTCAATAAATCGAACGTATCTGAGACATTATTGGACTGTGCCGGAACTGAGGGACGAAGTCCCTGAACCGAACCAAAAATTTCAAGTCCACCGACGCTATCAGTTTCTTATCCGGTATCGCAGCATTCTGGTCCGACGAAGAACCTCTATAAGAAGAAGTCGGATGACATATACAGCAGCTTATGTTGTTCCGAAAGGGAAAGCTCGAAAACCTCCGAATCCCTTTCGGCATCCCGTCGGACCGTATGAAATTTTCGGACATCCGCACCTGATGCTTCCGCGGAGCGTCCCGACCCAGCGTCGTCGGATATTATATTATGCGACAGAGATTCTGTCGTTGCTGGGATGCTGCGATAAGTTGTGCTATTTGGGATAGCACGTCCGTCACCGAGGCCTGTGCAGAAGCGGTCTTACAATGCTTTGCCACTGGAAGCTCTGTGTACGTTGACTCCCGCATACTTTCTTATGCGAACGTCCGGAGTCTGCAGGCCTCGTGTCCCTGGCTATCGGATGGCGTGACCTGGTCGCCGAGGATTCTCTGATTGGCGAAGTTGACTGGATATCGGAGGTCACGTAACCAAGGTGCGGTCGTGTGCGCTGCCATGAGAATGAGGAAGCCTTATTGACAGTCTCTCCGGACTGTCTATATAACGGAGCGTCTCGAGCGGCGGACATATGCTCCGAATGCGATACATTTTGTACCACAACATCTGGGGCCAGATGTTGAAGTACGAGAGAGGGGCCTCTCTCGCTCGCAGCCCGGATGGGCCTGGACGAGCTATGAACTGGACTAAAAGGCTTCCTCCGTTCTCCCCTCTAATCCGCCGTCACTGGGTGTGCACATGGATGTTTATAGTGCTCGCATCACCCAAAACTCCTTTCTAGACCGCAACGGACTAACCCGGCTGCCGAACCATTCGATGAATGGACGCTACACCGGGCGAGCTAGCGGACGTCAAAGGCCGTCGAACCTACTAGGGTCCTCTTAGGCAATTGACGTATTACCTGAGCACTTTTCCGCTAGCTCTACATTAATTGTGATGATGGAGGCACATCACGGATACATCACCCTGATCATGATCGTCTGAAATAGAGATTGAAAAAGTAGAGTGACCCTGCGGGGAAAGGACCGGAATGGTCAATTCCCCACTAACATACCGTGACACACGCTTCCCGTGTTGTCATCATAATCAATACATACAGAACAGGAGTTAGTGCGAGTACACTGACTACATTATACAATGATTATGAAAGTCAGAGGAAGATTCCTCTTATTACAATTGAACAATATCCTTTCAATGTGAAAAGAAAACAAAGTCCTAGTACTCGCACCAACCCCTGACAATCAAAATACATAATAACAAGATCCATTAACATAGAAAAAATAATTGAATCAAAAACTTTTGAAAAAATATTTTTTCAGAACAGCCCAAGTTTCTGAAAAGTAATGTTGAACCCCAATGGATCCCAAGTCTAAGTGTGGACAAAAATTCTAAAAATATTTTAAACAATTTATGCAACACTTACGAACAATAATAATGTGTCTAGTTATGATTAAATTAACATCAAGATATTATTTTCAAGAAATCCCCCCTCACACAGAGGGCTGTTGGAAATGTAAACAATAAGTGTAAAAACACTTGATCAAGACTCCAGGCACCCTGGCCCAAAATCAGTTACCAATAATACACTATCTGATGCAAAACAGAGACTTCCAGGGAAGAAACTGCAGAACATCAGATGGTAGATGCAGAACACTACGCCTAACCACCCATGGGTGAAGACGTAAACATGGGGAAAAGAACAGAATACATTCTGTTATCCAGCTAGAACTCCCAAGAAATTTTAGTAATAATATTACAGAAAATATGTCAAAAGCATGGGAGAATAGCAAGAGGGGACTTAAAGGAAAGGGAGAGAGGAAAACACTGAATAAGCAGTGTAATCTTGATAACAAGAATGACCACAACAGGCAGTTGCCTCGAAAGTAGGTAACTTAACATAATTTGATCAAAAAAAATTTTAAGTTACAGCCCTGATTATTTTCTGTCACTCATTTTTCCTCTCCTCCTTCTATATCCTCCTTAGAATCATCATTTCACTAATATTTATGTGTCTGGCATCATTTAAACTGAGATTTACAAGCACAAAGATCAGTCAGATGTTAACTGATGAAGGGCCAAACTAAGAATGATTAATGGCGCCAATTTCGGGATGTCCTTGACACTGCGCATGCGCAGTAGAGGTGAAGTATGGAGGGCCATTCAGGACATGTTTTCTTTGGTTTTAGATGCAAATTTTGGGGATTGGGGGGCAAAATTTGTGTTTGGCCCTATATTTTTAAGAGTTAGCACCAGCTATGTATGGGTCATTGGTACAGTATAAAATATTACAGTCACAAAAACAGTTCATGAGAGGACTAATGGAAAAGTCTAAATAGCTCCAGAAGGTAAACAAGTGTCTTCTAGGGCATGCCTCCTCCAGAGCCCTCAGCAAAGAAATGCAGTCATGCCTTCCCTGTAAAGTAGCAAATGGCCTCTAGAATTTCAAATTTTCCTGTGGAAGCTCTTCCCAATCACCACAGTAGAAACATGCAGTCAGAACAGTACTAGAATGCAGTGCATGACCTCTAAAATTCACTTAGCTCTCCAAGCTTCCTCCAATTTTGCATGGCTGCAACCATCTAAATTAAATCCTTATGTCAATGCTACAGCCACAACATGATGAAAGTCCTGATGCGAGGATACTTATTTATTTATTGGTGTTTAAGGTCACATATCTGTGCACAATGGCTAATCATGACTGTAACATGAAGATAGAGTCGAGTTTAATCAATTGTTTATACCCATGTTACCCATTTTAGAGGACTTTCACCTCAAGCAACGGTAACAGGGTCCAAGTTTACCAGTAAAATAGAGCTGGTTTATGACAGTAAACAAGCACTGCTTCATTTCCTGGGGTTCCCGCAGGGAGATGAGAGGATAAAATTTTCTTAAAAAAAACTTTTGAAACCACATTAGAACTAGCTCAATGATTAATGGAGGCAAATAACAAAAAAACAAGAGGCCCCAAGGGGGCCTGAGGGCGCTCACCTGACATGGTAGCCTAAATATCAATCCAGAGAATTGATTTTAAAAAGTTGCATCTGCTCCTCCTAAGAAAACCTTATACCAAATATCCAAAGATTCTGACCAGTGGATCTAAAAAAAAAAGAAGATTTTTAAAGAATATTCCTCATATTGAACTAAGTTATAATTCGGGCTCCCACAGGAACTTGGCTTTAACAAACTTCAGTCTCACCCCCCTAAGGATGCTGCACACCAAATATCAAAACATTCCAACTGCTGGATCTGAAGAAGGAAGTTTTAAAGAAAATTCCTTATTTTGAACTTAGTTACAATTCAAGCTCTCACAGTGAGTCCAAATATGGACCTGGGGACTTGGCTTGAACAAACTTGAATCTAACCCCTGTAAGCATGGTGCATACCCAATATCAAAAGATGGATCTTGATAAAAAGATTTTCAAAGAAATTTGCCTGAAATGCACTAAGTTCGAATTCGAGCTTCTATAGTGAGCCCAAATATGAATCTAGGGAGCCGATTTGAACAAACTTGAATCAGATCCACCCCACAATGTTGCATACTAAATATCAAAAGATTCTGCCTGCTGAATCTGGAGAAGAAGATTTTTGAAAAAATTTGCCTGAAATGCACTAAGTTCGAATTCGAGCTTCTATAGTGAGCCCAAATATAAACCCAGGAGGCCGATTTGAACAAAGTTGAATCAGATTCACCCCACAATGTTGCATACCAAATATCAAAAGATTCTGCCTGCTGGATCTGGAGAAGAAGATTTTTTAAGAAATTTGCCTGAAATGCACTAAGTTCAACTTCGGGCTTCTATAGTGAGCCCTCATATGAATCCAGGGGGCCAATTTGAACAAACTTGAATCAGATCCACCCCACAATGTTGCATACTAAATATCAAAAGATTCTGCCTGCTGGATCTGGAGAAGAAGATTTTTGAAGAAATTTGCCTGAAATGCACTAAGTTCGAATTCGAGCTTCTATACTGAGCCCAAATATAAACCCAGGGGGAACATTTGAACAAACTTGAATCAGATCCACCCCACAATGTTGCATACCAAATATCAAAAGATTCTGCCTGCTGGATCTGGAGAAGGAGATTTTTGAAGAAATTTGCCTGAAATGCACTTAGTTCGAATTCGAGCGTCTGTAGTGAGCCCAAATATGAATCCAGGGGGCCGATTTGAACAAACTTGCATCAGATCCACCCCTCAATGTTGCATACCAAATATCAAAAGATTCTGCCTACTGGATCTGGAGAAGAAGAATTTTTAAGAAATTTGCCTGAAATGCACTAAGTTCGAATTCAAGCTTCTATACTGAGCCCAAATATAAACCCAGGGGGCCAATTTGAACAAACTTGAATCAGATCCACCCCACAATGTTGCATACCAAATATCGAAAGATTCTGCCTGCTGGATCTGGAGAAGATTTTTTAAGAAATTTGCCTGAAATGCACTAAGTTCAAATTCGAGCTTCTATAGTGAGCCCAAATATGAATCCAGGGGGCCGATTTGAACAAACTTGAATCAGATCCACCCCACAATGTTGCATACCAAATATCAAAAGATTCTGCCTGCAGGATCTGGAGAAGATTTTTTAAGAAATTTGCCTGAAATGCACTAAGTTTGAATTCGAGCTTCTATACTGAGCCCAAATATAAACCCAGGGGGCCAATTTGAACAAACTTGAATCAGATCCACCCCACAATGTTGCATACCAAATATCAAAAGATTCTGCCTGCTGGATCTGGAAAAGAAGATTTTTTAAGAAATTTGCCCGAAATGCACCAAGTTCGAATTTGGGCTTCTATAGTGAGCCCAAATATGAATCCAGGGGCCGAATTGGACAAACTTGAATCAGATCCACCCCACAATGTTGCATACCAAATATCAAAAGATTCTGCCTGCTGGATCTGGAAAAGAAGATTTTTTAAGAAATTTGCCTGAAATGCACTTAGTTCGAATTCGGGCTTCTATAGTGAGCCCAAATATGAATCCAGGGAGTGATTTGAACAAACTTCAATCAGATCCACCCCACAATGTTGCATACCAAATATCAAAAGATTCTGCCTGCTGGATCTGGAGAAGAAGATTTTTTAAGAAATTTGCCTGAAAAGCACTAAGTTCGAAATCGGGCTCCTATACTGAGCCCAAATATGAACCCAGTGGGGCCGATTTGAACAAACTTGAATCAGATCCACCCTACAATGTTGCATACCAAATATCAAAAGATTCTGCCTGCTGGATCTGAAGAAGAAGATTTTTTAATCTTTTTCCCATTGCCAACAGTGTTAAAAAGTACTGAATCAGCGCTTTTTCAAAGTCCTGAAAAAAAGTACCTTGTGATCAAACCGATAGGGATTTTTTTTACCATTCTATTCTACTGGATAAAAGTAAGCTTTATACAAAACAAGAATTCTCTGTGCCGTGTAGTTTTGGAGATATGGGAGTTTTAAGGTTTTTCCTATTTTTAGCTCCCGAGGTTCCCACGGGGCAATGAGAAAAAAAATTTGTGTATCAATAAACTACTTATGACCCATTATCATCTCATATCAAATTTGGTTAAAATCGACCTGACGGTTCTGAAAATAGAAATTTTAGGCGTGGCCAAAATTTTTGCCCCTCCCATAACAAAGGCAAATAATGCCCGACAAACTTCTCTTAAACAAACTTGAGTCTACACCTCAAAAGGAAGCTGCATACTACATATCAAGTCTCTGCTATTGCTGGTTCTTGAGAAGAAGATTTTTTAAGAATTGGAGCATTTTTGCCCCATCCCTCTGCTCAATATGAGCTGAAACCGAATCTGACAAAAAATCAAAATGATAACCCCAACTCACATGAAATTTCATTAATATGCGGCCAGTGGTTTGGGAGAAAAAGGCCCAAACACCACCTTCACGATGGACGACGGATGCCGGACGCCGGACGAAAAGTTATCAGAAAAGCTCACCCTGACTTTCAGTCAGGTGAGCTAATAAAATTCAGGGCACACCGATGTTACACTTGCCTTGAACCGATGTTGGGTTAGTAAGTTGGAGAGTCTGACAGTTACTCACCACTGCTCAGTGATTCGTACTGAGTACTCCAGCCTTTTCCACCTGCAAAACTGTCTGGCACAATATTACTGTGGTTGTTGAAAGTGCCCTTAAACAATAATGATAAACTTAAACAAAGAAACAAACAGCCATGTCAGCTTTACAGGTGTTGCTAAAGATGATAACAGTTGAAAAGGTGTATTTTCTTTGTTCCAAGTATCTTGTTTTATTTTCAAGGTGCAGCTGTTTCTCCTTTTCTAAAACAACTGAATTAGCATGCTAAAAGCACAGTCAGTTGGTTGTTAGCACTGGTTATATCATAGCAATAATCGACCAGAGGACCAACTATCACCACAATACTGGCTAATATTCACAATCAGCAGTGGTAATATTTGCCAGTTAACAACATGATTTATAGTCCACTATTGGACCAGTATTGGTCATGAGCATTGGTCATATCCAAGGTCGTACCTAAAAAAAATCTTGTGGGATCATATTGCCCAACCATTTGGAACATACCTGATTCCTTTTAACAAAGATTTATATGTACATATCTCCTTTCCATTAATAAAATACTTTATCTTATAATAAGAATGTATTTCCCCCAATACAAGGAAAAATGTCTAGACAAAATACAAATCTGTATTGAGGGTAGAAACAGCACGTGATCATTCGATTCAGAAAGAGAATTTTTTTTTACCTGCACTCATCAAAAACTGATTACACATGTCGAGGCCACCGTTTTTATAATGGTAATCAAATGGTAAATAAATCACCAACTCAACGAAATAAATTAGACTACATCAATATTTGTCATGACGTTATTTTTATATATGCCTACCATATGTTAAACCAGAAAAATAAAACAAATACACACACAGCTGAAACGATCCTTCAGCAGTTACAGTACCAGTGGAACAATGAATGGGGATTACATCAAAGAAATTTTGCCCAACTGAGCACTCCAAAGCATGTGTACATTTTGCCTGGCAAGCAAGGACATCTGCCCAACTTGGTATTTTTCAATTTCTTGCCCAACTTCTGAAAAACGAAACCCATGAACAGGTGATATCTGACCCTCTGGTCGATTATTGTTATGCCCCTAGTACTATCCTACCAATAATCGACCACAATCGGTAGTGGGAATATATGCTGGTTAACGTGATTTACAGTCAACTAGTGTTACAATGTAGTCAAATTAGTCAACCCGAAAGAACTTCAGCATACAGTAATGGGTCTAAACCATAGCAATTGGAGGTTTTTGTATTTGCGTAAAATTACACAAAAAGATTGAAACCCTGCAGTACATAAGCTTAATCCTCTGCACACTTATGTCAAAATATCAAAATTTGAAGCTGCAAATATTTCCCATAAAGCACCTTCAAATTTGAAAACTGGATTGGGCAAATTCTTATTCTCATTTTAAAAGACAGGCATTGCAAAAACCGATTCCAGACAGTCAAAATTCACAGTATAAAGCACTTTGAACATATTTCCCGACTTCTGTCAATTTAAGACTTTTCAAGACTGGAACTTCGAATTCAAGACTTTTCAAGGGTCTTAAATTTTTTTTTCAAGCTTTTTAAGACCCTGTGTGAACCCTGAAGTTAGCCTGAAACTGCCTGGTGCCAAATTTTTAGCCACTCTGGATATTCTAGAGCCAAGCAAAGTGTTGTGGTGCCAAAACATTAAGGGGGGGGGGGGGGGGGGAGGGGGTAGAGGATCTTTTATCATTGTTTGAGCCAAATAAATTGAGTTTTGAAAAAGAACTGGCAGTTATCTCAAGAGTGAACAGACAATTGGTCACAGAAAAAATCCAACAGAACTCAAAAGTTCTGAAGAAATACTCAGTAGGAGAATAAAAGGCAGTCATCCAAGTTGTATTTATGCCACATAATCAATTCATGGTCAGGCTGAATGCTGTCGGAACATACCTATTGTTGCACTTAGAAAATAAGAGATTAATCAATTGATTACTGTTAATCCACTGAGATTAGCGAGTCCCAAGTATTGACAAAAGACAGTTTTTAATTAGATAATTACATCATACCATCCCAAGACACTTGGGATGGTATGAAGTATTTAGTTATCTAATAAAATATTTTCTTTTGTAAAGTTGATTACCTACAATGATTTATTAAAGAATAAACAATACCTCCTTACCACTCATTGACAATTAATGCTTAACCCTTTACCCAACATAACAGCAAAAACCGGCCAGCACTAGCGCTATTCTCAAAAATCGGCAATTAATTTTCATTATTTTTTCATTTTTTGTCTCAAAAACATAAGTTATGACCTCTCGTTGGAACGATCTCATCAAGCTTGTTCCAGCACGGGGTCATAACCTATGTTTTTGAGACAAAAAATGAAAATGAAAGTGTCAATGACACTGTAGCTCACTTGTCAAGACATGTACATGTATAGTATGTGACACAGCAATGACAAACATCTAGGTAATGACCTGATAACAAATGTACATATAAAGTATTGTAACAGTCTGTACATAAATACTGGCCGTAGCCTGTACCAAATGTATAGGTAAAGTATTGTAAAGGTGGGTGACAGTCAGATACTAAAAAGAAAAGAAATCTTTGAGTCCCAGAGTGGGTCTGACTGAACCCCAAAATATTTGTTCTCATAGCACAGTGATAACAAAGGCACCCGAAAACACACTCATTCCTGTCCCAAGGTGAAAACAAAGGTACTCAAGAAGTTTCATGAAGATCAGTTCACAAATACGAGCTGTATAGAAGTTGTGACAAAAAACTGATTGGACCTAATTTTGGTACAAAATGGCCACTGGCAGCCATCTTGAATTTTGGACCGCACTCAGAAACACTCGTTCTCGTCCCAGGGTGATAACAAAGGTACCCAAGAAGTTTCGTGAAGATCAGTTGATAAATACAGCCTCTAGCCCGAGCCGTATTGACATGTGCACTTACTGTGTGTAAGTAGCACTGAAAAAATCAAAGTTCATCTAATTTGCATAATTTCTGCACGAGAAAAAACCCGTACTGTATGTGATGTATTCCATTTTACTAAACATTCATACAAAAATTTATTCAAATCAGAACTTTCATACAGAAGTTCTGTACAAAAGACTGATTGCACTAATTTTGGTACACAATGGTTGCTGGTGGCCATCTTGAATTTTGGACCACACCCAAAAACACTCGTTCTCATCCCACGGTGATAACAAAGCTACCCAAGACGTTTCGTAAAGATCGGTTTATAAATACGGCCTCTAGCCGGAGCCGTATAGAAGTTGTGTACAAAAAACTGATTGGACCTAATTTCGGTACGAAATGGACACTGGCAGCCATCTTGAATTTTGGACCACACTCAGAAACACTCGTTCTCATCCCAAGGTGATAACAGAGGAACACAAAAAGTTTCGTGAAGATCGGTTGATAAACACAGCCTCTAGCCCGAGCCGTATTGACATGTGCACTTACTGTGTGTAAGTAGCACTGAAAAAAATCAAAGTTCATCTAATTTGCATAATTTCTGCGCGAGAAAAAACCTGTATTATATGTGATGTATCCCATGGTACTAAACATTCACACAAAAAATTATTCAAGTCAGCACTTTCATATGGAAGTTCTGTGCAAAAATCTGATTGCACCAAATTTTGTACAAAATGGCTGCCATCGGCCATCTTGATTTTCGGACCGCACCCAAAAACACTCGCTCTTGTCCACGGTGATACTAAAGGTACCCAAGAAGTTTCGTAAAGATCGGTTTATAAATACAGCCTCTAACCCGAGCCGTATTGGCATTTGCAGTTACGGTGCTGAAAGTAACACTAAATAGATCAAAGTTAGTCTAATTTGCATAATTTCTGCACGAGAAAAAACCTGTATTATATGTGATGTATCCCATGGTACTAAACATTCACACAAAAAATTATTCAAGTCAGCACTTTCATATGGAAGTTCTGTGCAAAAATCTGATTGCACCTAATTTTGTACAAATTGGCTGCCATTGGCCATCTTGAATTTCGGACCGCACCCAAAAACACTCGTTCTCATCCCATGGTGATACCAAAGGTACCCAAGAAGTTTCGTAAAGATCGGTTTATAAATACGGCCTCTAGCCCGAGCCGTATTGGCATTTGCACTTACAGTGCTGAAAGTAACACTAAATACATCAAAGTAAGTCTAATTTGCATAATTTACGTACGAGAAAAAACCCCGTATTATATGTGATGTATCCCATGGTACAAAAAATTATTCAAATCAGTGCTTTCATACGGAAGTTCTGTACAAAAAACAGATTTCTGCATCGTCGGTACAAAATGGCGGCTGACGGCCAACCTGAATTTCGGATCGGACCCCAAAACACTCGTTCTCGTCCCACAGTCATAACAAAGGTACCCAAGAAGTTTCATAAAGATCGGTTCATAAATACGGCCTCTAGCCCGAGCCGTATTGAATTGTTGACGGACAGACGGACAACTGGCCATGGCATAAGCTCAAATTTGGCTTCACCAAAGTTGAGCTAAAAATTAGTTATTCAAGGATTCTTTGTGCAAGTGTCGTCTGCTTTCCATGTTAGGTCAAGGGTTAAAAGTTTGTCCAAACACTATTTCTAATACCTTATCGACAAAATCACTTGGTATAAAGGTGTTTCATGAGAATCAGTTATTGTTTTTTCCAGCTAACGATTTCCTTGTAAAAGCAGTGAAAAAAAAATGGGGTGGGGGGTGGGGACGAGGGGGGTTGTCATCGATCATGCTTTTCACTACTGCAATGGCTTTCCGTCACAAGTAAAAGGAACTTTTTTGTTCCAAAATGTAAAAATGTTAGCCAAAAGTAAGATTTATTTTTTGGGGCCAAATCAAAATTTTAGTACAACTGGCTAAACTGGCATCCAACGGCATGAAGATTGGTCTGGACTGTAACACAAAAATGAAGACAAGTTTAGCCAGTCATTAACACCTATGCTGCAAAGTACTTCCACCCCAAACATTGGTTACTGGTCCTATTTTACAAATAAAACAGAAATTGTTTGCCACAGTAAACTAGCACTGCTCAACTTCCTACAGTTCCCATGGGGAGGCAAGTTTTTTTTAGCATAGAGTAGTCTCTATGGTGTTCCACGAACTGCAACTTTGCTTTTTTGAGTAAGCATCATGTCCAATTGGACTGTCAAGGAAGTGTATATCGTTGTTTATCTATCTAATTAACCCTTTACCCAACATAATGACCAAAACCAACCAGTACTATTTACAAAAATTATCTTTCAATTTTAATTATTTTTTGTACCAAAAACATAGCTTATGACCCTCATTGGAACGAGCTCAACACTCGTTCTAATGAGGGGTCATAAACTATGTTTTTGACGAAAAAGCTGAAAAAAATTATTTATTCAAGAATTTTGTTTGCAAGTGTCGTCTGCTTTTCGTGTAAAGTAAAGGGTTAACTAATCTTTCAAGGTGTTGGGACATGATATTTAAAATGTACTAATGACTTTTATTAAGTGGATACCACAATTATCTCCTGAGTGGGTACAGTGGTAGATTTAGACTTTGCTCAAGCTTCCCTGATGCCAGACGAAAAACAAAGATAAATCAAAACATACATTCAACAACATGAATAATTGATCTTGCTGACAATTTCTCTTGTCAGTCTCCTGAGTCAAGTCAGTATATTTCTGGACATCATATCTCAATTGCAGATATTAGTATAGGATTTTCAAATCACAGTCGATGTTAGTATTTATTTATTTATTTATTGGTGTTTAAGGTCACATATTTTTGCACAATGGCTAATCATGATCAGGACAGTTTTGGGGGTGGAGGAAGACTGAGTACACTGAGCAACTGTCAGCTCCCCAACATACTAACTCCACACAAGCAGGGTTAGCACTGGTTGAAGACAGGTGCACCATCGATGTGCAGTACGCCTTAGCACACAACAACACCGTGCCCCCAGGTAGGCAATGGGGGTGAAGTGTTTTGCCCAAGGACACAACGCGGTTGCTGCAGGTGGGATTCGAACTAAGGGCCTCTGATCCACCACGCCCTCCCCCCCAGTCGATGTTAGTAAATGATGTTCAGATCTAATAGTTCTCTAAATTTCATACTACCAGTAACTATTTGTAAAAGTTGTATGCCCATGACAGGATATTTGAACATTAATGAACAAGCCTTGCTGTTTCATCACTTTTTAAATTGTTGAACCCTTGGCACCTGGCCAAAATCTGGCTTTCCATGTGGTATTCAAGGGCCCTGTGTATTGACTTCAGATTTGCTTATACCGTGTTATAAAATTGTACATGTTTTTCGAGAAAAGAGGAGGCCAATATATCCCCAAAATACCACCAGAGAGCTTTATTTGATACCGAATTATAAATTTTCCCAAGGGAGAATACTCCCAGACTGTTAAGCATGCAAGTGTCCTTGACACTCAATGCAGATGTCTTTGGCATTTGCAGAGAGTGCGAAAGCCACTTGCATTCCAAATATCTACTGACCCCCTCCCCCCCTCCACAACCCCCCTACATCATCCATTCAAGTTTTGAATTTGGTGGCAGTTGGGACAATAACCTCGATCTGCTTATGGGACACAAGGAAACAAATATTCTCAAAAGCAGCTTTGCGACAAGCAAGAACTGGAGTTTCCACATACCTACAAATGGGATAATTCTGGTATCCACTCCAAAACAATATTTTTTTTATTATATGTTTTACACGCTGATTTCTTTTAAACTCAGAAATGTTAAATGATGGCACCCAAGCCAAAAGGAAAGATAACAATATCTACTGAGTTGATGGCTACCAAGAAAGCATTTTAGTGTTTTCAAATTATCCTGTAAAGGAGTATCATAAAATTGTATATTTTATCTATGTTAAAAATTTAATATGAAGACGGAAGACTAACAAAGTTTGTAAACTAAGGTGTTGCCACAATAGAGGCCTGGATGCTAAAACTGATAACAAATATCAACCAGTTAGTAAATACATAGATTTATTTAATACAAACAAAACAATATATTATATCCAGCATAACAGAAATAACAGTGGGACAAAAGAACACTGAGCTCAATGCTGATAATACTAAACTCAAAGCCTTTCATTGTAACCATATGCTGGTTAACTCACAAATCAACCAACCTTGCCTTGGGAATAATGTTTCAGTAGTAATGCACTTAACCAGTAGTGTACACTGAACACATGAATGATTTGGTTTTCTGCATCTACATCAAATCATAACTATACATATTCATGAAAGTGGAAACTTGATAATGCACAATGCAAACATATTGTTTTACATAAGACTAGGTACTTTGCCCAATTGTCAATTAACCGCAGATTTGCTAATTAGGTCCTCAAAATTTAATCGGACTTGCAAGTTCTGAGATACATAGAAGTTCACCCTTTACCTGAGTAAATTTATTTATTCATTTAAACACTCATGCTTAAGGTCATTTTAACCCTCTCTGCACAAAGAAGCCAAAATACCGTATTTCAAGCAGCATATTTTTCCCATAATACTACTAGGAATTTAACCAATTCAATTTTGGTGCACAGAGCTCATCCAGCTCAGTCCCAACAAAATTGAATTGATTAAATTCTTAGTTGCACTGTGGGAGAATTTTTCAGGTTGATAATTTGATATTTTGATCTCTGTGTGCAGAGGGTTAAGCATCCATATGGCTGTATGTGACCACAACACAAGTTTAAAGTTATATTTTTTTATTTATTTATTGGTGTTGAAGGTCATATATTTCTGCATAATGGCTAATCATGACCGCGACAATTTTGTGGGTGGAGGAAGCCAGAGTACCCGGAGAGAACCACCGAGCAACGGCGAGCAACTGTTAGCTCCCCAACATACTAACTTCACACAAGCAGGGTTAACATTGGTTGAAGACAAGTGCACCATTGACGTGGAGTACGCCTTAGTACACAATGCCGCTGTGCCTCCATGTGGGCAGCTCGGGGGAAGTGTCTTGCACAAGGTCACAATGCGGTTGACGCAAGTAGGATTCGATCCGAGGACCTCTTGGCTTGCAGCCTGCACCTCTACCCACTGAGCCACTGCACCCCCATTTTATTTATTGGTGCTTAAAATCACATTTCTGCACAATGGCTAATCTTGGCTGCAACATGGATATAAAGTCCAGCCAATCATTTATACCAATATTGCCCACTTTAAAGGACTCCCCCACCCCGGCATTTGTTACAGGTCTTACTTTACCAGAAAAACAGAGCTTGTTTACCAGAGTAAACAAGCACTGCTTCACTTCTCAAGGTTACCATGGGGAAAGTTTAAATTAAGCCAACTGTTTATAATTACACTTCTCACTTTAGCAGACTCAATTGCCAGGTGTTGGTCACTGGATCCAATTATTAAAAAGAACCTGTTTACAACAGTAATAAAGCAAAGCTCTATCACCTGGGGTTCCCCAGGTGTTATAAGCATTCCCCAGGTGTTATAAGCAATCACCATGTCAGGATTTCATGTCTAAACAACAGCAAATAAGGCTTAATAAAATTAAAAATCTCAGGCCCTCCCGCCTGGTCCTTTTGGCTGCTGCATGCTCTCTTTTTATGACCAATGCAAACTTGAAAAAAAAAAATTAAATGGTTTATGTCTGATATTTTACACAAATTAATAAAATTGATAAATTTGTCCCTTGAGTGCAACAAGGCTTTGCAATGCTTTAGCATTGCAAAGCCTTGTTGCACCCAAGGGACGAAATACACCACTACCCTTGCTATTTTGTAGAGTATGAGGCCTAAAACATAAAATAAACCAAGAATATGAACTTCTGATGGCAAAGAAATAATTACAAAAATAAAATATAAAATAAAAAACCGCTCGCCCGCATGCAATTTTACAAAACTTGGCGTGAGAAACAGAACATCTACTTTGTGTGGCCTAATGGGTTTTTGATTTGAACAGGGCTTATATAATCCTCACTGGAATGAGCTCATAATTCTTTTGAAATAAAGTGACAAGTTTTGTATTGATCGAAATAATTTTATGAATATAAGGTATACACGGATGTTCTCTTGATTGGGAGTTAGCCCTTTACCTAACATGACTTGCAGCAGACACTTGCAACATAGTAACAATGAACATTTTTCCTTTTGCAACAGAAATATAACTTACAACCCCTCAATGGAATGAGCTGATTGAGCTCAGTCGAGTGAGTGGTCATACTCTATATTATGGAAGCAAAACATGAAGAAAACAAAACTATAAGTGAATGGTTATTTTTTGTAACTAACAGCAGGACTGAATTGGTTGTTTGTTGTGCTTTAAATTTGATCACTTTTTCATTGTGATATATGATTTTAATACTTTCCCAATACTGCTCTTTTTTTTTGTTTACAAAAGTTAATAACACCCCAAATAGATAAAGTCATATTATGTGAGAAAGCTTTCTGGGAGGAGGAAACAATGGTACAGGACAAAATCACAAAGTGTCAAACTTTCTTAAAAAATTATTGAATAACTGGATCAAAAGTCTAAAACACTAACCAATGATTCCCCTCACCCCTCACATACATCAGCTACATCTGCTTATACATACAGATTATCATGATAATGTGCATGTCCAGTGATCTGTATCAGAATTGAGGTGGTGTCCAGAATGGGATCTCAACGAGACGGCTTTGGCGACGGGTTGTGATCCCATTCTGGACACCATCGAGAATCTGACACAATTCACAGGACATGCACATTATCATGATAATTTATTTATCTAACAATTCTGTTACACAAACAGATGAAATCTTAAATTATTAATACATTTTTGGGACATAATGTTGGCGGAGAAAAAGTTTTTAAAAAACACATATTTTATGAAACAATATTGTTGTGCACTTTAATAAACAATGAGAAACGCGGTCACCTCAAATTTTCAAAGTTGTGTGCATTGTAAAATTATTCACTCTCAATGTCACTTCCTATGATGATATGCTTGAAGTTACAAGTGTGTAATATTTAATTGTGCAGTTTCTATTTATTGTGTGTGTGTGTGTGGGGGGGTCTGGCTATTAATAGTTCTCTCGCCAATTGAAGGGAATTTTGTTTTGTTTTGCAAGCAATCAGCTGAGTCGATTACTGAAATGCACATAGAATGTATTAATGCGCCTGTTATGATAGGCCATTGCATTCCCCGAAACAAGTCGTCTATATGACACAGAATCAGAATGAGTCATCTATATGATACGGAATCGGAACACATTATGTGATATGTACCGTTTCTCACGGTTTTCAAGCCTAAATGTATATGATTGTTAGATAAATTATCTGGACTGCACTTGTGATGGCCTTTCTGTGAAATACAGCAGTGCAACCAAAATTCATTTTCTCAAGGAAATATCATAACAAAATATCAACAGCAAAAGAATAAATTATAAACTACAACAAATGCCTCAATAAACAGGTATGTCCTCTCTCACTATGTCAGTTTAAGACCTACTCTTTTCTAAAAATGATTTAAATTAACTTAAACTTACAAATATTTCAAGAATCTCTAGATTACATTTTTTCCCGTTTGAGCCATAGACACCATTTACACAGTTCGGCCTTTTTTTTCTGGTTCATAACTCAAGAAATAGACAGAAACAAACAATCATTCCTTATAATTAAACATGAGGGGCAATAAATTTAAACACTCTCTACTTTGCGGAGTTAAAATAAAAGACTGGTCGCATCATGCTTTCTAGTGATAACTGAATAAAAAAGGCATAGTTTTCGAAAATTCTGTTTGAAATAATGATACATTTTGCTGAAACATGTTCTTTTGTCATTAAAAATGTTACTGACCAATGAATTGCGTAGGTTAAAAAGAACGCCATAGGCCACACCCACACACAACTTCAATCTCATTTTCAACTTCACTGGAGGGTGCTGTCAATCAAAGCAACACTGAGTTAAATTTAATTCTGATTTTGACCATTTCCTGAGAAACTAAAAACACAGTTTATAAATGGGGAGTTCGATTTAAACACAAATTACATGAAGTTGGTTGAACTTTGTCTCAGAACGAGTTCATTCAGGCTATCTGAAAATTGAAAAGTTTTGTTCGCGTGAGTTTTGTTTGTGGATTATTATGACTGGCATTTGATTTGAGTAAAACGATGAACGTGGATGATCACCTATTGCATATAACAAAATTGAACATGGAATAAAAAGAATGATAAGGATTTCATTGTTTATTAAATTTTATTTTGAAAGTCTTTTAATATGATGAGATAAATATTAAATACTTTTCATGTTGAAACAATATGGGCGGGTAGGGCTTCTTTTCCATTCACACTGTGCAACATAATTTTTAAGACAGACATTGGGGGCATGGTTTAGGGCAGGCCTAAATGCATTTTTTTTCAGTTCATTGTTATGAAATGAAAAAAAAGAAATACTTTAGCCAATCACTTTGCCTGAAAATGCATGAACAGAAAAAAAGGTTTAATTATTTCAAAGTAAAGCTATACTATTCTATGAAGTAATTATATTGAAAAACTTGAAACAATAATTGAGAAAAGTTCTTTTCTTCAGTCTACAATGTGACACAAGCCGCTTGCATTGACAAATTATAATAAAAAAAAAAATTATTGCTTCATATAATTCTATAGAATTACAAGAATATAAAAATATTGATTTCCCACTTGGAAATAACCTGATGCCTCAAGGGAATTGGCATGTTTTAGCAAAAACAAACTTCAAAATTTAGGGTTAGTGTTAAACTAAATAAAAATGGTTCCAAACAAAAACTTGCACATATATTGTCAAAACTGTTTTCTCAAATTGCTCACCCACTCAAACCAAAGACAAAGAAAATTTTCTCGAAAAGTTTTCCAACCAGATATTATTAAAGTGGCCAAAATATAAAACCAAAACTACTAAAAATAGCATGTTAGTTAAAACAGAAAATAACATCATAAAGATAACTGAAAAACATTACTAGTGGATATAAAGTGTAAAAGTTAAAAAACTAAGAATCTTGCAAATTTGGGACTGGTGATGCCAATGTAAATCCTTACAACAAATTTACAACTACAAAACAAACAAGACTAACAGTGACTGCATGGCCACGGATGCCCCCGGCCATTATGGCCTTGATCTGTGAACTTGACCTCCATCGAACAAAAGAACATTTTGTGTGTGACACATCATCTCCCCATAAGCAACATGTATTCCAAGTTTCAACAAAATCCAACGAAGCATCTCAGAGTTAGGGAGCAGACACACGAAAATCTTCCTGATTTTTTCGGGGGCATAAAAAAGGTAGCAATTTGAAAATATAGGTGAAAAAAGAAAAAGTAGGAAGCAAAAAAATACACAAGTATTTTTACCACATCCTGCTTCTTTTGAAGAGTTGTCATTTCTAATATGATAGGAAGGCTTTGTGTATTTTTCAAGCTTGTCCCTAAGTTCCACATAACTCAATTTTTTTTTTAATTTGATATCAGTTCACCCTCTGCAGGGAAACTTTTAATTTTTGGAACTTGCAATTGCTGTATATATTGAAAAAGTGTATAGCATTCAATAAGAATTGCATAGCAGTTTTCAATCCTTAATTTAAAATAAAACTTGACATGTTAAACAAGTTTTAGTGCTGGTCAAAACTTGTTGGTGAATCAAGTAATAATAATACAGCGGACATTTGTGCTGGGGAACATTTTTGCCTGGAGACATTTTTTCCAGGAGACACATTAATCAATTTTGGGGTTCGGTTTAATCAGTTTAAACAATATTTTTATTCAATAAGTGTTATTTGTTAAATAACAGAGACATCAGTGTATTATCAACTCAAAAATAAAAAATAGTAAGACAATAAAACACAATAAGCAGTTGCATGGTACAAGGTAAACGAGGGATTTGACAAAAAGCTTGTAGCTTATGTTGGTCATCTCCCAAAACTAGTCATAGACAACTTCAGAAAGGTGGTATAAAAGAGTGTATTGAATGCATGTACTGCCGTATTGGGCTCGTGGCTACATTTGTTCTTTAATCAGCATCCTGGTACCAAAACAATTCTGCGCAGCTCGAGTAGACTAAGATTCTGAGTTGTGAGGTAGGAGAACAATGTCAGAAAGTTCTGAGAGTGAAGAGCCAGACCCCAACATAGCAACAAATCATATTGTTTAAGCCTTGTTTGTGAACAAAGAGATGTGTAAAGCAGCAAAGGAAAGCAATAAGATAACAGATCAGGGAAAGCCAGCTTTAGAACATGACAAAGTTCTTTTAGATTCACGACAGTCATTTGTGGGGCCGTTTATATATACACCCAAATAAGTGAAAAGGTAGCGGAAAGCATTTTGTTGGATGCTACAAGAAGGGAAACTGCAGAGGGACAAAGCAGATAATCTTCCCAGTGGAGTTAGAAGGTAAGGTTATTTATTTGTATTTGGCAGTCATCTGAAACGTCCACTTGCTAAAATAAAATTATGCACCTCTTCAAACAGTAGACAATTCTCTGAAGTACTCAAAAGCTCTGAGCCAAAAAGAAGTGTTGGTACACTGATGGGGAATTGGAGTAGATTGATAGTACTATCTCGCACATTTGAATATATAGGACAGAGTAGAAGGAAATGATCTGGCATCTCTTCCATACCCCATTGGCAGGAAGAGGTGAGAGAGAGGTGATTGGCAATTAAATGAGAATTGAGCTTACTATAACCAAGTCTCAACCTACAATGGTATATTTGGGCCATTCGAGACTTCGACCAGCAGTAAAACTTAGGAGGGCATTGACTTCCCACGTTTAGATACATTTTGAAATTGGTCAGTGAAGACAGAAAGAGACAGTTGGTTCCATTGGTCAGTGGTGCTTGGAATGAATGATGACTGATACAGCAGCATTCTACAGAATGGGATTCTGTGGTTATGGCTTGACCGGAGGTTGTGCGTGAAATTCGACAATGAGATGAATGGAGGGACTTTGTTGGCAATATATGGAGGGGACATGCGATGATACATTTTAAAGAATTGTAACAATCTGCGTCTTTCATATAGGGGGTCCCAATGAGTTTTGGTGTAAAGTAAAGCTTTACTACAACTGGATGTAGCCCCTGTAATTATCCTCACAGCTGCAATCTTGATTTTTTTTAATTCTTCAACTTTAGCTGCTGTGCAACTGTCCCAGACAACGTTGGCGTACTCCAGCTGGGGCCTAATAAATGCAAAATATATCTTCTCTAGAATGTTGCAATCGAGTTTGAATTTCTGCTTTCTCAACAGATCTAAACGAGTCCAGGCTTTAGAGCAAATGTGGTCAATATGGTCGTTCCAGGTGCATGTGGTGTTTAATATGACTCCTAAGTATTTGTGACTACTGACTTCGGTTATTTTTGTACTACCTAAAAGAGTGGTGGGTGAGTGGTGGGTTCACTTTTACGTGTTATAAGCATACATATACTCTCTGTTCTGAGGGGTTGAACTCAACCAGCCATGCATTATCCCATGTTCAACTGTCACCAAATCATGATTGATTAGGATCAAAGCTTGCTCTGGGTTCTCAACAATTAAGTACAGGGAAGTGGCATTTGTAAAGAGGCGTATGTTGCTAAGTAAATTTCCAGTTATGTCGTTGATGTGTATTAAGAAGAGTAGGGGAGCAAGTACTAAACCTTGCAGAATGTCAGCATTAATGGGTCTCCCTGATCAGGCATCAGACCCTATCACAACCCATTGTGACCTATTCAAAAGGTAGGATTTTAAAAGTAAGAGTAATTCTCCCGAGATACCAATTTGCTTCAGTTTGTGAATAAGACTATAATGCCACACTTTATCGAATGCCCAGCTGACAGTTTAATCATTGTTGGGGGATGTTTTTACCGAAGGCAGGGGATGTTTTGACCAATTTCGTTTGGGAGAAATTTTACTGGGGTGAATTTTCAACCAGCAAATGAGGTTACTCATGTTATAAAAACAGGATTTTGAATTCTACAGCTTCCATATGTACAGTACCTTTTTTTCTAATCATTTTCCAAGTGAAAATGGTCAATACTGAACAGTATAAATTTATATTTATCAATAGCATCTGCCTAAGCAAACACCTTTCAATGTACAACTTGTAGAAATCGACAATGATCTATATTTTGTCTACAACTTTAGAAGTACTAGGTCGGAAGTGCTATAACAATGAATTGCAGAAGTTGCAGGGATTTCCCAAGAAACTGATAGACATGCAATCAGACTCAATATAATGTTTTTTTACATGTCAAGAACACTCTTTCTTTTGTCAGTCATGACTGTAAATGAAAATATGGTGAATGGATATAAATAAGAACAATACAAATCAGTATGCATTAGACCTAAAAAAATTAAAAATCTGTTTTTCAGGCCCTCCCGCATGGTTCTTTTGGCTGTCACATGCTCTCTTTTTATAACCAATGCAAACTCTATGAAATAAAAATTAAATGGTTTATTTATCAGATAGTTGCATCTAAGTACTTAATTCTACGAACTGCACCTCAGAAGAAATCAGTGACACTTCTTATCTTTTTCAAATTTCCCGGATGCCATAGAATTAAGAAAGGATGCTGGTTTTGTTTACGTTGGCATGGCGGGGGTTCGAACCCACGCCAAGAGAGTTTCCTTCGCCACCAACCACCTAGCGAAACTATAATGAACCACACACACCACTCGGCCACCGACAGACCGCAAAAAGGGAATGCTAGTTAACCAAGTCTATACGAGGCCAGTGATGAACACACGGAATATTCAATTATTTGCACATTACTAATTTAAACATTTGGGCTCCCATAGAGCGCCCAAATATGAACCCAAGGATTTGGTTTCAATAAACATGTGAAACAATCTTCCAAAGATATTATATGTGAAATTTGAAAGCTTTTGGAGCAGTGGTTTGGGAGAAAAATTGTCAAATGTTTTCCCATTACCCACAGTGTTAAAAAATGCTGACCCAAAAAGTACCCCATGATAAAACTAATAGCAAATTTTTTGGACCACTCCATTCTGTTGCTCCTTAGAAAGCTTCACACCAAATAAGAATTCTCAGTGCCGTATAGTTTTGGAGATATGGGCATTTTAATTTGTTTCTATTTTTAGCTCCATGGGGGCGACAGGAAATTTTTTTTTGGAATAAATTAAGTACTTATGACCCAATAAGCCTTCATGCCAAATTTGGATCAAATCTGCCACTCGGTTTGGAAAATAAAAATTTTGGATGGGGTGAAAATTCTTGCCCCTCCCATAATAATAATATAGCTCCTCAAACTTCTCTTGAACAAATCTGAGTCTACACCTCAAAAGGAAGCTGCACACCAAATATCAAGTTTGTGCTACTGCTGGTTTATGAGAAGAAGATTTTTTAACCTTTACCAAATTTAATGGCCAAAACTGGCCAGCGCTATTCTCAAAAATCGCCAATTAATTTTCATTATTTTTTGTCTCAAAAACATAGATTATGACCCCTCGTTGGAATGAGAAAGTCGAGCACGTTCCAACATGGGGTCATAACCTATGTTCTTGAGAAAAAAATGAGTTATTCACGAATTTTATTTGCAAGTGTCGTCTGCTTTTCATGTTAGGTAAAGGGTTAAGATTTAAGCACACTTTTTGGGTGTGGCCCTACCGAGGGGCGAGACAACTTGATTTTGAATAACTGAAAGTCAGGCGAGTTAAAAATTGTAGCTTGAAATTTTTTCATCTGTATGGAGAGGATCAGCAGTACTGTTTATTGCTGTGTTACCGTTACCAATAAATTTTGGTAAAAAGCAAACAAAAAAGAGATGTGACTTTTTCGCAACAAATAACATATTCATGGTGTTCGTTAGTTTACCTGCAGGGATTTTCTATGGGCCCACGGCCCAGTATCAGGACCTATATCCAATGTAATTTAGTCCATGTTTCCCCAATTACCAGTCACTAATTCCCTGTTCCCCGACAAAGAATGTGTACTACAATAATTTAATAATAAAAATCAGTGATATGTATCAAATAATATAATTAACTCATTAAAAGTTTGTTAATTGAATTATAATCAAATTAATTCTAATATTGTGAGTTGCCATGAGATACAGTACGTGGAGAGTGTGTTATCACTAAATCACCTGCAGAGTGGATAGTCCACCCAAGCAATAATTGCAAATTTGTTGCAAAGCATTACAAGCACAAGCAAAGTTCCAGCTGATGGACCTCCAGGTTACACCCGGAGGTCCATTGGCTGAAACATTGCTTGTGTTATTTGCCCATATTTACAAAATTTAAAAGTGATAGTTTGGGTGATAACTCCACTCCACAGGTGATTTAGTTACAATCCACTCTCCACATACTGTAAATGAAGTGATAAGCAACACAAATTTAATGATTAAGACAAAGTAAGGTATATGGAAGAGTAATTCTTCACAAATAGTAAAAATTCTCATTCCCTTCCAACAAAGATAGATTTCTTAATTCGAAGGGTCCCAGTCCTATTCAACAAGGTAGCCAAGAAAGTCCTTGCTTGCTTTAGTGCTATAGTGGGCCTTAATAGGTCATGTCACACTACATCCTCACTTGAATAGTGTTAAAGTACATCTGCTAGGAAAAATCTGTTCAATAGTAAATATTTTGTTACAATTTATTGGAGAGTGCCTATAGCTGCCGCCAATGAACAGTAGAGTTGAAATGGCTAACCGATTAATTGATTAACCAATGATCAACGTCTTGATCAATGGAAAAAGTAATTGATCGATTAACCGTTACTTTTGAACTGTTGCATTATATGGGCTAACAAAAGAACAAACTTGCTCCAAAAGAGGCAAACATTGTCACACTGACTCATATCAATTATGTGAGACAGAGTGTAAGTTACGTGATGACATACATGCAAGTTACGTGATGACATACTTGTTCACTTGTATGATCATTATCCAGTATTAGTATCTGGAAATGAAATGGTCATTCTAAAGTTAACCTTTACCCAATGTGGGTAGCAGACTTGCAAAATAAATACTTGAATTACTAAAAAATTTTCAATTTTTGTCTCAAAAACATAGCTTATGACCCCTCACTGGAACGAGCTCATTCCAATGAGGGGGTCATAAGCTATGTTTTTGAGACAAAAATTGAAAGCATAACAACATCTGAATGGGAATTTTTGTATACAGGCCTGGCAAGTTTTGTCCTTTACGTTGGGTAAAGGGTTAATGCTGTAAATCATCAACAGTTTGGCAATTATTCAGCTACCTATTAGGGTAAGAGATTAATCGGTTAACCAAGGTTGATCCAGGTGATTAATCGATCAAGAAAACCCTTTAAGTATTTCAGCTCTAATGAACAGCAACAAAACAAGTGAGTAAAACAAGTTAGTAAAATTAAGTAAAATATCATATGTAGTGTTGTTATCTCAAATGTGGTCTCTTTCTCGATAGGATCAAGATAGGAATGTGATCAGGTTACTACACATTTACACCAGTGGAACACCATTTTATAAATAGAATACTTCAAAATCAAGATTGAATGGAGAAAAACAAATATAAATAGCATCTGAGCTGCAATGTTTTCGTGTTTTTTGGGGGGAGAGGGTCTAACACCATTTTATAAACAGAATATTTAAAAATCAAGATTGAATGGAGAAAAACAAATATGAATAGCATCTGAGCTGCAATGTTTTCATGTTTTTTTTGGAGAAAGGGTCTTTTGACAGGGAAGATTCCACAATGTTTTGTGGGCAGAAAAGCGAACAAAGAATTACGATTAACCCTTTACCCAACATAATGGCCAAAACCAGCCAGCGCTATTCTCAAAAATCGCTAATTAAATTTCATTATTTTTTCATTTTTTCTCTCAAAAACATTGGTTATGACACCTCGTTGGAACGAGCTTGTCGAGCTCATTCCAATGAGGGGTCTTAACCTGTTTTTAAGACAAAAAATAAAAAAAATTAGTTATTCAAGAATTGTGTTTTGCAAGTGCCGTCTGCTTTTCATGATAGGTAAAGGGTTAAACTCTGATCCTGCAGTGATCCGGTCGAAATTTTCTGTCTACTGTTGTGATTTCAGTATATGTATAATATTAAGCAAACACAAAGAATATAAAGTCTTTATTGAAATGTACTTTTAATAAAGCCCTGACATTGGCTGCAACTATTATAAAGCAATTAACCCCTTACGAGATGAATCGGTCGCATCCACCCGCATAATTTACAAATTTAACAGTTGAAAAAAATTTCAAAACATTTCAACAAAACCATATCATGTGATCCATCATGATATGGTTTTTGTGGAATTTTTTTTTTTAAATTTAAAAAAAACAAAAATAAAAATAATAATAAATTTTGATATCCTTTGTGGTGGGTAAAAGGGTAAGCTAACAATTTTGCTCTGATATGATCTATTGTTTAGGGCCCTATGTATCTTAAGTTTCCGGCCTGAGTTGAGCCTAGAATCGAATCAAGCAGAGGATTTCAAATTTGACTCAATTCTGAATTGAAGCTCAAGTCTTTCGAAGTCGTAAATATTGTCAGTGTTCATTGAAGTATTGTTTGTAATGGAGAATAATCAATGATAAAAGCAGAATATTCCAGAATGGAATCAAAGTTGTTTCGGAGGTGGAAACTCCTTGAACTCTTCTTCTATCATTTTTGAATCAAATCGAATGTTGAAGCTTCTGAGAACAGTACTACTATTGTCATGTACCGACAGACTATATTCCAACATTGTATCAAACAGAAATATTTAGCATTACATAAGCCTTGAACATCAATGTAAAGAAGGCAGTTAGGGCAAAAAAACTAAGTTTAATTCAATAATAATAATACATGTGCACCATACAAGTTATAATAAATTGGATGCTGACTTAAGAGAACCACATTCAGCAGTATAGCACAAAGTAGAGGCCTTCTTGGATACTGCATATCCATTATGGCAAAATCTTTTACCTTTCATGCAAATCTTGTGCAGGCATTCTTACATAGCCTTACTTGCTAATCCAGAAGAAACTTGAAAACCCAACTAACATATCACTAATTTGGGGTCCACCTGGTGGATTACCCAGTGGTCCTTGAACTAAAACTTTTCCTGATGGGTGTTCAAATTTTCAATGAATTAACTATCAGAGGTTGAAAGACTAATGTACCTCTGTGTATGTAATGAAGCTTCTGCTACAATTTGTTGAAGTACATCTGTACTTACTGCAAAAGCACACTTTGATGAACTTTAGTTGCATTAAGTTTCCTTGAAAAGTGGTGGGGGTAAGTAGATGCCTAGCATGAATGTTTCTTTGACACTCACTGCAGATGCTGAAGGCATATAATGAAAAAAGTAAAAAAATTTATAGTAAGGCCATACAAAGTTGATTGTCTGTTTCTCAGGCCATTTTTTCCAAAAAAGCATGCGGGCGGGCATTTTTTTTTTTTTCTTTTTATTTTCTCCCCGAGCGGTTGTTTGTGGTAATTTGACCCCCACCCAAACGCCTGGTGGACCATGCAAAATTTCGCAAATATATTGGTTATTCACCACAGGGGTGTTGGGTCATAAATGAAGTGGGGTTTGAATGTTTGTTTTTTCAGTGAAACATGAAAATTATAACACAGGACGAAAGTCACGAAATGCCTCGTGGGTGAAACGTCTCGGGTTGAAACGTCTCTGGGACAAATCAAATGTCGAAGTGCCAACTTTCAGAGATTTATTTGACCAAAAAAAAAAAATCCTTTCACAACCTGCTTAATAAACTCGTGAATCGCAATTTTTCCCCATTATATTCAAAATTATCACAACCCATTTGAACGGGCAGTTCATCCATATAAAATTATATTTTTTTGAAATCTGAAAATGAAATACAAAACGAATGTTTGCGTGTTTTTATTAACCAATTCGACCGCACATACCTGCCTATATGCGATTTATTTTCAACTATGACTGTTACTTTTATATCAAGCAACGGTTACTATTAGTTATCCAATTATCCTGCATCTCAAATGCATTTATTTAAATTAACTGGGAAACTCGTAACGGTTTCAAATAACAGTACACAAATTCCCAATGACGGCCATTTACAATACAAATGTTACTAAAAATAAATGCCAGGAGACTGTGTTCCATTCAACATAGCACCTGACTTTGCAGACTTTCTGAGGGTTGGTGCGAATCAAACGTGGTGCGAATCGACCATTCCCCTTTGTGACTGTTTGTTGTCAGACTGAAATACACC
Organism: Pictodentalium vernedei; assembly: GCA_031216915.1. Classification (NCBI taxonomy): domain Eukaryota; kingdom Metazoa; phylum Mollusca; class Scaphopoda; order Dentaliida; family Dentaliidae; genus Pictodentalium; species Pictodentalium vernedei. The sequence goes on from CM062294.1 coordinate 317,110,160, forward strand.
TTCCTTCTTGCTGTCATTATGACTTACCTTTTACAGAATAAAACACTTTCTGTCGTGAATATTGCTAGAACCCACCCACTTCATTAAGGTATGATGTAGAAAAAGCTTGAAGTGTGTTAATTTAAAATTTGCGGACGCATCGATATCGATTTACCGAAATGAGCACAATATCTCAAATTTTTTGAAGATTTTTTTTTGTGTCATAAAAAGGTTGCATGCGCACCAAAAATGACCATGCACATGGGCCTGAGAAACAGAGGTTCTTTTTTTGATGGCCTAATTTATATATTTTTTATACTTACCAATGACCCAGACATAGCTGGTGCTAACTCTTAAAATATAGGGCCAAACACAAATTTTGCCCCCCAATCCCCAAAATTTGCATCTAAAACCAAAGAAAACATGTCCTGAATGGCCCTCCACACTTCACCTCTACTGCGCATGCGCAGTGTCAAGGACGTTCCGAAATTGGCGCCATTAATCATTCTAATAACCAGTGCCTGGTAAGCGCTATGTACTCAGCGGGGAGGTAAGAGTTCCCAACTCCTGGGAGGGCCATCCCCATCTGGGTCATTGGTAAGTATAAAAAATATATAAATTACTATAGATTTTTTAACATTTTTATACTGTACCAATGACCCAGACATAGCTGAATAGTAAAAAGGCTGGAGGGCCAAGGACATAGAGCAAGATGGAATACGCTCAATAATATAAAATAGAGTCATCCCCTCTAGGGAAAAAGAAGTATTAGGCCTTACATGTATCTTTCTTATTTATGATAAATTAGAAAGATACAACACCTTCCAAAATTGAGCATCATACATCCATGTACTCTATTAATATCTAGTATAATCCTTATACTAATAATTTTTAAAGTAAGCCAATAAATAAAGTAAGTCTAGAGAATAGAGACTCTTTATACTCCTTAAAAGTGTCTGAGGATTGCATAATCATGTCCGTTGACACGTGCTATATTCAAAAGCTATACTTTAAAAACTAAGACTTGAATGAATTTTTAAAACATAAACTTCTCACTAAACAACCATCCCAATAACAGCTCAGAATTACTAACTCCGGAGGAGGTATCCCCTTGTTTTCATAGTAAAACAGGTGACCCAAGGGAACACCCTCCCCCCCCCCCCCCCCCCCCCACTTTTTCTTGCCCTGGGTCAAATAGCCCAGAGCGAAGAGGGCAGCAGAACGGAGTCACTGCCGAAACAGACAGCCTACCTAGCTATAGTAGCAACTGTTAAGTGAATGACATTCTGAGCAGTAGATAATAGACCTAACAATAGAGGCCTCCAGAAATGGACTCAATATTTCTGAGATAAAAAATTCATGAATGTGGATGGCTGAGCGCAATGAGCAGCCTTCAAAAATCTATAATAGCGACACTATTAATGTAAGCCCAAGATGTAGAAGAACTCTTACTTCATGAGCCGAAATCTCAAACACAACTGCTGAGTCAAAGATATACCATAAGCAGTATCGATAGTTAATTGAATCCATTAGCAATAGAATGGAGCGTAACGTCCTTCTAATAGGCATCAAAGACATTAGAAGTTTACGCCCGTAGTAATAAACAGATATCTGTTTATAAATACATAAACTCTAACCGGACAGAGTAAAGGCCTATGCCCGTACGAAGACGGAAGGACCTTAATAACAATAGGATCCGGATATTAGGAGCCTAACTCTTATGCAAAAATCCAACCTAAATAGTAAAGGAAGTAGTGATTCCGAAACTACGAAAGTGAAAATCATCCACCGATAGTGCATGAAACTCACTGACTCTTCAGTAAAAGAGAAGCCAACAGAATTACTGTCTAAAAGGTCAGAATTTGAAAACTACTGTTTCCAGAGGCTCAAATGATTACTTAACTAAATAAGAACCGAAGTTAAATTCCATATAGGAATTTAATCTAATGATTCTAAGTCTATTTATCGAAAAGTTACTAACTGACTTAGATAAAGAGACATAAGACTCAATTGTAAACTATCATAGAGTGCATAGGTATGAGGTAACATAAACCTATAACCTTAATAATAACAGGCTGCAGTAGATCTTGTCAAACAAGTATACTAAAAAGTTGCAATGAGTAGTATGGAGGGATCAACAATATGAACATAGTGATCCCTACACCAACGACGGAAGAGCCTCCACTTTAGCTGCATAGAATAGCGAAGAAGAGGATCTCCTATAGTAAGAAATCGCGTCCAAAGCTCGTCCAGTACAATGCTTACAATGCAATAAGGACCACACAACGGAATACGTGAAGGTTGCGACCTTGCGGGTTGTGATAAAGATGACACGATTTTACCCAGCGAAAAAAGATCCTCTCATTGAGGAAGATTTCGCGTTAAGTCCCACAGTAGACATCAGAGTAAATTTACCCACGGTCTCTGTGAAGACAGAGATGCTATCAACAGAAATGTATTGTGGTTGTTTATCTTAGCAATACCTGCTGAAACAACAGCGCCGGAGGATACGCATATCCTATCATTCCGTCCTATTAGATCAATAGAGCGTTAACAACATTAGCTCAGAGATCCGGACAAGCAAACACATACGTCTGCAATTGATTAGCAAGCTGTGTCGTAAATAAATTATCATTGGGCGCTCCCATTGATAGCAAATCTGATTGAATACTTGTTTGTTGAGAGTCCATTCTGACGGCAACAAGCGACCCATAAGTGAACGGGAGTCTGGTAAAACAATCAGACGACCCGGAATATGACGGACCGAAACAGAACTTGATGTACTATAACAAACAGAAGGATTCTTTCCATTAAATTGAATAACGGAAACGAATGAGTGCCTCCCTGGTTCTGGAGATACGCCACTACTGTCGAATTAACGGACAGGATTTGGACATGCGTTTCTGAATAATGTTCATCCAATGACATAAAGCAAGCCTAAAAAACATTATTCCGCGGAAGATAAGTGCTTGCTTAGAGACTGCGGAACCCAAAGACCCTGGCACTTCGAATCCGTTGGGATCAATATTATATCCCAACCTGTTTGACTGGCAACCGTCATAATTATAACACTCGGATCCGGCAACTGCAGTGGCACTCTCTGAGTCAACCACCGAATGTTTGCCCCAGTCTGAATCTCTTGCAACACTAGATAGACAAGAGAACGTGTAAATCGAGCAATTCATGGATTGCTGAAAAGTTGCCGTCGAAGAGAAGCTTCTCCGAGAACGAAGCGACTCTGAAAGAGTTCTTCACCTTACTATCCACGCGCGTGGATGTAGCTAGGGCTGCATCACGTCTAACCAACTCCAATCAGCCACTGAAGGGCGGAGTTATACGTGAACAAACTACTGCCCTCAAAAGAAATCACATTGAGGATAATATCCCGTAATTCTTTTCTTGAAGATGTAATGATAACGCCTCAGTAAGGTGGATTACGTATGATAAAGCGTCTAAGTTAAGTCTACTAGACATCATTGTCGTTTCCAACATTGTGGTTGGAAAAGACATAGACGGTGAAAAAGAATATTTCCAGTCTTTAACCACGCCGTCTAGATGCATATGAACTCTCGGTATGCCCTGCTCTGCCAAAATAAATTATTTGTATAAATGATAAAAAGGCAGAAATGAGCATTGCGGACAAGAAACTAAACTATCATGCTTGGTAGCAGGCTTATATGCATATATAGCGTCGATAAATAATACACATGTTCTAATGACATTATTGGACTGTGTCGGTAAGTCAGGGACAATGTCCCTGAACCGATCCAAAATTCCGTGTCCAATGACGCTATAAGTCTCTTATCCAACATCGCAGCAATGTAGTCCGAAATAACAATCACTGGAAGATAATGCCAGAAGATATGAATGGCAGCTTCCGATGCTACGAAAGGGAAAACTTGAAATCTTTCGAATCCCTTTCGCCATTCTGTCGGACCCTATAAAGCGTTCGGTCGTCCGTACCTGATGCAACCGCGGACCGCACCGACCCAGTGCCGTCAGATAATTCCTGATTCGACTAAGAAACTGTTGATTGCTGGGATGCTGCGAAAAAACTGTGCTAACTCGGATAGCACGTCCGTCACTGAGGCCTGTGGAGAAGCGGTCCTACAATGCATTGCCGCTGGAAGCTCCATGATCGTTACCCCGTGCATGCTACTAATATGCGAGCGAATGGAGTGTATAGGCCTTGTGTCCCTTGGCTACCGGATGGCGTGACCTATTCGCCGTGGAATCACTGAATGACGAAACTGATCGGATACTCAAGGTCACGTAGCCAATGTGCGGTCGTGTGCCCTGCTGTGAGGATGAGGAAGCATTATCGACAGTCTCTCGGACTGTCAATATAACGGAGCGTCCCGACCGACAGACATATGCTCCGAATGTAAAATATCTGAACCACAACATGCGGTCCCCTATGTTGTTGGACGAGAGAGGGACCTCTCTCGCTCACAGCCCAGACGGACCTGGACAAGCCAGGAACCGGACTAACAGGCTTCCTCCGATCTGTCCTCAATCCGCCGTCACTGGGTGAGTACTAAAGTAATTATAGTGCTTGCATCACCCAAATCTCCTTCCTAGACCGCAACGGACGAACCCGGCAGCCGAAGCATTCAATGAATGTACGCTACACCGGGTGAGCCAGCGAATGTCACTCCGTCGATCCTACAAGGGACCTCTTAGGCGATAGACATATTCCATGAGCACTTATTGCCGCTAGCTCTTCATTAACTATGACGACAGAGGCACACTTTTGAAAGACATCTCCGTAACTTTGCGAACAAGAAACCCGAAATGCTTGGTAATAGCAAGCATATAATAATAATATATATATAGTGTCGTTCAATAATTCGAAAGTTTGTGTGACATTATTGGACTATGTCGGAACTGAGGGACGATGTCCCTGAACCGAACCAAAAATTTCTAAGTCCACCGACGCTATCAGTTTCTTATCCGGCATCGCAGCATTCTGGTCCGACGAAAGAAGCTGTAGAAGATCAAGTCAGATGACATACACAACAGCATATGTTGTTCCGAAAGGTAAAGCTCGAAATCCTCCGAATCCCTTTCGGTATCCCGTCGGACCGGATGAAATTTTCGGACGTCCGTACCCGCTTCCGCGGAGCGTCCCGACCCAGCATTGTCGGATAAAAAATATGCGACAGATTCAGTTGATGCTGGGATAAGCTGTGCTATTTAGGAAAGCACGTCCGTTCCCGAGGCCTGTGCAGTAGCAGTCTTACGATGCATTGCCGCCGGAAGCTCCGTGTACGTTGACTCCCGCACACTTTCCTATGCGAACGTCCGGAGTCTGCAGGCCTCGTGTCCCTGGCTACCGGATGGTGTGACCTGGTCGCCGATGATTCTCTGACTGGCGAAGCTGACTGGATATCCGAGGTCACGTAGCCAAGAGCGGTCGTGTGCGCTACCATGAGAATGAGGAAGCCTTATTGACAGTCTACTCCGGACTGCCTATATGTCGGAGCGTCCCGAGCGACGGACGTAAGCTCCGAATGCGAAACATTTTGTACCACAACATCTGGGGCCAGATGTTGTTGTACGAGAGAGGGGCCTCTCTCGCTCGTCGTCCGGATGGACCAGAACGAGCTATGAACCGGACTAAAAGGCTTCCTCCGTTCTCCCTCTAATCCGCCGTCACTGGGTGTGCATTTGGTTGATTTATAGTGCTCGCATCACCCCGAAACTCCTTCTAGACCGCAACCGACGAACCCGGCTGCCGAACCATTCGATGAATGGATGCTACACTGGGCGAGCTAGCGGACGTCAAAGGCCGTCGAACCTACTAGGGTCCTCTTAGGCAATTGGCGTATCTACATGAGCACTTTTCCGCTAGCCCTTCATTAATTGTGACGACGGAGGCACACTGTTGGAAGACATCACAGATACATCACCCTAATCTTGATCGTCTGAAATTTGATAAAGTAGAGTGACCCTGCGGGGAAAGGACCGGAGTGTCCAATTCCCCACTAACATACCGTGACATACGCTTCTCATGTTGTCATCGAAATCATACGATACAGAACAGGAGTTAATGCGAGTACACTGACCACATATAGAATGATTATAAAAGTCAGAGGAAGACTTCCTCTTATTACAATTGATCAAAATCCTTTCAATGTGAAAAGAAAACAAAGTCCTGGTACTTGCACCAACCCCTGGCAATCAAAATACATAATAATAATATGATCCATTAATATAGAAAAAATAATTGAAATCAAAATATTTTGAAAAAATATTTTTTCAGAATAGCCCAAGTTTCTGAAAAGTAACGTTGAGCCCCAATGGATCCCAAGCCTAAGTGTGGACAAAAATTTTAAAAATATTTTAAACAATTTATTCAACACTTACGAACAATAATAATGTATCTAGTTATGATTAAAATAACATCAAGATATTATTTTCAAGAAATCCCCCCTCACACAGAGGGCTGTTGTAAATGTAAACAATGAGTGTAAAAACACTAAAATAAGACTCCAGGCACCCAGGCCCGGAATCAGTTACCAAAAATACACTATCTGATGCAAAACAGAGACTTCCAGGGAAGAAACTGCAGAACATCGGATGGTAGATGCAGAACACAACGCCTAACCACCCGTAGGTGAAGACGTAAACATGGGGAAAAGAACAGAATTCATTCTGTTATTCAGCTAAAACTCCCAAGAAATTTTAGTAATAATAATTACAGAAACTATGCCAAAAGCATGGGAGAATAGCAAGAGGGGACTTAAAGGAAAGGGAGAGAGGAAAACACTGAAAAATCAGTGTAACTAAATAACCAGAATGACAACAAAATGGCTGCTGCCTCGAAAATAGGTAACTTAACATAATTTCATTAAAAAAGTTTAAGTTACAGCCCTGATAATATTCTGTCACACATTTTTCCTCTCCTCCTTCTCTATCCTCCTTAGAATCACCATTTCACTAATATTTATGTGTCTGGCATCATTTAAACTGAGATTTACAAGCACAAAGATCAGTCAGATGTTAACTGATGAAGGGCCAAACTTAGAATGATTAATGGCACCAATTTCGGAATGTCCTTGACACTGAGCATGCACAGTAGAGGTGAAGTGTGGAGGGCCATTCAGGACATGTTTTCTTTGGTTTTAGATGCAAATTTTGGGGATTGGGGGCAAAATTTGTGTTTGGCCCTATATTTTAAGAGTTAGCACCAGCTATGTCTGGGTCATTGGTACAGTATAAAAATATGAGTTATGTGAAAAAAAAAAATGATAAATTTAATGTAATTTGTATATTTCTTATACTTACCAATGGCCCAGACTTAGCTGGTGCAACCTCAATAATATCAAGGGTCAAACACAAATTTTGAACCCCCCAATCCCCAAAATTTGCATACAAAACCAAAATCGGAAAGTCCTATCTGGCCCTTCATACTTTTAGTACTGCGCATGCACAGTACCAAGGAAGAGATCGGAATTAGCGCCAAGCATCATTCTTCCTAGTTGTGCCTACTAAAGTTATAACTCAGCGGGGAGGTATAAGTGCCCACTAATGGGAGGGCTATCCCTGTCTGGGTCATTGGTAAGTATAAAAAATATATAAATTAATTTAAATTTATCATATTTTTATACTAGAAGCAACGGCCCAGACTTAGCTGAATAGTAAAAAGACTGGAGGGCCTTGGACTTGAAGGAATAGCAGCCTAAACTTCACCTCCTAAGCCTGCAGGAGGACACCTAAAGGTGAATAGGAGATTAAAATATGAGGAATTACATATATCCCTCTCTATACAACAACAGAAAAGGATATACCACCGAAATAAAGGAGTAATATCCAAGTGAATCCTTATTACTTAGCATAAATGATTACGCTAATTGGGTGTAATGAACCCCCAATTTTAAGGCTACTCCAGAGTAAGATGCTTAAAATTAGGAAAGGTGTGTCCGAGAGTTGGAGATTAATGCCCACAGACACATGCCGTATACAATGCAACAAGCTGTACACAGTTGCCCAATCGTGTCCAAAAGGAGACGTTCTCATCCAGACATTATATGAAGTCAACCTACCAAGTTACAATGACGTCCCTTCATAAATATGATCTGTAGATTGTGCTAAAATTTTTTGGGCTTCAGACTCGGGCAACCATCATGGTTGAATGATCGCAAACAAAAAGAAAATTCTCATCTGGGCATATATGGAGTCAACCTAACAAGTTACAATGAAATCCTTCCATAAATACGACCTATAGACTATGCTAAAGGTTTTTGGGCTCGGGCAGCCATCAAGGCTGAATGACCGTGACCAAAAGGGGACATTCTCATCTAGACATTATATGAAGTCAACCTACCAAGTTACAATGAAATCCATCCATAAATATGACCTGTAGTCTGTGCTAAAGGTTTTCGGGTTTTGGGCTCAGGCAGTCCTCACGGTTGACAGATCGCAACCAAATGGGGAAGTTCTCATCTAGACATCATACGGAGTCATCCTACCAAGTTACAATGAAATCCCTCCATATTAAATATGACCTGCAGACTGTGCTAAAAGTTTTTGGGTTTCAGGTTGGGCAGCCATCACGGTTGACAGATCATGACCAAAAGGGGACGTTCTCATCTAGGCATTACACAGAGTCATCTTACCAAGTTGAAATCCCTCCAGACTGTGCTAAAAGTTTTCGGGTTTTGGGCTCAGGCAGCCATACCAGTTGACCGGTTGCGACCAAAAGGGGACGTTCTCATCTAGACATGACCCCAAACTTGCATAAGAAATTACATGACGATCAGACAAGAACTGCGGGGTGTAGCCTGTGCTAAAGGAAAATGTGAACAGACTCACAGACAAACAGACTTCCGCACGCGCGATGGCAATAACTTATCTTGACTTGTCAAGTTAAGCTAAAAACACTGTTAAGGAGAGAACAATCTCTTTCCTTATAACAGTGGTCTCAGCCTAGCTTCCTATTCGAAAAGACAATTATAAGGCTGTCAACTGCGGCCCCAGAAGCTCACTAAATGGAGCCGCAAATGATAGAGAAAAAAACACCGCTCATAATTCTAGCTAGGCTACTGTGGTGTCAACAATAAGACTGATGTCTGTGACACCTAAGAATACAACACCGAGAAGGAAAAAACATACTCTTTCCTTCTAGCGGTCCTATTCCCAAAAGACAGCAGTCTCAGCCTAACTAACACAGCTTAGAAGTCTTGTCAACAATAAGACTAATGTCTGTGACACCTAAGAATACAACACCGAGAAGGAAAAAACGTACTCTTTCCTTCTAGCAGTCATATTCCCAAAAGACAGCGGTCTCAGACTAGCTAATGCAGCTTAGAAGACTTCATCTCTGTGAAGACAGATATCTTGGTGTAACTTGCGACCTTTGAAAGCTCACTAAACGGAGACTTACGACGTTAGTCGCACAAGTTAAGGAACAAAGGCCGCTCTTAATACTAATATGGCGTCAACAAAAGGACTAAAAGCTTCAGACAACTAAGAATACAACACCGAGAAGGAAACAACGTACTCTTTCCTTCCAACGGCCCTAATTCCAAAGAGACAGCAGTCTCAGCTTAGCTAATGCAGCTTAGAAGTCTTCATCTCTGTGAAGACAGATATCTGTCACTTGTGGCCTTGCAAAGCTCACTAAACGGAGACTTGTGATGATAGCTGCTAATGTATAAGAAAAGACTGCTATAATTTTATATAAGGCTACCATGGCGTTAGCCGCTAATGTTATAGAAACAGGCTGCTCTTAATTCACATAAGACTACTAAGGTGACAACAATAGGACTAAATGCCTGTGATGCCTAAGAATACAACACCGAGAAGGAAAGAACGTACTCTTTCCTTCTAGCGGCCTTATTCCAAAAAGATAGCAGTCTCAGCATAGCTAATGCAGCCTAAAAGAAAAGTCTTATATCCGTTAAGACAGATATCTGTGTGTTACCCTGCAGCCTTGGAAAGCTCACTAAATGGAGACTTACGATGTTAGCTGCTAATGTATAAGACCGCTCTAAAATTACATAAGGCTACTGTGGCGTCAACAATAGAACTAAATGCCTTTGATGCCTAGGAATACAATACCGAGAAGGAAAAAACCTACTTTTTCCTTCGAACGGCCCTATTACAAACAAGATAGCTGTCTCAGCCTAACTACGAGCTAGCGATCTTCTATTCATGAAGAATAGATCTTTGCCTTTCTTATATTATTGCTGGCCAAGGGTGGCGTCGTTAAGCAGACCGAAGGCCTTCAACACCTGAGCAGAATGACCCGGGAAGGAAAGAACCTTGTCTTTCCTTCGCACGGTACCCTTATCGAGGGACGAAAGCTGTTTTTCGTCAAGCAAACGCAGACTTTTGTTCAGATGGAACAAGATCCGGAAGAACTGATGAATAAAATTCAGTCTTCATGTGCTGTTCCGTGAGGGATGGAGAATCATCCTCCATAGCCCTCTCACCGTATGAGTGTTCCATCTGATAAACATGGTCAACACCATCCAAATGAACAGATGACTGGACCAACCCAGCACCGTCCGACAGCTCACTACCGGAGACTGTTGACGGCTGAACCTGCGACTACTGGGATGCTGCGATAAGCTGCGCAATCTGTGACAGCAGGTACGAGAACGAGGCTTGCGGAGCAGCAGTTATCCTCTTCTTCACAATATGCTACTCACAGGATGGAGATTGGACCCCAGAACTTTCGACACATTTCCCATATGTATATGCCTTGAACCACTAGCTGCAGGTTAATCCGACTTCGTGGGTGAAGACTGGGAATGCCTCCGTGGAACAGCGATGTCGGACAGCTAGTCTGCGGTCTAACGTGCTTCATCGATGAAGCAGAGGAAGAAGCCATAGCTGCAGCTGGCCACGGCTGCAGTGTGGAAGGAGCGTCCCGGACCGCAAGCGTGAACAGATGCCCCAACTCACTAAAGTTTCTCGAAGCAGAAACAGTCGACCCAGACTGCTGACAGAACTGAGATGGTTCTCCAACTCATGACCTGCCTCCAGATCTCACCAAGTTTCCCACTGAGAAACTTGTAGGCTAATCCCCTTTTTTGTGCTATTCCAAGAAGGAAGCCATAACAGCAGCCCACCTCGGTTGCAGTGTGGAAGGAGCATCCCGAACCGCAAGCGAGGATGGGTACTCCGACTCACTGAATTTCCTCGCGACAGAAACAGTTGACCCCGACTGCTGACGGGATGGAGATGGTTCTCCAACTCGCGATCTGACCCCAGATCTTGCCGAGCGTCCCGTAGAAAAACTTTCAGGCTTCTTCCCCTTTTGCCATCGTCGTTGGGTGAGCTTTTGTTTTTGAGATGCTCGCTCTACCCACGTCTACACTTCTCGACTACAACGGAGCTACCCGCAGTCCTGGCTCCCACAACAGAGAAACCGCTTCACCAGTCAGGCTAGCTGCATGCAGAGGATTAAGAGAACTAACTAGAGACCTCAATCTCCTCCTAATAATCATGAGCACCTAGGCAGCTAGCTCTGTTTCCTCATGACAGCAGGGCTCATCAGTGTGATGATGGCAGCACGTAACAGACAGGTGTCAAAGTACCATCACCATGTTCTTGTTCCTCTGAAAAAGAGACTGAAAGACTAGTATTAGCCTGCGGTGAAAGTTCCAACATCGGAATTTCACCACCCACCACACAGGTCGACATCCGTTTCCAACGTTCACATCCCATAGTACAAGTATTGAAGGAGTGTAGTAGCTACAGGCAGACAACAAGCATGTAAATCCGTGACTTCCTGTACTTACGCTAGGTACCAAATTATTTATAATAGATACAATAATAATGAAGCCAAAATCATAAGTCCGGCTACACTCCCAAATAATAATACAGAAAAAACAGCGCAAGGATACATAACATAGACAATCACAAAAATTTTTGAAACAAATTAAACGAATTTTTTCGAAAAATCTTGAATGAAGCCTAAGTACCCCAAGGGAACCTCATGAGCCCAAGGGCATCCCGATAGAGCCAAAGTGTGGACAAGCACTACATAATTGAAGCTAAACTACCGGAATAAGATATAATATGTATCCTAAGAGAAAAAGCAATAACTGTTTTCAACTAAACACTGAATTAATACGTACCCAAAACGTTAAGAGGAAATACCGGAAACTAACCAAGAAATAAGCACAACAGAGGCCCAAAGTCAGTAACCGACCAACAACCACCTGATGCAAAGCTAGATCTTCATAGGAAGAAAAAACAATGCATTTGGTAGAAGATGCAAGAATACAAAACGTCCTGAACAGTAAATGAACAGGCCGTAAACACAGGGGATAAATAGAATACCCAAGTTGAACATCCAAGAATTTTAATAAAAACTTCTCAATAAAAATGCCGAAAGAGCTTGGGAGTATAACAGGAGAGTTCAGAAGAGGAAAGGGAAGTAACACTAACAAAACAACAGTGGAGTCATAGTAAAAATGACGACATTCAGACACATATCCCGAATAATATTATATAAATATTATAAAGTTACAGTCCTGAACATCCAAAACCACCATTATTCACTTCCAACATCCTGCTACATTGTTGATTCATGAAAACCATCATTGATTTGTGTCTGGCATCTTCAAAAATGAGAATTTATTGCACAGATGTCAGTTCAAATGTTTACTGACTTGGGCCAAACAAAAGAATGATGCTTGGTGCCAATTCCGGTCTCTTCCTGGGTACTGTGCATGCACACTACTAAAAGTATGGAGGGCCAGATAGGACTTTCAAATTTCAGTTTTGTATGCAAATTTGGGGGATTGTGGGGTTCAAAACTTGTGTTTGTCCCTTGATATTATTGAGGTTGCACCAGCTAAGTCTGGGACATTGGTTCTAGTATAAAAATATGCCTTGTTTCCAGGCTATTGTTCCAACTGTCGCTGAATTTCAAACATGAATGATGGGGGGGGGGGGGGGGGGGGGGGGGGGGGGGCAGCAGATGCCTGGAATACAAGTTTCTTTGGCACTCGCTGCAGATGCCAAAGGCAGATGCTGAAAAAAATGGGTTCTGTAAACAAACAAATGCCTTGTTTCAGCTTCTGCAATTTTTTTTATTTCCACAGGTCTGTAATATAATGGACATCTCTTTGACAGCAAATGCAGAGACAATGCAGGCTACTGATCCCTCAGTGATATGTGAGGGAGTGACAATTCATTTGACTCTGCAGAGGTCATCCAACATATAACCAGTTTCTCAAGGAGTAGAACAAGTACCAGATTGAATGCTGTATTTGCTCACCAATAACTGAGAAAAAAATATCTTGGTACCTGTTGGTACTAAAATAAAATTACATTTAAAAATTTTCAAACTCCAGAACATACATGAACTTCATTGCCCTGTGGAAAGTCTGCCTTCAACTGTGGTATTTTCCTGGAATTTTCAGGAATACTTATTGTATTCCAACACTTTTCCAACACTTTTCATCTTGAAATAATCTCTTGTGAACCATGTAGAAGGTAAAACGACTAGTTTCCACAGAACACAGCACCTTATTCACTGTCAATGACAGACATTTTCTGTTTAATGAGCATAATTTCATCAATGTTTACTTTCTCTGCATCATGCAATAAGGAGCCAGAATATAAATAGAACAGCTACCCATAAAAACACTTTAGACAAGAAATTCTCTTCAGCTGCCTGCGCTGACCCCTGGGGTGCTGAAATGATAAAAAAAAACAAAAAAAACATAAGGCCTAAAATTTTCTTGTTTCTCAGGCAATTTTCCCTGAATTTCATGAGAAAGAGAAAATTTTATTTTATGTTAACCCACAAAACAGTCCTTAAGAATTATGATTACTACTTGAATTCATTAGACTCTTCCGTGAAAAAAATGTTTTCAGCAGTGAGTTTCTCATACTGTCGTTGAAAATCTAACCAACTATAAATTGTTTGACAGAGCTCACTGAGCTCTGTCGAACAAGGAATAGTTGGTTAAATTTTTAGTCTAAAAAGTGTAAAACTGTATCAATCATGAGATTTCCAGATGAAAAAAAAAGAGTGATGAAACAGATTTTCAATGACGAGGGAGATGCCTGAGAAACAAGAATTTTTTTCACAATACCTGGTGGCCTAATACATTGTGCTATGATTCCTACATCAGATCCCATATATTTATAAATCAATATTTGTTCACTTGGACCAGGTCTTAATGAAAAGATTTTTTCATCCTCTTACAATTTTTTAAATAACGAAAAAAAAATTTAATTTTTGCCTCTCATTGGAACAAGCTCAACAACAAATATAATACAATTTGAAAGCAATTTTTTGAGAATAGCACTGTAATATTTTGATGTTGCATCAAGTGTTAAATGAATTAAGATGTCCTATCATAAGAAAAATATATCTATGATGACAAAATATGTCAACAGGGTGGCTTCAGGATAAAGAGAATTATCAACCTGAACTATCAGTTCCGGATCGATAGAAAATTGACAAAGATGAAAGACAGATAGAGAGCAGCAATGATAGTGTGCTGAAAGGCATTGTGTCTCTCTACTTTTCAAACTGTTTGCTTTTAGAGGATGTTTTACAGAGTTTAACTTGTTATGTTCTGGAACTCTATAATATTTGTACTTTATTCTGAAGAGGGGAGGTACTAAAGCTAAAAGCTTTCATATTCTGTGGGTGTACTTCATATTATTTTTGAATTGAAATTATTTAATCTTTTTTGGATTTGCCTTGCTACAGTTTATGGGAGAGTGCTTCAGGCATTCTCCCATACATTGTAACAAGGGAAAGATATGAGAAAAAATTTTGATGTAAAAGTCTGCCTCCCCCCCCCCCCCCCCCCTGCACCCACCAAAAAATCAACAACAAAATTAGCACTTTACCAGATTATAGCACCGACCATGATTCTATGATTATAAAACAAAACTAAAATTTTTCCTGGAATAATAAAAAAAAACTGTTAAAAGGTTTTTACAAATTATATCCAACAAAGCTTAATTTTTCTTTTGACAAATGAGTCTTTATACTGCTTAACATCTATATTGCTGGATGTTTTCGGATGGTCATGCTGAACAGCCAGATTTCAAAAGTTTTTGTTCAAAATCTGGACAGTATTATTCATATACTTCAAATGTACTGGATACAGATATCAAAACACTTACGTGGCCCAGGTCTGCCATCATTAAAATTGAATGTTGATGCAAAGAATCCAAAAGGGAAGGCACCAATTCCAAATGACATTTGGAAATCTCCATCTCCGAAGCCAAATCCAGGAAAACCCTTTTAAAGAAAATAGAACTAGATGTTACATAAAAGATTTCAGTAAAAATCTGGAATGAACAGGCTTCTGTTTAAATTGTATCTACTCTTTATTTTTGAATTTACAGATAGGTTGATGATGGAGACATTTATCTACTTTATACGTAAAAACAGTAACGTTTTATCTTTTATCGTTATCGAAAACTCGCCGTCAATAAAAAATCTTTTATCGTTACTGCAGTAAGAATAAAAGTCACGTGATATCGCAAGAATACAACGTTCACGCCCATCTCATTTGCATGACGTACTATTTCATTCAACACTTTGAATAACTAATTATCGCTGCCGCGGATCGAAACAAATAAAACGGGGCGTATTTATCGAAATGTATTGAATAAAAAAGAAGGCCATTAATTAAACTTACTGAATTGTAAAAATAAAATTTGACGGAAAAGAGTAAAAATTACTAACTTACACTTTTTCAAATGAGATTATTTCACCCTTCGAGACTTTAATTATCCTGACGTTCAAACGTCACTGGGAATTCATTTTCTTCAACATTTTTCAAAATGTGACGTCAAACGTCGGAAAGTACAAATAACCAGATATTTTTCACTTTAGTGATTATCTGGTTGAAGGCTAGATTATTTTTAGTGGTCTGCATTTGTTAATCAAAACTTGTTTTATTATCGGAGTGGGGGAGGTGGGGGTGTAGATAAAAGGGTTATATATGCACATGGTGTTTGTAAAAAATCTTTTATCGCGACTCAAGCGTTTTCGGGGGCTACATAGCTACTCGTCGCTGCGCGACTCGTAGCTATATATGCCCCCCAAAACGCTCTCGTCGCGATAAAAGATTTTTTACAAACACCATGTGTATATAACCCATATTTATCTGATAAATTAGTGTCAGTAACCAAGTCTCAGTCCAACTCCGTTAGTTGGCAACAGTACAGGTATCTGTGCACCTTTTCCAAATAATAAAGAAAGTTTGTTCCTCTCGGCCAATATATAGCACATGACATGTTGTCAGGACAAGTTTCTCAAGTTGATTTCAACAATACGATATACAGTCCTGTGATCATAAAAGCGGACAGGGAATTTGGATTGGACTGCAATCTAGTCAAGGTCCGGTTGATATTCTTTGTCCATGAAATTCTTTTCTCACCACAACACTGCAGAATCTCACCTTTCGAAAAGAAATGCAAGAACAATGAATCTGAGATATATTATCTTTTGTTTTTTTCCTGATGTGATCTTGATACTGCAGTATTTTATTTTGGAAATCTCGATATACCTGTGTAAGTGTGATTAGATCACAAAAAATATCACTTTTGTGATCACAGCACTGTATACTATTTTTCATGAAGAAAAAAAAGGTGGAAAGATACAGACTATAAATTATAGGCAATTTTTCACTGTGTTATTTGGTAAAGTATTTCTTTGCTGTTTCTAACTGTACTTCCAAATCCTATACAATCGACAGTAGAACACATTTGATAATTTTGGGGTAAGTGAACACATTGGATAATTTTGGGGTAAGTGGAAATTGGAATGAAAACAAAAATACTGAACAGGTGCAAGTACCTACTTTTACTCACCAAACTCGCAAGATAAAGTGCCTCCCACTTTTGGAAATTGACATCCAAGCACTTTCCCATCACAAATTTAGGCAATTCCAGAAAAAAATCAAAGGTGTTCAAAGACATTTTAAAAATTTTGTATTAACACATTCGCTGCAAGCTGAAACCAGAAGCCGACTTCCCAGTGCCACGCATTTTGTGGTTACACTCCTGTAATTAGGGTATAAATGGATGATGTCAAGTATCCTGCCAACTACTTGAAGCAGAGAATTGAAACTTTCCAGGTAGCTACATATAGCTATGGCCTATGTATAATCATTTTGCCGACGTCACATGTTTCTCAAGACTCTGGTGGCCATCTTGGATTTTATGAAAATTTTGTGATTTTTACCAATTACTGCTGTATAACATATGATCAATGGGTCAGTATCATCTGAAATGTGTCTGAAATGTCTTAGTAATTTAGACTAATGATGGACAATAAAATGAAACATTAGGAAGATGTTTGTTGTCATTTATATCATTTGCCACTTCATACAGACTTCTCCCTTGGTCATCGAATTTTGCTTATGTCCTTGCATTGTGGTTTTAAATGGGCAATGCGTGGTTTCTCATGTACCACATAGAATACACTTTTGAAACTTCCCAGGTTACATGTAGCTATGACCTATGCATAGCCACTTTCCGGACATCACATAGGATAGGTGACCCTGGTGGCCACATTGGATTTTACAAGAACTTAGGAATTTTTTGCATTTTTACCATGGGATATATGGACAATGGGCCATAACTATCTGGATATCTGCTTCATGAACTAGTTGTTTTCTGGCACCAACAACAGAATAATAGGAATTATTTTATGAGGATATTCCCTTGAAAAAGCAATTGGGTCCAGACAATCGGTGTCTACCAACACACTAGGGTGATGAGCACACTATAGTAACCAACAACTTTCAAAAGAATATGTCTCCCACTCCAATGCAGAATTGACCACCAGTGCATTTGCCTGACTACCTTGTAAATATCCCTCGCTACCAACGTTAGCCACCCCCCTGGCTGCGACAGAAGAGGGTCCGTCATCATCACCATCATTCTCAGCATCCTCATCCGAGTCTTTGTTGCCGAGATCATCAGAGTCTGAGTCATGAAATATACAGCCAATAGCTTCCCCCAGGCTCAAACATTTGCAAGAAGACATTTCTGAAGCAATGCATGTAGAAAACAACATGCATGTTGTTTTATACGTGCATTGTTTCAGAAATGTCTTCTTGCAAATGTTTGAGCCTGGGGGAAGCTATATATATATGGAAGTGATGCTCCCGAAAAATTATCGTGCTATGTCATGGATCAATGATCTGACCTTGACTGACAACACCTGCTTTGACCTTGACCTCTTTTTGGCAAGAAATCGTCTGCTGCCAATAGTGGAATGCATATGTATCACATACAATAAAAAAAACACCAGAAAATAATAGAGTTGCTTCCCTTAGACCGCAGTTCACCATAGACACATACAAAATTTGCAATTATACAAGAGTGGCATTGGTACAGAACTTTGCATTTATGCGGGGGTGGCAGCAAAAAGTTTAAAAAAAAAAAAAAAAATACATAAAAAAATCAGGTACCTTATGAAAAACTGAGTGACATTTACCATTGTAATCTTTTCTCTTTTTTTTTGAGGAGGTGGGGTGAGGGTGGGGGTGGGGGGGTTATGGGGGGTAATAACACTTTCAACAGCCGAGGTCACCCATCAGACTCCCAAGCATACAAACTCCACACAAGAAGGGTTAGCATTGGTTGAAGACAAGTGCACCATCAATGCACAGTACACCTTAGCTCACAGTATCACCATTCCCCCATGTGGGCGATCAGTAATAACCATTTTTCCCAAGGACACAATGCAGTTAGCAGTTACTCCTGGCAGGGATCGAACATTGGACCTTTTGGTTTGATACCCACTGAGCCACCATTGTAAAATCTGAACTAGCATCTGTTACTGGACCACAAAGGAAGGTTATTGTGTTGATTCTCACCAAGAAATTTACCAATTCAATCGAAAGTATACTAAGCTATTTGCAGTTTAAGCATTCACCTAACATGACTTGAAGAAGACACTTGCAAAACAGTTATTGAATAAGGCCATTAAAAAATATTTCTTGTTTCTTGGGCATCTCAATTATCATTGCAAATGAGACTTGTACCTTTTTTTCACCTGGAAATCTCTTTAATGAAATTTTTTTATCCTGGTAGAATGAAGAATTTAACCAACTATATCCTGTTTGACAGAGCTCAGCAAGCTCTGTCAAACAAGACAGAGTCGGTTTAATTTGTAATTGTAAATAGTTTTTTTCATACAATAGTGTGAGGAGCTAAATTTCTAATTCATTTTCAGGACAATTTTGTGGATTACTAGTAACAAAAAAGGAAGAATAGCCTACCTCCATCAACATAAAATTGCGGAAAAATTGTCTGAGAAACAAGAAAAAAAATTATATGGGCCAACTAAAAAAATTTCATTCTCTGCTAGGGCTGCACAATATACCGGTAAACTGAGAATGATACCAGGTGAATACCGTAATTGTTTTAAAAGTACCGGTATATCGTAAGAAACGGTACTGAATCAAAATATCAAAGTTGAAGCCGACATATTATTTGGAAAAAAAACAGTCACTGCATTCTTTCATGTCTGCCATTCCTTGAATGTCAATCATAGAAAACAGATGAATACTACTTGAAACTCCTTCCAAACTGACAACTCCTGTTATGAAGTCCATGTCAATCAATCTTTATTCGACTAATGAAAACAGTTTGCAGTGTACTTGAGCTGCATAAGTTACAAATAAGTATACATGTACCACCAATTTTAAACTGAAACTGAAAGTTGACTATTTCGGGAGTATGTCGAATTCAGGGAATGAATATATTGACACATTTGTGTATGTAATCTCACATTTTCCCATGTTTATAATAAAATTACTCACAAAATCATTATAGGGAGTGTTTGTTTTATTTATTCTATCCATCTCAAAAACAGATAAAACCTGAAGAAAAGTTGATCAACATTTCCAGCAACACTGTCATTGTGAACTTTCAACTTATGAATATTAATAAGCTGTTCAATGGCAATGAAAACGTGGGTTGGACATCTCTGTCACTTTTCGTCCCAGTGCTAACCACGCATTACATCAGGTGCAGTTTTGGGGGAATGTACGCACATGGTGCAGAGACAGAAACAAAGGGAAAACAACGCCTGCACAATAATAATCCATACAGACATGAATAAGAGCCACTTAATTACTAACACAAACATACCACTGACCATATCTATCAACACTTAAAATACAATAGGTCATAAGATGAAGCAACCAATGGAGAGGAAAATGACGAGTGCGAAGTGCACACACTCCATAAACAGCTGTATTAATTAATATTCATGAACAAAGGAAAAAATAAACACTACAGTGATGAATTATGGGATATTTTTTTCAAACAACAATATCATGGCACTTAATTGTTTTCCCTCATGTCTGAGCTGTCTCTGTGATGTGATTTTAAATCAAAATAAAATAATGCTGTGTATGTTTGTAAATACAATGCTTTATTAAAGATAATGGTTTCAGCTGAACATAAGGTAGCGAGTACAGTAAATTTTATTTTATTCAATTGTTAAACGCCCAAAATATACATGTGTTGTCAACTGTCAACTGTTTTCGAACTCAGCTGCCCAGAACATCGCCCGAGTTTTTCACCCCAAAATTGGATAGCCTATCTTATTGATGTATAAGATGCACCCTTAATTTGGGGATCTTTTTTTTTCGGGAAAAGGTGTGACTTACCGGTATACACCAGCCTGATAAACTTGGCTTTATACATGTATTACGGTCATGACATAGCCATAACGCAAAAAGTAACAAGTGTTCAACAATCATAAACTGTATTTGTTTTTATGAGAATCGACTAAGATTCACGTACCTGGAGATTTGGGCTTTTGGATTTCGCCTCGAAATTTTGTCTCTGAATTTGTTAATTAGTTCAGCAATCTGAACACAATCATCAGTATCAGTGACTGTCAGTCACAGGTACTGATAACTTCATTCGGATTCTGAACTAGTCTATGATATGCCGGTATATCACAGTATTTCTTTTAATACCGGTATATGAAATTTGAATACTGTGCAGCCCTATTGTCTGCTTCAAAAACATAGCTCATAACACTTCAAAGGAACAAACTCACGAGAGGTCATAAGCTATGTTTTTCAGTCAAATACTTAAAAAAAGACTGAATAGCATTTTTGTGAACAGCACTGACCAAATATTGCCATTATATGAGGTAAAGAGTTTAATATTTTGAACTTGATCCAAGGGACTTTACAGGAAAATACCTCAAATACTTTGCGGGCCCCGAAACACTATTTTCAAAATCAAGGGCTTTCAAGAGAATTCAAGGCCTGCAGAACTCAGGCAAAAAATTGAACACAGGCTACACTGACAAGACATTTGTTAACTCCTTAACTGACAGGAGTACTAGCAGAACACACTTGCAAATTGTTCTCTTGTACAGTTAAAAAAAAAATATTTTTCTTAAAAAAATATAGCTTTAATATGAGATTTTTGCGCAGTGCTTGTGTCTGCTAAAACATCTCACAAGCGTCGTTTCGCCCCTAATTTAAAATTAATTTTTAAATTATGGGCGAATCTTCCCTTCCTACTCACACTTTCTATTCGCCCTAGACGTTTAGTCCCAATGAAAATGCCAAGGCTTGACAGTTTTATTGGGACGAAATACCCAGGATGAATAGAAAGTCACGTACACTACAAATTACTTTTCGGTTGAGCAACCATTTCTCTTATTTACGTCTTATTCATCAGAAATTACTAGCTGTCAATGTGTAAAATCGGACAGATATATCTCCGTGAAAAGACGCAAAATACCCTCTCAGATGCAAGGAAATGGGGGTTTTGGGATTCCGGAATTCAAAATTTTCCTACCACAGCCCGAACCATGGTCGGCACGTGGTACCGATTATCATCGGTCGCCACACGAATAGCCTCATTCCTTTCCCCTAGCGAAAACCCTGATGTACATATGTACGTACGCCGATGGATAAGAAGTGATGGCAATTACTCAGCTTGACTTTGTCAAGTTGAGCTAATAAAACCATACAAATATTACCTTACCAAGTTTCACAGCAATCTGACCATAAATGTGCCCTGTAGGGTGTGCCAAAGGAATATATTGATGCCTGACTAAACTAAGTTCAAAGGTTATTGCCAGTGGCAATATTTTTTAATAGAAATAGAAGAAAACCGATAGCTCGCATGTAGAAATCATCCCAAACAAGGATACCAGGTTTCAAAGCAATTCGATCATAAATGTCCCCTGTAGGGTGTGCCAAAGTGAAATATTGAGGTCTAAGTTTAAAGAATGATGCCAGTGGCAACATTTTGGGATGGAAATGGAAGAAATTCAACAGCTCCCATCTGGAGGTCACCGCAAACAAGCACACCAAGTTTCAAAGAGATCCGATCCAAAATGTGCACTGCAGGCTGTGCCAAACGGAAATATTGATGCATAACTGCACTAGTCCATCAAAAATCATAGAAAATCGATAGTTCCCATCTAGAGGTAACCCCAAACAAGCATACCAAGTTTCAAACCGATCTGATCATAAATGTGCCCTGTAGCACATGCCAAAGGAATATATTAATGCACAACTAAACTAAGTTCAATGGCCATTGCCAGCAGCAACAAATTTTGATGGAAATGGAAGAAAATCGATAGCTCCCACCTGGAGGTAACCTCAAACAATCACAACAGGTTTTAAAGCAATCCGATCATAAATGTGCCCTGAAGGGTGTGCCAAAGGGAAATACTGAGGTCTGACTAAACTGAGTTCAAAGAAACATTTTTTGATGGAAATAGAAGAAAATCGATAGCTCCCATCTAGAGGTCACCCCAAACAAGCATACCAAGTTTCAAGGCGATCTGATCATAAATGCAACCTGTGCGGTGTGCGAAAGGAAATTGTGGATGTACCAGGGTTTCTGCTATACCGGTTCAACGGCCGTCAAACGGCCGCATTCCCCTGCCAGGTCAATAACATAATTTTTGAAATTCGCCATGATCTGCCTGTCCCCCAAGAATACATTTAGTTTCTAGCTTGTAGAATTGTCATTCCTAAACTTCTTTTGCCGATTTCCGTACACATATTTCATTGAAAACAAAATGCATGTCCATTTCACCGTTCTGTCGCAGCACCTGGAGAGTAATTGATTTCAAAGCGGTTTTTCAACATCAAAGACATCAAACAATAGTAATATCGAGTATTGTTGTAGAATTGCTATAGAATCCCACTTACGTGACGTTATCAGAGACAGTCTGTGAACCAGGAAAGACTTCCAGAACTCTCCGGAACCTGTTCCAGCTGTGAAGACGAATTCCACCACTCTGAGGCCTCATGTGACCAGGATTAATCAATTGGGATCAGAAAACACAGAAGAACAACCAGGTCTGTCTTTTTTCGACTTGACCGCGAGAATCAGGAGTTCAGAAATTCTGCACAGATTTAAATTTGGTGTGTTTGTCAGGAAAAATTGGTAAGATCCTAGCTATTTTACTCGCAATGTTTTTCTAAAGTAGAGATTTACCGAACCCAAGTCTACTTTAGTACTCGTTTTCACAGAGGCCGCAAATGTCCAAATTTGTACCATGCATGTGCAATGAGATTTTTGCGCAGTGCTTGTGTCTGCTAAAACATCTCACAAGCATTTTTAAATTATGGGCGAATCTTCCCTTCCTACTCACACTTTCTATTTGCCCTGGACATTTAGTCCCAATGAAAGTTAAAAAATTTATAGTAATTTATATATTTTTTATACTTACCAATGACCCAGACATAGCTGGTGCTAACTCTCAAAATACAGGGCCAAACACAAATTTTGCCCCCCAATCCCCAAAATTTGCATCTAAAACCAAAGAAAACATGTCCTGAAAGGCCCTCCACACTTCGCCCCTACTGCGCATGCGCAGTGTCAAGGACGTTCCGAAATTGGCGCCATTTATCATTCTAATAACCAGTGCCTGGTAAGCGCTATGTACTCAGCGGGGAGGCAAGAGTTCCCAACTCCTGGGAGGGCCATCCCCGTCTGGGTCATTGGTAAGTATAAAAAATATATAAATTACTATAAATTTTTTAACATTTTTATACTGTACCAATGACCCAGACATAGCTGAATAGTAAAAAGGCTGGAGGGCCAAGGACATAGAGCAAAATGGAATACGCTCAATAAAATAAAATAGAGTCATCCCCTGTAGGGAAAAGAAGTAATAGGCCTTACATGTATCTTTCTTATTTATGATAAATTAGAAAGATACAACACCTTCCAAAAATTGAGCTTCATACATCCATGTACTCTATTAATATCCAATAATCCTTATACTAATAATTTTTAAAGTAAGCCAATAATAAAGTAAGTCTAGAGAATAGAGACTCTTATACTCCTAAAAGTGTGTGAGAATTGCATAATCATGTCCGTTGACATATGCAATATTCAAAAGCTATACTTTAAAAACTAAGACTTGAATGAATTTTATAACTTAAACTTCTCACTAAACAACCATCCCAATAACAGCTCAGAATTACTAACTCCGGAGGAGGTATCCCCTTGTTTTCATAGTAAAAACAGGTGACCCAAGGGAACACCCTCCCCCCCCCCCCCCCTTTTTCTTGTCCTGGGTCAAATAGCCCAGAGCGAAGAGGGCAGCCGAACGGAGACACTGCCGAAACAGACAGCCTACCTAGCTATAGTAGCAACTGTTAAGTGAATGACATTCTGAGCAATAGATAATAGACCTAACAATAGAGGCCTCCAGAAATGGACTCGATATTTCTGAGATAAAATTCATGAATGGATGGCTGAGCGCAATGAGCAGCCTTCAAAAATCTATAATAGCAACACTATTAATGTAAGCCCAAGAAGTAGAAGAACTCTAACTTCATGAGCCGAAATCTTAAGCACAACTGCTAAGCCAATGATATACCATAAGCAGTACGCTAGTTAATAGAATCCATTAACAATAAAATGGAGCGTAACGTCCTTCTACTAGACATCAAAGACAGAAGAAGCTTACGCCCTTGTAATAAACAGATATCCGTTTATAAATACATAAACTGTACCCGGAAAGAGTAAAGGCCTATGCCCATACGAAGACGGAAGGACCTTAAAATAATAGGTTCCGGATAATAGGAGCCTAACTCTTATGCAACAATCCAACCTAAATAGTAACGGAAGTATTGATTCCGAAACTATGAAAGTGAAAATCATCCATCGATAGTGCATGAAACTCACTGACTCTACAGTAAAAGAGAAATCAACAGAATTACTGTCTAAAAGGTCAGAATTTGAAAACTACTGTTTCCAGAGGCTCAAATGATTACTTAGCTAAATAAGAACCTGAAGTTAAAATCCGTATAGGAATTTAATCTAAAGATTCTAAGTCTATTTATCAAAAAGTTACTAACTGACTTAGATAAAGAGACAAAAGACTCAATTGTAAACTATCGTAGAGTGCATAGGTATGAGGTAACATAAACCTATAACCTAAATAACAACAGGTTGCAGTAGATCTTGTGAAACAAGTATACTAAAAAATAGCAATGAGTAGTATGGAGGGATCAACCATATGAACATAATGATCCCTACACCACGACGGAAGAGCCTCCACTTTAGTCGCATAGAATAGCGAAGAAGAGGATCTCCTATAGTAAGAAATCGTGTCCAAAGCTCGTCCAGTACAGTGCTTACAATGCAATACGGACCACACAACGGAATACATGAAGGTTGCGACCTTGCTGGTTGTGATAAAGATGACACGATTTACCCAGTGAAAAAAGATCCTCACATAGAGGAAGATTTCACGTTAAGATCCACAGTAGACAAGAGAGTAAATTACTCATGATCTCTGTGAAGATAGAGATGCTATCAACAGAAATGTATTGTGGTTGTTTATCTTAGCAATACCTGCTAAAACAACAGCGCCGGAGGATACGCGTATCCTATCATTCCGTCCTATAGATCAATAGAGCGTTAACAGTATTAGCTCAGAGATCTGGACAAGCCAACACATACGTCTGCAAATGATTAGCAAGCTGTGTCATAAATAAAACATCATTGGGCGCTCCCATAGATAGCAAATCTGATTGAATACTTGTTTGTTGAGAGTCCATTCTGACAGCAACAAGCGACCCGTAAGAGAACGGGAGTGCGATAAACAATCAGACGACCCAGAATATGACGGATCAAAACTGAACTTGGTGTACTATAACCAACAGACGGATTCTTTCCATTAAATTGAATAACGGAAACGAAAGAGTGCCTCCCTGGTTCCGGAGATACGCCACTACTGTCGAATTAAAGGACAGGAATTTGGGCATGCGTTCTGAATAATGTTCATGCAATGACATAAAGCAAGCCTAAAAAACATTATTCCGCGGAAGTTAAACTGATAGCTAAAAGACTGCGGAACCCAAAGACCCTGGCACTTCGAATCCGTAGGGATCAGTATATATCCCAATCTGTTTGACTGGCAACCGTCATAACAGCCACACTCGGGTCCGGCAACTGCGGCGGCACTCTCTGAGTCAACCACCGAATGTTTGCCCCAGTCTGAATCTCTTGTAACACTAGATAGACAAGAGAAGTATAAATCAAGCAATTCATGGATTGCCGGAAAGTTGCCGTCGAAGAGAAGCTCCTCCGAGAACGAAGCGACTCTGAGAGAGTTCTTAACCTACTATCCACGCGTGGATGTAGCTAGGGCTGCATCACGTCTAACCAACTCCAATCAGCCACTGAAGGGCGGAGTTATACGTGAACAAACTACTGCCCTCAAAAGAAATTACATTGAGAATAATATCCCGTAAATCTTTTCTTGAAGACGTAATGATAACGCCTCAGTAAGGCGGATTACGTATAATAATGCGTCTAAGTTAAGTCTACTATACATAATGTCGTTCCCAACATTGAAATTGGAAAAGACATAAACGGCGAAAAAGAATATATGCAGTCTTTAATCACACCGACTAGACGCATATGAACTCTCGGTATGCCCTGCTCTGCCAAAATAAACTATATGTAAAAAAGATAAAATGGCAGAAATGAGCCACGCGGACAAGAAACTAAACTATCATGCTTAGTAGCAGGCTTGTATATATATATAAATATATAGCGTCGAAAAATAAAACACATGTTGTAATGACAATATTGGACTGCGTCGGTAAGTCAGGGACAAAGTCCCTGTACCGATCGAAAAATCCGAGTCCAATGACGCTATAAGTCTCTTATCCAAGATCGCAGCAATGAAGTCCGAAAAATAATCACTGGAAGAAATGCCAGAAGATATGAAAGGCATCTTCCGATACTACTAAAGGGAAAATTCGAAATCTTTCGAATCCCTTTCGCCATCCTGTCGGACCCTATAAAGCGTTCGGTCGTCCGTAGCTTGATGCAACCGCGGACCGCACCGACCCAGCGCCGTCGGATAATTCCTGATTCGACCGAGAAACCGTCAATTGCTGGGATGCTGCGAAACAACTGTGCTAACTCGGATAGCACGTCCGTCACTGAGGCCTGAGGAGCAGCGGTCTTACGATGCATTGCCGCAGGAAGCTCCGAGATCGTTACCTCGTGCATACTTCCAATATGCGAGCGAACGGAGTGTATAGGCCTCGTGTCCCTTGGCTACCGGATGGCGCGACCTATTCGCTGTGGAATCACTGAATGCCGAAACTGATCGGATACTCGAGGTCACGTAGCCAATGTGCGGTCGTGTGCCCTGCTGTGAGGATGAGGAAGCATTAAAGACAGTCTCTCGGACTGTCAATATAACGGAGCGTCCCGAGCAACGGACATATGCTCCGAATGTAAAATATCTGAACCACAACATGCGGTCCCCTATGTTGTTGGCTTCCTCCGATCTGTCCTCAATCTGCCGTCACTGGGTGAGTACTAAAGTAAATAAAGTGCTCGCATCACCCAAATCTCCTTCCTAGACCGCAACGGACGAACCCGGCAGCCGAACCATTCGATGAATGTACGCTACACCGGGTGAGCTAGCAAATGTCACTCCGTAAGCGATAGACATATTCCATGAGCACTTATTGCCGCTAACTCCTCATTAACTATGACGACAGAGGCACACTTTTGAAAGACATCTCCATAACTCTTCGAACAAGAAACCAGAAATGCTTGGATAGCAAGCATAAAATAATAATATATATAGCGTCGTTCAATAATTCGAAAGTTTGTGTGACATTATTGGACTATGTCGGAACTGAGGGACGATGTCCCTGAACCGAACCAAAAAATTTCTAAGTCCACCGACGCTATCAGTTTCTTATCCGGCATCGCAGCATATGTTGTTCCGAAAGGGAAAGCTTGAAATCCACCGAATCCCTTTCGGTATCCCGTCGGACCGGATGAAACTTTCGGACGTCCGTACCCGCTTCCGCGGAGCGTCCCGACCCAGCATCGTCGGATAAAATATATGCGACAGATTCAGTTGATGCTGGGATGCTGCGATAAACTGTGCTATTAAGGAAAGCACGTCCGTTCCCGAGGCCTGTGCAGTAGCGGACTTACGATGCATTGCCGCTGGAAGCTCCATGTACGTTGACTCCCGCACACTTCCTATGCGAACGTCCGGAGTCTGCAGGCCTCGAGTCCCCGGCTACCGACCCAGCGCTGTCGGATAATTCTCGATCCGACACCGTTTCTGTCGGCTGCGGGGGATGCTGCGATAAGCTGTGCTATGTGCACAAGAATGTCCGGCGTCGAGACCTGCGGAGGCGCAGTCTATCGCTGCTTCGCCGAGGGTAGCTCCGCATCAGATGGCTCCCGCATACTTTTCCTATGCGAACGTCCGGAGTCCATCGGTCTCGAATCCCTGGCTGCCGGATGGTGTGACCTGGTCGCCGAAGAATCCTTGATCGGCGAAGCTGGTAATATATCGGCGGTCACGCAGCCAAGGTGCGGTCGTGTGCGCTGACGAGAAGAGGAAGCCTTAGCAGTCTCAGCGGACTGCCTATACAACGGAGCGTCCCGAGCGACGGACGTATGCTCCGCTAACGACACATTTGTACCACAACATCTGGGGCCAGATGTTGTTGAACGAGAGAGGGGCCTCTCTCGCTTGCCGTCCGGATGGACCGGAACGAGCTATGAACCGGACTAAAAGGCTTCCTCCGTTCTCCCTCCGATCCGCCGTCACTGGGTGTGCATTAAGTTAATTTTATAGTGCTCGCATCACCCCAAAATTCCTTCTAGACCGCAACGGACGAACCCGGCTGCCGAACCATTCGGTGAATGGACGCTACACCGGGCGAGCTAGCGGACGTCAAAGGCCGTCGAACCTACTAGGGTCCTCTTAGGCAATTGGCGTATTACATGAGCACTTTTCCGCTAGCCCTTCATTAATTGTGACGACGGAGGCACACTGTTGGAAGACATCACAGATACATCACCCTAATCTTGATCGTCTGAAATAGAAATTGATAAAGTAGAGTGACCCTGCGGGGAAAGGACCGGAGTGTCCAAATCCCCAACAACATACCGTGACATACGCTTCCCATATTGTCATCGAAATCATACGATACAGAACAGGAGTTAATGCGAGTACACTGACCACATATAGAATGATAATAAGGTCAGAGGAAGACTTCCTCTTAAAACAATTGATCAATATCCTTTCAATGTGAAAAGAAAACAAGTCCTGGTACTCGCACTAACCCCTGGCAATCAAAATACATAATAATAATATGATCCATTAATATAGAAAAAATAACTGAAATCAAAATATTTTGAAAAAATATTTTTTCAGAACAGCCCAAGTTTCTGAAAAGTAACGTTGAGCCCCAATGGATCCCAAGCCTAAGTGTGGACAAAAATTTTAAAAATATTTTAAACAATTTATTCAACACTTACGAACAATAATAATGTATCTAGTTATGATTAAAATAACATAAAGATATTATTATTTAGAAATCCCCCCCTCACACAGAGGGCTGTTGTAAATGTAAACAATGAGTGTAAAAACACTAAAATAAGACTCCAGGCACCCAGGCCCGAAATCAGTTACCAAAAATACACCATCTGATGCAGAAACAGAGACTTCCAGGGAAGAAACTGCAGAACATCAGATGGTAGATGCAGAACACAACGCCTAACCACCCGTAGGTGAAGACGTAAACATGGGGAAAGAACAGAATTCATTCTGTTATTCAGCTAAAACTCCCAAGAAATTTTAGTAATAATAATTACAGAAACTATGCCAAAGCATGGGAGAATAGCAAGGGGGAACTTAAAGGACAGGGAGAGAGGAAAAACACTTGAAAAAACAGTGTAACTAAATAATCAGAATGACAACAAAATGGCTGCTGCCTTGAAAATAGGTAACTTAACATAATTTCATTAAAAAATTTTAAGTTACAGCCCTGATAATATTCTGTCACACATTCTTTTCCTCTCCTCCTTTTCTATCCTCCTTAGAATCACCATTTCACCATTTCACTAATATTTATGTGTCTGGCATCATTTAAACTGAGATTTAAAAGCACAAAGATCAGTCAGATGTTAACTGATGAAGGGCCAAACTTAGAATGATAAATGGCGCCAATTTCGGAACGTCCTTGACACTGCGCATGCGCAGTAGGGGCGAAGTGTGGAGGGCCTTTCAGGACATGTTTTCTTTGGTTTTAGATGCAAATTTTGGGGATTGGGGGGCAAAATTTGTGTTTGGCCCTGTATTTTGAGAGTTAGCACCAGCTATGTCTGGGTCATTGGTACAGTATAAAAATATGCCAAGGTTTGACAGTTTTATTGGGACGAAATGCCCTGGATGAATAGAAAGTCACGTACACTACGAATTATTTTTCGGTCGAGCAACCATTTTCTCTTATTTATGTCTTATTCATCGGAAATTACTGGCTGTCAATGTGTAAAATCGGACAGATATATCTCTTTGAAAAGATGCAAAATACCCTCTCAGATGCAAGGAAATGGGGGTTTGGGGGTTCCGGAATTCAAAATTTTCCTACCACGGGCCGACCATGGTTCATCGGTCGCCACACGAATGATGATCATCGGTTGCCACACGAATGGCCTCATTCCTTTCCCCTAGCGAAAACCCTGATGTAAATATGTATGTACGCCGATGGACAAGAAGTGATGGCAATTACTCAGCTTGACTTTGTCAAGTTGAGCTAATAAAACCATACAAATATGGATATCATTAGAACCAGCTCGACAAGCTGGTTCTAATGATAGTGATATTTTTATGGTTTATTGAGAAACTTCTGAATTATTTTAGGCTGAGGTAGGCTTATTCTGGTTAATTTTCTGGACGTTTTTGGCTGCTATGTTAGGTAAAGGATTAAGAACAAATAGTAAATAACGATTCAGGCTCCTTAACTTGGGAAAGAATTTCAATAGTTTGTATGACACCACTCACCACTAAAGCCATTTTGTATATATCTCCATTATGTTCAGCCTAACTTCCCTTTGATCATTCATAAGGGTTCTGGGGGATCAGTTACTAAGCCTATTTTGTCAGAAAAAACAACATAAATCAGGGTAACAAATGAATAAAGTTCATCCAATCTATGTTGCATTCTTATTGTCACATTTTCTCCGATGGACGAGTCAATAAGGGAGTAAATGTGACTAATGAGAACATGATGTATTCGTCCCTTTACAGGATAGACAAAGCAATGAGTGCCCATAGTGGTCACTAGTCCAGATCCCATTAGTAAGATATGTACAAACACAGTAAAACTGTGTGGAAGGCTTTTGCTGGATCTTCCGGTTCAGTTTTCTGGTTTGCCACAAAAACCAGAACCGAACCAAAAAAACTAACAAGAGGTGTGCATCAGAGATGCTGGCATCGAGTTGTGGTGGCAATCGGAGAGTGTTACATGTCCATAACCCAGTTATCAATCATATGGGGTTGCCAAATATGGAACCTTTGTTCAATTTATAATGGTAATAAGTTCAGAATTCGTAAAAGTTAAAAAATTTATAGTAATTTATTTATACTTACCAATGACCCAGACATAGCTGGCGCTAACTCTTAAAATTCTAGGGCCAAACACAAATTTTGCCCCCCAATCCCCAAAATTTGCATCTAAAACCAAAAGAAATCATGTCCTGAAGGTCCTCCATACTTTGCCCTCACTGCGCATGCGCAGTGTCAAGGACGTCCCGAAATTGGCGCCAATTATCATTCTTACAAGCAGTGCCTGGTCAGCGCTATGTACTCAGCGGGGAGGTATGAGTTCCCAACTCCTGGGAGGGCCATCCCCGTCTGGGTCATTGGTAAGTATAAAAAAATATATAAATTACTACACATTTTTTAACATTTTTATACTGTACCAATGACCCAGACATAGCTGAATAGTAAAAAGGCTGGAGGGCCTAGGACATAGAGGAAAATCCAATAAGCTCAACTATATCAATAGAGTCAACCCCTCAAGGAGAAAAGGAGTATTAGGCTTTACATGTATCTTTCTTATTTTATGATAAATTAGAAAGATACAATACCCTTCATAATTGAGCACAATAACATTCATGTTCTCTATTAACATCCAGTATAACCCCTTATACTAATTATTTTTGAAGTAAGCCAATAAATAAAGTTAGTCCAGAGAATTAAGACTCTTTATATTCTTTTAAAAATGTCCGAGGATTGTATATTAACGCCCGTTTGACACTTGACATATACAAATGCTTCACACTGAGCTACACTTTAAAAATATGACATGAATGAATTTTTAATATTAATATTACACTTTAAAACCATCCCGGTAACGACTCAGAATTACTGACTCCGGAGGAGGAATCCCCTTCCTTTTCACTATAAAGCAGGTGACCTAAGGGAACACCCTCCCCCCCCCCCCTTCCCCTTGCCCTGGGTCAAATAGCCCAGAGCGAAGAGGGCAGCAGGACGGAGTCACTGCCGGAACAGAAAGCCTGCATAACTATAGTTGCAACTGTTTAGTGGACGACATTCTGAGCAACAGATAACGGACCTAAACAATGCAGGTCTCCAGAAATGGACTCAATATTTCTGAGATAAAAATTTGTGAATGTGGATGGCTGAGACCAATAAGCAGCCTTCATTAAATCTGTAATAGCAACACTATTTGCGTAAGCCCAAGATGTAGAAAGAGCTCTTACTTCATGAGCCGAGATCTTAAGCACAGACTGCTGAGTAGAAGATAGATTATCATAAGCAGTACGGATAGTTAATTGAATCCATCTAGCAATAGAATGGACCGAAATGTCCTTTCTATTAGGCATCAGAGACAGAAAGAAGCATTTTCGTCCGTTTCTGATAAACTGAGATCTTTGTTTATAAATACGTAAAGCTCTAACAGGACAGAGTAAAGGCCTACGCCCGTCTGAAGACGGCAGAGCCTTAATAACAATAGGTTCCGGATATTTATTAGGAGCCTGATTCTTAGCTAAAAATCCAACATTAGTAGTGAAGGTGATAGTGTTCCCGACACTACGATAGTGAGAATCGTCCACCGATAGTGCATGAAGCTCACTGACTCTTCCAGCAGAAGAGAAAGCTAAGAGAAAAGGTGTCTTATAAGACAAGAATTTGAAATCTACTGTCGCAAGAGGCTCAAATGGCTTTTCCTTCAGTTTAAGAAGAACCCAAGCTAAATTCCACTTAGGAATTAATCTAAGAGTTCTGGGTCTATTTATCGAGAAGTTTCTAACTAACTTAGATAAAGAGACATTAGATCCAATTTGTAAACTATCATGGTGTGCATAGGTATCAGATAACATAGACCTATAACCCTTAATAGTAAAGGCTGCAGTTTGATCTCGTCAAACAAGTATACTAGAAAGTTTGCAATATCTGGAATGGAGGGATCAAAAATATCAACAGAATGATCCCTACACCAAAGACGAAAAACCTTCCACTTAGCCGCATAGTTTAGCGAAGAGGAGGTCCTCCTACAGTTAGAAATCGTGTCCACTGCTCGTCCTGTAAAGTGCTTGCCATGCAAGAAGGACCGCACAACGGAAATACGTGAAGGTTGAGACCTTGCAGGTTGTGATGAAGTTGACGCGATTTCCCCTGCGAAAGAAGATCCTCCCGTGGAGGAAGCTTTCGCGGTAAGTCCCACAGCAGACACCTGAGTAGATTTATCCACGGCCTCTGTGGAGACAGAGATGCTACCAACAGAATCTTAAATTGAGATTGTTTTATCTTTAGCAACACTTGCTGAATTAACGGCGCTGGAGGATACGCATATCCTATCATTCCGGCCCATGAGATCGACAGAGGGTCTACTGCATATGCTCGTGGATCCGGACATGGTGACACATACATCTGCAACTGATTGTTGAGATGTGTCGCAAATAAGTCTATCATTGGCTGTTCCCATTGGTAGCAAATCTGATTGAATACCTGTTTGTTGAGAGTCCACTCTGACGGCAACAAGCGACCCTTCTGTGAAAGGGAGTCTGCTAGTACATTCAGACGACCCGGTATATGACGGACCGAAAGTAGAACTTGGTGTTCTAGAGCAAACAGAAGGATTCTTTCCGTTAAATTGAATAACGGAACGAAATGAGTGCCTCCCTGGTTCCGGATATACGCCACTAGTGTCGTATTGTCGGACAGGATTTGGACATGAGCTTTGTGAATAATGTCCATCCAATGGCGTAACGCAAGCCAAATTGACATCATTTCCTTGATGTTTATGTGCTTGCTTAGAAACTGTGGATCCCAAAGACCCTGGCACCTCGAATCCGTTGGGATCAATGTTGCACCCCAACCTGTTTGACTGGCATCCGTCATAATCGTAAAACTCGGATCCGGCAACTGCAGCGGAACTCCCTGAGTCAACCACTGAATGTTTGCCCAAGTCTGAATCTCTTGTTTCACTTGATCTGACAAGAGAACGTCCATATCGAGCGAATGAAACTTCACACTCCAATTCTGAGTCAAGAAAATTTGGAGAGGACGAGTGCGCAACCGCCCCATCGGAATGAGATCCGCAGCGGCTCCGCACAGACCTATCAGTCTCATGAACTCCCTCGCTGTGACTTTGTCTGCATGAAGACAATAGCGAGCGTAACAACTGATTAACTTCGCTCTGGTTAACGGCAGACGAACGAGATTGTTGTGCGTCTCGAAGCTCATTCCCAGATGAGTGAATGACTTGGACGGCAACAGATCCGACTTCTCCTCATTTATAACAAAACCGAGACGTCGGAGCAATAGAAGCAGATTCTGCACGTCGTTCTGAAGCGTTAACTCGTTGCCGTACCTCTGAAGAATGTCATCCAGGTAGTCCGATGTTACCGCAGACAAATGAACTCGGAAATACATCATTACCGAGTTCATTACTCGAGTGAAAGCCCAGGGCGCTAGGTTCAATCCGAAGCACATCGCCCGAAATTGATATACAACTCCTAGGACTGCGAAGCGTAGATACTTTCTGAATGTCGGATGTACCATGACGTGAAAGTACGCATCTTTGACATCTATGCTTGTAGCATAATCGTTCACCCGAATACTCGCTCTGACCGATCGAATCGTCTCCATATAGAACTTCGGAGCGACGATCAGCTTGTTTATCCAGCTCAAATCTATGACTGGACGGAACGAGCTGTCTGGTTTCGGAACCAGAAATAGATGGCTGTAGAACCCCGGTGATTCCTGGTCTTCTACGACCTCTACCGCGTTCTTCATCAAAAGAGACTGTACTTCCGATAAAAGAGCGTCTCTTTTCTGCGGATTTGATGGAAGTTGAGTCCATTTTGGACTTCGAGTTAATGGAGGCTTTCGTTTGAAGGATATTCTTAGTCCTTCCGAAATCACCCCTCTCACACAAGGGTCGTCCGTAATCGACGCCCACTCTTCTGTAAAACTCGACAATCTTCCGCCAACCGGAACACGATAGAGGTTCAAACCATCACCTCCTGGACCTGCGAGGCCTGCGGGAGGAGAAACCACGTCCTCCACGACCCGCACCTCGTCCCGTCGACCTCGGGACGTCAGACCGGTTGTCTCGGCCCGAAGAACGTCCCGCACGTGAGTCGCTGCCTTGACGGTCTCTAGAATAAGACCAAGAGGACGCAAAGGAACCTCTATAGGAACCTCTCTTGGGCGTATTTGTCCCAGAAGTGCCTGTCTTACTCTTATCTGCTGAATCCGACTTTTTGGAAGCGGATTTAAAAAGCAGAGAATCCGAAGCTTTCTTAGTTATTTATCATAGATTGCTGAAAGCTTGCCTTCGAAGAGAAGCTCTCCGGAGACCGAAGCGATTCTGAGAGAGTTCTTCACCTTACTATCCATGCGTGTGGATGTAGCTAGGGCTGCGTCACGTCTAACCAACTCCAGGTTTGCCACTGAAAGGGCGGAGTTATACGTGGAATAAGCCACTGCCCTTGAAAGAAGTCTTAATGAGGATTGTATATCCTGGAATTCTTTCCCTTGAAGACGTAGTGATAACGCCTTTGTAAGGTGGTCTGCGTATGATAAAGTGTCTAAGCTGGCTCTGTTAGACGTAATTGTCGTTTCCAACGCCGCGGTTGGAATGGACATAGACGACGGTAATGACAATTCCAAGTCTTCCGCCTCGTCGTCTAGACGCAGAGGAACTCTCGGTATGCCCTGTCCTGCCGTATTGAATTTATTCCTTGAATTGATGAAAGGCAGGTTAAGAGCATTGGCGGACAAGAAACCAGCTTTGCCTGTTTTGGAAGCAAGCTTAAAGATAGCGTCGTTCAATAATTCGAATGTTCTTGTGACATTATTGGACTGTGACGGAAACTCAGGGACGATGTCTCTGAACCGCTCAAAAAATTCAGTGTCCAATGATGCTATCAGTCTCTTATCCGGCATCGCAGCAGTCTGGCCCAACGAAACAACTTGAGGAAGGTAGTGCCGGATGAAATCTACGGCAGCTTTATGTTGTTCCGAAAGGGATAGCTCCAAGTCCTTAGTATCCCTTTCGCCATCCGGTTGGACCTCATGATGCTCCCGGTCGTCCGCACCCAATGCTTCGGCGGAACGTACCGACCCAGCTCCTTCGGATAATTCCTGATCCGACGATTCTTTTGTTTGCTGGGATGCTGCGATAATTTGTGCTATCTGAGCAAGCACGTCCGTCATCGAGGCCTGCGGAGTAGCGGTCTTTCGCTGCTCAGCTGCCGGAAGCTCCGCATCAACTGACTCCCGCATACTTCTCTTATGCGAACGTCCGGAGTCTACCGGCCTCTTGTCCCTGGCTACCGGATGGCGTGACCTGGTCGCCGTTGAATCCCTGATCGGCGAAGCTGGCTGAATATCCGCGGTCACATAGCCAAGGTGTGGTCGTGTGCGCTGCTGAGAGGATGAGGAAGCCTGTACAGTCTCACCGGACTGCCTATATAACAGAGCGTCCCGAGCGGCGGACGTATGCTCCGCTTGCGAAACATTTTGTACCACAACATCTGGTCCCAGATGTTGTTGTACGAGAGAGGGGCCTCTCTCGCTCACGGCCCGGCTGGACCTGAGCGAGCTAGGAACCGGACTACAAGGCTTCCTCCGATCTCTCCTCTTATCCGCCATCACTGGGTGTGCACCTTGTATGTTTATAGTGCTCGCATCACCCAAAACTCCTTCCTGGAACGCAACGGATGAACCCGGCCGCCGAACCATTTGGTGAATGGACGCTACACCGGGCGAGCTAGCAAACAACAGCGCCGTCGATCCTACTAGGGACCTCTTAGGCAACTGGCGTATCTCCATGAGCACTTTTGCCGCTAGCTCCTCATTTGATTGTGACGACGGAAGCGCACCTTTGGAAGATAACATGGAAACATCACCCTGTTCTTGTTCCTCTGAAATAGAAACTGATAAACTCGAGTGACCCTGCGGAGAAAGGACCCGCATAGCCCTTTCCTCGCTAACAACATACCGTGACACACGTTTCCAATGTTTGTCATCCCAATATTCACATACTGAACAAGAGTTAGTGCGAGTACACTGACTACAATTAATACAATGATCATGAAAGTCAGAGGAAGATTTCCTCTCATTACAATTTGAACAATATCCTTTCATTGTGAAAAGACAACAATAAGTCCTAGTACTCGCACGAACCCCTGAAAACATACATAATAACATGATCCATTAAAATTGAAAAAACAATTGAAATCAAAAATAAATTTTGAAAAAATATTTTTTCAGCAAAGCCCAAGTTTCTGAAAAGTAACGTTGAGCCCCAATGGATCCCAAGCCTAAGTGTGGACAAAAATTTTAAAATTATTTTAAATAATTAATGCAACACTTACGAATAATAATAATGTATCTTGTAATAAGATAAACTAGTACAAAGGCAAAAAGCCCCCCTCAAAAGAGACTGTTGCCAATGTAAACAAGAAGTGTATAAACACCAGAAAACATGACTCCAGGCACTGACAATCCTGGCCCGAAATCAGTTACCAAAATATACACTATCTGATGCAAAACAGAGACTTCCAGGGACGAATCTGCAGAACATCAGATGGTAGATGCAGAACACTACGTCTAAACACCCATGGGTGAGAACGTAAACATGGGGAAAATAACAGAATTCATTGTTACCAAGCTAAATCTCCCAATAAATTTTAGTAGTAATCTTACTCAAAAATATGCCAAAAGCATGGGAGAATAGCAAGGGGGACTTAAAGGACAAGGGGAGAGGAAACACTGAATAAGCAGTGCAACTTCATAGCAAGAATGACAACAACAGGCCCATGCCTCGAAAATAGGCAACTTAACATAATTTCATTACAAAATTTTAAGTTACAGTCCTGAATATTTTCTGTCACTCCTTTTTCCTCTCCTCCTTCTATATCCTCCTTAGAATCACCATTTCTCCAATATTTATGTGTCTGGCATCATTTAAACTGAGATTTACAAGCACAAAGATCAGTGAGAAGTTAACTGATGAAGGGCCAAACAAAGAATAATTGGCGCCAATTTCGGGACGTCCTTGACACTGCGCATGCGCAGTGAGGGCAAAGTATGGAGGACCTTCAGGACATGATTTCTTTTGGTTTTAGATGCAAATTTTGGGGATTGGGGGGCAAAATTTGTGTTTGGCCCTAGAATTTTAAGAGTTAGCACCAGCTATGTCTGGGTCATTGGTACAGTATAAAAATATTGATTAAGGCCCATAACTTTGGAATGAAAAATCGTGCTGGACCAGTTTTTGAACTCGCTTGAAATATTATCGCAAAAGACTTGTATGGCAAATAATAGTTAAATCGAAAAATGTTTGTTCAAGTTATTCTGCTAACGTGCTCAAATTTTGTAAAAATCGACTAATTAGGGCCAATATTTATTATTTATTTATTGGTGTTTAAGGTCACATACTTATGCACAATGGCTAATCAGGACCATGACAGTTTTACAGGTGGAGGGAGCCAGAGTATCCAGTGAGAAACACCGAGCATCGATGAGCAACTGTCAGCTCCTCAACATTCTAACTCTGTTCAAGCTCCGTTCAAGAAGGGTTACAGTGGTTGAAGACATGTGCACCATCAAAGTTAAGTATGCCTTAGTACACGGCGTCATCGT
Organism: Pictodentalium vernedei; assembly: GCA_031216915.1. Taxonomy (NCBI): domain Eukaryota; kingdom Metazoa; phylum Mollusca; class Scaphopoda; order Dentaliida; family Dentaliidae; genus Pictodentalium; species Pictodentalium vernedei. The sequence continues at coordinate 317,149,557 of CM062294.1, forward strand.
GCCCCCATGTAGGCAACCGGGATAAAGTGCCTTGCCCAAGGACACAGAGCAGGTCGTTCCGGACGGGAATCAAACTCAGGACCTCTAGGTTAGAAGTCCAACAGTCTACCACTGAGCCACTGCGCACCAAATTATGGCCAATAACTCTGTAACAAAACATTGGGTCGGGCCAGTTTTCAAACCTGCTTGAGATATTCTTGCAAAAGACCTATATGGCAAATATTAGTTTAATCGGAGAACGTTTGTTGAAGTTATTGTGCTAACAAGCTCAAAATTCGTAAAAATTGACTAATTAATGCCCATAACTCCGCAAAAAAAAAATCGGGCAGAGCCAGTTTTCGAACTTGCTTTAGATATTCTTGCAAAAGACCTGTATAGCAAATACTAGTCCAATTGCAGAGCGTTTGAAGTTATTGCACTAACAAGCTCAAAATTTGTAAAAATCAACTAATTAAGGCCCTGCAACGAAAAGTTAAAAAATTTATAGTAATTTATATATTTTTTATACTTACCAATGACCCAGACATAGCTGGTGCTAACTCTTAAAATATAGGGCCAAACACAAATTTTGCCCCCCAATCCCCAAAATTTGCATCTAAAACCAAAGAAAACATGTCCTGAATGGCCCTCCACACTTCACCTCTACTGCGCATGTGCAGTGTCAAGGACGTTCCGAAATTGGCGCCATTAATCATTCTTATAACCAGTGCCTGGTAAGCGCTATGTACTCAGCGGGGAGGTATGAGTTCCCAACTCCTGGGAGGGCCATCCCCGTCTGGGTCATTGGTAAGTATAAAAAATATATAAATTACTATAAATTTTTTAACATTTTTATACTGTACCAATGACCCAGACAAAGCTGAATAGTAAAAAGGCTGGAGGGCCTAGGACATAGAGCACGTTGGAATACGCTCAATTATATAAAATAGAGTCATCCCCTCTAGGGAAAAAGAAGAATTAGGCCTTACATGTATCTTTCTTATTTATGATAAATTAGAAAGATACAACACCTTCCAAAATTGAGCATCATACATCCATGTACTCTATTAATATCTAGTATAATCCTTATACTAATAATTTTTAAAGTAAGCCAATAAATAAAGTAAGTCTAGAGAATAGAGACTCTTTATACTACTTAAAAGTGTCTGAGGATTGTATAATAATGTCCGTTTGACAAGTGCTATATTCAAAAGCTATACTTTAAAAACTAAGACCTGAATGAATTTTTAAATATAAACTTCTCACTAAAAAACCATCCCAATAACAGCTCAGAATTACTAACTCCGGAGGAGGTATCCCCTTGTTTTCATAGTAAAACAGGTGACCCAAGGGAACACCCTCCTCCCCCCCCCCCCCTTTTTCTTGCCCTGGGTCAAATAGTCCAGAGCGAAGAGGGCAGCAGAACGGAGTCACTGCCGAAACAGACAGCCTACCTAGCTATAGTAGCAACTGTTAAGTGAATGACATTCTGAGCAGTAGATAATAGACCTAACAATAGAGGCCTCCAGAAATGGACTCGATATTTCTGAGATAAAAATTCATGAATGTGGATGGCTGAGCGCAATGAGCAGCCTTCAAAAATCAATAATAGCGACACTATTAAAGTAAGCCCAAGATGTAGAAGAACTCTTACTTCATGTGCCGAAATCTCAAGTACAACTGCTGAGTCAATGATATACCATAAGCAGTATCGATAGTTAATTGAATCCATTAGCAATAGAATGGAGCGTAACGTCCTTCTATTAGGTATCAAAGACAGAAGAAGCTTACGCCCGTAGTAATAAACAAATATCTGTTTATAAATACGTAAACTCTAACCGGACAGAGTAAAGGCCTATGCCCGTACAAGACGGAAGGACCTTAATAACAATAGGTTCCGGATATTTATTAGGAGCCTGACTCTTATGCAAAAATCCAACCTAAATAGTAAAGGAAGTAGTGATTCCGAAACTACGAAAGTGAGAATCATCCACCGATAGTGCATGAAGCTCACTGACTCTTCAGTAAAAGAGAAGCCAACAGAATTACTGTCTAAAAGGTCAGAATTTGAAAACTACTGTTTCCAGAGGCTCAAATGATTACTTAGCTAATTAAGAACCGAAGTTAAATTCCGTATAGAAATTTAATCTAATGATTCTAAGTCTATTTATCGAAAAGTTACTAACTGACTTAGATAAAGAGACATAAGACTCAATTGTAAACTATCATAGAGTGCATAGGTATGAGATAACATAAACCTATAACCTTAATAATAACAGGCTGCAGTAGATCTTGTGAAACAAGTATACTAAAAAATTGCAATGAGTAGTATGGAGGGATCAACAATATGAACATAATGATCCCTACACCAACGACGGAAGAGCCTCCACTTTAGCCGCATAGAATAGCGAAGAAGAGGATCTCCTATAGTAAGAAATCGCGTCCAAAGCTCGTCCAGTACAATGCTTACAATGCAATATGGACCACACAACGGAATACATGAAGGTTGCGACCTTGCGGGTTGTGATAAAGATGACACGATTTACCCAGTGAAAAAAGATCCTCACATTGAGGAAGATTTCACGTTAAGTCCCACAGTAGACAACAGAGTAAATTACCCATGGTCTCTGTGAAGATAGAGATGCTATCAACAGAAATGTATTGTGGTTGTTTATCTTAGCAATACCTGCTGAAACAACAGCGCCGGAGGATACGCGTATCCTATCATTCCGTCCTATAGATCAATAGAGCGTTAACAACATTAGCTCAGAGATCCGGACAAGCCAACACATACGTCTGCAATTGATTAGCAAGCTGTGTCGTAAATAAATCATCATTGGGCGCTCCCATAGATAGCAAATCTGATTGAATACTTGTTTGTTGAGAGTCCATTCTGACAGCAACAAGCGACCCCTAAGTGAACGGGAGTCCGGTAAAACAATCAGACGACCCGGAATATGACGGACCAAAACAGAACTTGGTGTACTATAACCAACAGACGGATTCTTTCCATTAAATTGAATAACGGAAACGAAAGAGTGCCTCCCTGGTTCCGGAGATACGCCACTACTGTCGAATTAACGGACAGGATTTGGGCATGCGTTTCTGAATAATGTTCATGCAATGACATAAAGCAAGCCTAAAAAACATTATTCCGCGGAAGATAATTGGTTGCTAAGAGACTGCGGAACCCAAAGACCCTGGCACTTCGAATCCGTTGGGATCAGTATTATATCCCAATCTGTTTGACTGGCAACCGTCAAAACAGCAACACTCGGGTCCGGCAACTGCAGTGGCACTCTCTGAGTCAACCACCGAATGTTTGCCCCAGTCTGAATCTCTTGTAACACTAGATAGACAAGAGAACGTGTAAATCGAGCAATTCATGGATTGCCGAAAAGTTGCCGTCGAAGAGAAGCTTCTCCGAGAACGAAGCGACCCTGAGAGAGTTCTTAACCTTACTATCCACGCTCGTGGATGTAGCTAGGGCTGCGTCACGTCTAACCAACTCCAATCAGCCACTGAAGGGCGGAGTTATACGTGAACAAACTACTGCCCTTAAAAGAAATTACATTGAGAATAATATCCCGTAAATCTTTTCTTGAAGACGTAATGATAACGCCTCACGTATGATAAAGCGTCTAAGTTAAGTCTACTAGACATCATTGTCGTTTCCAACATTGAAGTTGGAAAAGACATAGACGGTGAAAAAGAATATTTCCAGTCTTTAACCACACCGTCTAGACGCATATGAACTCTCGGTATGCCCTGCACTGCCAAAATAAACTATTCGTATAAATGATAAAACGGCAGAAATGAGCAACGCGGACAAGAAACTAAACGATCATGCTTGGTAGCAGGCTTGTATGCATATAGCGTCGAAAAATAAAACACATGTTGTAATGAAATTATTGGACTGCGTCGGTAAGTCAGGGACAATGTCCCCGAACCGATCGAAAATTCCGAGTCCAATGACGCTATAAGTCTCTTATCCAACATCGCAGCAATGTAGTCCGAAATAACAATCACTGGAAGATAATGCCAGAAGATATGAATGGCAGCTTCCGATACTACAAAAGGGAAAACTCGAAATCTTTCGAATCCCTTTCGCCATCCTGTCGGACCCTATAAAGCGTTCGGTCGTCCGTACCTGATGCAACCGCGGACCGCACCGACCCAGCGCCGTCGGATAATTCCTGATTCGACCAAGAAACTGTCAATTGCTGGGATGCTGCGAAACAACTGTGCTAACTCGGATAGCACGTCCGTCACTGAGGCCAGAGGAGAAGCAGTCCTACAATGCATTGCCGCTGGAAGCTCCGTGATCGTTACCCCGTGCATACTACGAATATGCGAGCGAACGGAGTGTATAGGCCTCGTGTCCCTTGGCTACCGGATGGCGCGACCTATTCGCCGTGGAATCACTGAATGACGAAACTGATCGGATACTCGAGGTCACGTAGCCAATGTGCGGTCGTGTGCCCTGCTGTGAGGATGAGGAAGCATTATGGACAGTCTCTCGGACTGTCAATATAACGGAGCGTCCCGACCGACAGACATATGCTCCGAATGTAAAATATCAGAACCACAACATGCGGTCCCCTATGTTGTTGGACGAGAGAGAGACCTCTCTCGCTCACAGCCCGGACGGACCTGGACAAGCCAGGAACCGGACTAACAGGCTTCCTCCGATCTGTCCTCAATCTGCCGTCACTGGGTGAGTACTGAATTAATTAAAGTGCTCGCATCACCCAAATCTCCTTCCTAGACCGCAACGGACGAACCCGGCAGCCGAACCATTCGATGAATGCACGCTACACCGGGTGAGCTAGCGAATGTCACTCCGTAGGCGATAGACATATTCCATGAGCACTTATTGCCGCTAGCTCTTCATTAACTATGACGACAGAGGCACACTTTTGAAAGACATCTCCGTAACTTTGCGAACAAGAAACCAGAAATGCTTGGTTATAGCAAGCATATAATAATAATATATATAGCGTCGTTCAATAATTCGAAAGTTTGTGTGACATTATTGGACTATGTCGGAACTGAGGGACGATGTCCCTGAACCGAACCAAAAATTTCTAAGTCCACCGACGCTATCAGTTTCTTATCCGGCATCGCAGCAATCTGGTCCGACGAAAGAAGCTGTAGAAGACCAAGTCAGATGACATACACAACAGCATATGTTGTTCCGAAAGGGAAAGCTCAAAATCCTCCAAATCCCTTTCGGTATCCCGTCGGACCGGATGAAATTTTCGGACGTCCGTACCCGCTTCCGCGGAGCGTCCCGACCCAGCATCGTCGGATAAAAAATATGCGACAGATTCAGTTGATGCTGGGATGCTGCGATAAACTGTGCTATTTAGGAAAGCCCGTCCGTTCCCGAGGCCTGTGCAATAGCGGTCTTACGATGCATTGCCGCCGGAAGCTCCGTGTACGTTGACTCCCGCACACTTCCTATGCGAACGTCCGGAGTCTGCAGGCCTTGTGTCCCTGGCTACCGGATGGTGCGACCTGGTCGCCGATGATTCTCTGACTGGCGAAGCTGACTGGATATCCGTGGTCACGTAGCCAAGAGCGGTCGTGTGCGCTACCATGAGAATGAGGAAGCCTTATTGACAGTCTACTCCGGACTGACTATATGTCGGAGCGTCCCGAGCGACGGACGTATGCTCCGAATGCGAAACATTTTGTACCACAACATCTGGGGCCAGATGTTGTTGTACGAGAGAGGGGCCTCTCTCGCTCGCCGTCCGGATGGACCAGAACGAGCTATGAACCGGACTAAAAGGCTTCCTCCGTTCTCCCTCCGATCCGCCGTCACTGGGTGTGAATTAGGTTGATTTATAGTGCTCGCATCACCCCAAAATTCCTTCTAGACCGCAACGGACGAACCCGGCTGCCGAACCATTCGGTGAATGGACGCTACACCGGGCGAGCTAGCGGACGTCAAAGGCCGTCGAACCTACTAGGGTCCTCTTAGGCAATTGGCGTATTTACATGAGCACTTTTCCGCTAGCCCTTCATTAATTGTGACGACGGAGGCACACTGTTGGAAGACATCACAGATACATTACCCTAATCTTGATCGTCTGAAAAAGAAATTGATAAAGTAGAGTGACCCTGCGGGGAAAGGACCGGAGTGTCCAATTCCCCAATAACATACCGTGACATACGCTTCCCATATTGTCATTGAAATCATACGATACAGAACAGGAGTTAATGCGAGTACACTGACCACATATAGAATGATTATAAAAGTCAGAGGAAGACTTCCTCTTATTACAATTGATCAATATCCTTTCAATGTGAAAAGAAAACAAGTCCTGGTACTCGCACTAACCCCTGGCAATAAAAATACATAATAATAATATGATCCATTAATATAGAAAAAATAATTGAAATCAAAATATTTTGAAAAAATATTTTTTCAGAACAGCCCAAGTTTCTGAAAAGTAACGTTGAGCCCCAATGGATCCCAAGCCTAAGTGTGGACAAAAATTTTAAAAATATTTTAAACAATTTATTCAACACTTACGAACAATAATAATGTATCTAGTTATGATTAAAATAACATCAAGATATTATTTTCCAGAAATCCCCCCCTCACACAGAGGGCTGTTGTAAATGTAAACAATGAGTGTAAAAACACTAAAATAAGACTCCAGGCACCCAGGCCCGAAATCAGTTACCAAAAATACACTATCTGATGCAAAACAGAGACTTCCAGGGAAGAAACTGCAGAACATCAGATGGTAGATGCAGAACACAACGCCTAACCACCCGTAGGTGAAGACGTAAACATGGGGAAAAGAACAGAATTCATTCTGTTATTCAGCTAAAACTCCCAAGAAAATTTAGTAATAATAATTACAAAAACTATGCCAAAAGCATGGGAGAATAGCAAGGGGGGACTTAAAGAACAGGGAGAGAGGAAAACACTGAAAAAACAGTGTAACTAAATAATCAGAATGACAACAAAATGGCTGCTGCCTCGAAAATAGGTAACTTAACATAAGTTCATTAAAAAATTTTAAGTTACAGCCCTGATAATATTCTGTCACACATTTTTCCTCTCCTCCTTCTCTATCCTCCTTAGAATCACCAATTCACTAATATTTATGTGTCTGGCATCATTTAAACTGAGATTTACAAGCACAAAGATCAGTCAGATGTTAACTGATGAAGGGCCAAACTTAGAATGATTAATGGCGCCAATTTCGGAACGTCCTTGACACTGCACATGCGCAGTAGAGGTGAAGTGTGGAGGGCCATTCAGGACATGTTTTCTTTGGTTTTAGATGCAAATTTTGGGGATTGGGGGGCAAAATTTGTGTTTGGCCCTATATTTTAAGAGTTAGCACCAGCTATGTCTGGGTCATTGGTACAGTATAAAAATATCGGGCCTAGTCAGTTTTCGAACTTGCTTAAGATATTCTTGCAAAAGACCTGTATGGCAAATATTAGTCAAATCGGAGAACGTTTGCTCAAGTTATTGCACTAACAAGCACAAAATTCGCAAAAATCGACAAATTAAGGCCCACAACTTTTGAACTTGCTTGAGATATTCTTGCAAAAGACCTGTATGGCAAATATTAGTCAAATCAAAGAACACTGGTTTTAGTTATTGTGCTAACAAGTTCAAAATTTGCAAAAATTTACTAATTAAGGCTCATAACTCTTTTAAGAAAAGTTAAAAAATTTATAGTAATTTATATATTTTTTATACTTACCAATGACCCAGACTTAGCTGGTGCTAACTCTAACAAAACCAGGGCCAAACACAAATTTTGCCCCCCAATCCCCAAAATTTGCATCCAAAACAAAAAGAAATCATGTCCTAAAGGACCTCCATACTACGCCTCTACTGCGCATGCGCAGTGACACAGTCGTCCCGAAATTGGCGCCAATTATCATTCTTACTGGCAGTGCCTGGTCAGCGCTATGTACTCAGTGGGGAGGCAAGAGTTCCCAACTCCAGGGAGGGCCATCCCCGTCTGGGTCATTGGTAAGTATAAAAAATATATAAATTATTATAAATTTTTTAACATTTTTATACTGTACCAATGACCCAGACTTAGCTGAATAGTAAACAGGCTGGAGGGCCTAGGACATAGAGGAAAATCCAATAAGCTCAACTATATAGTAAAGAGGTAACCCCTTAAGGAGAAAAGGAGTATTAGGCTTTACATGTATCTTTCTTATTTAATATTAAATTAGAAAGATACACTACCCTTAATAATTGAGCACAATAAAATTCATGTTCTCTATTAACATCCAGTATAACCCTTATACTAATTATTTTTAAAGCAAGCCAATAAATAAAGTAGTCCAGAGAATTGAGACTCTTTATAGTCATTTAAAAGTGTCCGAGTATTGTATATTAAAGCCCGTTTGACACTTGACATATACAAATGCTTCACACCGAGCTACACTTTAAAAATAAGACATGAATGAATTTAAACATTAATATTACACTTTAAAACCATCCCGGAAGCGACTCAGAAATACTGACTTGGAGGAGGCATTCCCTTGCTTTTCACTATAAAGCAGGTGACCTAAGGGAACACCCGCCCCCCCCCCCCCCCCCCCCCTTCCCCTTGCCCTGGGTCAAATAGCCCAGAGCGAAGAGGGCAACCGGACGGAGTCACTGCCGGAACAGAAAGCCTGCATAACTATAGTTGCAACTGTTTAGTGGACGACATTCTGAGCAACAGATAACGGACCTAAACAATGCAGGTCTCCAGAAATGGACTCAATATTTCTGAGATAAAAATTCGTAAATGTGGAAGGCTGAGACCAATAAGCAGCCTTCATTAAATCTGTAATAGCAACACTATTAGCATAAGCCCAGGAAGTAGAAAGAGCTCTTACTTCATGAGCAGAAATCTTAAGCACAGACTGCTGAGAAGAAGATAAATCTTCATAAGCAGTACGGATAGTTAACTGAATCCATCTAGCAATAGAATGGACTGAAATGTCCTTTCTATTAGGCATCAAAGACAGAAAGAAACGTTTCCGTCCCTTTCTGATAAACTGAGATCTCTGTTTATAGATACGTAGTGCTCTAACAGGACAGAGTAAAGGCCTACGCCCGTCTGAAGACGGAAGAGCCTTAATAACAATAGGTTCCGGATATTTATTAGGAGCCTGATTCTTAGCTAAAAAACCCACATTAGTAGTGAAGGTGATAGTGTTCCCAACACTACGATAATGAGAATCATCCACCGATAGTGCATGAAGCTCACTGACTCTTCTGGCAGAAGAGAAAGCTAAGAGAAAAGCTGTCTTATACGATAAGAATTTGAAATCTACTGTCCCAAGAGGTTCAAATGGCTTTTCCTTCAATTTAAGGAGAACCCAAGCTAAATTCCACTTAGGAATTAATCTAAGAGTTCTGGGTCTATTTATCGAAAAGTTTCTAACCAACTTCGATAAAGAGACATTAGATCCAATTTGTAAACTATCATGATGTGCATAGGTATCAGATAACATAGATCTATAACCCTTTATAGTAACAGGCTGCAGTTTGATTTCGTCAAACAAGTATACTAGAAAGTTTGCAATGTCTGGTATAGAGGGATCAAATATATCTACAGAATGATCCCTACACCAACGACGAAAAACCTTCCACTTAGCCGCATAGTTTAGCGAAGAGGAGGTCCTCCTACAGTTAGAAATCGCGTCCACTGCTCGTCCTGTAAAGTGCTTGCCATGCAAGAAGGACCGCACAACAGAAAAACGTGAAGGTTGAGACCTTGCGGGTTGTGATGGAGTTGGCGCGATTTCCCCTGCGAAAGAAGATCCTCTCGTGGAGGAAGCTTCCGCGGTAGGTCCCACAACAGACACCTGAGTAGATTTATCCACGGTCTCTGTGGCGACAGAGATGCTACCAACAGAATCTTGCATTGAGATTGTTTTATCTTTAGCAATACTTGTTGAATTAACGGCGCTGGAGGATACGCATATCCTATCATTCCGTCCCAAGGGATCGACAGAGCGTCTACTGCAAATGCTCTTGGATCCGGACACGGAGACACATACGTCTGCAACTGATTGTTGAGATGTGTCGCAAATAAGTCTATCATTGGCCGTTCCCATTGGTAGCAAATCTGATTGAATACTTGTTTGTTGAGAGTCCACTCCGACGGCAACAAACGACCCTTTCGTGAAAGGGAGTCTGCTAGCACATTCAGACGACCCGGTATGTGACAGACCGAAAGAAGAACGTGATGTTCTAACGCAAACAGAAGGATTCTTTCCGTTAGATTGAACAACGGAACTGAATGAGTGCCTCCCTGATTCCGTATATACGCCACTACTGTCGTATTGTCGGATAGGATTTGGACATGAGCATCGTGAATAATGTCCATCCAGTGACGTAACGCAAGCCAAATTGACATCATTTCCTTGATGTTTATGTGCTTGCACAGGAATTGCGGATCCCAAAGACCCTGGCATCTCGAATCCGTTGGGATTAATGATGCACCCCAACCTGTTTGACTGGCATCCGTCATAACGGTAAAACTCGGATCCGGCAACTGCAGCGGAACTCCTTGAGTTAACCACTGAATATTTGCCCAAGTCTGAATCTCTTGTTTCACTTGATCTGACAAGAGAACGTCTACATCGAGCGAATGAATTTTCACACTCCAATTCTGAGTCAGGAAAATTTGAAGAGGACGTGTGCGTAGCCGCCCCATCGGAATGAGATCCGCGGCGGCTCCGCACAGACCTATCAGTCTCATAAATTCTCTCGCCGTGACTTTGTCTGCGTGCAGACAATAGCGAGCGTAACAACTGACTAATTTCGCTCTGGTTAACGGCAGACGAACGAGATTGTTGTGCGTCTCGAAGCTCATTCCCAGATGAGTGAATGACTTGGACGGCACCAGATCCGACTTCTCCTCGTTTACTATAAAACCGAGACGTCGGAGCAATAGAAGAAGATTCTGAACATCGTTCTGAAGCGTTAACTCATTGCCGTACCTCTGAAGAATGTCGTCCAGGTAGGCCGACGTTACCGCAGACGAATGAGCTCGGAAGTAGATCATTACCGAGTTCATTACCCGAGTGAAAGCCCAGGGTGCTAGATTCAATCCGAAGCACATCGCCCGGAATTGATACACCACTCCAAGGACTGCGAAGCGTAGATACTTTCGGAATGTCGGATGTACCATCACGTGAAAGTACGCATCTTTGAGATCTATGCTCGTTGCATAATCGTTCACCCGAATACTCGCTCTGACCGATCGAATCGTCTCCATATAAAACTTCGGAGCGACGATCAGCTTGTTTATCCAGCTCAAATCTATGACTGGACGGAACGAGCCGTCTGGTTTCGGAACCAGAAACAGATGGCTGTAGAATCCCAGAGATTCCTGGTTTTCTACGACCTCTACCGCGTTCTTCATTAAAAGAGACTGCACCTCTGATAACAGAGCGTCTCTTTTCTGTGGATTTGACGGAAGATGAGTCCACTTTGGACTTCGAGTTAATGGAGGCTTTCGTTTGAAGGATATCTTCAGACCTTCCGAAGTCACTCCTCTCACCCAAGGGTCGTCCGTAATCGACGCCCACTCTTGTGAAAAACTCGACAACCTTCCGCCAACCGGAACGCGATAGAGGTTTAAGCCATCACCTCCTGGACCTGCGAGGCCTGCGGTAGGAGAAACCACGTCTTCGACGACCCGCACCTCGCCTCGTCGACCTCGGGGCGTCCGACCGATTGTCCCGGCCTGAAGGACGTCCCGAACGAGAGTCGCTATCCTGACGGTCTCTCGAATAAGACCAAGAGGACGCACCGGAACCTCTATAGGAACCTCTCTTGGGCGCATTAGGACCAGAAGTGCCTGTCTTATTCGTGTCTGCTGTATCCGACTTCTTAGGAGCCGATCTGAACAACAGAGAATCATTAGCTTTCTTTTTAATTTTATCATAAATAGCGGAAAGCTTGCCGTCAAAGAGAAGTTCTCCTGAGACCGAAGCGACTCTAAGAGAGTTCTTCACCTTAGAATCCACTAGGGTGGATGTAGCTAGGGCTGCGTCACGTCTAACCAACTCCAGATTTGCCACTGAAAGAGCGGAGTTACACGTGGAATAAGCTACTGCCCTTGAAAGAAGTCTTAAAGAGGATTGTATATCCTGAAACTCTTCCCCTTGAAGGCGCAGTGATAACGCCTTAGTAAGGTGATCTGCGTAAGATAAGGCATCTAAATTGGCTCTGTTAGACGCAATAGCTGTTTCCAACACCGCGGTTGGAATAGAAGCTGACGACGGTAATGATAGCTCTAAGTCTTCCGCCTCGTCGTCCATACGCAGAGGAACTCTCGGTATACCCTGTCCTGCCGTATCGAATTTATTCCTTGCATTAATGAAAGGCAGGTTGAGAGTATTAGCGGTCAAGAAACCTGCTTTCCCCGTCCTGGAAGCAAGTTTAAATATAGCGTCGTTCAATAATTCAAATGTTCTAGCAACATTATTGGACTGCGACGGAAACTCGGGAGCGATGTCCCTGAACCGCTCAAAAAATTCAGAGTCCAATGACGCTATAATTCTCTTGTCCGGAAGCACAGCAGTCTGGCCCGACGGAACAACTTGAGGGAGAAAGTGCCGGATGAAGTCCACGGCAGCTTTATGTTGTTCCGAAAGGGATAGCTCCAAGTCATCCGTATCCCTTTCACCATCCGGTCGGACCTCATGATGTTCCCGGTCGTCCGCCCCCGATGCTTCGGCGGAGCGTACCGACCCAGCGCCGTCGGATAATTCTCGATCCGACACCGTTTCTGTCGGCTGCTGGGATGCTGCGATAAGCTGTGCTATCTGCACAAGAATGTCCGGCGTCGAGACCTGCGGAGGCGCAGTCTTTCGCTGCTTCGCCGAGGGCAGCTCCGCATCAGATGGCTCCCGCATACTTTTCCTATGCGAACGTCCAGAGTCCATCGGTCTCGAATCCCTGGCTGCCGGATGGTGTGACCTGGTCGCCGAAGAATCCTTCATCGGCGAAGCTGGTAATATATCGGCGGTCACGCAGCCAAGGTGCGGTCGTGTGCGCTGACGAGAAGAGGAAGCCTTAACAGTCTCTGCGGACTGCTTATACAACGGAGCGTCCCGAGCGACGGACGTATGCTCCGCTAAAGACACATTTTGTACCACAACATCTGGTCCCAGATGTTGTTGTACGAGAGAGGGACCTCTCTCGCTCGCGGCCCGGCTGGACCTGGACGAGCTAGGAACCGGACTAAAAGGCTTCTTCCGTTCTCGCTTACTATCCGCCGTCACTGGGTGTGCATCTATTATGTTTATAGTGCTCGCATCACCCAAAATTTCCTCTTGGACCGCATCGGACGAACCCGGCTGCCGAACCATTCGGTGAATGGACGCTACACCGGGCGAGCTAGCGGACGACATTTGTCTAATCTCCATGAGCACTTTTGCCGCTAGCTCTGAATTCATTTGTGACGACGGACGCACACTTGAAGAAGATAAAATGGAAACATCACCCTGTTCTGGTTCCTCTGAAATAGAAACTGAGAGAGTAGAGTGACCTTGCGATGCCGGCTCTTTCTCCAGAAACAACATATCGTGACACACGTTTCCAATGTTTCTCATCCCAATGTTCACATATAGGACAGGGATTAATGCGAGAACACTGACTACAATTAATACAATGATCATGAAAGTCAGAGGAAGATTTCTTCCTATTACAATTTGAACAACGTCCCTTCATTGTGAAAGAACAACAATAAGTCCTAGTTACTCGCAAAAACCCCTGACACAAAGATACATAATAACATGATCCATTAATAAATGAAAAAACAATTGCAAAACAAAATAATTTTGAAAAAATATTTTTTCAGCGAAGTTGCTGAAAAGTAACGTTGAGCCCCGATGGATCCGATGGCAAAGTGTGGTCAAAAATTTTAAATTTATATAAAATAATTAATGAGACACTTTCGGATAATATAAATGTATCTTATAATGAGATAAACTACAACAAAGGCAAACAGCCCCCCTCAAAAAAGGCTGTTGCCAATGAAAATAAACAGTGTAAACACACTAGAAAACATGACTCCAGGCACTGAAAAAACTGGCCCGGAATCAGTCATCAATTACACTCTATCTGATGCAAAACAGAGACTCCCAGGGGAGAATCTGTAGAATATCAGATGGAAGATGCAGAACACAAACGTTATACACCCATGGGTGAAAACGTAACTATGGGGAAAATAACAGAAAACATTCTGTAACCAAGCAACTCTCCCAGGAAATTTTAGAAATGAAATTTCTCAAAAATATGCCAAAAGCATGGGAGAATTGCAAGGGGGGACTTTAGAAGGCTAGGGGAGAGGAAACACTGAATAAGCAGTGCAACAATTAGCAAGAATGACAACAAGAGGCCCATGCCTCGAAAATAGGCAACTTAACATAATTTCATCAAAAAATTTTAAGTACAGCCCTGATTATTTTTTGCCACTTCTTTTTCCTCTCCTCCTTCTATCCTCCTTAGAATCACATTTTCTCCAAAAATTACGTGTCTGCCATCCTTTAAACTGAGATTTACAAGCACAAAGATCAGTGAGATGTTGACTGATGAAGGGCCAAACAGAGAATGATAATTGGCGCCAATTTCGGGACGACTGCGTCACTGCGCATGCGCAGTAGAGGCGTAGTATGGAGGTCCTTTAGGACATGATTTCTTTTTGTTTTGGATGCAAATTTTGGGGATTGGGGGGCAAAATTTGTGTTTGGCCCTGGTTTTGTTAGAGTTAGCACCAGCTAAGTCTGGGTCATTGGTACAGTATAAAAATATCGGGCTGGGTCAGTTTTCAAAATTTGCTTGAAATATTATTGCAAAAAACCTGTATGGCAAATATTAGTCAAACCAGAGAACGTTTGTTCAAGTTACTGCGCTAACAGTGAAAGGACGCCCGGCTGCCCACCCAGATGCCTGCCCGGATGCACACCAATCATCGCCAAACCATACATCTCGGTTGTTAACACAACTCGACTAAAAAACCACCTAGCCCTATAAAAAACACTTTCCAACAGCAGATGTAAATCCTGTTAACCATCTGCAAGATGATGTCTGAAATTTCAAGCAGCAAATGTTTCTCAAAATGCAATTAAGAATTTAACCAATTCAATCTTGTTTGAAAGATCCCAATGTGCTCTATCAAACAAGAATTGAATAGGTTAAATTCCTAGTTATTTATTTATTACTGTTCAAGGTCTCTTTCAGCATCTTTGGTTACATCATGACCACAAAACAGGAATGGAGTCAAGTTAAGCCAATTGTTTTCAGGACTTCCACCCAAGGCATTGGTTCATCCTATTTTACCCGTAAAGCAGAACTAAATTACCGCAGTAAATTTATTTATTTATTTATTGGTGTTTAAGGTCACATACTTATGCACAATGGCTAATCATGACCGTACCACAGTAAATAAGCACTACTCCACTTCTCAGGGTTCCTATGGGGAAAGTCCTTGTTACATGATAGAAAACAAATGCAGCTTGAAATTGTAACATTCGAACATCAGTGTTCAGAGGGTTAAGAGTTTGAATGATAGCTACCTGTGTTTGAAACTTCACATTTGTGAATCAAAATAAAAACATATTATAAATAATTTACGTATGATTTCAATACAGTTGTAAAGAATTTCAAATACATGACCACGTCTTCTAAGAATCTTCCTCATGTATCAAACAGTTGTCTTATGAAACAATTAAGAATCTCGGCAGAGAATAAGACTCTTGGCAAAGAATAATGTCTTAAATGGAAAGTTGTATAGCTCAGTGAACTCTGTCCAATAAAATTAAACAGATGACACAGAACTGGAAGCGACTGTTCCAGTTTTTCATACAACCTTCTATCTGAGCCATCACCTGATACTGCACCTACTATATAACATTTGTAGTGAGTAGACTCAACCTTTGCCCTCTTGGAATTTACCCACTGCACACTGATGGCAAAATATCAAAATTTCAACCAACAAATTGTTCCCATAATGTCCAGTAATGTCACTAGGAAGTTAAACAATTTAATCTTGTTTGACAGCACTCTCTGAGCTCTAACAAACATGGTTGAATTGGTTAAAGTCCCAGTTCTAACACGGGAAAAATTTCCTGCTTAAAATTTCAGAAGACTGACATTAGTGTGCAGAGGGTTAATAAAAATTGGTTCAGATTTAGAAAACAACTCAAAAGTTTTAATTCACAAACTCACTACTTGGTAAACAGTGTGGTGCTTTTTCCAGTCAAACGACTAAAACCATTTAACAATTTATTACATGCCTGTTCTGTGTAATCCCCATCTACAGCAACACTAAACCATGAGAAAAATGAAAATCTGTGCTGCACATATGTGCAGAACAGGAATCGTTGACTGACTATTTTTAAATAGAAGCTAAATGTCACTGGAAATTTCTACAAATCGTGCAACGCAATTACAATTTGAATCAGTAGCGAAAGCTGAAAACCGGCCCCTGAGTTCCAAAATGTTCTATGTGCCAGTACGCACATAGAACACATTGGAACTCAGGGGACGAAATAGTAACATGGGTTCCCCTCGCAAATTTGGTTGGTGATAAAATGTGTTTTTTTGTTGATAGTTGACAAATGAATTGCTGAGTGTCCTTCTAATAATTGTTTTTGTAGATGTGAAGGCATGTAATAAACATAGAACGAAATGCGTGTGAATCAGTCAATAGATATGGCACTTGTGCCATCGCAGAAGAATAAAACTCGAGGCCTGCAGCCTTTCGTTTTATCATTCCATGCTGGCACTTGTGCCATATTGATTAACCCATTCACACGCGTGTGTCATTCAGTGTTATGTATTTGCAAAGATCCTACAGTCACTGAAAAAGGAAGAAGACTCAACACGTTTGTCATGAGTATATCAACCAGGTTATATTAAAACATACCCCTTGATTTTCAGGTTCCGATCTTTGGCCTGGTGGTCTCGGAGGTAATTTTTCTCTGAAAACAAAAACAAAAGATACTTTTTCAACTGTCATCTGAAGCCTGCAAACTCCTGTCAGGGTTTCACTAATAATTCGCCTGCCACAAATATGGACTATATCCTTAACTGTTGCAAAGAATTATGTGTAGAACAACGTACCATACATGTATATAGATTAACCATCAGCACACTGTTCTAAAAATATCAAAACAAGATATTTAGGTGAGATAGCCAACCAACTAACTTCAAATGGACTCAAAACCTTTTGATCATGAGTAGAAAACAGCAGTGAAAGATACCCAGGGTTCTGTTAATAAATCTTTTGTTTCATGTCAATCAGTCATTTCATTTTTTTTTATCAATTAGTAGCATATCTATGTTAATTATGAGTAATATCACACTTTTGAACAAATGAGCATTTGTTAAATGTTAATACTATAACTGGCGAACAGCAGCCCAGGTGTTTTTTGGGGTTTTTTTGGGAGGGGGGGGGGGGGGGGGGGTTGTCTCAACTGTTTAGAACTGACTGGTTGAAATGCTGAATCCAAATGGTATACAATTGTTTGTCTTCGAGTTATTTTGGCGATGAGTTGTTTCAGGAAGGGGTTGATTCGGCCAAGTTCTTTTTGTGAAGTCATTTCAGCCTGTAATACTATAGCTGATGAATGAGAAAGCAGCACATTTAGGTCATGTTTTGGGGCTGTATCTATCTTGAGAAGAAATTCTAGGAAATATGGTTTATTTTAGCCAAAAACATTGGTCAAAGCAACTCAAAAACATCTGACTGGATTAACTCCATCACAGTAGATACTAGGGTCAACATTTTATGCATATGAAAAGGAATATATACTACAGTAAAACCTGTCTTGAGAGACCACTGTCTTGAGAGACCACATGTATTGAGATACCACATCTGTCAGGCACCGATTGGTTTTACTCTTTATCGGACCTGCTATGGGAGACCACCTGTCTTGAGAGACCACTGTGACCTGGTACCAACTATGCCATAATGGACCTGTCGTGAGACACCGCCCCTTTGAAGACTGAAACCATGACAAAAACTTTTTACCTGTTCTGGAATTGGAAAATCCATTGTGGTTATACTAACATAATAAAAAGTATTAAAAGCTCTTAACTGGATTTCAATTGCTATTCAGTTACATAACTCATTAAAGATTGAGATGTTTTTATAAGACCCCTGTGAAAAGATTAGGATTATTGCTGAATAAATTTCATACATACCTGAAATGTGACAGACAGGATTATAAAAATAAATTTGTGTTGAAAATCTTCAATGAAGATTTTCAACACTATTTTATATTTATAATTTTTTATAACAGTCCATTTCAATTTGTTACAAAAACTTCATAAAAAAGAACAACTACAAAGTAATTACAAAAGTCCATTTCCGAATTTTGTGGTTGGTTATTCACTGACTTGAGAAAACCTGAAACCTGTTATGAGAGACCACCTGTCTTGAGAGACTACTTTTGTGTGGCCCAAAGGGCGGTCTCTCAAGACAGGTTCTTCTGTATTCAAAAAAAGTATTGGATATTTGATAGAAGTGAGATAAATGAAGAAAAATATTTATATTTTCATCAAAAAGACAGTTGAAGCATTGCACTGTGACTTCTGGTGAAGGATTTCAGTGATAGTTGGGTGTCTGACAAGCACACATTCCACACAATGAGCTGTAGAAGACATGGACGGTCATTCAGGGAATTTACAACATTTCAGTCCAAGACCTCAATACCTTGTAAATCCTCATCAGTTCGCAAGACAAGCGCAGATCCAACTTGGCATACTCATCCAATATCAGCTTGACTGATGTTATTCCATTCTTCCTGCAGTGCAGTGGCGAGTTCCTGGACATTGGTAGGAGGCTGTTGGGGTTGTCATAGACACCTGCCAAGCATATCCCAGACGTGCTCGATTGGTGAAAGGTCTGGACTAGTGGACTTAGTGCTGGTCAAGGCAGTGTAGTGATGTTCTACTCCTGGAGGAATTCTGTAGCAACACAGGCCCTGTGTGCTTTTGCACTGCCATCTGAGGAAATGCATCGACGGCTGTGACGTCGCACAAACGGCACCACATGAGTTGCTAACATGTCACGGTAGTACTGCCTTGTGACACACCCTTGGATGACCTGTAATGCTGTTCTGCGTGTCATGGTTATGCCTCCCCTCACCATAACCGATCCACCACCAAAACGATTGTGCTGCCTAATGGTTACGTCATGGTACCGTTCGTTCCACCGCTGCCAAACTCTGTTTTGCCTGTCGTGGAAGTCAAGAGTGAACCTTGATTCATTGGAAAACATGACGTTGCTCCACCGATGAATGTCCCAATGCTGTCGTGCTCCACACCAATTATGCCTTGCTGCTATGTGATGTTCAATCAAACGTGGAATTATTCGAGGTCATCGAGCGTACAAATTCCAGCTGTGTAGGTGATTTCGGATAGTCTGACCACTGACTCGCACATCAATCACTCGGTGCAGCTGCTGTCCAATGTCTGAGGCATTTTGATGGTGGTTACATAATGCTGTGGTTTGGATGAAGTGATTCTGGTTAGCAGTTGTCACCCTTGGATGACCTGACCAACATCTGTCATCAACACTGGCCTGTCTGACGGTAGAGTGACCACAACCTGCTAATCACCGATTGATTAACTTTGAGAATTTGAGCCACTGCAGTCTGTCTGTTGCCAGCTTCCAACATGCCAATAGCAAGTAAATGTTCGTCACATGTCAGTCTTCACATACCTCAAAAGTTACGTTTCGACAAGACACTATTGATGAAGGAGTTTATACCAAGAAAAGAACGATGAGACCTCCGGAAAAGCCTGTCCAGTACAAATGAAAATTTCAAAACGTACCCCACAGACATTAACGCGGTGCTAGTGCAAAAAACCTGCACAAAGTTTCCGTGGGGCGGTGACATTCATGATCCACACTAAACTTGGTAACATATTGATGTATCCAATCACGCATATCCAATATCATTTTCCGAAAATATCAACATCACTTTGGATATCCCCTACTTTTTTTTAATAGTATATATAAGGTGTATTAGTTTAAGCATGGATATTTACCTACAAGGATTTAATAACAGAAGCCTTATTTTCTGTACATTTTGTACCTATTCTTCACTAGGGCTGGGCAGTTTTGAAATTTGCGTTTTGGTTCGGTTTTAATTTTGTACAAAAACTCGGTTTCCAGTTCGGTTTTCGGTTTTTCAAAACATATTGTAGAAATCCTCATTTTAGAGGGTAATGTACACATAAAATGCATCTGTATTTGTCAACCAAGTCATGAGGCTCCTACAGTGTGTTGAGTCCACCGGGTTACTCAGTGTTCACCACTCTTCTCAGCTAATGGACATATTGTGGTGGGCTACTGTAGTGGGCTACAGTGGTGGAGCTATGGGGTATCTAGGGAGCCCAGTCTCTACCCCCCTCCCCCCCCCCCATACCACTTGCTCCTCCCATCCCCAAATTTGAAAAGATTCTTTTTGATTTCCCGCCCTCAGTACAAGTACAGTACCCTCAGTCCTGAGATTCACCCCCCACCCCCAAACTCTTTGCCAGCATGCCCCCTCCTCCCCCCAGGATTTCAAACCACGGTTGGATCTGCTTTGTTCTGTCAGTGAGATCTGGGGCCTTGTCAAGATGCAAAAATTAACAAAAAAAGCTGCATTTTAGCAAAAATCAACATGTCCTTATTTTTTAAGGAGTAGCTAAGCTCTCACTTGGTTTTGGTGGATAATATGCAAATGTGCTTATTTCGGTAATTATCACATCACTTCAAAATAGACTGTCCCTGTTTCTTAATGGTTCCTGCTTCAAATGACAGAGGAATAAAAGAAATACAAACCATATTTGTGATTTTGTTAACTATTATTGAAGAAAGTCGTGTTATACAAATCACTGTTATTGGTAACTCACTCACTCCAATGTTTTCACAATATCTCTCCTAATTTTGACTGTAGAGTTTCGTTTTGACTTTGATTTTGCCCAAACATAGAAATTGGGCGAAGAGATTGGTGGCAAGGCGAAGATATTGCCAACTTCACTTCGCCCTCTTGGCTGATCCCTGCGTTGATTTCATCTCAGTCAAGACAGGTTTGCAATATTGCATCTTGGGATTTGTTGTGTACACAAAATACACATGGGAAAACACGTGCGGATTATAAAAACTGGGTATTGGGAATGCAGCGTTAACTTGACACTTTATACCTGAGACCTGCAGTACTGCGCAATTCCTTAAAGTAAGTTCAAATAGTATACAGACAATTCGCAATAAGTTTTAAAAACTTTCAATAGTTACCTGCCATCCATTTAACAGGATATGTTTTATTTTAATTTAACCATTTTATCGTTGACAAAAAACCAGAACTGCCAATGCACGCCATTATCTCTGAGCATGTGACACTTTCAGAGAATGTGTCAGCAGTAGGCTAATTAACATAATTTACCCGTCATTTTTCCCATTTGAACTTTGAGGTTTCAAAACTCAATAAATTTTATGTTCACCTACAATCTAATTTACTATGTGCCGTACACAGATGATAATTTATATTACTTTTACACCAAATATTGTCAGGTAACTTTCAATATCTAATTGGTCGAATATGAGTGAGCCTGAGGCTGTGCACAGTTCATTAAATTTACTAACCGATTCTTGAATCGCATGTGTGGATTCTTATTAATTTTTCACATTCCTTCTGATGGTGGTTCTGAAGATATCTTTTAAGATATAAGAAATTTGCTACCACTATTTTGGGGTGATTTATTGTCAATCTTCTCGAAGTAAGCATAAACGATAAGCGTTTACCTTTGCCTGGCATTTTAGCCTTTGGCGTGCGGAACCCATGTGATTGAGAGGTCATAAACTTACCAATTCTGGGAAATTTGAAAGTCTTGGTTTTTTGTTAAGGCAGCGGTTCGGTTTTGAAAAATAAAATGAACTGAACCAAAAAACTGATAAATCACCCAGCCCTATTCTTCACTGTTTGAGTGCTAGAAGCCACTATCAGGACTTTCAAAAAAATGAGGGCACCAGAGCAAAAGTCTGTGCTTTCTTTGCTCATATTTCATATTCAGTCAAACGCAAATAATATTTTGTTCATAAAAATTTGGTCTATTACAAATTATTGGAGAGTGCCTGTGGGCACTCTCCAATAATTTGTAATAAAACAAATTTTGAATAACAAATCATACCACAAAAAATAATCTAGCCCTCAACCAGTTAATATTTGCCAAGTAATAAAAATATATTCAGATTAATGAATATGATATCGTACAGAAGAGTGCCAATGGCAATATTTCCACAAGACAGCAAAAAAAAAAATATTCAAGAAAATATATTCATGCCACCAATTACATGATGAAGCATGCCATCATAAATAAAAAAATCCATTTTTTTAAACTGGGCTGCTCTGCATAAAACCTTTATGAACAGAAATTTTTAATCATCTAGACATTGTTTTGAATCTGTGCTGTCTTAAATGAAAACCCAGAGATCTATTGGTCTTGATGACCTTTATTGTTCTTGATGACCTCTACTACTGCACCCTTAGAGAAAAGACACTCTATATCCCTCGTTAAAAGCTCCCCAAACTCAGAATCTACAGGATGTTGGGCAGGAATAGGAAACTGAGTCGGGTGTCATAGGAAGTATACGAGTGATGCACACATGATCAAACCTTAGACGCAAATCACAGAAATTGTTCAGGTACATGCAAGAATACCCAGTAGAGTGCTCTATCATTGGAAGAGAAGTGGGGTGGTCTGGAAAATTATAAATTTAAAGTAATTTGTATATTTTTTATACTTACCAATGGCCCAGACTTAGCTGGTGCAAACTCAAAGTTATCAAGGGCCAAACACAAATTTTGAACACCACTAATCCCCAAAATTTGCTTGCAAAACCGAAAATTAAAAGTCCTATCTGGCCCTCCATACTTTTACCCTCCGTGAATGTGCAGTCGTAAGGAAGAGACTGAAATTAGCGCCACCATCATTCTTTGTAGAAAAGAGTACTATATAATAACTCAGCAGGGAGGTATGAGTGCCTACTCATGGGAGGGCCATACCTGTCTGGCATATTGGTAAATATTAAAATTATACAAATTACTTTAAATTTATAATATTTTTATACTATAACCCAATGGCCCAGACTTAGCTGAATCATAAAAAGGCGAGGGCCTAGGACTTCAGAATTAGTAGACCAACACAGTTCCAAGCCTGTAATCCAAGGTGAAAGGAAATTAAATTTAAAAGGAATTACATGTATCTCTCTCTATACAGTAATAGAGAAGACACATCATAAATAAGGAGCTAAATTCAAGTAATTCCGTATTTCTTAGCATGAAGACTATGCTAATTGGATGTAACGAGTTCCCAATTTTTAGGGCTAATCCAGACTAAGCCCCAGAAATTAGGATGACATATTTGAGAATAAGAGGATATCCCCCACAAACATACGCGATATACAATAAAACACAAGCTGTATCCAGGATATTATCTACAGACAAAACAGCTTCACTCATAGTTGCATACTTATCAAGCCAGAGGAGAGGTAAAAAATCCCCACCCCCCTTTTTGAAGAAATCTTCAAAAAGGAGAGGGAAGCGCTCTGGAATCAGTAAAAGCGGGTACCAAATAACAATATAAATATTCGTCAAATATACACCCAGATATTAATTATTAATAAATTGGTGTTTAACGCCACTCCAGAACCTTAGGCTATAGCGGCGATCCCAGTAATTAATATCGCCCGCTTGTAACATATACCGGAGTCGGCATACGCAGAAAGGTCGAAAACCGGTGATATAATATAGAATCACAAAGGACGATCTCTGGAGAGTAAACACACTTCCAAGGTAACCCACAGGCGACCCCATTCAGGTGTACAATAAATTCCAGTAAATAACACTCCCAGACGTGTTCTATCCGATATCTATGTTCCTAGAAATGTGCGAATATACGAGAGTGTAAGACAAGATGTATTTGATTGGGTACCGCCATTAATAGAAACCTGGATCTAGAAATGGATCGAGCTATGATTAACAGACACATCACTGACCGCCTCCGAAATAATTCATTGTTTCTAAGATCCTTAACATACAATAATGCATCTGCCTAATAATGCAATTATTATGGGTGTGAGCATTGAAATCCCACATGTAATCATCTGAATACCAGTTAACTGACTAGAGACAGCCTCCCAGGTACCCAAAGGCTAGCAATTTATTGACGATGTATCATATGCTCGTCTATGACATATAGACGAACAACCACAGGAAACCAACCAACTAGAAAGTGGATGTGCCCATGAGGTCGCCATAGAACACGACCCAGACGCCAATCGAGAAGTCATGAAATGCATGTATGTACTTAAATGCATAATGCTAGTACATTCAGACGAGCCGGTATATGACGGACAAAAAGATGAACATGATGATTCATGACGTATAGGAGAATCTTCTTCATTAATTCGCATAATGGCATTGAATGAGTGTCGCCTTGGTTCCTGATGTAAGCCACTACCATCGAATTGTCCGACAAAATTTGAACATGGATGTCTGCTATTATGTGAACCCAATGTTGTAGTGCTAGCCATATTGACATCATCTCTTTGATGTTTATGCGCTTCTCTAGGGACTGAGGGTCCCAAAGACCCTGATACCTCAAGTCTGACAGGACTTAGGGTCATGTCCCAACTCGTCTGACTCGCATCCGTCATAATCGTGAAAGCCGGATCCAGCAGTTGCAGCGGAACTCCCTGAGATAACCACTGAATATCTGCCCAACTCTGAACCCTTGTTTTACTTGGTCTGTTAAAACAATACTGGTTTCCAGTTCTGAGTAAAGAATATCTGGAGGGGACGCATGCACAGGTGGCTCATCGGAATCCGCAGCCGCTCCGCGCAGCCCCAACAGTCGCATGAATTCCTTTGCTGTTAATGCGTCTGAGAGAAGACAACAGCGAGAATAACAACTGACTAATTTCGCTCTGGGTAAAGGCGGACGAACCAGACTGTTGTGAGTCTTGAAGCTCATTCCCAAGTGAGTGAATGACTTGGACGGAGCTATATCCGACTTTTTCTCGTTTACGATGAAACCAAGACGTCGGTGCAAAAGAGGCAGACTCTGAACATCATTCTGAAGAATAATTCTGTTGCCATATCTTTGTAGAATGTCATCCAAGTAGGCCGACGTTACTGCAGACGAATGAGCTCGGAAGTATGACATTACCGAGTTCATTATACGAGTGAATGCCCAGGAATCCAGGTTCAGAGCAAAGCACATTGCTCTAAACTGATACACCTTCCCTTGTATGGTGAATGCCGGATGTACCAGGACATGAAAGTTTTCATCCTTTAGATCTATGCTTACCGCATAGTCGTTTACTCGAACGCTCGCTCTTACCAACCGAATGGTCTCCATATAGAATTTTTGAGCCACGATAAGCTTGTTTATCCAGCTCAAGTCTATTACTGGTCAGAATGAGCAGTCTGGCTTCGGTACGAGGAACAGACGACTGTAAAAACCCAGAGAATCCTCTCGGCGACCTCTATTGCTTCCTTTAATAATAGAGCCTGTACCTCCACTAGGAGAGACTCTCTTTTGAAAGGATCTGATGGAAGATCTGTCCAACGCAAACATCTTGTTAGTGGGGGTGCCGTTTGGAATGATAGCCGTAGGCCGTTCGAGACTACACTTCTCACCCACTGATCTTCCGTGACTGCTGTCCAGTTTCTCACGAAGATGATACCCTTCCGCCAACTGGCAAGCAATAGAGGTCTTGAACATCACCTGTATGACCTGTGAGGCTTACGGGAGGAGAAACTACATCCTCCCCGCGAAGAACCTCGTCCTGTCGGCCTAGGTGTGTCTGACCGATAGTTCCGATCAGACCTACGCCCCTTTCCCAAGTCGCTATATTGACGACCTCCAGAGTAATTGTAAGAGGGCTTCTTGTTTCCTCGTGAGGTGTTCCCTTTTGACGTTTAGATCTGGAACGTCCTCCTTTACTCTTGTCTGCTGAAGCGGGTTGATGAGATGTCGATTTCAATAGCAGATCACTTGACGCTTTCTTAATAGCCTGATCAGAGACTGACGAAAGCTTGTCGTCCAAAATAGTATGTCCGGAGACTGGAGCGACCTGGAGAGAGCTTTTCACCTTGTCATCTGTAAGTGATGATGACGCAAGGGCAGCATCACGTCTGATTAACTCCAAATTAGCCACTGAAAGGGCAGAGTTATACATGGTATACAAATTACCCTGGAAAGAACTCGAAGAGAGGTACAAATGACCTCAAATTCCTTCCCATTGAGACGTTGCGCCATAGCTCTGGTAAGGTGATCTGTGTAAGACATTGCTTCCAAATTCGCTCTACTTGATGAAATTGCTGTTGTAATTGTGTCTGAGCGAATAGTGAATGATGCAGGCAAGGATACATCTAGATCCCTGGGCTGCTCATTCAAACACAGAGGAGCTCTGAACATCTCCAACCGTTTTTAAATGAACGTAGTCCATGAATCGGTATGTTTATGGAAGATGTAGTTAAGAAAACGCCCTTTCCTCGCACTCGAGAGGTAAATACGGCGTTGTCTACATGGCTGAAGGCCTGCGACACCTATCTAGACTGAACCGGAAAAGTCAGAACTTCTTTCTTTATCCGTATAAAGTCTGCATCCAATGACGCCAGCGGTTTCTCACTTACCGTCGCAGCATTCTGATTCGTCGGAACAAATTCAGGGTAGTATTGATGGAGGAAATCGATCGCAATCCGGTGCTGTTCCGAAAGGGAAGGGTAATTCTCTTCCTTATCCCTTTCACCATCCGAGAGAATCAGCTGCGAATCTTGGTCCATTGCATCTGCACGAACAAACAACTGGACCGACCCAGCACCGTCCGACAGCTCCGGTTCTGAGTCTGAGGGAGGCTGCATCTGCACTTGCTGGGATGCTGCGACCAGCTGCGCAATCTGCGACAGCAAGTCCGTCATCGAGGCCTAAGGAGCAGCGTCTTCTGTTTCCTAGCCACTTGCTGCTCCTGGGACAGTGAGTCGGAGATGGATCTCATCTCCGAACATCTCGATGATCGAGGCCTCGTCTCTCTAGCTACTGGATGGTCCGACTTCACGGGCGAAGAGTGGTCCCTCCTTCGCACAGCAGACTGAATATCCAAAATCAGGTAGCTAGGATGCGGTCGTGTGTGCTTTAATAACGTAGCGGAGGAAGCCATGACTGAAGCCAACCCTGGCTGCAGACTAGACCGAGCGGTGGGCGGACGTATGCACCGTCTCGTGCAAGTTTCCAACCAGAAAACTTCATTTCAGCTTGTGAAACGTAGCGGAGGAAGCTGTGACTGAAGCCGACACCGGCTGCAGACTAAACAGAGCGTCTCGAGTGGAGGGCGGACATATGCTCCGGCTCGGACAAGTTTCTCATAACAACATTTGACCCCAAAAGTTCTGCTAGGTTAGAGAGGGGCCTCTCCCACTCGCGGTCTATTAGACCTTGCAGAGTACAAGAAACTTGCTGACTTCCTCCCTATTTCCTCCCTATTTCCGTCGTCACGGGGTGAGCTTATTTATATTAAAGTGCTTGCTCTACTCACATCTACACTTCCTTCGACCACAACAGACTTACCCGGCGTCACAGCACCCACAAACGTAGTACCACTTCACCGGTCGAGCTAGCTGCTTGCAAGAGATTAAAACCCTTAATAAAAGGCCCTAACTCTTGCAATCATGAGCACTGCAGCTAGCTCTATATGCTCAATGGAGCGCGATGACGGTAGCACACTTGGATGCATGTCAAAATATCAACACCATGTTCATGTTCCTCTGAAATAGAAACTGACAAAATGAATTATAACGCGGTGAGAGGCCTGGCCTCAGAACTTCACCGCCAACAACATACCGCGACATCCATCTCCAACATTAGTCATCCCAGTGAACACAAGAATGACAAGAGTCCGCAGGAGTGCATCGACTAAAGTCAATATCAGTCCTCCAAACTCCACGACAAAATATATAATTAAGATATATGAATAATAGCAATCAAAATTAAATGCAAAATATTTTTTTGAAAATTTTTTTTGGAAAAAAACACCTAAGTTCCCAAAGGGAACATTAAGAGCCCAAAGGCATACCGATAGAGCCTAAGTGTGGACAAAATCCAAATTTTTTTTAGCTACACTACCGGAATAATAATCCATGTATCCTACAGTAATTCTACAGTAATAGAATAGAAAAAACTACCTATATATGAGGATGTAAACAACATCAATGTAAACAAGACATCAGGCACACAAAAAGGCCCAAAGTCAGAAAACAATTTAAATGCTACCAGATGCAAAGCTAAATCTTCATACGAAGAAGAAACGATACATCAGATAGAAGATGTAAGACTAAATGAATTAACACACCTAGGGTGAGGACATAACCATGGGGAAAAACAGAATAATATTCTGTAATACATGTTAAACTCTCAAGAAATTTAATAAAAAATTTCAATAAAAAATAGCCAAAAAGCTTAACAAGAAGGGTTCATGGAAGGATAGAGAAGGAATACTTAACAAACAGTGGAATAATCATTAACAAAAATGATGACGTCAGGCGTATGACCTGAAGTTGGGAAACATAAAATAATTTTCTAATTATTATAAAGTTACAGGCCTGAACGTCTAAAACCACCGTTGAACACTTCCATCATCCAATAACAGCCTTAGATCCACCAATTCTTGCATTGATTTGTGTCTGGCATCCTCAAATGAAAGTGTCAATGACACTGTAGCTTAACTTGTGTGTTGTGTTTGATGAAAAGGATAATGTTCAATGTTTATGAAAGGATTATGAAATAAGACAAGAATTGTGATAATTGGGAATATGTTCATTTCTGTTCCCTGTATGCTATGTTTATGATAAAAATAATATGAGGTGTACACTGTACTAAAGATCTGAGGGGTGAGTTAATATGACCTCACAGTTAATATATGTGGCCCTCACAGTTAACGTATATCAACAAAAGTTACCAAATTACAGTGAAATTATTCCAAAATGAGTCATCCTATCAAGTTACATTAAAATCCCTTCATAAATATGGCCTGTAGACTGTGCTAAAGGTTTTCATGCTAAAGGTTTTCGGGCTTCGGGCCCCTGTAGCCATCAGTTTCCCAATTGCGTGCAAAGGGGGTGTTGTCATCTAGACATTGTATGAAGTCAACCTACCAAGTTACAATGAAATCCCTTAATACATATGACCTGTAGACTGTGCTAAAGATTTGGGCTTTGGCAGCCATCATGGTTGAATGATCGCAACCAAAAGGGGACATTCTCATCTGGGTTTCATCTGGAGTGATCCTCCAAAGTTACAATGAAATCCCTTCATAAATATGACCTGTAGACTGTGCTCAAGGTTTTTGGGCTTCGTGCCCCTGAAGCCGTCACAGTTGACCAATCACAACCAAAAGGGGATGTCATCATCTAGGCATTATATGGAGTCGAACTAACAGGTTACAATGAAGTCCTTCCATAAATACGACCAATAGACTATGCTAAAGGTTTTGGGGTTTTGGACTCAGGCAGCCATCAAGGCTGAATGATCGCGACCAAAAGGGGACGTTCTCATCTAGACATTATTTAGAGTCATCCTACCAAGGTACAATGAAATCCCTTCATAAATATCACCTGTAGACTGTGTTAAAGATTTTCTGGCTTTGGGCCCCTGTAGCCAACACAGTTGCCTAATGGTGTCCAAAAGGGGCTGTTCTCATCTAGACATTATAGGAAGTCAACCTGCCAAGTTACCATGAAATCCCTTCATAAATATGATCTGAAGACTGTGCTAAAGGTTTTCGGGCTATAGGCTTGGGCAGCCATCATAGCTGAATGATCGCAACCAAAACGGAACATTCTCATCTGGACATCATCTGGAGTGATCCTATGAAGTTACAATGAAATCCCTTCATAAATATGACCTGTAGACTGTGCTCAAGATTTTCAGGCTTCAGGCACCTGTAGCCATCACAGTTGACCAACCACGACCAAACGGGGATGTCATCATCTAGGCATTATATGGAGTCAACCTAACAGGTTACAATGAAATCCTTCCATAAATACTACCTACAGATATGCTAAAGGTTCTTGGGCTCGGGCAGCCATCAAGGCTGAATGATCGTGACCAAAAGGGGACGTTCTCATCTGGACACTATTTGGAGTCATCCTACCAAGCTACAATAAAATCCCTTCATAATTATGACCTGTAGACTGTTCTAAAGGTTTTCGGGCTTTGGGCCCCTGAAGCCGTCACAGTTGCCCAATCGTGCCCAAAAGGGGACGTTCTCATCTAGACATTATATGAAGTCAACCTACCAAGTTACAATGAAATCCCTTCATAAATATGACCTGTAGACTGTGCTAAAGGTTTTCAGGCTTCGGGCAGCCATCATGGTTGAATGATCGCAACCAAAGGGGACAATCTCATCTGGAGTGATCCTGCGAAGTTAAAATGAAATCCCTTCATAATATGACCTGTAGACTGTGCTCAAGGTTTTTGGGCTTCGGGCACCTGTAGCCATCACAGTTGACCAATCACGACCAAAAGGGGATGTCATCATCTAGGCATTATATGGAGTCAACCTAACAATGTTACAATGAAATCCTTCTATAAATATAACCTTTTGCCTATGCTAAAGGTTTTTGGGCTCGGGCACCCATCAAGGCTGAATGATCACGGCCAAAATGGGACGTTCTCATCTAGACATTATTTGGAGTCAACCTACCAAGTTACAATGAAATCCCTTCATAAATATGACCTGTAGACAGTGCTAAAGGTTTTCAGGCTTCAGGCATCTTTAGCCGTCAAAGTTGCCCAATCATGTCCAAAAGGGGACGTTCTCATCTAGACATTATATGAAGTCAACCTATCAAGTTACAATGAAATCCTTTCATAAATATGACCTGTAGACTGTGCTTGAGGTTTTCGGGCTTCCGGCTCGGCCAGCCATCATGGTTGAATGATCGCAACCAAAGGGGACAATCTCATCTGGGCATCATCTGGAGTGATCCTATGAAGTTACAATGAAATCCCTTCATAAATATGACTTGTAGACTGTGCTCAAGATTTTTGGGCTTCGGGCACTTGTAGCCATCACAGCTGACCAATCACGACCAAAAGGGGATGTCATCATCTAGGCATTATATGGAGTCAACCTAATAGGTTACAATGAAATCCTTCCATAAATATGACCTTTTACCTATGCTAAAGGTTTTTGGGCTCGGGCACCCATAAAGGCTGAATGATCGCGATCAAAAGGGTCTCATCTAGACATTATTTGGAGTCATCCTACCTAGTTACAATGAAATCCCCTCATAAATATGACCTGTAGACTGTGCTAAAGGTTTTTCGGGCTTCGGGCACCTTTAGCCGTCACATTTGCCCGATCATGTCCAAAAGGGGACGTTCTCATCGAGACATTATATGAAGTTAACCTACCAAGTTACAATGAAATCTCTTCATAAATATGACCTGTAGACTGTGCTAAACGTTTTCCGGCTTCAGGCTCAGGCAGCCATCATGGGTGAATGATCGCAACCATAGGGGACAATCTCATCTGAGCATCATCTGGAGTGATCCTAAGAAGTTAAAATGAAATCCCTTCATAAATATGACCTGTAGACTGTGCTCAAGGTTTTCGGGCTTCGGGCACTTGTAGCCATCACAACTGACCAATCACGACCGAAAGGGGATGTCATCATCTAGGCATCATATGGAGTCAACCTAACAGGTTACAATGAAATCCTTCCATAAATATGACCTTTTGCCTATGCTAAAGGTTTTTGGGCTCGGGCACCCATCAAGGCTGCATGATCGCGATCAAAATGGGACGTTCTCATCTAGACATTATTTGGAGTCATCCTGCCAAGTTACAATGAAATCCCTTCATAAATGTGACCTCTAGACTGTGCTAAAGGTTTTCAGGCTTCGGGCTCCTGTAGCCGTCACAGTTGCCCAATCACGTCCAAAGGGGGACTTTCTCATCTAGACATTGTATGAAGTCAACCCACCAAGTTACAATGAAATTCCTCAATAAATATGACCTGTAGACTGTGCTAAAGGTTTTCGGGTTTTGGGCTCGGGCAGTCGTCACGGTTGACAGATCATGCCCAAATGGGGAAATTCTCATCTAGACATCATAAGGAGTCATCCTACCAAGTTACAATGAAATCCCTCCACATTAAACATGACCTGCAGACTGTGCTAAAAGTTTTTGGGTTTCGGGCTTGGGCAGCAACCATCACGGTTGATAGATCATGCCCAAAAGGGGACGTTCTCATCTAGGCATTATACAGAGGCATCCTACCAAGTTACAATGAGATCGCTTCATAAATACGACCTATAGACTGTGCTAATGGTTTTCGGGTTTTGGGCTCGGGCAGCCATACCGGTTGCCCGATCGCGACCAAAAGGGGACGTTCTCATCTAGACATGACCCCAAACCTGCATATGAATTTTCGTGCTAAAGGAAAATGTGAACAGACATCACAGACTCACAGACTAACAGACTTCCGCACGTGTGATGGCAATAGCTTATCTTGACTATGTCAAGTTAAGCTAAAAAGGAGATTTTAAAGCACAGATGTCAGTTCATTGTTGCTGACTTTAGGGCCAAACAAAGAATGATGTTGACGCTAATTTCGGTCACTTCCTGATGAATGCGCATGTGCAGAGGGTAAAGGTATGTAGGACCAGATAGGACTTTTAATTTTCGGTTTTGCAAGCAAATTTTGGGGATTGGGGTGTTCAAAATTTGTGTTTGGCCCTTGATAACTTTGAGTTTGCACCAGCTAAGTCTGCGCCATTGGGTTATAGTACAAATATGCCGATAGGATCACCGATCCAATGTCGAGTTGTGACAGCACAAAAGTGTGTTTAATCATTATCAACTTATCATCTGGAAACCAATTGTTTACAATTTACTATGTGAAGGGTCACTGTGACCTTGACCTTTGACCTAGTGATTCTGAAATAAATAGGGCTCTTTCTTGCACCAATGCCAACCTACCTATGAAGTTTCATGAACGTAGGTGGAACCATTGTCAAATTATCATCTGGAAACCAATTGTTTACGATTTATTATGTTCAAGGTCACTGTGACCTTGGCCTTTGACCTAGTTAGTCCAAAATAAATAAAGGTTTTCCACTCACCTAGGCCAACCTACCTATGACCTTTCATGAATGTGGGTCAAACCATTATCAAGTTATCGTCCGGAAACCAATTGTTTACGATTTACAATGTTGAAGGTCAATGTGACCTTGACCTTTCACCTAGCAAGTCCAAAATAAATAGGGTTCTTCCTCTCACTGATACCAACCTACCTATGAAGTTTCATGAACGTGGGTCGAAACATTATCAACTTATCATCCGGAAACCAATTGTTTATGATTTACTTTGTTGAAGGTTACTGTGACCTTGCCCTTTCACCTAGCAAGTCCAAAATAAATAGGCTTCTTCCTCTCACTGATGCCAACCTAACTATAAGTTTCATGAACATGGGTCGAACCATTATCAAGTTATCATCTGGAAACCAATTGTTTTGATTTACTATGTTCAGGGTCACTGTGACCTTGACCTTTGACCTAGTGAGTCCAAAATAAATAGGGTTCTTCCTCTCATGAAGGCCAACTTAAATATGAAGTTTCATGAATGTGAGTTGAACCGTAGTCAAGTTATCATCCGGAAACCAACTGTTTACAATTTACTATCTTCAAGGTCACTTTGACCTTGACCTTTGACCAAGCAAGTCCAAAATTAATGGGGTTCTTCTTCTCAACGATACCAACCTACATATGAAGTTTCATGAAAATGGGTTGAACCATTATCAAGTTATCATCCGGAACCAATTGTTTACAAACGCCCACCCGCACGCCCGCACGCCCGAAAAAAATGCCCCACAAACCGCCCGCCATTCATCAAACTATAAGTCGAGTTTGACTTTGTCACAACTCGACTAAAAATAAATAGCTACAGACTCATTAAAAACAAGACGTTATAAGTAGAGCTGATGGAAGCTGCCCAAAGATGAACCTTACCGAGTAGGCAACAGAGTGATACTAAGTGGAACAATGGAAAGAAGCTCTATAAACAAGTGTACCTTTCAAAATTTCAGTGAAAACAGAATGTGTACAACCCAGAAAATAATTTTTGTTTTGTTGTTCTGTCATGACAACAGGAGCCAGGTCACGCATGACACACCTTTGAGTAATGAGCAAGCAGCGTGTGAAGTACGAACACGATCTTTGGATCAGAAAAAGTTATACTGGACAAACCATCTGTGACCTTGACCTTAGAATTATGACCATGGGTCAAAATCATGACACACCTTTGAATCATGAGTAATCACTGTGTAAAGTATGAACACGATCTGTTCATTGATTGAGTCTGTGAGGACTGGTCTGTTCATTCCCTTAAGAGTTATTGTGCAAATACAAAAACTAAACCTCAAAAACACCTTCTCAACACTGAAGAAAAATCATAACTCTCTGTCTTGATAGAGCAGCAAGAAAACAGGATAGATAGATTTTTGGACAGGTAAAAGGGTAATTGAAACATACTGATGGACTGGCACAGGTTAATGCATTATATCTCTGAGACCTCTTTCAAACAATAAGCTTTGAATGGGTTTACAGTACATGAAGACTGAATTGCAACAACAACACTCATGGAGTTGATTCCTGTGATAATGCACAAATCCATGCACTCTTTTATCCAAGTTCAGTATTTGATTGTCATTCTTAATGCTTTGTCAAGCAAGTGGATATTCTCCAGATGGAAACTTCACTTCACAAGTGTTTTAGTGGTAATCCACTCTCTTCATTCCATATATGAGTTTTAATTGGCAGAGAACTAGATTATCTCTGGCAGGCAAAATCTGTTCAGAGATCTATAGTGGGGCCTACTGAGCTCACAAAAGCGGACCATGAATTTCAAAATTTACTGTCCACTATCCCCACTGCAACACTGTTGAAACAGAAATGCAACAAGACTGAATCTGTAATGCTATTTTCATGTGTTTTTATTCATTCAGTCTTGATTTTGTAGTATTTCCTTTCAGAAATCTTGACCAAATGGTGAAAGTGATGCACACAGCCTGATCGTGAAGAGACAAGGGCTCTGCAAGTATCGGAGGGCAAGGGAGGCAGAAGTATCAAACAGTGCACTCGACTTTGGATTTGAGTTAAGATCGGGAGCTTACAACATAACATAAATTGTAATTTGAAATGTGTTACATGTATTCAATAGTATAAAACATTATATATAGTGCCCTTGAGAGTCGCAAGGTTCCATCTGCAATGCAAAGGCATTGCAGGTGGCACCTTGTTCCACTCAAGTAGCAATTAACCAATGTTCAGCAATTGGATCTGACATCGGCCGATTTTAAGCCAAGCAGTTGACCATCGGCAAAAGTGTTTCAACATTGATTCATGCCGATGGTTACATGACACACCATGGGATCAAAATTGTGTGTATTTACGTTTGAATCACGATCGCATACATGCAGTAGCAAGCTTAAAAATAGGCCGATGAAATCGTCAGATGTGTACCCATACGCGTAACTAGTAGAAAGCTGTATGACGGAGGGCCACCCTGGATGCCAACATTATGTACACCATACATGGTATGGGTACATATAGAAATGGATTGGAGGAGTGCCTAATTTGATGAATAAAGGGTTAATATCTCCGAATCAAATTATTAGATTTACTTAAAAAACTATACAGCACAGCACATCAGTAACCTGAATACATATATAAAGTAACCTGATAATCAGATTAATATTTATTGAGTTATTGGATGCCGAAGAAATGGATTGGAGGAGTTCTCAATTTGAAGGATAAAGGGTTAATATCACAGGATCAAATTATCAGAT
Source organism: Pictodentalium vernedei (assembly GCA_031216915.1). Lineage (NCBI taxonomy): Eukaryota > Metazoa > Mollusca > Scaphopoda > Dentaliida > Dentaliidae > Pictodentalium > Pictodentalium vernedei. Next base: position 317,185,455 of record CM062294.1, read on the forward strand.
TTATACCAAAAACTATACAGCTCGGCACATCAGTAACCTGAATATATATATGAAGTGACATGACAAACGGGTTGATATTTTGAGTTATCTCATGCCAAAGGGATTGGAGGAATTTTCAATTTGAAGGATAAAGGGTTAATATCTCAAGATCAAATTATCAGATTTACACCAAAAACTACACAGCTCGGTACATCAGTAACCTGAACACAAATATAAAGTAACTTGACAATCCAAGCAATATTTTTCAAGTTATCGAATGCCAAAGGGATTGGAGGAATTTTCAATTTGAAGGATAAAGGGTTAATATCTCAGGATTAAATTATCAGATTTACACCAAAAACTATACAGCTCGGCACATCAGTAACCTGAACACAAATATAAAGTAACTTGACAATCCAAGCAATATTTTTCAAGTTATCGAATGCCAAAGGGATTGGAGGAATTTTCAATTTGAAGGATAAAGGGTTAATATCTCAGGATCAAAATAACAGATTTACACCAGAAACTATACAGCTCGGAACCTGAAAACAAATATAAAGTAACTTGACAATCCAAGCAATATTTTTCAAGTTATCGAATGCCAAAGGGATTGGAGGAAGTTTCAATTTGAAGGATAAAGGGTTAATATCTCAGGATCAAAATAACAGATTTACACCAAAAACTATACAGCTTGGAACATCAGTAACTTGAAGATATATATAAAGTAACATGACAATTGGATTGATATTTTTTGAGTTATCTCATGCCAAAGGGATTGGAAGAATTCTCAATTTGAAGGATAAAGAGTTAATATCTCAGCATCAAATTATCAGATTTACACCAAAAACTGTACAGCTCGGCACATCAGTAACCTGAACACAAATATAAAGTTACTTGACAATCGAAGCAATATTTTTCAAGTTATTGAATGCCAAAGAAATGGATACGGATGCCGGATGGACAGACAGATGGATGGACGGACAGATGGACAGACAGACGGATGGATGGACAAAGGATGGACGATCGACGGATGGGCACCCCGGATGCCGGCATTATGTGTACCATACATAGTATGGGTACACATAATAAGTTGCCACAATAATTGGCAGCAATCATGATTACTCTAATCTCAATGATTTGTCTGATCTTCCCCTTGCTAGCTGCTCACCATGCCACTATGAAATACGACATCAGCAGCACAACATCTATGATCTTTGTTCAAAGATACTGCACTGTTAACTTGTTTCCGCTGACATCGTATTTTTATTTTGATACAAACAGTGACACACTCTTGAGGTCAACAAACCAATCAACCTGACTGTACTGTAAAAAATAATATTCTATGCATTCTTGAACATACTGATCCTCTTGGTTGTGGCTATCTGACATAAGCACTCACAATCAGCTGATTGTGCACTCAACTAATCGGCAAGCAGATGACAGTCGCAAATCATTATCGGTTAATCACCACACTCCAGGGATGATATAAAGCTTTAGAAATCCCCCCAACGATTGTATAGCTTCTTTGTTTGGTGACTATCGACCAAAGGCCATCATTATATGCGATACCCCAACTACCCCACCCCCCTCCCCAAAACACTGCCACTGGCACATGTAAAATACATTAGAAACAAATACCCAGGAGTTTCTCAGTTACTGTTCTCAGAAGGTAAAGTATTTTCCACTAGTGCACTTTTGGCAAAAAGGCCATGTGCTGCCCCCTATCCTCAGGGCTACACCCCTAGCCTCGCGCGCTTTTCCGAACTCTCCAATAACTTGCAAAATAAAAACAAATCCAGGAATACAAAACAAATGCCACGCATTTAATCTCTAAATCACAATCACTACAGTAACTCTTTTAAATATTATATAACTGGCCAAGCTGATCAATTTAATTCTTCTCTTTAAGGCCCCACAAAGTATGCACCTGGAACTTAAGCACACCCTGAAATGTTTCATGACAGTGAAGTTGCTGTTACTGATTATTATGTTTTAATGATTGCTATGTCTTGCAGTACATTTCATCTAGTGAAACATGATGTTTCTGGTTGATTGTGTACCCCAAGCACATCCCCTCGTCCAAGTGAAGCATGCTTCCCACGAATGTCACAGAAAAACATCCACATGCAATGTCTGGTTATAAAACAAGAAAATTTGTCACTTCTTTTATCAATAAATGTTGACATGGCATGGAGGAGACGGTCAGAGGCACTAAGATGGCAAATCATTGGCATGCATGCATGTCATTCAAAGCTATTGGAAGGCAACTTGGCTATAGTCATTCTGTCATCAGCAGACTTGTTGGAAAACATCAACAAACCAATGATGTTAAGGACTGACCAAGTCTTGGACGTTGTGTGCAAGCAAGGAATCCGCCTGTACAGAATTTGGCTGATTTGGAAGCTGCATTGCATGAGGAGTGGCTGCAGTTGCCTCTGGACCATATCAGAAGGCTCACTGGTAGCATTAGGAAGAGGGTTCAGGCTGTCATCCAGGCACATGGTGGATACACTCGCTACTGACGTTGCTATTGTGTTCAGGAGATCACAAGTTACATTTTTTGTAATTACTGGCATTGTTTCATCATGGACCATTCTAGCACCATACTTGTCGACAGAACATTTTTCCATCAAAAACATTAGTGACAGATATGTGTAATTAGCGCCATTAGAATACTGCATAATTTCATCATTGTGTTGTCTTTCATTTGTCAATAGACCATTCTGTCCGCAAACAATCACTTTTGGCCATCTGAAATCTATCAGAAAGTAATGACAGTTTCTACTAACACCACTGCAAAAAAAAACCAGGGGATGCTTAATTAAGTTCCAGGTGTATCGATCTTCTGTTTCTCAAGCCATTTTTTTGTAAAATTTCATGTGGGCGGGCGGTTCTTTATTTTAATTTTTACTTTTGTAATTATTTCTTCACCATTAAAAGTTCATGTTCTTGGTTTGTTTTATGTTTAGGCCTCATAATCTACAGAATAGCATGGGTGGTGATGTATTTCGTCCCTTGGGTGCAAGAAGGCTTTGCAATGCTAAAACATTGCAAAGCCTTGTTGCACTCAAGGGACAAAATTATCTATTTTATTAACTCGGATAAAATATCAGATCTAACCCTTTGCCCAATGAATCGCCCGCATCCGCCCACAGAATATGCAGATTCAGCAGCTGAAAAAATATTATTTTTCGAAAAATTTCAACAAAACCATATCATGTGACCCCTCTTTGGAACGGGCTCGTCGAGCTCGTACCAATGAGGGGTCACATGATATGGTTTTGTTGAAATTTTTCAAAAAAAATTAAAATACAATATTTCAATTAACAAATTTTGATATCGTTTGCGTTGGGTAAGGGGTTAAACCATTTAATTTTTATTTTTTTAAGTTTGCATTGGGTATAAAAAGAGAGCATGCAGCCGCCAAAAGGACAGTGCGAGAGGGCTTGAGAAACAGATTTTTGATTTTTTAGGCCTATAATAGTCTGACTTTGAAATACCATTGAATATTATAAGTATTTCAATCTACAGCATATTTCATAATGTATCAAAATGAAACTTTATCGGTTATACGTACAAATTTTGTCTAAAAAGTGTTATTATTCCGTTAGAACTTCTGTTACATATATATTGCCGAGATACATGCTTTCTAACCTGTTTCTTTGAAAAATAATTGACTCCAAGTTTCATTTTTTATAATTATTCAGGAATAACACTTCTTCTAACTCAACAACAGAGACCCTTGCGAATAACAAATTTCTTGAATTACCAGAGATTACACAAATATTTTAGTTCTTGCCACCAAAACACTGCTTAAACCATTCATTATTCCTTTCAGTAAATTGGGTTGGAATCCAGCAAAATTTTCATTCCAGGCTTAATTTACTGAACTTGTTTCATAAATTTCGCTACAAAATGCGAACTCACTGTAGATTCTCTATATATTTTTATATATTACATTACCTTGGATCTTCCTGCTTCCCACTACCTCTACCATATATTGGAACAACCTTGTCTTTACTGATTCCTGCTTTACATACAGGACAGGATGGTCTGTTCGGTCGGGTTTCTAGCCACTGATGAAGACATGGCCAACTGAAAGAAGAATATGGCAAAATTAATATCAAAATCTTGATTGTTTTACATCTTCTCGCTATTCCATAAGGTTTTGTAAATTAATGGCCTCATCTTAATTTTTGATCTAACAATTTGGAAATGATGTTGCTCATAACATTTATTTTTTAAAAAAATTAAAAACTGGTAAGGTCCATTGCAATATCCTGCATTATCCACAGAACATCCATCTTTAGAAGAAGGTGATGGCTGAGAGAGTGAGGTATCTTGAGTGCTTGATCCTGAGGATCGACATTCAGTTCCCAGAGACATAACAGTGTTGGAGAGGTCGCACATGCAATAAACTCAAAGGAATGAGATCTGTCAGCAGCAAGCAGAGGCTGATAAGCAGAAGTAGATCATAACTGGGAAAAAGCAAAGGTAGAAAGAATCAATACTCTAGGCTTAAGTTGTGGTGACTGCACTGAGATGAAGTCCATCTCCAGGTGGAAGAACTACTGAGAAGGGACAATGCCCAAAATCCCATCATTGACTGAATCCAATATGAGCAGACTCAAGTTACCTATTGACATCTCTCCCAGGAAGAACAGATTCAGAGTGTGGAAGATGTCATCCAAGTATGCTGATGAAGTCACAACAGACGAAGCACAATTGAAAGCTAGTACCTGTAGCATCAGTCTGGTGAAAGCCCAAGGAGCTCGATTCAAGCTGACTGATATAGCTTTGAACTGATACCTCAGCCCAGATAAAAACAAAATCTGCGATATTTCCGCGGTGCCTAATACATTGGCAGTTCTTAAGATTCAGTGAAAATCTACAATCTGAGTTTTGTAAACATTCTCGCAAACTGTGATGGATAGCAGGATTCTTGTTTGCATTTTCACAAAACTGAATGGAATTTAGCCCCTAATCAGCATGTGGAAATATACATACTTCGCGTTCGACATTGGCAGCCAAGTCACTTCGGTGAATCAACTATGGAACTGACCAGAACATCTCCATGCTGAAAAGTTAAAAAATTTATAGTAATTTATATATTTTTTATACTTACCAATGACCCAGACTTAGCTGGTGCTAACTCTAACAAAACCAGGGCCAAACACAAATTTTGCCCCCCAATCCCCAAAATTTGCATCCAAAACAAAAAGAAATCATGTCCTAAAGGACCTCCATACTACGCCTCTACTGCGCATGCGCAGTGACGCAGTCGTCCCGAAATTGGCGCCAATTATCATTCTTACTGGCAGTGCCTGGTCAGCGCTATGTACTCAGCGGGGAGGCAAGAGTTCCCAACTCCAGGGAGGGCCATCCCCGTCTGGGTCATTGGTAAGTATAAAAAATATATAAATTACTATAAATTTTTTAACATTTTTATACTGTACCAATGACCCAGACTTAGCTGAATAGTAAACAGGCTGGAGGGCCTAGGACATAGAGGAAAATCCAATAAGCTCAACTATATAGTAAAGAGGTAACCCCTTAAGGAGAAAAGGAGTATTAGGCTTTACATGTATCTTTCTTATTTAATATTAAATTAGAAAGATACACTACCCTTAATAATTGAGCACAATAACATTCATGTTCTCTATTAACATCCAGTATAACCCTTATACTAATTATTTTTAAAGCAAGCCAATAAATAAAGTAGTCCAGAGAATTGAGACTCTTTATAATCATTTAAAAGTGTCCGAGTATTGTATATTAAAGCCCGTTTGACACTTGATATATACAAATGCTTCACACCGAGCTACACTTTAAAAATAAGACATGAATGAATTTAAACATTAATATTACACTTTAAAACCATCCCGGAAGCGACTCAGAAATACTGACTTGGAGGAGGCATTCCCTTGCTTTTCACTATAAAGCAGGTGACCTAAGGGAACACCCGCCCCCCCCCCCCCTTCCCCTTGCCCTGGGTCAAATAGCCCAGAGTGAAGAGGGCAGCCGGACGGAGTCACTGCCGGAACAGAAAGCCTGCATAACTATAGTTGCAACTGTTTAGTGGACGACATTCTGAGCAACAGATAACGGACCTAAACAATGCAGGTCTCCAGAAATGGACTCAATATTTCTGAGATAAAAATTCGTAAATGTGGATGGCTGAGACCAATAAGCAGCCTTCATTAAATCTGTAATAGCAACAATATTAGCATAAGCCCAGGAAGTATAAAGAGCTCTTACTTCATGAGCAGAAATCTTAAGCACAGACTGCTGAGAAGAAGATAAATCTTCATAAGCAGTACGGATAGTTAACTGAATCCATCTAGCAATAGAATGGACTGAAATGTCCTTTCTATTAGGCATCAAAGACAGAAAGAAACGTTTCCGTCCCTTTCTGATAAACTGAGATCTCTGTTTATAGATACGTAGTGCTCTAACAGGACAGAGTAAAGGCCTACGCCCGTCTGAAGACGGAAGAGCCTTAATAACAATAGGTTCCGGATATTTATTAGGAGCCTGATTCTTAGCTAAAAAACCCACATTAGTAGTGAAGGTGATAGTGTTCCCAACACTACGATAATGAGAATCATCCACCGATAGTGCATGAAGCTCACTGACTCTTCTGGCAGAAGAGAAAGCTAAGAGAAAAGCTGTCTTATAAGATAAGAATTTGAAATCTACTGTCCGAAGAGGTTCAAATGGCTTTTCCTTCAATTTAAGGAGAACCCAAGCTAAATTCCACTTAGGAATTAATCTAAGAGTTCTGGGTCTATTTATCGAAAAGTTTCTAATCAACTTCGATAAAGAGACATTAGATCCAATTTGTAAACTATCATGATGTGCATAGGTATCAGATAACATAGATCTATAACCCTTTATAGTAACAGGCTGCAGTTTGATTTCGTCAAACAAGTATACTAGAAAGTTTGCAATGTCTGGTATAGAGGGATCAAATATATCTACAGAATGATCCCTACACCAACGACGAAAAACCTTCCACTTAGCCGCATAGTTTAGCGAAGAGGAGGTCCTCCTACAGTTAGAAATCGCGTCCACTGCTCGTCCTGTAAAGTGCTTGCCATGCAAGAAGGACCGCACAACGGAAAAACATGAAGGTTGAGACCTTGCGGGTTGTGATGGAGTTGGCGCGATTTCCCCTGCGAAAGAAGATCCTCTCGTGGAGGAAGCTTCCGCGGTAGGTCCCACAACAGACACCTGAGTAGATTTATCCACGGTCTCTGTGGCGACAGAGATGCTACCAACAGAATCTTGCACTGAGATTGTTTTATCTTTAGCAATACTTGTTGAATTAACGGCGCTGGAGGATACGCATATCCTATCATTCCGTCCCAAGGGATCGACAGAGCGTCTACTGCAAATGCTCTTGGATCCGGACACGGAGACACAAACGTCTGCAACTGATTGTTGAGATGTGTCGCAAATAAGTCTATCATTGGCCGTTCCCATTGGTAGCAAATCTGATTGAATACTTGTTTGTTGAGAGTCCACTCCGACGGCAACAAGCGACCCTTTCGTGAAAGGGAGTCTGCTAGCACATTCAGACGACCCGGTATGTGACGGACCGAAAGAAGAACGTGATGTTCTAACGCAAACAGAAGGATTCTTTCCGTTAGATTGAACAACGGAACTGAATGAGTGCCTCCCTGATTCTGTATATACGCCACTACTGTCGTATTGTCGGATAGGATTTGGACATGAGCATCGTGAATAATGTCCATCCAGTGACGTAACGCAAGCCAAATTGACATCATTTCCTTGATGTTTATGTGCTTGCACAGGAATTGCGGATCCCAAAGACCCTGGCATCTCGAATCCGTTGGGATTAATGATGCACCCCAACCTGTTTGACTGGCATCCGTCATAACGGTAAAACTCGGATCCGGCAACTGCAGCAGAACTCCTTGAGTTAACCACTGAATGTTTGCCCAAGTCTGAATCTCTTGTTTCACTTGATCTGACAAGAGAACGTCTACATCGAGCGAATGAATTTTCACACTCCAATTCTGAGTCAGGAAAATTTGAAGAGGACGTGTGCGTAGCCGCCCCATCGGAATGAGATCCGCGGCGGCTCCGCACAGACCTATCAGTCTCATAAATTCTCTCGCCGTGACTTTGTCTGCGTGCAGACAATAGCGAGCGTAACAACTGACTAATTTCGCTCTGGTTAACGGCAGACGAACGAGATTGTTGTGCGTCTCGAAGCTCATTCCCAGATGAGTGAATGACTTGGACGGCACCAGATCCGACTTCTCCTCGTTTACTATAAAACCGAGACGTCGGAGCAATAGAAGAAGATTCTGAACATCGTTCTGAAGCGTTAACTCGTTGCCGTACCTCTGAAGAATGTCGTCCAGGTAGGCCGACGTTACCGCAGACGAATGAGCTCGGAAGTAGATCATTACCGAGTTCATTACCCGAGTGAAAGCCCAGGGTGCTAGATTCAATCCGAAGCACCTCGCCCGGAATTGATACACCACTCCCAGGACTGCAAAGCGTAGATACTTTCGGAATGTCGGATGTACCATCATGTGAAAGTACGCATCTTTGAGATCTATGCTCGTTGCATAATCGTTCACCCGAATACTCGCTCTGACCAATCGAATCGTCTCCATATAAAACTTCGGAGCGACGATCAGCTTGTTTATCCAGCTCAAATCTATGACTGGACGGAATGAGCCGTCTGGTTTCGGAACCAGAAACAGATGGCTGTAGAATCCCAGAGATTCCTGGTTTTCTACGACCTCTACCGCGTTCTTCATTAAAAGAGACTGCACCTCTGATAACAGAGCGTCTCTTTTCTGTGGATTCAGGGCTCGATTTAACTGGATTAGCATAGCACTTTGCTCTCCAATTTCTGAATTTTGCTATTCAAGATTTATTAGTTTCAAGTGCTTTTGGATCAACTGCTGATCAATTTTCCAGGGTGAATAGTAAATTGCTATTCAAAATTTTCAGATTAAATCAAGCCCTGGGATTTGACGGAAGATGAGTCCACTTTGGACTTCGAGTTAATGGAGGCTTTCGTTTGAAGGATATCTTTAGACCTTCCGAAGTCACTCCTCTCACCCAAGGGTCGTCCGTAATCGACGCCCACTCTTGTGAAAAACTCGACAACCTTCCGCCAAACGGAACGCGATAGAGGTTTAAGGCATCACCTCCTGGACCTGCGAGGCCTGCGGTAGGAGAAACCACGTCTTCCACGATCCGCACCTCGCCTCGTCGACCTCGGGGCGTCCGACCGATTGTCCCGGCCTGAAGGACGTCCCGAACGAGAGTCGCTATCCTGACGGTCTCTCGAATAAGACCAAGAGGACGCACCGGAACCTCTATAGGAACCTCTCTTGGGCGCATTAGACCCAGAAGTGCCTGTCTTATTCGTGTCTGCTGTATCCGACTTTTTAGGAGCCGATCTGAACAACAGAGAATCATTAGCTTTCTTTTTAATTTTATCATAAATAGCGGAAAGCTTGCCGTCAAAGAGAAGTTCTCCTGAGACCGAAGCGACTCTAAGAGAGTTCTTCACCTTAGAATCCACTAGTGTGGATGTAGCTAGGGCTGCGTCACGTCTAACCAACTCCAGATTTGCCACTGAAAGGGCGGAGTTACACGTGGAATAAGCTACTGCCCTTGAAAGAAGTCTTAAAGAGGATTGTATATCCTGAAACTCTTCCCCTTGAAGGCGCAGTGATAACGCCTTAGTAAGGTGATCTGCGTAAGATAAGGCATCTAAATTGGCTCTGTTAGACGCAATAGCTGTTTCCAACACCGCGGTTGGAATAGAAGCTGACGACGGTAATGATAGCTCTAAGTCTTCCGCCTCGTCGTCCATACGCAGAGGAACTCTCGGTATACCCTGTCCTGCCGTATCGAATTTATTCCTTGCATTAATGAAAGGCAGGTTGAGAGTATTAGCGGACAAGAAACCTGCTTTCCCCGTCCTGGAAGCAAGTTTAAATATAGCGCCGTTCAATAATTCAAATGTTCTAGCAACATTATTGGACTGCGACGGAAACTCGGGAGCGATGTCCCTGAACCGCTCAAAAAATTCAGAGTCCAATGACGCTATAATTCTCTTGTCCGGAAGCGCAGCAGTCTGGCCCGACGGAACAACTTGAGGGAGAAAGTGCCGGATGAAGTCCACGGCAGCTTTATGTTGTTCCGAAAGGGATAGCTCCAAGTCATCCGTATCCCTTTCACCATCCGTTCGGACCTCACGATGTTCCCGGTCGTCCGCCCCCGATGCTTCGGCGGAGTGTACCGACCCAGCGCCGTCGGATAATTCTCGATCCGACACCGTTTCTGTCAGCTGCTGGGATGCTGCGATAAGCTGTGCTATCTGCACAAGAATGTCCGGCGTCGAGACCTGCGGAGGCGCAGTCTTTCGCTGCTTTGCCGAGGGCAGCTCCGCATCAGATGGCTCCCGCATACTTTTCCTATGCGAACGTCTGGAGTCCATCGGCCTCAAATCCCTGGCTGCCGGATGGTGTGACCTGGTCGCCGAAGAATCCTTCATCGGCGAAGCTGGTAATATATCGGCGGTCACGCAGCCAAGGTGCGGTCGTGTGCGCTGACGAGAAGAGGAAGCCTTAACAGTCTCTGCGGACTGCTTATACAAAGGAGCGTCCTGAGCGACGGACGTATGCTCCGCTAAAGACACATTTTGTGCCACAACATCTGGTCCCAGATGTTGTTGTACGAGAGAGGGACCTCTCTCGCTCGCGGCCCGGCTGGACCTGGACGAGCTAGGAACCGGACTAAAAGGCTTCCTCCGTTCTCGCTTACTATCCGCCGTCACTGGGTGTGCATCTATTATGTTTATAGTGCTCGCATCACCCAAAATTTCCTCTTGGACCGCATCGGACGAACCCGGCTGCCGAACCATTCGGTGAATGGACGCTACACCGGGCGAGCTAGCGGACGACATTTGTCTAATCTCCATGAGCACTTTTGCCGCTAGCTCTGAATTCATTTGTGACGACGGACGCACACTTGAAGAAGATAACATGGAAACATCACCCTGTTCTGGTTCCTCTGAAATAGAAACTGAGAGTGTAGAGTGACCTTGTGGAGAAAGAGCTGGCATCGCTCTTTCTCCAGAAACAACATATCGTGACACACGTTTCCAATGTTTCTCATCCCAATGTTCACATATAGGACAGGGATTAATGCGAGAACACTGACTACAATTAATACAATGATCATGAAAGTCAGAGGAAGATTTCTTCCTATTACAATTTGAACAACGTCCCTTCATTGTGAAAGAACAACAATAAGTCCTAGTTACTCGCAAAAACCCCTGACACAAAGATACATAATAACATGATCCATTAATAAATGAAAAAACAATCGCAAAACAAAATAATTTTGAAAAAATATTTTTTCAGAGAAGCCCAAGTTGCTGAAAAGTAACGTTGAGCCCCGATGGATCCGATGGCAAAGTGTGGTCAAAAATTTTAAATTTATATAAAATAATTAATGAGACACTTTCGGATAATATAAATGTATCTTATAATGAGATAAACTACCACAAAGGCAAACAGCCCCCCTCAAAAAAGGCTGTTGCCAATGAAAACAAACAGTGTAAACACACTAGAAAACATGACTCCAGGCACTGAAAAAACTGTCCCGGAATCAGTCATCAATTACACTCTATCTGATGCAAAACAGAGACTCCCAGGGGAGAATCTGTAGAACATCAGATGGAAGATGCAGAACACAAACGTTATACACCCATGGGTGAAAACGTAACTATGGGGAAAATAACAGAAAACATTCTGTAACCAAGCAACTCTCCCAGGAAATTTTAGAAATGAATTTCTCAAAAATATGCCAAAAGCATGGGAGAATTGCCAGGGGGGACTTTAGAAGGCTAGGGGAGAGGAAACACTGAATAAGCAGTGCAACAATTAGCAAGAATGACAACAAGAGGCCCATGCCTCGAAAATAGGCAACTTAACATAATTTCATCAAAAAATTTTAAGTACAGCCCTGATTATTTTTTGCCACTTCTTTTTCCTCTCCTCCTTCTATCCTCCTTAGAATCACATTTTCTCCAAAAATTACGTGTCTGCCATCCTTTAAACTGAGATTTACAAGCACAAAGATCAGTGAGATGTTGACTGATGAAGGGCCAAACAGAGAATGATAATTGGCGCCAATTTCGGGACGACTGCGTCACTGCGCATGCGCAGTAGAGGCGTAGTATGGAGGTCCTTTAGGACATGATTTCTTTTTGTTTTGGATGCAAATTTTGGGGATTGGGGGGCAAAATTTGTGTTTGGCCCTGGTTTTGTTAGAGTTAGCACCAGCTAAGTCTGGGTCATTGGTACAGTATAAAAATATGGAGGAACGAGAGACTGGTTCTGGCCACTCAGATTGATGACTGGTTGAAGTTGGCCATTCTTCTTCAGAACCAAGAACAGTCTGGAGTAAAAGCATAGAGAGCATGCATTCTTCACAACCTTGATCACCTCTTTTAACAGAAATGTCTATTTCTCTCACTAGAAATTACCGACATTGGATCTGAGGGAACTTTGTTTAGAAAAGGAACCTAAAATGATGCTGAGTGCTGGCAGAAGGAGATAGTTACAAAAAAAGAATGACTCACATCGTGGACCCATGTGTCCAACATGATTTCTGTCAGCTCTCTGTGAATAATGAAATCCTTTCTCCATCCAGAGGCTAAACAAAGTGGGAACCCCTCATTTGCAGCTTCGGTGAAACCCGCAGGAGGTGACACCACCTCCTCTTGCATGTGTCCTTCATTTCTTCCTAAAGATGAAGGTGGAACAGGCCTGGGTGTCAAATACTACGTCGATGACACACAAGCACACCTGGTGTGACCTCTACTCATAACGAAGGGAGCATACCACAGCAACAACTGGTCCTTTGAATGATAAAGGTCATAGTGGACTGCCCCATGGAACCATGGAATAGACGTGGACCAACCAGAGAGGCTGAACTCCAGAACAGTCATCACCATCGTGACCATTGTGGATTGGAAAGCCTAAGGGAGGAGGAGTCAACTGAGATCATGCATTGATAGACACACCCATGGAATCCAAGGCATGATAACATGTGCAAAGCAAAAAGGTCACTGCTTTGGTGAAGAAATTGGTCATATCCTTGAATTATAGTTTTGCAATCAAAGCCAGGAAGGCCTCAGTGAAGCATCCCAGAAGCTTGTTCAACATGATGACATCATTCTGCAACTTCATGGACAGAACACAGCTGAGAACCAAAGTGGCCTGCCTGAACTCACAGGGTCACTCGGTCAGCCTGATGTGGCAAAGCATGGAAAATGGAAAGATCTTTTATCTGACCCTTTGTGAGAAAGGGTTATGGTCCTCTACTTAATTAACATACACTGGAACTTAATATCAGCCAACAATTATAGCATCATTTGGATGATTCAGGAAATGATGGTTAACGTAAAACCACTGCAGGATCTTCTCATAGATGACAACCCCAGATACTCTACACAGGCCTCTGTGACACAGAAGACCTGGTCTGGGCTGCTGAGTGATTTCTTAACCTGTCAAGCTTGCTCTAAACAGGGTGGGAAGCCACCACATGAGCATATTCACCTGTGCAGCAACAGCCAAATGCAGAACTACAATGGATGGATCAAAAGTTGTGTCAAGTAGAAGCAACCACCCAAGCAGTGGCCATCATAGGTCAACTGCTGGAGGACTTTGATCGTGGCACCTCTCACATATAATTACACTCGCTTTGTAATTACACTTGCTGCAGGGGAATACAATTCAGAAACTGTCTGCACAACATGTTGGGAGAATTACACTCACTCACTGGACTCACCTCAGGAAGCCCCAAGAGTTCACATTCCCCAATGACCCCCCCCCCCCCCCCCACCCCACTATTGGGTGTGGGATGGGCAGACCTGAGTGCACGATACCTGGTTGACCAATCACCCCCAAAAGGATGAGAACCAGGAACCACAAATCCCATTAGGCTGCAATGGTGATTAGCCATTACAAATAACACAACAGGAATAATTGGTATCGCGGAACTAAATATTGAAATTAGAGTGAACCGCCTTAAAATGTTGCACTCGGAAATGACGCAATCTCTAAAAATAAACAGCCTTGGGAAAATCCATTGTTTCAATAAAAGTTTGAAACATTCTATTGACATCTTGCATTATTGTTGAATATTCCTGATAAAAAATACAATTTACTTTTTGTGTGTTTTTGTAGGGAATTCCCTGAAAAATATGTGCACGTGACCGGTACTTCCCTTTGTGTCAGTTTTTCTCTCTTATTTGTTGTATGACCCCCTGTTTTCAGATCAGAAAAAGTTGTCTGAAGGGCTATACTTGACAGAGATATTTGAATGCCAAAATTAAAGTGATGCGATCATATTTTTTTCCACCTGAACATTATAATGGTCGCCTGTGGGAAAATATTTAGTTTTGTGATACCAATTGTCATCCACCTGCTTGGCAAGGGAAAAGTTTGTACAAAGAAACATTCTTGTGGCATGCCAAGGGTGAGACAACCTAATGAGCTGTGAAAACCTAAATTACTTGGTTTAGAGAAAACATCCCGGTCACAGGTGAGGTGACAGAAAGGGGGATATAATAAGAGGCTGGAATCCAGGAAAAGTTATCCACAGATTAGACTTAAACAGGTGTTCTGATCTCACCACACACTTGTGTAGTGAAATCAGGCCAAAGACCCCTCCAAAAACTTAATTTAACAGTGGTGAAATTACATGACATCTGACATTAAATTTAATGAACAGAAATAATCAACCAGAGGATGCCGTCTGATGGTGCATAATATGCCCGTACTTCCAGAAATTATAAAACATTATGCAGGCATATAAAAAAGTCTGGAAAATGGTACAAATTCTAAGTTCAAGGGCAGAAACTCCACCAAAAATCAACCAAGTGGAATGAAATTTGAACTTGATCTGTAAGTATCCACAACAAAGCTATATACCAAAGATTTTCTCAATATGTCCAACCATATCGAAAAAAAAGTCCAGAAAATGAAAAAAAAATCTGAAAAACTCTAAAAATTCTAAGTTCAAGGGCAGTACATGTAACTCCACCAAAAATCAACCGCATGGAACGAAATTCGAACTTGATCTGTAAGTATCCATAACAAAGATATATATATAACATTTTTCTCAATATGTCAATCCATAACGAAAAAAACGGTAACTAAGTTCAAGGGCAGTAACTCCATCAAAAATCAACTGAATGAAACTAACTTCGAACTTGATCTGTAAGTATCCATAACAAAACTGTATCCCAAAAATTTTCTCAATATGTCCATCCATAATGAAAAAAGTCCGGAAAACAATTCTAAACAGACGGGCAGGGCAGATGGGGAATGAAATTCGAACTTGATCTGTAAGAATCCACAACGAAGCTATTTACCGAAAATTTTCTCAATATGTCCCACCATAATGGAAAAAAAGTCCTAAGTTCAAGGGCAGTAACTCCACCAAAAATCAAATGAGTGGAACGAAATTCGAACTTGATCTGTAAGTATCCATAACAAAGCTATATATAAATTTTTTTCTCAATATATCAGAATATATCAATCCATAACGAAAAAAAGTCTGGAAAATGGTAACTAAGTTCAAGGGCAGTAACTCCACCAAAAATCAACCTAGAGGAACAAAATTCGAACTTGATCTGTAAGTATTCATAACAAAGCTGTATACCAAAAATTTTCTCAATATGTCCATCCATAACGAAAAAAAGTACGGAAAACAATTCCGGACAGATGGGCGGATGGACAGACGGATGCCAACGCTATCACATAAAACGACCATTTTTTTAAAACGGGCATATAAAAATGAAAAAGCAAATTGAATTGACGCAAGAAGAACTAGAGGCTCTGAAGAGCCTGTAATCGCTCACTGGCAGAACTACATATAACAAGAGGGATGTTACATCCCAACGCTCACCTACATTCGTGCTTGATAATGTCGTTCCAATGTAACATGCCTAATATTTAGTTAATATAAATCATTAACTAGGCATCAAATGATTAATGTGGTTTATGTGATGGCTTTGGAAAGTCTATATTTCTGCATTTATTATATATCAATTCAACATAGAATCATTGGATATAAAAGCATTTTTTTCTTTTAGAAATGTTTATGATTAAGAATATGAATCGTGAGGCCACCAGATATTAAATCATAAATAAGAATTAGGAAAGGCTTTCATAAATCACTGAAATTGTAATTGAAGAACATTCATTGGTTAAAGAGGAGTTGCGGAAAAACATTCGTTCAAGAAAGTGACTATAAGTCCCAACAAAAATACATCACATCAACAACTAAAATAAGCCTTAATGTTACTAGTAACAAGTATGAGAAAGTATTAAATAAAAAAAAAAGTTAAAAAAAATTTTTTTTAAAGAAAGTGAATATAAGTCCCAAAAATTCCCCTCAAATTCCTCAAATATGCATGTAATAAGGGCGCAACGTTACCACAATGTAGTTCAGGAACCCATGCATACAATATCAATTGCCTGGAAAGACACATAGAAACAGAACTCACCTTAACACCTCACCTTAACACAAACTTTTAGAACTTAAAATTGAGTAAATCAGACAAAAACGTGAACATTGTGACTGAAAAAAAGAAAAGAAATCAGTTAAATTTCTGCATACAGTAGGGTTAATACCTACAGTTGTTATTGAAATGAGAAAATAAACAGTAATGAGAGGTGAAGGCACCACAATCTGCACAAAAACTGACTTTAACGCAAATTCTTACAACACCTAAACGCCAATTCTTACAAGTTTTGGCAGAAAAACAGCCTCAAATTCCTCAAATATGCATGTAATGAGGGTTAAATATTACTGCAATGGAGTTCAGTAACCCAAGTGTAGAATATTAATCGCTTGGAAAGACACATAGAAACACAACTCACCTAAACACAAAGTTTACAAAGTTTTACAACTTAAAATTTACTAAGTCCGAGAAAAACATGAAAATTTTGACTGAAAAAAAAAAGAAAATTTCCGTTAAATTTCTGCATACAGTAGGGTTAATACCTACAGTTGTTAAGGAAATATGAAAATCAACAGTAATGAGAAATTAAAGTAGCACAAGCTGCACAAAAGCTGACTTTAACGCAAATTCTTACAACACCTAAACGCAAATTCTTACAACTTTTGGCAGAAAATTTTAGGTGAAATTTGGAAAAAAGTTGTAGTATCAGGGTTAAATACTGTTCTGATAGTCCCCTACAACCTACATATGCAATATCAAAGGCCTGAGCCCACTGATCTTTGAGAACTCAGCTTAACACCTCACCTTAACACAAACTTTTAGAACTTAAAATTTACTAAGTCTGAGAAAAACATGAAAATTTTGACTGAAAAAAAAAAAAAATTCCGTTAAATTTCTGCATACAGTCGGGTTAATACCTACAGTTGTTATTGAAATATGAAAATCAACAGTAATGAGAAGTTAAAGCACCACAATTTGCACAAAAGCTGACTTTAACACAAATTCTTACAACACCTAAACGCTAATTCTTACAACAAGTTTTGGCAGAAAATCAGCCTCAAATTCCTCAATTATGCATGTAATGAGGGTTAAATATTACTGCAATGGAGTTCAGTAACCCAAGTGTAGAATATTAATCACCTGGAAAGACACATAGAAACACAACTCACTTAAACACAAAGTTTTACAACTTAAAATTTACTAAGTCCGAGAAAAACATGAAAATTTTGAGTGAAAAAAAAGAAAATTTTCATTAAATTTCTGCATACAGTAGGGTTAATACCTACAGTTGTTATTGAAATATGAAAATCAACAGTAATGAGAAGTTAAACCAGCACAATCTGCACAAAAGCTGACTTTAACACAAATTCTTACAACACCTAAACGCAAATTCTTACAACAACTTTTGGCAGAAAATTTTAGCTGAAATTTAGAAAAACGTCGTAGTTTCAGGGTTAAATACTGTTCTAATAGTCCCCTAGAACCTACATATGCAATATCAAAGGCCTGAGCCCACTGATGCGAGAAATTCACCTTAACATTAACTCTTACAATATTGGACACGCCGGACGCCGATGCCGACGCTGACGCCCGAGGTTATCACAATAGCTCACCACATCTTACAGATGTAGGTGAGCTAAAAATGAATATCAAACTCTGACATGTCGCTTGTGTATCGATCTGTAAACCATGCATCATACAAGTTCACAACACACATTAACATCAAAATTAATATTCAATTAAGACACAAAGTTTGTGTGCTCAGTATATTTCCGGTTAATACAACCAACTGTATTGTATTGTTCCACAAAACCACATTAACACTATTTACTGGAATAAACTTAACACAATCTTCACAAGAGAACAATATTGTGTGATTGTGTCGTAAATTATGATCTTCTCCCCACCCCATTCCCCAAAAATGCAAATAATATTTTGGCTAATATTGCCCAGCACTCAACATGCATACTCTGAGAACATATCTGCTTTTAAGCTTTCGCAATTGGTGATTTGGGGGGTGGTGGCATTGCGGTAACTGGTTCTCGTCAGATCACTGAAGTTAAGCAACGTCAAGCCCAGTTAGTCCTTGGATGGGTGACCAGGCCTCGAAATAACAAGATTTTGATAAACCTTCCAGCATGTTGCATCATTTCACAATGGTTGACGGTAATAACCTGTTGATCGGTTACCTCGGTTTTTTTGTAAACCTATTGGTTAACCATTGCATTAAAAGTATCAATACTGACAAAACTTCTGACATACCCAACTACAGTTCCTCCCAAATTAGTTTGGCGTTTAGACACAAGGGAACCAAGGCAGGCACAGTACAAAACAGGTACATACACATGCCCCCCCCCCCCCCACGCACATTCATATATGCATGCATTAACATTTGTTGTTCTTCGCTTTATATGATTTTTGTGTCTATTAAAAATTAAAGAATTTTAATTGTTTATTTTGCTGTGTGGCTTATTATTTCAGAAACCCAAACACATTTGTCTTGAACTGGGAGTGGGAATTGGGCAATTGTGTGGGGATGGGGTCAAATACCGTCCATGGACGTCTGTATTACGAATACAATGAACTTGTCTTTAGGGCATGAGAGTTGCATTGGTAGTCTCTGATTAACATTGGAAAAGAAACAATTGTAAATCGTATCTACCTTCCCCTACATTTCGGAATCCGGTGAATGTAATCCAAAGTTCCAAACTAAAACTTTATTTGTGCCACAATGTTCGAAATCATTTGGAAAAACCCATGTTCACAACCATGCTGGCTGTTTATTCATATGGAATAAGCATGTAAATAAGAAGTCAGCATTGGTGAATAAAAGACGTTTCCATAATGTGTTCGAAAATTTTTCTCATGGATTGGTAGGGTAAAAAGGGGCGGAATGCAAATAATTAACAACAGCTCATTTGATTTTCAATATGTCTCCTATTTATTGTATCGAAGACTTATTTTCAGCTTCGCGCAGTGCGAGAGTTAATACCTCAATGCGGTAAATGTATTAATAAAGCAGTTAGCTCCCTTTAGCTGTAACAGACAATCGTCTTTCTCGGAATCGAAACAAATTAATTGTTTCGTGAGCCAGAGGGCACCGCGAGTTGGTACTGCAGATCTTCAGTAACGCTAATACTATAGATTTATACCCCCACAAGTACAGTAATGATTGAAACACGCTGTATGATAACCACATGAGCATTTTGTTCTTGTTTTGTTCACTGCAGTGCTTGTTGTAAATCAGTGGGAGGAAAAATGTTGAAAACTTTTCTCATCCTGTAACAACTAACTTTGTCGGCCATCGGAGCAATTTTTGGTTAACCGATCAAGTGTTCGCCTGAAAATAAATCTGCATAACCGATAGGCAAACAGTACGAGCATTCACCTCTTATTTCGAGACCTGGGTGACCATCTGAGCGATCGATTCAGACTCCCGTGTTGTGTCCTTGGGCAAGGCACTTAAACTTGATTGTCCACATGGGGGCACGATGACGCCATGTACTAAGGCGTAATGCACATCGATGGTATGCATGTCTTCAACCAATCTAACCCTACCTGTGCTGCAGTGCGGAGTTACAATGTCGGGGAGCAGGCAGCTGCTCGTTGTTGCTCGGTGGTTCTCTCTGGGTACTCCAGTTTCCTCCACCCATGAAACTGTCAGGGTCATGATTAGCCATTGTGCATAAGCATATGACCTTAAACACCAATAAATAAAAAATGCCGCTCAGGATCACAGATCCAATGT
This sequence comes from Pictodentalium vernedei, assembly GCA_031216915.1. Classification (NCBI taxonomy): domain Eukaryota; kingdom Metazoa; phylum Mollusca; class Scaphopoda; order Dentaliida; family Dentaliidae; genus Pictodentalium; species Pictodentalium vernedei. The sequence continues at coordinate 317,205,722 of CM062294.1, forward strand.
CGAGTTGTGACCTTGACCTTTGACCTGGCGAGTCCAAGGTCAATAGAGTTCTTCCTCACACCAAGGCCAACACACCTATGAAGTTTCATGACTCTAGGTTGAACCACTATCAAGTTCTCATCCAGAAACCAATTGTTGCGATATACTATGTTCAAGGTCACTGTGACCTTGACCTTTGACCTGGTGAGTCCAACATCAATAGGGTTCTTCCTCGCACCAAGGCCAACACGCCTGTAAAGTTTCATGGCTCTAGGTTGAACCACTATCAAGTTATCATCCAGAAACCAATTGTTGCGATATACTATGTTCAAGGTCACTGTGACCTTGACCTTTGACCTGGTGAGTCCAACATCAATAGGGTTCTTCCTCGCACCAAGGCCAACATACCTATGAAGTTTCATGACTCTAGGTTGAACCACTATCAAGTTATCATCCGGAAACCAATTGTTGCGATATACTATGTTCAAGGTCACTGTGACCTTGACCTTTGACCTGGTGAGTCCAAGATCAATAGGGTTCTTCCTCGCACCAAGGCCAACACACCTATAAAGTTTCATGACTCTAGGTTGAACCACTATCAAGTTATCATCCGGAAACCAATTGTTGCGATATACTATGTTCAAGGTCACTGTGACCTTGACCTTTGACCTGGTGAGTCCAAGATCAATAGGGTTCTTCCTCGCACCAAGGCCAACACACCTATGAAGTTTCATGACTCTAGGTTGAACCACTATCAAGTTATCATCCGGAAACCAATTGTTGCGATATACTATGTTAAAGGTCACTGTGACCTTGACCTTTGACGTAGCGAGTCCAAAATCAATAGGGTTCTTCCCCTCACCAAGGCCAATCTACCTATGAAGTTTCATGAATGTGAGTTGAACCATTATCAAGTTATCATCCGGAAACCAATTGTTTAAGATTTACTATGTTCAAGGTCACTGTGACCTTGACCTTCGACGTAGCATGTCCAAAATCAATAGGGTTCTTCCTCCCACCAAGACCAACCTACGTATGAAGTTTAATGAATGTGAGTTGAACCACTATCAAGTTATCATCCGGAAACCAATTGTTTACAATCGCCCGCCCGCCCGCCCGACATTCACCAAACTATAAGTCGAGTTTGACTTCGTCACAACTCGACTAATAAATGAAAGTGTCAATGACACTGTAGCTCAACTTGTCAAGACAAAGACATGTACATGTATAGTATGTGACACAGCAATGACAAACATCTAGGTAATGACCTGATAACAAAGGTACATATAAAGTATTGTAACGGTCTGTACATAAATACTGACCGTTGCCTTAACAAATGAATAGGTAAAGTATTGTAAAGGTGGGTGACAGTCAGATGCTGAACTAGAAAAAATCTTTGAGTCCCAGAGTGGGTCTGACAGAACCCCAAAATATTTGTTCTCATAGCACAGTGATAACAAAGGCACCCCAAAACACACTCGTTCCTGTCCCAAGGTGAAAACAAAAGTACTCAAGAAGTTTTGTGAAGATCAGTTCATAAATACGAGCTGTATAGAACTTGTGACAAAAAACTGATTGGACCTAATTTCGGTACAAAATGGCCACTGGCAGCCATCTTGAATTTTGGACCGTACCCAGAAACACTCATTCTCATCCCAAGGAGATAACAAAGGTACCCAAGAAGTTTTGTGAAGATCGGTTCATAAATACAGCCTTTACCCTGAGCCGTATTGACATGTGTGCTTAACATTGTGTAAGTTGCACTGAATAAATCAAAGTTCATCTAATTTGCATAATTTCTGCACGAAAAAAAACCCCTTACAATATGTGATGTATTCCATGTTACTAAACATTCATACAAAAATTTATTAAAATCAGAACTTTCATACAGAAGTTCTATACAAAAGACTGATTGCACTAATTTTGGTACAAAATGGCTGCTGGTGGCCATCTTGAATTTCGGACCACACCCAAAAACACTCGCTCTCATCCCACGGTGATAACAAAGGTACCCAAGAAGTTTCGTAAAGATGGTTCATAAATATGGCCTCTAGTCTGAGCTGTATAGAAGTTGTGTACAAAAAACTGATTAGACCTAATTTCGGTACAAAATGGCCACTGGCAGCCATCTTGAATTTTAGACCGCACCCAGAAACACTCGTTCTCGTCCCAAGGTGATAACAAAGGTACCCAAGACATTTCGTGAAGATCAGTTCATAAATACAGACTCTAGTCTGAGCCGTATTGACATGTGTACTTACTGTGTGTTAGTCGCACTGAAAAAATCAAAGTTCATCTAATTTGCATAATTTCTGCACGAGAAAAAAACCTGTATTATGTGATGCATCCCATGGTACTAAACATTCACACAAAAAAATTATTCAAATCAGGGCTTTCATATGGAAGTTCTGTGCAAAAATCTGATTGCACCTAATTTTGTACAAAATGGCTGCCATCGGCCATCTTGAATTTCGGACCGGACCCAAAAACACTCGTTCTCGTCCCACGGTGATACCAAAGGTACCCAAGAAGTTTCGTAAAGATCGGTTCATAAATACGGCCTCTAGCCCGAGCCGTATTGGCATTTGCACTTACAGTGCTGAAAGTAACCCCCAAAAACATCAAAATTAGTCTAATTTGCACAATTTACGTACGAGAAAAAAACCCGTATTATATGTGATGTATCCCATGGTACTAAACATTCATACCAAAAATTATTCAAATCAGAGCTTTCATATGGAAGTTCTGTACAAAAAACAGATTTCTGCATCGTCGGTACAAAATGGCAGCTGGCAGCCATCTTGAATTTCGGACCGCACCCAAAAACACTCGTTCTCGTCCCACGGTCATAACAAAGGTACCCAAGAAGTTTCGTAAAGATCAGTTCATAAATACGGCCTCTAGCCCGAGCCATAGCAGCTTGGCACTTACAGCTCTGAAAGTAACACTAAATAAATCAAAGTCAGTCTAATCTGCATAATTTACGCACGAGAAAAAAACCCGTATTATATGTGATGTATCCCATGGTACTAAACATTTATACAAAACTTTATTCAAATCAGAACTTTCATACAGAAGTTCTGTACAAAAAACTGATTTTTGCATCATCGGTACAAAATGGCCACTGGCAGCCATCTTGAATTTCGGACCACACCTAAAAACACTCGTTCCCGTCCCAGGGTCATAACAAAGGTACACAAGAAGTTTCGTAAAGATCGGTTCATAAATACGACCTCTAGCCCGAGCCATAGCCAATTGTTGACGTACGGACAGACGGACGACGGGCCATGACAATAGCTCAAATTTGACTTCGTCAAAGTTGAGCTAATAATTAATAAATTGGTGATTTATCAACGCAATTCTGTAGTATAGCAGGCACCAACATATTTTTTTCTGTGCCTTATTTCAACCATCGGAGTAGGCAGTGAAATAATCGGTAATCAGTTCAAGGCTAGTCCAATAATATTAGCCTTCACCTGTGCTCCGAATTTATTATTTTTTCATTTTTAATATGTCGCACCATCGAAGTCTAATCTGATCTTTCGTTTTTCCAGCAGCAAAGTTCGAAATTAGGCGACATAACACTAATATGATGAATACTCATTCTCCATACATGTTCCCACATTCGACAAGAATAATATGCCTTCACATTCATATTAGATGTATAAATTTCCTATACTTACTGTCGAATTACGTATTAAATACCAATAATTAAATAAAAACTTTTTTTCAAGCGGTTATGTTACAGCTGTTGGAAAATTGTTAAAAATCGTATCCCATTTCCAGGAACGGACCTCAGTACAAAATGTATTGCAACGACTGCCGCATCGTTTGACTTGGTGTGCACTACATTATCGGTATTCCGTTTTTCACTCCACGTTTTCCTATCAACCCATCTTCCAGTTCAACAGTTTGTTTCGAGTTGAAAAAATTGCACTGCAGATGATGCCTAAATAATTCAAAATATCGATTTATTTGCAAGAAAATGACCACCAGAATGAAGAAAAGTTAAAAAATTTATAGTAATTTATATATTTTTATACTTACCAATGACCCAGACTTAGCTGGTGCTAACTCTAACAAACCAGGGCCAAACACAAATTTTGCCCCCCAATCCCCAAAATTTGCATCCAAAACAAAAAGAAATCATGTCCTAAAGGACCTCCATACTACGCCTCTACTGCGCATGCGCAGTGACGCAGACGTCCCGAAATTGGCGCCAATTATCATTCTTACTGGCAGTGCCTGGTCAGCGCTATGTACTCAGCGGGAGGCAAGAGTTCCCAACTCCAGGGAGGGCCATCCCCGTCTGGGTCATTGGTAAGTATAAAAAATGCCGCTCAGGATCACAGATCCAATGTCGAGTTGTGACCTTGACCTTTGACCTGGCGAGTCCAAGGTCAATAGGGTTCTTCCTCGCACCAAGGCCAACACACCTATGAAGTTTCATGACTCTAGGTTGAACCACTATCAAGTTCTCATCCGGAAACCAATTGTTGCGATATGCTATGTTCAAGGTCACTGTGACCTAGACCTTTGACCTGGTGAGTCCAACATCAATAGGGTTCTTCCTCGCACCAAGGCCAACACGCCTGTAAAGTTTCATGGCTCTAGGTTGAACCACTATCAAGTTATCATCCGGAAACCAATTGTTGCGATATACTATGTTCAAGGTCACTGTGACCTTGACCTTTGACCTGGTGAGTCCAAGATCAATAGGGTTCTTCCTCGCACCAAGGCCAACATACCTATGAAGTTTCATGACTCTAGGTTGAACCACTATCAAGTTATCATCCGGAAACCAATTGTTGCGATATACTATGTTCAAGGTCACTGTGACCTTGACCTTTGACCTGGTGAGTCCAAGATCAATAGGGTTCTTCCTCGCACCAAGGCCAACACACCTATAAAGTTTCATGACTCTAGGTTGAACCACTATCAAGTTATCATCCGAAAACCAATTGTTGCGATATACTATGTTCAAGGTCACTGTGACCTTGACCTTTGACCTGGTGAGTCCAAGATCAATAGGGTTCTTCCTCGCACCAAGGCCAACACACCTATGAAGTTTCATGACTCTAGGTTGAACCACTATCAAGTTATCATCCGGAAACCAATTGTTGCGATATACTATGTTAAAGGTCACTGTGACCTTGACCTTTGACGTAGCGAGTCCAAAATCAATAGGGTTCTTCCCCTCACCAAGGCCAATCTACCTATGAAGTTTCATGAATGTGAGTTGAACCATTATCAAGTTATCATCCGGAAACCAATTGTTTAAGATTTACTATGTTCAAGGTCACTGTGACCTTGACCTTCGACGTAGCATGCCCAAAATCAATAGGGTTCTTCCTCCCACCAAGACCAACCTATGTATGAAGTTTAATGAATGTGAGTTGAACCACTATCAAGTTATCATCCGGAAACCAATTGTTTACGCCCGCCCGCCCACCCGCCCGCCCGCCCTCCCGCCCGCCCGCCCGCCCGCCCGCCATTCACCAAACTATAAGTCAAGTTTGACTTCGTCACAACTCGACTAAAAATATATAAATTACTATAAATTTTTTAACATTTTTATACTGTACCAATGACCCAGACTTAGCTGAATAGTAAACAGGCTGGAGGGCCTAGGACATAGAGGAAAATCCAATAAGCTCAACTATATAGTAAAGAGGTAACCCCTTAAGGAGAAAAGGAGTATTAGGCTTTACATGTATCTTTCTTATTTAATATTAAATTAGAAAGATACACTACCCTTAATAATTGAGCACAATAACATTCATGTTCTCTATTAACATCCAGTATATCCCTTATACTAATTATTTTTAAAGTAAGCCAATAAATAAAGTAGTCCAGAGAATTGAGACTCTTTATAGTCATTTAAAAGTGTCCGAGTATTGTATATTAAAGCCCGTTTGACACTTGACATATACAAATGCTTCACACCGAGCTACACTTTAAAAATAAGACATGAATGAATTTTAACATTAATATTACACTTTAAAACCATCCCAGATGCGACTCAGAAATACTGACTTGGAGGAGGCATTCCCTTGCTTTTCACTATAAAGCAGGTGACCTAAGGGAACACCCCCCCCCCCCCCTTCCCCTTGCCCTGGGTCAAATAGCCCAGAGCGAAGAGGGCAGCCGGACGGAGTCACTGCCGGAACAGAAAGCCAGCATAACTATAGTTGCAACTTTTTAGTGGACGACATTCTGAGCAACAGATAACGGACCTAAACAATGCAGGTCTCCAGAAATGGACTCAATATTTCTGAGATAAAAATTCGTAAATGTGGATGGCTGAGACCAATAAGCAGCCTTCATTAAATCTGTAATAGCAACACTATTAGCATAAGCCCAGGAAGTAGAAAGAGCTCTTACTTCATGAGCAGAAATCTTAAGCACAGACTGCTGAGAAGAAGATAAATTTTCATAAGCAGTACGGATAGTTAATTGAATCCATCTAGCAATAGAATGGACCGAAATGTCCTTTCTATTAGGCATCAAAGACAGAAAGAAACGTTTCCGTCCCTTTCTGATAAACTGAGATCTCTGTTTATAGATACGTAACGCTCTAACAGGACAGAGTAAAGGCCTACGCCCGTCTGAAGACGGAAGAGCCTTAATAACAATAGGTTCCGGATATTTATTAGGAGCCTGATTCTTAGCTAAAAAACCCACATTAGTAGTGAAGGTGGTGGTGTTCCCGACACTACGATAGTGAGAATCATCCACCGACAGTGCATGAAGCTCACTGACTCTTCTAGCAGAAGAGAAAGCTAAGAGAAAAGCTGTCTTATAAGATAAGAATTTGAAATCTACTGTCCCAAGAGGTTCAAATGGCTTTTCCTTCAATTTAAGAAGAACCCAAGCTAAATTCCACTTAGGAATTAATCTAAGAGTTCTGGGTCTATTTATCGAAAAGTTTCTAACCAACTTAGATAAAGAGACATTAGATCCAATTTGTAAACTATCATGATGTGCATAGGTATCAGATAACACAGATCTATAACCCTTTATAGTAACAGGCTGCAGTTTGATTTCGTCAAACAAGTATACTAGAAAGTTTGCAATGTCTGGTATAGAGGGATCGAATATATCTACAGAATGATCACTACACCAACGACGAAAAACCTTCCACTTAGCCGCATAGTTTAGCGAAGAGGAGGTCCTCCTACAGTTAGAAATCGCGTCCACTGCTCGTCCTGTAAAGTGTTTGCCATGCAAGAAGGACCGCTCAACGGAAAAACGTGAAGGTTGAGACCTTGCGGGTTGTAATGGAGTTGGCGCGATTTCCCCTGCGAAAGAAGATCCTCCCGTGGAGGAAGCTTTTGCGGTAGGTCCCACAACAGACACCTGAGTAGATTTATCCACGGTCTCTGTGGCGACAGATATGCTACCAACAGAATCTTGCATTGAGATTGTTTTATCTTTAGCAATACTTGTTGAATTAACGGCGCTGGAGGATACGCATATCCTATCATTCCGTCCCAAGGGATCGACAGAGCGTCTACTGCAAATGCTCTTGGATCCGGACACGGAGACACATACGTCTGCAACTGATTGTTGAGATGTGTCGCAAATAAGTCTATCATTGGCCGTTCCCATAGGTAGCAAATCTGATTGAATACTTGTTTGTTGAGAGTCCACTCCGACGGCAACAAGCGACCCTTTCGTGAAAGGGAGTCTGCTAGCACATTCAGACGACCCGGTATGTGACGGACCGAAAGAAGAACGTGATGTTCTAGCGCAAACAGAAGGATTCTTTCCGTTAGATTGAACAACGGAACTGAATGAGTGCCTCCGATTCCGTATATACGCCACTACTGTCGTATTGTCGGATAGGATTTGGACATGAGCATTGTGAATAATGTCCATCCAGTGACGTAACGCAAGCCAAATTGACATCATTTCCTTGATGTTTATGTGCTTGCACAGGAATTGCGGATCCCAAAGACCCTGGCATCTCGAATCCGTTGGGATTAATGATGCACCCCAACCTGTTTGACTGGCATCCGTCATAATGGTAAAACTCGGATCCGGCAACTGCAGCGGAACTCCCTGAGTTAACCACTGAACGTTTGCCCAAGTCTGAATCTCTTGTTTCACTTGATCTGACAAGAGAACGTCTACATCGAGCGAATGAATTTTCACACTCCAATTCTGAGTCAAGAAAATTTGAAGAGGACGTGTGCGTAACCGCCCCATCGGAATGAGATCCGCGGCGGCTACGCACAGACCTATCAGTCTCATAAATTCTCTCGCTGTGACTTTGTCTACGTGCAGACAATAGCGAGCGTAACAACTGACTAATTTCGCTCTGGTTAACGGCAGACGAACGAGATTGTTGTGCGTCTCGAAGCTCATTCCCAGATGAGTGAATGACTTGGACGGCACCAGATCCGACTTCTCCTCGTTTACTATAAAACCGAGACGTCGGAGCAATAGAAGAAGATTCTGAACATCGTTCTGAAGCGTTAACTCGTGGTCGTACCTCTGAAGAATGTCGTCCAGGTAGGCTGACGTTACCGCAGACGAATGAGCTCGGAAATAGATCATTACCGAGTGCATTACCCGAGTGAAAGCCCAGGGTGCTAGATTCAATCCGAAGCACATCGCCCGGAATTGATACACCACTCCTAGGACTGCGAAGCGTAGGTACTTTCGGAATGTCAGATGTACCATGACGTGAAAGTACGCATCTTTGAGATCTATGCTTGTTGCATAATCGTTCACCCGAATACTCGCTCTGACCGACCGAATCGTCTCCATATAAAACTTCGGAGCGACGATCAGCTTGTTTATCCAGCTCAAATCTATGACTGGACGGAACGAGCCGTCTGGTTTCGGAACCAGAAACAGATGGCTGTAGAATCCCGGAGATTCCTGGTTTTCTACGACCTCTACCGCGTTCTTCATTAAAAGAGACTGCACCTCTGATAACAGAGCGTCTCTTTTCTGCGGATTTGACGGAAGATGAGTCCACTTAGGACTTCGAGTTAATGGAGGCTTTCGTTTGAAGGATATCTTTAGACCTTCCGAAGTCACTCCTCTCACCCAAGGGTCGTCCGTAATCGACGCCCATTCTTGTGAAAAGCTTGACAACCTTCCGCCAACCGGTACGCGATAGAGGTTTAAGCCATCACCTCCTGGACCTGCGAGGCCTGCGGTAGGAGAAACCACGTCCTCCATGACCCGCATCTCGCCCCGTCGACCTCGGGGCGTCCGACCGATTGTCCCGGCCTGAAGGACGTCCCGAACGAGAGTCGCTACCCTGACGGTCTCTCGAATAAGACCAAGAGGACGCACCGGAACCTCTATAGGAACCTCTCTTGGGCGCATTAGACCCAGAAGTGCCTGTCTTATTCTTGTCTGCTGTATCCGACTTCTTAGAAGCAGATTTGAACAACAGAGAATCCGAAGCTTTCTTTGTAATTTTATCATAAATAGCAGAAAGCTTGCCGTCAAAGAGAAGTTCTCCTGAGACCGAAGCGACTCTAAGAGAGTTCTTCACCTTAGTATCCACTAGTGTGGATCATGTAGCTAGGGCTGCGTCACATCTAACCAACTCCAGATTTGCCACTGAAAGGGCGGAGTTACACGTGGAATAAGCTACTGCCCTTGAAAGAAGTCTTAAAGAGGATTGTATATCCTGAAACTCTTTCCCTTGAAGGTGCAGTGATAACGCCTTAGTAAGGTGATCTGCATAAGATAAGGCATCTAAATTGGCTCTGTTAGACGCAATAGCTGTTTCCAACACCGCGGTTGGAATAGAAGCCGACGACGGTAATGATAGCTCTAACTCTCGGGATACCCTGTCCTGCCGTATCGAATTTATTCCTTGCATTAATGAAAGGCAGGTTGAGAGTATTAGCGGACAAGAAACCTGCTTTCCCCGTCTTGGAAGCAAGTTTAAATATAGCGTTGTTCAATAATTCAAATGTTCTTGCAACATTATTGGACTGCGACGGAAACTCGGGAGCGATGTCCCTGAACCGCTCAAAAAATTCAGAGTCCAATGACGCTATAATCCTCTTGTCCGGAACCGCAGCAGTCTGGCCCGACGGAACAACTTGAGGGAGAAAGTGCCGGATGAAGTCCACGGCAGCTTTATGTTGTTCCGAAAGGGATAGCTCCAAGTCATCCGTATCCCTTTCACCATCTGGTCGGACCTCATGATGTTCCCGGTCGTCCGCCCCCGATGCTTCGGCGGAGCATACCGACCCAGCGCCGTCGGATAATTCTCGATCCGACACCGATTCTGTCGGCTGCTGGGATGCTGCGATAAGCTGTGCTATCTGCACAAGAATGTCCGGCATCGAGACCTGCGGAGGCACAGTCTTTCGCTGCTTCGCCGAGGGCAGCTCCGCATCAGATGGCTCCCGCATACTTTTCCTATGCGAACGTCCGGAGTCCATCGGTCTCCAATCCCTGGCTGCCGGATGGTGTGACCTGGTCGCCGAAGAATCCTTGATCGGCGAAGCTGGCAATATATCGGTGGTCACGCAGCCATGGTGCGGTCGTATGCGCTGACGAGAAGAGGAAGCCTTAACAGTCTCCGCGGACTGCTTATACAACGGAGCGTCCCGAGCGACGGACGTATGCTCCGCTAAAGACACATTTTGTACCACAACATCTGGTCCCAGATGTTGTTGTACGAGAGAGGGGCCTCTCTCGCTCGCGGCCCGGCTGGACCTGGACGAGCTAGGAACCGGACTCAAAGGCTTCCTCCGTTCTCGCTTACTATCCGCCGTCACTGGGTGTGCATCTATTATGTTGATAGTGCTCGCATCACCCAAAATTTCCTCCTGGACCGCATCGGACGAACCCGGCTGCCAAACCATTCGGTGAATGGACGCTACACCGGGCGAGCTAGCGGACGACATTTGTCTAATCTCCATGAGCACTTTTGCCGCTAGCTCTGAATTCATTTGTGACGACGGACGCACACTTGTAGAAGATAACATGGAAACATCACCCTGTTCTTGTTCCTCTGAAATAGAAACTGAGAGTGTAGAGTGACCTTGCGGAGAAAGAGCCGGCATAGCCCTTTCTCCAGAAACAACATATCGTGACACACGTTTCCAATGTTTCTCATCCCAATATTCACATATAGGACAGGGATTAATGCGAGAACACTGACTACAATTAATACAATGATCATGAAAGTCAGAGGAAGATTTCTTCCTATTACAATTTGAACAATGTCCCTTCATTGTGAAAGGACAACAACAAGTCCTAGTTACTCGCAAAAACCCCTGACACAAAGATACATAATAACATGATCCATTAATAAATGAAAAAACAATTGCAAATCAAAATAATTTCGAAAAAATATTTTTTCAGCGAAGCCCAAGTTGCTGAAAAGTAATGTTGAGCCCCGATGGATCCGATGGCAAAGTGTGGTCAAAAATTTTAAATTTATATTAAATAATTAATGAGACACTTACGGATAATATAAATGTATCTTATAGTGAGATAAACAACAGCAAAGGCAAACAGCCCCCCTCAAAAAAGGCTGTTGCCAATGTAAACAAACAGTGTAAAACACCAGAAAACATGACTCCAGGCACTGAAAAAACTGGTCCAGAATCAGTCATCAAAATTACACTCTATCTGATGCAAAACAGAGACTCCCAGGGGAGAATCTGCAGAACATCAGATGGAAGATGCAGAACACAACGTTATACACCCATGGGTGAAAACGTAACTATGGGGAAAATAACAGAAAACATTCTGTAACCAAGCAACTCTCCCAGGAAATTTTAGAAATGAACTTTCTCAAAAATATGCCAAAAGCATGGGAGAATTGCAAGGGGGGACTTTAGAAGGCTAGGGGAGAGGAAACACTGAATAAGCAGTGCAACATTTAGCAAGAATGACAACAAGAGGCCCATGCCTCGAAAATAGGCAACTTAACATAATTTCATCAAAAAATTTTAAGTACAGCCCTGATTATTTTTTGCCACTTCTTTTTCCTCTCCTCCTTCTATCCTCCTTAGAATCACATTTTCTCCAAAAATTACATGTCTGGCATCCTTTAAACTGAGATTTACAAGCACAAAGATCAATGAGATGTTGACTGATGAAGGGCCAAACAGAGAATGATAATTGGCGCCAATTTCGGGACGTCTGCGTCACTGCGCATGCGCAGTAGAGGCGTAGTATGGAGGTCCTTTAGGACATGATTTCTTTTTGTTTTGGATGCAAATTTTGGGGATTGGGGGCAAAATTTGTGTTTGGCCCTGGTTTTGTTAGAGTTAGCACCAGCTAAGTCTGGGTCATTGGTACAGTATAAAAATATGTGTTTTACACAACTGTCAATCGGAAGTAGGAACCAGGTGGGGAAATCTGATCTTTAATCGAGGTCCAACCGTTCAGTGAGAGTCTCTCGCTGAACTTTGCTGCTGGAAAAACAAAAGAACAGATTAGACTTCGACGGTGCGACATATTAAAAATCCAAAAATAATAAATTCGGAGCACAGGCGAAGGCTAATATTATTGGACTAGTTCATGGCAAGTTTTGATAATCAGTTCACCACTAGTTGTTTCCAGTTTCTTTTGATACCTGTGAAAAGAGAGGGGACCTGGTCATTCAGTTCGGGTCAGCTTTCACTCAACTTCTCAAGCTCCTGTTTAGCGCCGCCCAACATTACAGGGCATGATCATTGTTAGTTATGTCTATGCCATGGCATGGATCATCGGAGATACAGCGAAATTAGGCGACTAGAGCGATATAAACTATAAAAAGTGGCGTAAAAATTAGGCTATAGCAGACTTTGAATCATATGTCCATATATTCTATATTTTAGATGTATATGTACCAAAATAAATGTCCGCAGTTGCTAACAACTGCATCTCGAGCGGTGTCCAAGCATATGTTGCACTCAAAAAGTGCCGATGTACTCTCGGGCTGCTCTGACCCCCCAGAAGCTCCTCCCTCAGCTCCTTTCGGGGAAGCCGAATCGGTCGCACTCATTGCCTGTATGGTTTGAAATAAATTACTTCAAGATGAACTTGGCTTTTCACATCATTTTAAATGTTTTTGATAAAAACTACGTTGTTTACGCATGAGCATTTACGCCATTGCCCATGGGAGATAATCATGTTACTTCCTCATCCAAAAGGAAACAACCAAAAGGGCTCCGGGACGTTTTATCCCAAAACCGGTTCGTCCCGGGTCGATTCGTCTTAAATGCATTATCGAACCGGGACGATTCATCCGTGGCGATTCGTCCCTAAAAGTAATTTGGTGAAAATGATCATACACGTACCATTATTTAAAAAAATGAATTATCGCGGAAATCGACCATTTGGGAAGATCAGTCAAGTGGAAAAATATCACGAAGTGCCGTTGTCTGATATTTCGGTCGTTAATACAGTGTAAATCACAGTCATTTCCTGTGCTATGCACATTAATTATTGTCGGCCGAAATAACGAACATTTAGTACGAATGGATAAATTAATGTTCAAGTGGAAAGTGTAAAGGTAGCTTGATACTAAATATTTCTCCACAATTAGTGATATTTTTGTCCATTTCCCCCCAGAAATTGCGGACTTTCGTGTTAATTCAGATCTAGTAACATTCGTTTTCCATCCCGTACTGCTGTTCCAGTTGAAACTGGCATTAACATATCATTAACTTTGAGGTATTCAAAAGTGTGCTTGTGCTAATTAGACCATTCATATAACTGTCCCAAATTTTATTTAGACGCGACTGTGTCTTACAATATTTATGTTCCTTGTCCCAGCTGATAAGGCTATCCTACACAAGGCGGACTTGGTGCTTAATTAACTCTGCTTCTTTCTTGAGAAGTAGTAGAAGTACATAAAAAGATAGTCCACGTCCATGTGATCAGTTGATGATTCGCCGAATGAATGAATGATGGTTAACTGGAACAAATGATTGAATTAACGTTACTCACATACAAAATTCGACCAACTTGTGAACATGCCACCTCATTAATTTTTCATAAATATAATTATGGTTACATGATAATTATAAAATACACAATACTTCAATACTGGTTTTAGTCGGCTGAAACTTACCGCATAGTTTCCTGTTGTTCATGTGCCAAGAAATTAATAGGCCTATTGCTAGACAAACATAATAATAATAGATAATTACCATCCACATCATTATTCGTTTAAATTGCGGGGTGTCTATTACACTAGAGACTTACAGACGAAAAATACTGAGAATGAGAGGCTCACTGATAGGCTTGATGATCTTGAGCAATATGGGAGAAGAACAAACTTAAGACTCTCTGGCATTCAAGAGAAACAAGGGGAGAACACTGATAATATCATCCTGGATGTCGCTAACAAAATTGGAGTGGATCTTTCTATCAGTGACATCTCCCGAAGCCACCGCATTGGCCCTCGACAAGTGAATGGGAAACCAGTCTCCACGAGGCCAATTATCTTCAGGCTGTGTGATTATCGCACCAGGGACAAACTTTTCCGAGCCAGGACCAAGTTGAAATCAGTTAACTTTGACCAACTTGCCATGAACTCTCATTCGGACAGAAATAAAGTTTACATCAAAGAAGATTTAACAAAGACTCGAGCTGACTTAGCTCGTAGAGCTAGATTTTTAGCTCGAGACAGAAAAATTCAGGAAACTTGGACCTTTGATGGGGTTATCTTTATTAGATTCAGAGATGGCTCGGTCCAAAGAATCACTTCACCCTTACAAATGACTGAACTGGAAAAAAAGTTTAGAATCGTTCAAAAAATCCAAAAAGTCGATCACAACCGATCCCAAGCCACACTCATTTCATAAATTTATCCCTCTCAGCTCGTTCACCAATATCAGCTAAACAATACATTGATCTACAGCATGAGCCGAAATAGGTTGTGGCATGGCAGCTGTAGACTGTGCATCTTACTTTGGCTACGCCGGTGACGCGGGAGCCATGTGTGCTTTTCTGGGGGCTCTCAGTGAGAGCTTCCCAGGGGAGCACGAGTCGCTCTTGTGTTACTGGTGTGGTGCTTGGTTTGTGGCGGTTGAGTTGCGGCTTGTTTCGACTCGTGCTGTATGTATGTATGCCAGTTTTCTTGCGATCGAATATTTGTCGGACTCGGGTTTGGTCCAAGGAGCTTAAATGCTCTGGCTCCCGTTCTTGAAAGACATCATGGGTAACCATAAACCTATTCTCAGGTGGGTCATTGTAGTTCTTTGGGAACGCTCACTTTATTATCCTCGATCATCGCGCTGCTGTGGAAGAGGGGGAGGGGGGAGGAGGGCTGTTGAGTGTTGTCTCTGCAGGCGGCCTTCTATAAAGTGTGGCAATACATGACTGTCTGGGATGCCGTAGTGGAGGATTGCGGGTGTGACGGGCGCTCCTCGGTTATCGTACCCCATTTAGACACAGTGCGTTAGCCATGTGGAATTGGGGGTGGCAGTAGGTGGTGGCGCGTGGGTGGGATTTCCGCACATGCATTAACCTTAACTCTTTGACATAAGGTAATGTCTTCACCTCTAAATGTTCAATGGAGGAATCACCGGGTACAGCCCGATGCTTCTTCCATTGACTATTTTCATAGAAACACCGATTATTCTTCGACAAAAGTGCCCGTGTGCAAGATTGCTCCAGCGTGGGCTCTGCTCCTTCCGCGGCGACTGTGCTGTATTTCTGGTATAAATTTTATCTTTCCGTCCTGCGAGTGCAACCTCAACCAAGTAAACTTCAGAAATGCAGAAACGCAATGGATTTCCGCCAGCACCGGGGAAAGAATCGTGTGAACTATGACCCCACGCCCCCTCATCCCCCCCCCCCATAGTCCCAAACAATCTGCGAATAGAACACGTATCCCCCCCCCCCAACACACACACACAAACACATACACCTCGCAAATTATCATGCTGATTCCCACTTCCGACAGCCATGCAGGGCCAGCAAGCATAAAAAACCATAAGCAAAAAGAAAGCGCATACTACGGGTTCTCTCCTCTTGGTCTTCCAATATGGCACCCCGTGGCTGCCTATGGGGTATTGTATTGGAAGAATTCGAAAGGAGACACAAGCTAATCATCCAGTGCCCCCGCAAAAAGTTCCTTACCCAACTGTATGTTACAAATTTTACCGTAATTCGTACGTTAAGTTGGGAAAATGTTAACCATTAACCCCCTCTCTATACCCCCCCCCCCCCCAATATTTGTTTGTTTTTTTTTTTTTTTGTTTTTTTTTTGGCATCCTACGGGGGTCTCTCCTCGTGCTCTTCCAATATGGCACCCCGTGGCTTCCTACGGGATGTCGTATTGGAAGAATTCGAGGGGAGACACAGGCTGATCATCCAGTGTTCCCGCAACAATTTCCTTACCCAATATATGTTACAAATTTTACCGTAATCCGTACGTTAAGTTAAAAGAATGTTAGCCATTAACCCCCCCCCCCCCCCCCACTTCCCCTCCCACCCATATTTTTTTTTTTTTTTTGCCAACTTTTGACATCCTTGCGTGATCAGGATGTGGTCACAAATAATCTCCAAACAGAAAGGGCACAGTAAGTGTGTGTGTGGGGGTGGTGGGTCTCTCATCTCTCCTAGTTGCCTATCAATACGGCACACCCTGGCGCCCTATGGAGTGTCGATTTGGAGGGTTGCACGGGGAGACAGAGACCCAGCACTCAATGACCCCCCCCCCCCCCCCCCACCGCCCTCGCTGTATGTACACAAAAACATCTACAGTGTGCAAAAATGTACGAATGTATTTAAAATAGGGTAATACCCAGTCTTTAAGCTATGCTTGCGTTTTGTAGATTCAAACGCCTGAAACACAGTTTCCTTCAGTTTGATGTCCGTATTTTTTGTTTTTCTCCAATATGTTTTGTCACTCACTTAGGTATCTACAACGGGTTAGATAACATAAACGATTACTTAATCGGTCATAGATAAATGCTTGCCCTTTAACTGAGACTGGCGACCATTTGATATACATAGATGAGAGTTCGCTAAGCTTGATCCACTGTAATGTCATGGTTCATGTTTAATAATTAGGCTCTTGGTGTAAATATGAAGGTACAACTGCGACCTGGTGAATTGGATTGCAAGTGTCGTCCTCTTCCTGACTGGTGCAAACGGTTGGGATCACACGGAGAATAAACCCAGTGCCGCCGAGAGAAAATTTGGGCCCCGGGGGAATCAATTAGATGGTACCACCTGGGCCCCTTGCTCCAAATCCAACTTACCAAGGACCCACGAAAATATTCACCCTCCCTCCGACCGATATCCATTATGACTCAATTCCTTCTCAAAGACTAGATTAGGTTACACAAGAGAATGGTAAGAAGGGATATTATTGGTTGCACAGTTTGTTGGTGGCCTGGTGTGGTGTGTGTGGTGTCGGTTGATTCCATACTGGACTTGAGCGAAGCCCGTGTCCAGTCTGGAGTTTGCTGGCGCCATGTGTGCCATGTTGGGCCACCGACGGACTGAGTAACAGATATATCTTAACGACTGCTGCATCGATGCACAGAACTAATAATAACAACGATCGAAATTACATGAGTGAATTCTCACAATGTGCTCACGTGTCTTTGCCTTGTTGCAATTTGTGGGAGAGTGCCCACAGCACTCTCCCATAGGTTGTAACAAGGCGGATTCATACATTCCAAACAGTTTCATTTCGAAGGTAACATGACACACATTCACAGAATAAGAAGCCTTTTAAGCTGCCTAACCTGTACTTCAGATTAAATATGGGCTTCCAACACTCAATCTTTCAACTTGAAGCGCTTATCGGCTGTCGCGGTTTTGAATAATCAATGAACAAAGCGGAGATTTCCCGTGGCTGTCAACGTATATTGATGTTGACGGGCAATATATGGTTTTATATGCAGTCTGCATGTGACGTCGTTGAACCTATGAAATTCCCAGATAGGAGGTAAGATATATATATATATATTGAATCAACCGAACTTATTGTTCACGTCACTTTTACTGGGATATGAAAAAGTATGCGGACATACTTCAGTGCATACAGATGGTACATTGAGGATGGGGATAACTGCAAGCTGCAGCCGCACGACTGCATCTTGCAGTTATTTTTATCCCTTTTGACCCACAATATACCTAATAACTTAACGCAGTCCATGAAAGGAATATATGCTTACTAGTGAATTCGGGTGCCCGCGGTCCGTCTGTCGACTCACACACACTGGGTATTGAGAAAAGCTCACAAACTAGCTATTTCGGGTGGCGCGGCTTCCTCCTCGCGGGCCACCCGGACCGCCGGGGTTACTACCCCGGCTCTACCTCCCACTCGACGCCCCTGAACCAACTGGTCCAAAATGTTCCAACGGATATGTGACAAACTGTTTAGATAGTTGAGTGTCGGTTGCCTGTTCAACTTCCCCCAGCTATGAGATGCCTGACAGCCTGCGAGTCCCTCGTATCGCAATAGCAATCCAATGGTCAATTTCTCATGATAATTAAGTATCTGTGGTATATATTAATATATCACGTCCCCACTGCGAAACCCTGTATATATTGTAAATAGATTTACACTGTTGTAGCTGAGTTTGTATTGTTTTTTGTTTTTTGTTTTGTTTTGGTTTTTTTTTTTTTGTTTCTTTTTTTCTCGCCACGTGTTTGTGCGCTCACCCAAATCGAGGCTCTCAGATTCGACAAAAAACAATGCATCTTGGCTCTGTATAAAGTTGACAAATCGTCGCGGTGGTACCACAGGACTCAGTTTTTCCATTGGATAAAAGAACTTTGTGGTTCCCACGCGACTCAACGACAAAAATGGTTTGACATAATGCATAATTAGATGTGACCTGCACCTCTTGATTTGTTGCTGAAACGTTGATATCCAACTCCAAAAATGAATGGGATCTATGGCTTGACCATTGTTTGATCTTCCATTGACAACGCATTTGAAATTACCAAAAAACAGTAGTGACATAGATAGCAGGCCTTACTGACCCTTTCAGCTGATTGCTAACTTCTAGAACGTAATTTTTTTTTTTTTTTACCGGTCAATATTATCATTGCAGTCTTAGGGCCTCCACGAGCTCAAAGGGTCAGTGCTTCTATCTGAGCCGTCAGACACTAGCAGCTGGGACGCCCTTGGTTCTCTCTTGCGGAAATAAATTGCGCCTATACAGACATATATGTTAATTTATTTGTGGCAAGATTGGAACATAAACAGGGGTGAGCCCATCTTGCTCTGTACTACCATTGTATTCAGAACTAACGCCACACCCCCTTGTCAGCTTTCGATTGTTTCGAGACAAGGGGGGGGGGGGGTCCCTCTCCCTTTCTCTATGTACACTCGATTGTAGCTGTGTCTTGGTGGTACTCTTCTAGTAATGGTATCCAGCGCACGTTTTGCATGAATTGTTGTCCTCCTCCTTATTGTCCACCTCGAAACCTTGTTATCAAGCAATAATCAGTTTTACATATGTAGGTGAGCTCACAATTTAATTTAATTTTGCCCGCAGGTCATCAGGAAAATGTTACTGGAAGGTCACAAATAGTAAACAAATCAGTAGCCTATTTATCTACCACTAATGTTGCTGCCACTCTCGGCTTGTTAGTATGAATCTTTTGTCTTCCTACTTTTTTAGTTGAACTTTTTTAGTTGAACTGCTGAACTGCCAATCCACATCACTATAACTGTGAACTTATGACTTCGATGAAGCAGGCCGTACTTTTCTTAAGACGAAAATGTTTTGCAGACTATCTGTACATACTACCTATATTTATCTTTGTCTTGTACTGTCTATTTCTTCTGCTCCCATGTCTATTTGCTTTACTCCTATTCCTCTTTACTGTACTCTTACTCTCACCACCAGCTTGAATACAATTTGCCCAAGAAGAGATACTGCCTTGTTACCAGTAATGTTGATTGGTATTGTTATCCGAGCAGTGAGCTTGTGTTCTACGTATCAGATTATATCATCAGCCACATAACGGGCCACATTGATCTACACTGAGCCCGGATAAGTACCTTCAACATCGTAGTTCATGTTCGCAGTCTAAGGCACAAGCTATCAAAGGATCAGTCTAATTGTATATTACATTACCTGTTTCTACGTCTCGGTGGTGCAACAGGTCATGACAGTTTTGTTGCCATGACAGCACTGTTCTTTGGGTACTATACAAAATCAATCATCATGCATGTTAAAAAAACTGATGCACAATACAAGTGTCCCCAAAAAGTTATTCACGCCATAAATATCTCAACAGTTGTGAGAATATTAAACCTAGTTGTCACTGTTTTGGCAGCCCTTTACCTGAGTATAATTTTATTACAATCTGGTGATATTGAACCAAATCCCGGTCCTTGCTCCACAAGGTCACTCACTGATGAAAATAATTTGAAAGTGTTTCACCTTAATATTTAAAGCTTGAAGCCTAAGTTAGATATTCTCGAAAGCGAGGCATCATCCCATGATATTTTGGCGTTTACTGAAACATGGCTGCAGAACTACGATCCCACATCCGATATATTATTCCACGGGTTTCATGAACCATTGAGACAAGACCGATCGTCAAGGGGAGGCGGGGTTGCCATCTACTTAAAGAATACTATCTCCTTTCGACGGCGGCCCGATCTCGAGGTACAGAACGCCGAGTGTCTATGGGCTGAAATATTCAATAAACACAAGAAGTCCTTATTGTTAGGGGTCTTCTACCGCCCACCAAATAGTCCCCCAGAAATATGGGATGCCATATCAGCATCGATCGAAAAAGCCCGTGACACGTCAATTGCCGATTTGATTGTTACCGGCGATTTTAATGATAACCAACTAGTGCCCCCAAAAGGAGGTTTTGTTGACATAAGAAATGTTTTTAACTTGAGACAGCTTGTGAGTGAGCCAACCTGCTTTACGGAGTCGTCAGCCTCTCTGATAGATCTCTTTGCTGTAAGCGACTCGGTCAGGGTAAAAGATTGCGAGGTCTTAGAACCAATCATCCCGGAAATGATACGCTACCACTGTCCGGTGTCGATTGAGATTGATTTTTCTAAATCTATCTCTTTGTCATTTAGAAGAAGGATATGGCTGTACTCTCGGGGTGACTATGAAGCACTTAATGTTGCCCTCGCTGACGTCGACTGGAATTCTCTTTTTGATAATAGATGCCTTGATACTATCACCTCTGACATCACCAATAAATTACTCGACGTTGCATCTAAACATATTCCCAACAAAATAATTACTTCGCGACCGGACCAGCCGAAATGGTACCACAACGAAATCAGACTTCTGATAAGACAGAGAAAACGATTATATCGAATAGCGAAACGCAATGGCCTTCAAACTGCATGGGACAAATACAAACGAAAACGAAATGAAGTCGTATCAGCTGTCAGGAAGGCAAAATCATCGTATATTTCCAAAGTCCAAACTACATTAAGAAGCAGCAACACGTCGTCTTCACTGTGGTGGAAGACACTCAAAACGCTCAATTGCACAAATAAAGCAGTAACCGTCCCAACTCTTGTTCACCTAAATAAAATTTACTCCTCTAATACTGAGAAAGCTGAGGTCTTAAATGAGCACTTCAGCTCAATCTCAACAGCTGATGACAAGAACGCTTCCCTACCCAGCTCTTCATCTAACGCCCCACAAGTTATTGATAGTATCACTTTACAATCTAGTGAGATATACGAAGCTATGAAATCATTAAGGGTATCAAAAGCGTCTGGTCCCGATCTTGTCAGTCCTCGTCTTCTCAAAGAGTGCAAATCATCCATATGTGAGCCTCTCACAATCTTGTTCAATGTGCTATTGAATAACTCGTACTTTCCTCAACTGTGGAAAAAGGCAAATGTATCCCCAATCTTAAAAAAACAACCCTCAAACTCAATTGCTAATCATCGTCCGATATCATTACTTAGCTGCGTGGGTAAAATATTTGAAAAATGTGTTTTTAAACGGTTGTGGCAGTTTTTGGTCGATAATAATGTACTTAGTCAATTCCAATCAGGTTTTACGCCGGGTGACTCGACTGTCCTCCAGTTGACCGACCTATATGACGAATTCTGTCGAGCCCTTGATGAGGGCAAGGAGGTTAGGGTAGTTTTCTGCGACGTCAGTAAGGCTTTCGACAAGGTATGGCACGTTGGTCTTATTCACAAGCTGGAGAGAATCGGTGTCGCAGGTGAACTACTGTCGTTCCTAAAATCATATCTTTCAGATAGGTCACAACGGGTAGTAATAGGATCCGATGCCTCAACATGGAGACCTATTAATGCTGGTGTTCCGCAGGGCTCGATACTCGGTCCCATATTGTTTTTAATCTATATCAACGACATTACTGAAAACTTATTCAGTAATATACGTCTATTTGCTGATGATACTTCCCTGTATTTAATAGTAGAGAATCCCATGCAAGTCTCAACTTTAATCAACCAAGACTTGGCCACAATTGAACATTGGGCCAAGACATGGCTGGTAGAGTTTAATCCCCATAAAACAGAGAGTATGTTGATATCGCGCAAAAACACCCCTGTTGCCCACCCACCACTATTCTTTAGTAAAACGCCGATGTCTGAGGTAAAAAAAACACAAACACTTAGGAGTCATACTAAACAGTTCTTGTACGTGGGACGATCACATTGACCACATCTGCTCCAAAGCTTGGGTTCGTTTAGACTTATTAAGAAAGCAGAAATTTAACCTCGATCGTGATGTCCTAGAAAAAATTTACTTTGCGTTCATCAGGCCATTACTCGAATATGCGGATGTTGCCTGGGACAACTGTTCTGCAACCGAAGCTGAAAGATTAGAGAAAATACAGATTGCAGCTGCGAGAATCATAACAGGGGCAACAGTTAGTTGCAGTAAGCGTCTACTTAATACTGAAACACGCTGGGACTCTTTACAAGAAAGACGTCGTAAACACAAATTGTTACAATATTTCAAAATGTACCATCGAATGTCGCCCCCGTATATTGCCAATAAGGTCCCTCCAACCATCTCATCATCAAATTTATCGCAAAATCTTCGGTCATGTAACAACCACAGAATTCCTTTCTGTCGGACACAATTATATCAATCTTCCTTCATCCCCAGCGTTACGAAGCAATGGAATAGCCTGCCCATGCCTGTGCGTGAAAACTCTTCATTGCCCAACTTCAAGATATTTTTAAGTGGTGGAAACCAAAGACCTCCTAAGTTTTATAGTGGTGCAAAGTCCCGCAAAGCTCAAATTTACCACACCAGGTTACGTCTGGGTTGCAGTAGCCTCAACTTCCATCTATATTCAAATCACCTGTCGCCTATCTCATTATGTCAGTGTGGGGTGTGTGAGACCGTGGAACACTATCTTCTCCACTGCCCAGTATTCACAAATGTTCGTGATAATTCCATTAAGCTACTACCATTCCCAATTGACGTACCAACGCTTCTTTTTGGATCTGAATTTTTGAATAACCAGGAGAACCAGCTTGTTTTTGAAGTGGTTCACGACTTTATTTTATCAAGTGGACGTTTTCGCTAACTGTGAAAATCGCATTTCTCCAAAGATGAATCTTTCTCTTATCTCTTTTAAGTCGATCACACTGTAAAACACCTCTACCCCGCCCCATTTCCAAGTAAGTTGCATAGGCTGCATGTAACAATAGCTGTTACGATTATATAGGCAATAGTCATTGTCTTCAAGCTGGTTTTTCTGTTTTTCTGTTTTTTCTTGTCTCACTTCCCTTTACTCTTCTTTCCATCTTTCTTACTTTTCTCACATTCATGGTTTAAGCATTATCAGGTATAGTCGTCATATGCTCTGACAACTCACACTTAATTTCCTTTGCTTCAAGCTAACTTTGATCAGACTATTAGCCTTGCATTGGCTGGGGAATCGCACCCATGCACTGTTGTGTTCGTGGATGCGAGGCCCCACCCAGTTAGCTGGACATCTGCTCAGACTATATTATAATTTTGAATATGGGTCATGATCTTAGGTAGCTTTGGACAAATTTAAGTAGTTTTATTACCACCTCAGATAATTGATATATTTCATGGTATAGGGAGATGACGCACATAAGCTTTCAGCTTTTTGTCAAATCCCTCTATTATTCTGCTACTCTACATTGTTGAACAAATGTTATATAAGATATCTCATCCAACTTCTTTACTGTTTGTAAACATTTTGTTATATATGACATTTTTAAAGAATAAAATATTGTTTAAACCAACCAAAAGGGCTCCGGGACGTTTTATCCCAAAACCGGTTCGTCCCGGGTCGATTCGTCTTAAATGCATTATCGAACCGGGACGATTCATCCGTGGCGATTCGTCCCGAAAAGTAATTTGGTGAAAATGATCATACA
Source organism: Pictodentalium vernedei (assembly GCA_031216915.1). NCBI lineage: Eukaryota > Metazoa > Mollusca > Scaphopoda > Dentaliida > Dentaliidae > Pictodentalium > Pictodentalium vernedei. Next base: position 317,229,987 of record CM062294.1, read on the forward strand.
CGTACCATTATTTAAAAAAATGAATTATCGCGGAAATCGACCATTTGGGAAGATCAGTCAAGTGGAAAAATATCACGAAGTGCCGTTGTCTGATATTTCGGTTGTTAATACAGTGTAAATCACAGTCATTTCCTGTGCTATGCACATTAATTATTGTCGGCCGAAATAACGAACATTTAGTACGAATGGATAAATTAATGTTCAAGTGGAAAGTGTAAAGGTAGCTTGATACTAAATATTTCTCCACAATTAGTGATATTTTTGTCCATTTCCCCCCAGAAATTGCGGACTTTCGTGTTAATTCAGATCTAGTAACATTCGTTTTCCATCCCGTACTGCTGTTCCAGTTGAAACTGGCATTAACATATCACTAACTTTGAGGTATTCAAAAGTGTGCTTGTGCTAATTAGACCATTCATATAACTGTCCCAAATTTTATTTAGACGCGACTGTGTCTTACAATATTTATGTTCCTTGTCCCAGCTGATAAGGCTATCCTACACAAGGCGGACTTGGTGCTTAATTAACTCTGCTTCTTTCTTGAGAAGTAGTAGAAGTACATAAAAAGATAGTCCACGTCCATGTGATCAGTTGATGATTCGCCGAATGAATGAATGATGGTTAACTGGAACAAATGATTGAATTAACGTTACTCACATACAAAATTCGACCAACTTGTGAACATGCCACCTCATTAATTTTTCATAAATATAATTATGGTTACATGATAATTATAAAATACACAATACTTCAATACTGGTTTTAGTCGGCTGAAACTTACCGCATAGTTTCCTGTTGTTCATGTGCCAAGAAATTAATAGGCCTATTGCTAGACAAACATAATAATAATAGATAATTACCATCCACATCATTATTCGTTTAAATTGAGGGGTGTTTATTACACTAGAGACAATGTATAGAAACTTTTGAGAAAAGGTTTTGCTCTGACCTAAAACTTATGGATAACACCCTCCCAGAATGCAAAGAAGCGAAATTCCTGGGCATCACCATTGACCAAAAACTGTCCTTCAACAAACATACCGACGACAGGGCGAAAAAAGCTACCAAACGAATTAACTTACTGAAAATGCTTAAGGGTACTTCATGGAGGCCAACCAGTCCACCCTCCTCAAACTATACAAATCCTTTGTGCACCCAGTACTCGAATACGGTGCAATCATACTAACTGACCTCAACCAAACTAATATGGCAAAACTCCAGAGGGTCCAAAATCACGCGCTTAGAGTTGCCCTCCGCGCACCATGGGACACACCCATCAAAACACTCCACGACAGGGCCGATATCCCCCACCATTAAAGACCGCCTAGCCACCCTGGCCGCGAAAAATCATGACCGGTTAGCCGACAGCGAACTAATCTCCGAACTAGGAACAATTTGCGAAAGCCGACAAAAGCCCAAAAATTGCAGTCATAACTAAGACCGCTCGAATTAAACTAGGGAACGACAAGGTGAACTAACAGACAGGAAAACAGCTTAACTGTGGCCTTCTACCAGAAAGGGTTGCCTTCACCGACTCAAGTAAAAATTCCATCATGATTAAATACTGTTATAAAAACTAAATAACAAATAGGGAACGAGAAGGTGAATAAACAGGCAGAAAAACAGCTTAACTGTGGCCTTCTACCAGAAAAGGGCTGCCTTCACCGACTCAGCTTAAGATTAAACCTTAAGACTGAACAAGATGTGCTACTTTTATCTTTATACAGTTTACATACTTTAATGAAAACTAATTCTACCTTCTTCTTTTAAGCAGGTACACAGAAGATGCTTTTTGACCAGCACCCCAATAATCGCTACAGACAGTCTAACCGTTATGGAAACAGTCACCCCCACGGTTCCTGAACATCCTCCGCTCCATCCCTAAAAGTGGTCGACCACTTTAAGGGAGGCGAGCGTTGGTCCTGCGTCCCGCCTCTGTCCCTTTTTGTAAGCGCATTGCGCATCTTTTTGTCCCAACCCAATAGGATTACAATGCAGGCCTGCCCCCGAACTAGGGAAGTTCGGGTCTTCTTCTTGGTGGTCCCCGAAAGGGGTCGTTGTTGTTTTCCTTCAAAGAGTCCAACCAAACAGAGACAGCCTGAGGCAGATTATACTTGCCAGTGATGGCCATCACTCATAATCATCCTCGAAGCGGCAGACTATACTTGCCCGAAAATCCAGATCGACTGCACCCTCGGGGAGAGGTAGTACCTTTGTGAGAGGACCCAACCTCTCACACTGGTCCTCACCCGAGGGTTCAACCGACATCAGCCAAGAGACCATCACGACGCAACTGGTGACACCGGCCGAGTACCCGAAGCAGTTCCTCCTTCAACAAGCCTAGACATGTGAGAATGAATCACCAACAGTCAATGAGGGTCGAAAGGGGCTTGTCTCCCATACCGTCCCTGCGCGCCTTCGGCGCGGGAAACCACTCCTTTCGATTTGCTCTGTCCATGTTACCCGCAGATGCCATCAGACCCGCATGTGAACAGTTACGACCCAAAACTAGACCCAGATAGAACATATCGTTCACAGTTGATTTGCTTGCATTTCATCCGAGTTCATTGAGATCAGTTGATAGTATTTTAATCAGACGAGGTCTTGAGAAAGTGATTTTCATCATATCTCAGATAAAGAGTAACTTAATAACACATTTGCACCTTTGTCTGATTTCAATTCTTAAGACTCCTCAAAGAAACTTAACTTAATCAAATTCAAACCATGGCTAGTAACAGCATCATTAAACCATCCAGCTTTAGTTCTATTGAGAGAAAGAAAGAAGAGACCAGAGAAGAAAAGAGAGAGAAGGAGTGGAAAGGAAGAAAGGAGAAGGAGAGAGAGAGAGAGAGAGCAGCCCGCCGAGAGTCGGCGGCAGGATTGCACAAGGTAAGTCACAATACCAGTACTAAAGGGCCGGGGGGTCCCAAAATGACACAATTCAGAAACTTTTGGAGGAAAGAGCCCAAGATAGGGAGGATAGAATAAGGGAGAGGGAGGAATGGCGTCTGAGGTATGCTGAGATGGAGCGAAAACATGCTCAGCAGGAAAATACCATAGATAGACTCACAAGAGAGATGGCACAAGAAAGAATAGCTGCTCATGAGAGGTTTGTCATTATGACAAACCAAATCGATAACCTTTCAGCCCAGCTGGGCATGCAGAGACAACAGACTCCGCAAATCTCACTGGACAGTAGTGCTGCATCGGCAGATGTTCCAGCAGCCACTGCGGCTTCGGCTGGGTCACCTCCTTGTAGCCTAATCAAGGTCATCGCCATTGCAGAGGTCCACGCGGAATCAGATGCCTTGGACAATTTGGACAATCTGGACAATCTGGGCAACTTAGATAATTCTTTTATTAGAGAGATTCTCCCCACCGAACTCCAGGTGGTAGCCTCTGAGGGACCTGTCCCTGAGAAGCCATCAGCTGGTCGGGGGGACACATGCCCCACCAAGGAAACTTCCAAAGACCTAGTAGATCCTTGAGTACTGGGTACCATCTGCCTGGACAAAAACCTAGAAACTATGCTTGCCACACCGTTGGACAGTGTACCTAGCATAATAGCGACCCCGTCTCGAAATAACAGCAAAAGAAAGAAATCACTGGATCTTGAGAGTGAGTTGGTGGAGGTGGTGGATAGTCAGGGCTTTCATCACACCGTTGACCGGCAGGTCAAGAAAGTGAGGAACTGCCCTCCACCCACCCCCTCACCCAAACCACTCTCTCATCCAGAAACTAATGAAGAGCCTCAAACAAATCTGCCAGGGCCTCTTCCACTCATGGAGACACCCTGGTCAACTGTCGTCTCTAGGAAGAAGGGTAAAAACGTGACACCCAACAGCCAAAATCAAGCTAGCAGCCAAAACCAGAAGGGGGGGGGGGCAAAATCCAGACAGTCTCCCCAATAATAATAATAATAATAATAGTAAAACCAAAACCAACGGCATTAGGGAGGGCAGGGGTAACAACCTCCCCCCCCCCCCCCCAACCTCAATGCGGTATTAGCTATGGTTCATCCCGACACACCCAATGGAGCCATAAACCTTAACCTAAATAACTGCAAATGGGAGAAATTCCACTCCAAAGCCACGGGCAAGGTCACGTGGAAAATAAAAGTCACCTGCCCCAACAAGGAAACTAAAGTAAAAATAATCAAAGATGGGATCCACATCAGTGGCAGGTGCATGAATTACGGAGAATCACACCTCACCAAGTCATGCAGGTTAAAATCCCCCTCTTGCCCCAACTGTAAAGGAAGTCATCCCAGCAGCTACCGGGGGTGTCCCCATTTTAAAAAAGTTAAAAACGCCATCAAGCTGAAAAACCTAAATCTCATCAAGCCCGACAATGCGTCATCTCCTCATACCGTCTGCTCCCTTATCGCCGGATCCCTTTATTCAGTATTAAGCAAACACGCTAAAACAAATCTGTCCGACATCTGCCAGGATGTCAGCCAATCGGCGTCCCGTCTTTTCAAGACGCATATTTCGGAATCACTAATCAAAGCCGCTATCATCTCAGACTAAAGCACCTGTCTAAACCTATATCTAAAGCACCGCTACTAACTCCCAACCCCCGTCATGAATAAGCTACAAATAGCCGCGTGGAACGCTAGAAGCGTTAATAACAAACAACTTCAAATGAGCCGATACTTCGAAGATACAGACATTATCTGCATCTGCGAAAGTTGGCTTCAACCCCGCAAAAAATTTTCAGTTAACGGGTTCAGCACTATTAGAAGAGACCGACAAATCACCAAAGGTGGCGGCGTCGCTCTTCTAATAAAGCAGAACATCAAAACTAAAACAATAAAAACCAATCACCTCGATGCAGAGGTAATTGCAACTGAAATCACCGTCGACAACAAAAACATCGCGATTGTTTGTTATTATAACGACCCAAGCAAAATTGTTTCTGACACTGTCTTTGAATTCTTTACGAGGAAATACAAACACTGCATTTTCCTCGGTGACTTCAATGCCAAACACTTGTACTTTGGCTGTAACAAAACCACCCCTAACGGTGAAGCCCTCCTTGAAATCACAAAAAAGCATAACCTTCATTTGGTTATGAATGACAGCTCTGCAACTTATATCAGTAATAACCCATTATTCTCATCCGAGATCCTCGATCTAATTATCGCCAGTGACTCCCTGATAAATCACATAGATGACCACTGGGTCGGCGATGACGACTTAGGCAGCGATCACCTCCCGGTCCATGCCTCACTGCAGCTAGGAAATGGCCCACTCAGGTACCCCCCCCCCCCCCCCCCCCACCCACTCTCCGCAGAAATTTTAGAAAAATTAATTGGAACCCCTATCGTGTCAAACTCACAAACACACCCCCATCCAATGCAGCGGAACCCGAAACCCAATGCGAGGGCATAGAGAAAATCATTAACTCAACCCTAAACGAAATATGCCCAAAAGAAGAAGTACGCCCCTGGAGAAATACTATCTCGGGCGACACACTCTCACTAATCAAAACTAAACGGAAAACTCTTCGCGCTCTTAAAACCGAAACTGACCCCGGTAAGAAAGCTGACCTAAAAAAAACATACAGCCGCCTTCATGGCGAGGTCAAGAATGCCCTCCAAGCTGAAAAACAAGCAAACTAGGAAAAGGCAACAGCCGATCTAAACAAAGTCCAGAATGCCAAAAAATTCTGGGACTCTTTCAAAACCCTAACTGGGCAAAAAAAACAAAAGCCGCAAAGCCGCAGGCAAACCTCTTAAGAAGGAAGACGGTTCCTTCACGCGCACGGACAAAGACAAGGCCGACACCTTTGCCGACCTCCTAAAAAAAACAAAACGCATTGCCCGCATCAAGGCGCGGGCAACGATGACGCCGTCATAAACGCCATTGATGACTTCATCAATGAACACCCTGATATCTACCGTGACCCCAAATTCGATAACGAACCAGAAGACGGGGATGACGATGACCTCGTCACCCCCATCACTAATGAGGAAATCATCAACGTCATAAAAAAATGCAAAAATTCTTCCTCACCCGGCGAAGACGAAGTAAGCTACAAAATTCTAAAACAAAGCCCATACTCCCTAATCGAAAAACTAAACAAACTGTTCAACGCATGCCTCACCCATGGCTACTTTCCCAAATGTTGGGAAAAAGCCATCGGTGTCATGATACCAAAACCGGACAAGGACCCCTCCGATCCAGCCAGCTACCACCCATTCAGCCCACTCAGCTGCATTGGTAAGACGTTCGAACGAATCCTTACCAATCGGTTCAGGGGGCACCTTGAAGACAACGATTTTTTTTCAATAAATGGCAAAGAGCCTATAGAAACCGTAAAGAAGGCATCGAACATGTCTACCGACTAGTCACCCAAATGAAAACCGCTATCAACAATCAGCAAATAGGCGCGGCAGTCCTGTTAGACGTCGAAAAAGCATTTGACTCCGTTTGGCACAATGGAATGCGCAACAAATTATCAAAAATGAGACTCCCCAAGAAATTGCTCAGATTACTATCCTCTTTCTTAAATGATCGCGAAATTAAAGTCAGAATGAACAATGAAATGTCTGACAGTGTCCCCCTTGAAGCAGGCACCCCCAAGGATCCGTCCTAAGCCCCCTCCTTTACATCTTCTATGTAAATGACCTTAACTTCTCCGAGGATCGTGTTCAAGTCTCCCAATTCGCGGATGATAAGGGCCTCTGGGACTCTAACAATACGGCCAATCTGCTCCAAAAACCCCTGCAACGCGCTCTCGATGACCTAGAACAATGGTGTGCCAAATGGAGAATTAAGCTAAACACCAATAAAACCCAACGAATCACCTTTACACGAAAGAAAAATAAACGTGATTTTGATCTAAAACTTATGGATAACACACTCCCAGAATGCAAGGAGGCGAAATTCCTGGGCATCACCATTGATCAAAAATTGTCCTTTAACAAACACACCGACGACATGGCGAAAAAAGCCACCAAACGCATTAACTTACTGAAAGTGCTTAAGGGAACTTCATGGGGAGCCAACCAGTCCACCCAACTCTGATTATACAAAGCCTTTGTGCGCCCAGTACTCGAATACGGTGCAATCATACTAACTGACCTCAAACAAACTAATATGAGAAAACTCTAGAAGGTCCAAAATTACGCACTTAGAGTTGCCCTCCGCGCCCCATGGGACACACCCATCAAAACACTCCACAAGAGGGCCGATATCCCCACCATTAAAGACCGCCTAGCCACCCTGGCCGCGAAAAATCATGACCGGTTAGCCAACAGCGAACTAATCTCCGAACTTGGAGCCATATGCGAAAGCCGACAAAAAAATAATTGCAATCCAAACTAAGACCGCTCGAAAAAAAAACTAGGGAACGAGAAGGTGAACTAACAGGCAGAAAAAAACAGCTTAACTGTGGCCTTCTACCAGAAAGGGCTGCCTTCACCGACTCAAGTAAAATTACATCAGGATTAAATATTGTTATAGAACTAAATAAATAGGGAACGAGAAGGTGAATAAACGGCAGAAAAACAGCTTAACTGTGGCCTTCTACCAGAAAGGGTTGCCTTCACCGACTCACAAAAATTACATCACGATTGGATACTGTTGGTCTCATTTCCGGCCGGTGCAGTGTTTAATCGGGATCCAAAATAAGCTCAAACTAATCAAATCAAAATATGGTCGAAACCAGCGAAGGGCATAACAGTAACACCCTCGGGTGTGGTTTAATGTCTAAACCTGTTCCCCTCCCGCTACAAACTCACTATCACCCTAAGAAGGTGATCTAACAGGCGGATCAACAGCCTAACTGTGATCACAATTAAAACATAATGTGCTACTTTTACCTTTTTATTTCTACATATCCTAATGAAAACTAATTCTGCCTTCTTCTTTTAAGCAGGTACACAGAAGATGCTTTTTGACCAGCACCCCAATAACCGCTATGGACAGTCCAACCGTTACAGAAACGGTAACCCCCATGGTTCCTGTACATCCTCCACTCCATCCCTAAAAGTGGTCGACCACTTTAAGGGAGGCGAGCGTTGGTCCTGCGTCCTGCCTCGGCCCCTTTTTGTAAGCGCATTGCGGATCTTTTTGTCCCAACCCATTAGGATTACAATGCAGGCCTGCCCCCGAATCAGGGAAGTTCGGGTCTTCTTCTTGGTGGTCCCCGAAAGGGGTCGTTGTTGTTTCCTTCAAAGACATTCTATCAAACAGAGACAGCCTGAGGCAGATTTTACTTGCCAGTGATGGCCATCACTCAATATCATCTCCGAAGTGGCAGACTATACTTGCCTGAAAATCCAGATCGACTGCACCCTCGGGGAGAGGTAGTACCTTTGTGAGAGGACCCAACCTCTCACACTGGTCCTCACCTGAGGGTTCAACCGACATCAGTCAAAGAGACCATCACGCCGCCAACAGTGACACCTGCCGAGTACCTGAACCTGTTCCTCCTTCAACACGAATAGGCATGTGGAAATTCATCATTTACAGCCAATGAGGGTCGAAAGGGGCTTGTTCCCCATACCGTCCCTGCGCGCCTTCGGCGCGTTAAACCATTCCATTCTTTTGCTCTGTCCATGTTACCCGCAGATGCCATCAGACCCGCATGTGAAGAGTTACGACCCAAAACTAGACCCAGAGGCAGATGAAATGGCGAGATTTTTTGAATATGTGGAACGTATGTGGATAGAGAGCACAGTCCGCCCAGTGCAGGCGTGGTGTTTATGAACGGTCCATCAAAACAAACAACGACGTCGAGTGATGGCATAATAGTAAGACAACTCACAAAAGCTCCAAGCTTACTGTCGAATCGCTTACAAGTTCTCTTTGTTATTTAATGTAATATTATCTTAGATTTCGCCTTTTTTCCTGGTGGGGCGGGTGGGGGGGGGGGGGGCACTTGTCTGGACCCGATGGTCCACTTAAGTGACACTTAGTAGGTCCTTGTGGTGTGAACCGGAAACGTGAATTATTCAGTTTACGAATATTTCGCGACAAAATCTAAGCGGGCACAACTCTGACCCCATTGTAATGATAAGTTTGTTTTTTCTAAATCCAAATAACTTTGTGAAAAAAACTAATGGAGGGGAGGGGGGAGGGAATAAGAAATAAATTGTTCAATAAGGACCGTTCTATCCAAAAATATTGTCCGTTCTGTCTCGAAATCTGTGCCGGTCCGTCTCAAAATCTGGGCTGTTTTGACCAAAATCAATCTGGGCCGTTTCGGCCATGGGACGTTTCGTCCTGTTACCCTTTAGTTGTAACAATATTTTATGCTATATGTTACAAAACTGAACAACAACAAAAAAGTAACAGCAGAAGGCACCACAGCTCACAATATAACATATATTTAACACTAAATAAATTGCTAATTGAAGGATGAATTTGACAGGAAGCTTGGAGATTATATGAGTCATCTCCCGGAGCCGCCCATACAGCGTTTGACCACTTATGAGTATTCGGTTCTGCATTAATGTTGCACATATTGTTTCTCTTTGTTTTTGAGGCAATACCAGGTAGACAGCCATTCTGGCTATGGTATCCCCTAGCGGTATACATTTTATTTCTTACCAGAATAGTTATTCATATGTATTTTATTGTTTAAATAATTTACAACAGAAATCGATTTCCCGACCTGCGCCCGTGCTTCTTTGTTTTGAAAAATATCTATCTATCTATCTATCTATCTATCTATCTATCTATCTATCTATCTATCTATCTATCTATATCTCTATCTATCTATCTATCTATCTATCTATCTATCTATCTATCTGAGTCATTTTTAAATTTTCTCAGTAAGGTGGTATAAAATAGTAGATGAACTCATATATCGCCCCTGGTCGGCCAGTAAGATGATTAGCAGCCTGGCGCCAAGTCGGTTCATCGCATCAATGCACACATGATAATGGCTGTCTAGAGATCATGAGAATGTAGACCTGGGAGCAGATGCATGGTGGATCATTCATATTTAACTTAATAACACTGTACTCAACACACGTGGGTAACTGAGAATGCAAAGACCCGATGCTCCGGCTCGGCACATAACTGGGGAGACAGTTGTTGGTAGCTCAGCTCGAGTCATAGAAGGGAGAGCATGGGGAGTCCAACCACTAGGCGACGATAATGATATTATTTAAACCTTGCATACGAATGAAGAAGGAGATGGAAAAAGAGTAAAAAGAAGAGGAGCAAAGGAGAGTAAGGGAAGCCAACTTGAAGACAAAATGATTGAAGACACACACTCGTAAGTAAGCAGCATATGCACCTTTAATTAGAAGTGAGATGGAAGCCGACTTGGTGGTGCTGAACGCGAAGAAAATGGAAAACGAAGCAAGATCGCAGGGGAGAATGTGGGCAAATCCACCCTATAGTAGTAATCGTACGTGTTAATTGGATTCCCAGCTGTCAATGGAAACGCCCACTTAATAAAATGAAGTCATGCACCACTTCAAAAACAAGACGATTCTCCTGATTATTCAAGAATTCAGATTACCTTCGTCTCTATACTCTGAAAAAACTTATTGTGACGAATCGCCCCGATATATGGGACGAATAGTCCTGGTTGTAATTTTGGGACGAAACGTCCAGAGACAAACTGGCTTTGGGACGAAACGACCCGTAACCGCTCCAGTCCAAGTCGGAAAAAACCGAGTCGCGAAACCGATTTCTTGGTATTAATTTCTTAAATTAAAAGATACAAATGTAATTTTTAGATATGTTGTGTCCATTTGAATGGAGAATAGTTGTAATTATGTCTCCCCTTCCTTCTTCTTCTTCTTCTTTCTTCTTCTTCTTCTTCTCATACAAACTTTGTCCAGGGCATAACTTTTTTGTCTTTTGACCTAGACCTTAGATAGTTGGCATGTGGATGTATCACCATGAGACGGTGTGTGGCGTACCCTAGTGACCTTCATGTGACCTTGACCTTTGACCTGAAGGTCAGATTATGTGCATTTTAAGGGAAACTTCGTCCAGGGCATAACTTTTTTGTCTTTTGACCTAGACCTTAGATATTTGGAATGTGGATGTATCACCATGAGCCGGTGTGTCACGTACCATAGTGACCTTCATGTGACCTTGACCTTTGACCCGAAGGTCGGATTTATGAGCTTTTTAAGGGAAACTTTGTCCGGGGCATAACTTTTTTGTCTTTTGATCTAGACCTTAGATATTTGGCATGTGGATGTATCACCATGAGCCGGTGTGTCGCGTACCATAGTGACCTTAATGTGACCTTGACCTTTGACCTGAAGGTCAGATTTATGTGCTTTTTTAAGGGAAACTTTGTCCGGGGCATAACTTATTTGTCTTTGGACCTAGACCTTAGATATTTGGAATGTGGATGTATCACCATGAGCCGGTGTGCCGCGTATCGTAGTGACCTTCATGTGACCTTGACCTTTGACCTGAAGGTCAGATTTATGTGCTTTTTTTAAGGGAAACTTCGTCCGGACCAGAACTTTTTTGTCTTTTGACCTACACCTTAGATTTTTGGAATGTGGATGTATCACCATGAGCCGGTGTGTCGCGTACCATAGTGACCTTCATGTGACTTTGACCTTTGACCTTTACCTTTGACTTGAAGGTCAGATTTATGTGCTTTTTAAGGGAAACTTTGTCCGGGGCATAACTTATTTGTCTTTGGACCTAGACCATAGATATTTGGCATGTGGATGTATCACCATGAGCCGGTGTGTTGCGTACCATAGTGACCTTCATGTGACCTTGACCTTTGACCTGAAGGTCAGATTTATGTGCTTTTTTTCCTTTTTTTTCTCTTTTGAGCTAGACCTTAGATATTTGGTATGCTTGTCAATATTATTCAAGTATATATAATTTGCAGTGCGTTAAATAGAAAGGAAGGGGAGACATATGTTTTAGTGTGCTAAAACAGTTTCTAGTTAAAATTTTGGTTTTAAAAAAAAATATGTGATTTACGGACGAATTTTTATCTCCGAGTCACTAAAAGTGGTAGTTCAATAACCTGTCACTTTATCAAGAAATCAGATTAACCAATCATCTTTGTAATTTTGAATGGCGGCTGGGCGATTTACTGAAGTGGGACGTGAAAACGATTTTTAAGGATAACCCTGAGTGTTGATTATGTCGTTTTTTTCATACCAATTACTCGTCACTTGTAAAAACATCAGTAAGGTTTTAATCAGAGTTCAATTAAACAAAACTATATGTTTATTTTTCACAATTCACGCTCTGAGTATTGACTGTGGTTGTTATTCTAACAAAATAAACTTAACTCATATAAAAGCCCATTGACTCTGGAAATAGATCAGCTTTCCAAAACACTCCAGCTTTCAAAAACACATTTTGGTAGATTTTGTCTTTTTTGTAACCGTTATGGATAATATGCTGGGGCTACTCCCAAACCAGCGACTGTTTTGGGTTTCTTTTTATTGTTTGTAAAATAACCATCAAACTGCGGTTTCAGTATTACCATAAATATGTCACTTCTCTTAGCAAACACGGAGCAGAATTCTTGTAGTTATGCAAAATTCCTAGTCATCTCCCAGTTCAAGGTTCGCGTGGATCTCAATTCACTACCCTTCTGCCAATGCGCACACTAAAACTAAATAAGATTATTGGCTCTCGCTTCCCACTCTCGTGGATTCATAAGAAAATAAAGCTATAAAGCAAATAAAGTTATTCGGGTCGCAAGGAATTTCAATCCTAAATCGTCCCTGTGCGCCTTCGGCGCGCTGAAACTTTTCATTCTGTCAGTCATTCAATAGATCAGATTCACCTCGTCACCTGTTCCCCCTGAAGGCAGACCAGATGGCCAAGGCTCAGCATCCACTCTCCCTTATAGGCCGATGGATGACTCCCAGCTTTCAAAAACACATATTGGTGGATTTTTTCCTTTTTGTAACCGTTAAGGATATGCTGGGGCTGCTCCCAAACCAGCGACTGTTTGGGGTTTTTTTCTTTTTTCTAAAATAACCATCAAACTGTGGTTTCAGTTTTACCATAAACATGCCCACTTCTCTAAGGAAACACGGGGCAGAATTCTTGTAGTTATGCAAAATTCCTACTCATCTTACAGTTAGAGATTCTCGGGAATCTCAACCCACTACCCTACTGTCAGTGCGCACACTCAAACTAAATAAGATTATAATAGATCAGTCTAAAATGGATGCAACTGTGTATGTGCGTAGCGAATCGCCTCTTGGCTTCAAAACAGTTATAAATCTTCTCACAGAACCAGATGATGATAAAATATCTTTTGTGTCACTCACAAAACTCCAAGGTCGCGAAATATTCTTTATCAACAACAGAAAAGGTACAACTTGTGATCAGTATTTGTGGTGCAATAAAGGGTGCAATGAAATACTAAAGAAAAATACCGTTATGCAAAGGAGAGACTACATATTGACGAGGTTTATTGGTGATAAAGTAGGGGATGACGATTTTAGAAGAGTCTGCTATTTCTCACATATGAACGATCTGGTTTTAGTACATTACCTCGGTGACGAGACTTTGTTTGTTGAAAGGCCATATGGAAATTCTAAGAAGAAAAAACAGGTTAGGCCAGAACTTTGGAGTCGACATTAACGAATTTTAAACAACAAGTTTCCAACAAAGAACCAAATATGGTTTAATATTTCTCTTTCATAAAAATATCATTAAAAAAAACAAAGCAATGTTTTACTCCATTTACTTCGTCGGCCCTGCAAGTACAGAGTTGATTAGATGTTAGGTCATTAATGGATGCTAACAGCTCGGGAGCACGTACTGACTCGGACTCGGATGTTGAACTTTCACTTTGGGGTGTCTGCGAATTGAGGACTCGGAATCGGACTCAGACTGAACTCACACACTGAATTGAGGACTCGGACTCGGACTCAATTTCGACCCGATTTTTTCTGATGAATTGGCATTGATTTTTCGCGTTTTCTGGTACTTCATTTGTTGGAATGCGAAATATATAAAATCCTCAGGCCGTAAGCGAAACAAAAAACATCTGACTGTTATCCCATGACATGTTACCGATGGCCGTCAAATCAGAGGAGAGTGCCCCAGGGTATCTTAAGAAGAGGTTACATCACTATGTGTGGCTTCCAGGAGACCAGTCTATGGTCGGTCACCCACACCCTCGTTTAACCCTTTACTCAAAGGATCGCCAATTGGCACAGGGTTACTCAAAATCCTAATCAAATAGGTGATACATGCACACAACTCGATGCGTTTTTCGTGAACTTTCAAATTATTCATCGATGTCTATCTTGATACAACTGATCGATGAGTGCTACTAGGTGACACTCAGTCAATTATATAAGAACGTCTATTGAGGTGACCGGCCTTGTGCTCATTACATATACCGCTTGGTTATCAGACACGCGGCATCATGAGTGGTTATTGATGGGTAAAGCACACTGTACCAGAATGGCAACAGAAATATCCTTAATTTCAACAGTGCATAACTCAACTCGCCTTCTCATAATATCCAATCATGTCCATTCATTTTGTTTTCGTCGTTCAATCATGTACATATGTTCTATCCTGTTTACTTATATTGCTGGCATCACATTTAGTTCATAGATGTAGATGTCTTTCCGTTATCCGTTCAGTACTAGTAACAGATGACACAGTACTGTCTTGCTTGACTCCAAGTAACCCTATCTTATCATCCAATGCCTGTCACAACAATGTCCACGGTGGAATATTTCACCAGTCACTAGCTATGTTTTGCATACTCATTCTCAGTGCGTTAGTGTAGATAAACCTGACAATGGCTAATAAGCCATATAAGGCAATATGTGGGTCTTTTCGTATCAATCGCCCGCCCTGGAGAGCACCACAAAAAAGCGCCTTAATTTTTTAGAAGTAGTGTTTGCAAATGTTATCTGTGGTTTTGGCGTAAGGGGGTAACGATGGCGATGTTCATTCATAACGTCATTTACAAGACTTCTCTCACGACTCCTGGATTAGGAATGCATCCAATCACCAAGTTAACTCATGTTTCACCGGCACAAGCATTTAACCTTCAACAACTCCCAAGGGGCAAACTGGGTTATATTTTAATCGCCTCCTGTATGATAGTACCTTTTTTGATCCTCCGTCTTTTACTGCTTTCCGGCGATATCGAGAGCAACCCAGGACCCGAAAGCTACTCATCACGGTCCTCAAATCGCAATACTCGTGTTGACGGCGATATGTTTTTTTCAGAAGTCCAAAAGCCTAACATTACTTCATCTCAATATCCAAAGTCTAAAACCCCAACTCGACATCCTCCGTGTGGAAATAATGAATTACGAAATTTGTGTTTTACGGAATCGTGGCTTAATGCCTCTGATTCAAATTCGGACCCTGAAATACAAGGATTTCATAAACCTTTTAGAAAGGATCGCACATGAAGGGGTGGCGGTATAGCTATTTACTTGGAAAATACAGTTTCTTTTAAACACCGACCAGACTTGGAGATCGATAACATCGAATGCATTTGGCTCCAGATTGGCATTGGTAATAGAGATTTCCTTCTCGGGGCATTCTATTGGCCTCCAAACTCAGATGCCACAACCTGGAACTTAATTTCGACGACCATAGAACGGGCAGTCCATCTGAACACACATTCAGTCACAATAACAGGTGATTTCAATGATGATCAACTTTCACACCATAAGGGATCAATCCAAAATATACTGCAACAATATAACCAATCTCAAATAATCGAACAACCAACTTTCTTTACCGAAACATCATCATCGTTGCTCGACGTGATCATCACGAACGATACCCAACTTATAGTATCCCAAAGTGTTGGAGACCCGTTTTACGGCGCATTCGTCCGTTATCATTGTACAATATTTGCAGAACTTAAGTTACCAATTAAACAATCCCATTAACATTGTAGATCATTTTGTGTTACACTTAGAAAATCTCGTTGCTAAATTTGTTCCGAATAAACTAATTACATGTCGTCAAAAATGAACCTCCCTGGATGCACTCTGAAATTAGACGCCTAATTCGCCAGCGTAAGCGCTTCCATAGGTTAGCCAAGCTAAGAAATAAGCTACAGATTTGGGAAAGATATCGTAAAATACGAAATGAAATAACGTCTGTCATAAGATAATCTAAGGAAAAATATATCTCAAAAATTGAAAACACGCCCAAGTGTCATACGACACCGTCTCGTACCTGGTGGAAAACGCTTAAACTACTTACAGGAAATAAAAAATCCGACGAACCTGATCTTTATCACAGTGGTTTCACCCTGTCATCGAACGCGGAAAAAGCCGAGGTTTTTAATGAATACTTCAGCTCAATTTCGAGCACTGACGACTCCTTAGCATCACTCTCACCTGTCTTACATGATCTACTTCGTCCAAAGCTTGCAGAAATTATACTAGATGGAAATGATGTTCTAGGTGCACTGCGGTTGCTGAACGTCTCCAAAGCATGTGGTCCCGATAATATTAGCCCAAAGGTTCTCAAGGAATGTTCAGTCCTTATCAAGACCATTAACTAGTATCTTCAACCGCTTCCTTCGGGGGGGGGGGGGGGGGCGTTTTTCCACCTGAATGGAAACGAGCAAATGTTTGCCCGATTTTCAAAAAAGATTCTCCAAACTTTGAGATCAATTATCGACCTAATTCCCTTTTGAGTTGCATCGGCAAGGTTTTCGAAAGATGTATCTTCAAGCAAGTTTTTACATTTCTTGAACCGAATTCTCTTTTGACTCGTTGTCATTCAGGGTTTATTCCAAAAGATTCCACAGTATTTACAATACGATTAGCCAAGCACTTGACGATGGTAAAGAAATACGTTTCATCTTTTGTGACATAAGCAAGGCGTTTGACAGGGTTTGGCACATCGGGTTATTATATAAACTAGAAAAATAGGTATCACTGGAAAACGCTTAGAATGGTTCAAATCTTATTTAAGTGACAGGCAACAACGTGTTGTAATCAAATCAGTTTCATTGTCCTGGAGAAATATTACAGCTGGAGTTCCCCAGGGATCTATATTGGGCCCCATGTTATTCCTAATTTATATCAATGATATTGTTAATGATATTACTTGTGATATTCGCTTATTTGCGGATGACACTTCTCTTTATATCATTGTTGAGAACCCTAACCGAGCAGTGGAGTGAATCTGTGAATAGACTGTATCAAGGGTCGTTTCACGTAAACGGATGGGAAGCATACACCCACTCTTTTAATGTCAAACACAAATATAAATGACGTTGCTCGTCACAAACCTTTGGGTTTAACGTTTAATAATCATGGCTCCTGGGAAAATCATATTTCTGAAATAAGCTCAACAGCCTGTGAAAGATTAGGCCTTATCAGAAAACATAAATTTTCCCTTGACCGTAAAACTTTGGAAAAAAATGTATTTTGCATTTATACGACCTGTTCTCGAATAGGCAGACACTACGGGACAACTTGTCTGAAAATGAATCTTTGGAATCAGAAAAAAAAATCCAATTTCAGGCTGCTCGAATTGTCACTGGGACAACAAGGAGTGCCAAGGAGCTTTTATACGCTGAAACAGGATGGGAAACGTTACGAAACCAGCGTGAAAAGCACAGATTAAAACAATACTTTAAAATGTATCATCATCTTGTTCCAACTTATTTATTCAGCTTTACTTCCTCGCTTATCATCCGAAGGTCACGAATATTCACTACGCACTAATGCAGATTTGTCTGTCCCATTCAGTGGTACTGGACAGCACCAAGGATCATTTCTACCATCTACCACTAGGTTGTGGAACAGTCTGCCGACGGCCATCCACGACACCAATTCCATAGCGAATTTTGAATTCTATATCAACAGAGGAAAGGTGTTTGTTCCCACCTATTTCCTTTTCAACAAAACGCGAAAGACCCAAATACATCATTGTCGACTTCGTTTGAGGTGTAGTAATCTGAATGAAGATTTGTATAATAACCACTTGACCAGCTCACCACTCTGCGGTTGTGGAGTTCGCCAAACTGTGCAACACTTTCTCCTAGATTGTTTGCTGCATTCAGATGCAAGAAGTTCAACTCTAGATCAACTAACATGTGTGATAGATACCGACACCCTTCTGTATGGAAGCCCGTCATACAGTATCCAACCTAATCGAGCAATTGATAGTTGTTTACACGATTATATTGAGGCAACCGGGAGATTTTAATATTTTAATGTATCTTAGCAATAGTATCCCGGTATGTTTACTTCCTTTGTGATGCTCTTCTTTCGAATGTTAAATCATAAACATAGATCACTAGAGCTTTACTGAATATTCCACCTGGTCCCATTGCACTCCATCAAATAGTATACTACTGCATCAGTGCTATTTGGTCTGCAATAATTATCACCCACCAACATCTTCAAATGCTACAAATAACCGTTTTAACATCTCGAATACTCCGTGACCGATATGTGGAGTGTTCGGAACCGCACACGGTGTGGCTCCAAGTTAACAATCACTCGTGGAAAGTACCCACCAGTGTATCCACCATTGAGTCCGAAACACACGCCAAATAAATATTTCTTCCAAGTCCATATGGCACTACACCATTACTAAATGTACACTTCTCTACAACTGCTAGCCCACATAAGAAAAAGGGGTGGCGCCAGGGATTTCTCGACAGGGAGGGGGGGGGGCTGACCTCTTCGATAGGGGGGCTATAATATTTGACCTCCCAAACGAAGGAAAATGAGTGAAAATTGGTAAATTGGATTACCAAAATAGAAGCAAATTGAGTATATTTGTTGATTATTTAACGTAAACATTTTATAATAAGGTCGGGAAATATTTCATCTATAAAGTCAGTTTGACGAACGACATTAAGGAATTTCGTGAGAATCACTATTCTCTATCAAAGTTCCTGTGCTGCATGGGTTCGAGACGGAAATCCAGTTGGATAACAACTGTCATAATGCCTTACAAAGAAGAATCATATACCTCGTTCTTGATCGACACAAAACGAGATATCTACATTCGATTGTCGGAAATTTCTCATGAAGTCGGGTTTACGAGACTCTCCGACGGACTGACTAAAAAACCCGGCGGGAGGGCTGGACCTCTCCGAAGGGGGGGGGGGGGGGGGGGGCTGTGCTTAAACTAATCCTAATTTAAAACTTTCGATCTTACTTTTACATTCCATTCGAAAATTATGATACCTCATAGGAAGGTATCTGGTTCCATTGAGTGTCATAAGCTATCAATTTCACAG
The DNA here is from genome assembly GCA_031216915.1 of Pictodentalium vernedei. NCBI lineage: Eukaryota > Metazoa > Mollusca > Scaphopoda > Dentaliida > Dentaliidae > Pictodentalium > Pictodentalium vernedei. The sequence goes on from CM062294.1 coordinate 317,249,160, forward strand.
CAAAAAAAATCGGCAACGTACATCTGGACAATACAACGATCTCCAGATCTATTACATCTTGAATCATACGACAACTGCACTAGTGAACATAAACCTGTATTTTCCTCCATTGATAATACCTATAGTCCTGACAATGGCTTTCGGGGATATCTATGAGGAAATATTACAAGAATCGTAGTCAGCGACTGAAATTATGCTTGAATTAAAATAAAGCTTGGGATTTTTTTAGCTAATGATGAACAAAGGATTAACAGAAAAATACTGAAACAAGTAATTGGAATAAACCATTTATTTCTCGAGGCAGCTTCAACTGATCCCGAGTAACTAAACCACAAGAAGCAAAAAGCACTTTGAAATATGTTAATTTGTCTTTGACTCTTTGCATATAAATGATTGAAAAATTGATCTGAACCTTCAATACTAGAGATGCGGGAGAGTAAATATTGTTTTTCAGAGCACGGCAATGTGGAAGCGCCACGCGTTGTTGTTATATAAATCAGTTTACTACTCTGTGTAAACAAATTACTCAATCCATTTAAACAGATTAATAATCCGTTTAAATGGATTAGCAATCTGATGATTGACCGGACAACGATCTGCCCCCAGAAGCCATTTCCGGTGAGACTACCATAGGGACCATCGAAAGTCTACTATCACCTCATCCTCTGATTGACCTGACAACTTCACCCCAGTGCCTATTCGACGTATTCCGTGGTGACCAACACCAGAAGGCACCACTGTGACCCTATCCTAAAGACCTAACCAAGAGGCCCTACTCATCCCTCCCCAACTTGACCCAGCACATTCCTCCTTCCAGCCAATATCCTGTGTGACCTGCCCAGGAGACCTTCCCCATGATCCTGTCCCAGCGCTGTCTATAGACTTTAAATTCACACATTTGACTTTGTCGGGAATTACAGTTTATCAACGGCTCAACAGCAGAGGCGGCGGAGCCGGGGGGAGGGGGGCACAGGGGGCACGTACCCCTCCACTTTTTTCCACAGATATGTTTCGCAGTTACACAATGAGTTAAAATAGGCGCATACCAACCTTTCGGTATACAGACATTCCTGTAACATTATTTGCAAATCCTAACAATATTTACCCAAAGAATCCCACTTGCGGTCGCTTCGGTCCGTTTCTTCTATTTCAACTATCTTCCAACCCGAAGGCTGGCCTTTGGGTTGGAAGATGGTTGAAGTAGAAGGACAGTGACCACACAGCGGCATATCATCTAACGAGAGACTACAGCGAGTTATAGTACATTTACCGATATACGATTGTAATCTTTCTCACACTGGGTCGAACCATGGTAGCATTGTAAACTTGTGTCCCCCCGCCCCTCCCCACACACACTTTTATCGAGCTTCCCCCTATCCGTAGTTAAGGGTGCCAATTCAGACCAGAGTGTCGCGAAGCTGACCGATTGGGGGTGTGATCCTGATTTGCCGCGACTGTTGTGGCTCAAGCATGCCCTGATGATGCAGTTGGAAAATTTGCTCAATCGAGATTATAATTCAAATACTCAAAACTTCTTGATTATTTGTTTGTTGATAAATACAGTACACATGCATAGTATCCGTGACGCAACATCTTATTTTAATTAACACATACTATGCTTGTACTCTAGATCGGTCAAACCAGAGCCGGCAGAGCCATGGTGCACGTGCCCCTCCACTTTTTTCCACAGATATGTTTCGCAGTTATACAATGAGTTAAAATGGGTGCATGCAAACGAGTCAATAAATAGGCATTCCTGTAACATAATTTGCAAATCCAAACAATATTTAGCCAAAGAATCCAACTTTCAGTCGCTGGCTAGCCTTCGGGTTGGAAGATGGTTGAAGTGGATGAAACGAACAGGTCAATGGCCACACAGCGGAATATTCATCTAAACGAGAGACTATAGCGAGTCATGGTCCATTTACTGATTCACGATTGTAACCTTTCTCACACTGGGTCGAACCATGGTAGCATTGTAAACTTATGCCTCTCCACTTTTATCGAGCTTCCGCCGCCCCTGCTCAACAGAAATGGTTAACAGCTATTGAGTTTAGTAGCGGCCTTCGACTTCGTCGCTAATAAGCTCTTGGGCTGTTAATCACTTCTGTTAGGGCGTTAATACACGGTAATGCCATTCAAAATCTAAACATATTTCTCCTATTTACAAATGTTACAGGAAGAGTATGGGGTTTTATGTGCTATTAGTGGCAATAATAGAAATGGCATGTCTCTGTCGGGCAATACAGTGCATCGACAGCTCAACAGAAAGGGTAAACAGACCTTGACCCTATTAGCGGCCCTGACTTCGTGCCTAGCCGCTAATAAACTCTTGGGCTGTTAACCACTTGTGTTGAGCCGCTAATACACTGTAAACACTTTCAAAATCTTGTTATTGTCATATTAAACATATTTTCTTCTATTTACAAATGTTAATGAACCAGTATGGGGTTTAGGTGCTATTATTGGCAATAATAGAAATGAAATGTCTTTGTCGGGCATTACAGTATGTCAACAGTTCAACAGAAATATACAACACGTATACCCAAACTATCAGAATAAGGATAATAAACTCGAGTCAGTCCGAGTCCTTAATTCAGTGTGGGATTTCAGTCCCGAGTCCTCAAGTCACATCTATACCTTTTAGTGACTTGGAGATAAAAAAAAAATTCGTCTGTAAATCACATCTTAAAAAAAACAAAATTTTAATTACAACTATTCTCCATTCAAATAGGCACAATATATCTAAAAAATTACATTTGTATCTTTTAATTTAAGAGATTAATACTAAGAAACCGATTTCGACTCGGCTTTTTTTTTTACTCGGACTCTGACTACCTCTTTTAGTGACCAGCAAAAAATGAGAAGCCTCCGTCTCGAGCCAGGAGCACAGACACAGAATTCATAGTCATAGACACAGAATTTTGTTCCCGGAAATTCTAGCATTTCCGGTATTACTGGAACAGGTTCGCATAAAGAAAGAAAGTAACTACGTAACAGGTACAATTGGAAAGACTGTAAAGACAAGTAACAAAGAGATGCTAGTAAAGCATCTCGGGGGGGGGGGGGGGGGGGGAGTTTTAATAAAATACATAAGAGTATTTTATTAAAACTACCCAAATTATTATTTTTCGGACGATTTGGACTCCCAAAATATAAAAAAGCTGTCACCAGAGTACAAGGAGTTATATATTCTCAAAACCTCAAGATAATACAAATACAGAATATTGCGATCTCAAAGTTTTTTTTTAGGGTTTTTTCGGTGTTGGTAACTTTGAAATGGATAGCAACCTGTTACCGTGGAAGACGTGAGTCACTTCAAAATCTGAGAGCACCTATTGCAGGAACTGGACATGGATGATGGAACAGTAACAGGAACGTGTACCTAATCTCAGGAATGCATACTCCAGCATAGAATGACAACATGCCACTCAGACAAACCGTGGTTTGAATATAATCTAAGAAGATAAATACGCCATCGTGATCGCGCAAGACGCGCGGTGCATTAAAATTTCAAACAACGAGACATGGGAACAAATACAAAGAATATAGAAACTAGGTAAACAATATGAAAAATTCCTAAAACATAACTTCTGCAATAAATTGGACGAATAACTGTCTTATGACAGATATCCCCAATATTTTGGGCATATTGTTGAAATGTTCTTAAGCATGGGCAATGACACTGGCATTTCCCCGCTTTGTCAAGTGACTGACACTTGGTCAAAAATAATTGAAACAGACAAAGAAAAGCTGAATTACTAAACGAAGCGTTCTAAAAAAACAGCAGACTTGAGGCCCGAAATCAAAATCTTCAACATCAACAAGTCGTTGCAATGGGTCACTCACTGAGGTGACAATTACAGAAGAAGATGTTTTTAAAATACTCAGAACGCTCCTAACAAAGAAGGCAACTGGTCGCGATGGAATAAGTCATAGAATGTTGAAAGAAACTAAACAGTGTGTAAACCGTTGCGTATGCTTTATTGCAAGTCCCTATCGTGCGGCATCTATTCTCAAGAATGGAAGCGGGCGGACTTAATCCCCTTATTAAAAATGAGACCGCAGCGACTGTAACACTTATAGGCCAATTTCTTTGTTCTGTTGTGTGGGGAAAAAATAATGGAAAGAATAATTTTAACAGCTTAATCGCGCACTTCGATGAACACCAACTATTCTACAAACTACAGTCGGGTTTCTTACCCCAAATCAAAACCGTATTCCAATTACTGGAGCTATACAATTCTTTGTGCCATGCTGTTGATAAAAGGCTAATAACATGTGGGGTTTTTGTGGCAATTCAAAAGCCTTTGATAGGGTGTGGCACACAGGCTTGATCTTTAAGCTTCGAGAATTCATATGGAATTACCGATACCCTTCTTAGGTGGTTGAACAGTTATCTATAAAATAGGTAAGAACTTGTATTAGTGAACGGATGTCAGTCTGACTACATATTGCTGTTACATACTGCAGGCGCCCCCAAGGATCGGTCCCTGGTCCGTTTCTGTTTCTAGTTTATATCAATGATATTATTGCAGAAAACGTTGAATGGATTACAAGGCTTTTCGTGGACGATACATGTCTTACGAGATGCGGGAAGTCTGTCTCAGACCTAACGTCTGTACGAAACAGCGACATTGAAAATATAAACGGTTGGGCTCAACAGTGGTAAGTAACTTTTAATGCGCAAAAGGCACAAGTAATACTATTCTCACTAAGTAGAAGTTCAGCACTTCCATCAATAAAATGCGGAGACTCATTTCTTCCTACAATAAGTGAACACAAACACTAAGTTTAGGCTTAAAACTTCAATCCGACATGTCTTGGGGTCGTCATATCAATTCAATATGTTCTCGTGTTCGTTCTAAATTATCACAAGTTAGGAAATTAAAATTTATCCTCAACAGGAAGATTTTAGAGAAAATGTTTGTATCGTTTATCCTGCCCATGTTGGAATATGCTAGCCCCGTTAGGGTGGAGCACGACCGTACCAGCTTAAGCGTCTCGATGAGTTACACTGCGAGGCAGCGCGTATAGTATCACGACTAACAAGGCCTGTTCCAAAAGAACGCCTCCTATTAGAAGTAGGTTGGAGTCCACTTGATGAGAGACGTTACACCCAAAGAATGGTTCTGTTCTACGAAATTGTTAACGGTCAGTCCCCTGGATGCCTGTCTGAACTATTGCCCTGTCGCTTTAACGAACTGTCCAGTCATACCTTACGCAATGCCTCGAACTTTATACCCATAGCCCTACGAACTGAATTGTTCAAAAAATCTTCTTTTCCAAGAAGCATAGCTGACTAGAACAACCTAGATAATGAAATAAAAAATTGCCCTTCGCTGGAAATTTTTTTTAAAAGTGCAACACCCCCTAATATACGGCCTCCAAAGTATTTTAATGTACGTAAAAGAAAATACTTTATACTGCACGCCTGAATACGAAGCGAATGCAGCGACCTAAAATCAGCCATCTTTGCCAATTATATCTCCAGTTCTCATGAATGTGCATGTAGTAACGCTCAAGATGCACATCATTTCTTCTTTGATTGTAATTTATATTCTCAAGCCAGGGTCGAACTCCAAAACAAATTTCAAAATTTATTATAACTATATAACACGAAGACCAACTGTGTTGCGGAGAATGTACCCTGTCAAATGAAGACAATACCGGTACAGACATATTTCTGGCTGTCCAGCAATTAATTTTATTAACAAATCCAAGATTCGATAGCAGTTAGTAAACTAGTGTGTGTATTTATATATACACACACAGCTATCTTAACTGCTATCAAATGTGCACAAACACCAGTGACTTAAGCTCAATGAATATATGGTATATTTGTCTTAAGACTGATTTGCAAATATACTTTTCGGGTCACAAAAAGCTTGGATCATAATCTCTTTACTGTCAACCGCCGCAGCTTTACCATTTGACCACTTCTATTTCACTTTTTCTCCTTATTTACCTTCCTATTCTGTAGCTTTTCATGCTATTACTTACTGATTTTTCAAGTTTTTGTTCTTTTCTTCCTTTGTGCAGTTATATTTTTGTTTACGAATGTATGTCGCCACCAGTTAACTGACATTGTATTACCCACGGAGAGGAGGAATGCTTAAGCGGTACGCACTTGTCCCCCGACCCATTTTGTACTTCTGGTGCAATAAAAAATGTTTAAACTAACTAACCATCATAACACAATAATTCCAATTTTTCATCCCCGTGAGCCATTAGATAAAATAGACTGTTAAAGATTTGTTTTTCTCAGCGTTTTCAATTTACATTGAAGTCACAGGAACAGTTACCGGCGGTCACGGCGGTGGAGCGGTTCTTTGCAGGGGAGGAGATGTCAAAAGCCAGAAATTAATACGTGTACAAAATCTGACGACTGGAATAGATTGGAAAGACATTTAGGGGGCTCTTGGACAATCGTACCCCGGACGATTCGCAGCTTGGACAATTCGGACCACAATTGGGAATTGTCTCGGCAACAAAAGGTACGAATTGTCTCAGCAAAAGGTACGAATTGTATTCTTTATAGGTACAAAATGTCTCGTATAAGTGTCTCATGAATTAACTATTTGAATGTTATTTAGTCACGTTTTGGCTAAAGCTAAAGTCAAAATTGTGAATAAGAAACTACACATATTTATTTATTTATTTATTTATTTATTTATTTATTTATTTATTTATTTATTGGGTTTAACGACACTTTCGACAGCCATGGGCAGCTTTTACGGGTGGAAGAAGCCGGAGTACCCGGAGAGAACCTCCGAGCAATGGCAACCAACTGTCTGATTCCCCAACGTACTAACTCCACAAAACAGGGTTAGCATTGGTTGAAGACAAGTGCACCAATGACGTGCAGTAGGCCTTAGTACACAACGTCACCGTGCTCCCACGTGGGCAGTTAGGATTAAGTGTCTTGCCAAAGGACATAACGCGGTTGCCGTAGGTGGGATTCGAACTGAGAACCTCTCGGCTTGTAGCCTGCATCTCTATCTACTGAGTCACCGCGCTCCCTGCACATACAATTTTCAATTTGGTTTGTCAAAAAACATAAAAGTCACCAATCGTCCACTGAGTGAAATGAAAATGAAAAGTCGACTGAGTGATAGTAATACAAACATAAACATATGCATGAAACAATCAATCAAAAAAAGATTTATGCATAAAAATGAAACTTCAGTGGACGAATCATCGCTTAATAGCATGAGTGAAAATGCGACCTATAGTATTATCGACTTTGGGTCTGAACGTGGTAAAAGAAAATTGGAAAATTAGTAGATAGTATTGATGTAGCTTTTTTGTTAAAACACAAGAATCACAAAACTTACAATTTGAGGTGAATATTTTTTTGAGGTGAACTGATTAATTAACCCCGCCTCTAATAAGTAGTCCCCCTATTAATAGATTACATGACCTTAATTGACCTGGACAAATAGTGATTGCGTTACATAATCATACATAATTACTATTCATAATAATTCATTCAATCATTCATTCATTCATTCATTCATTCATCCTAATGAGTGGATGGGTGGTTGACTGAATAAACTGGAGTGTGCGCTGCATATTCGTAGTCATTTTTTTTTCTTCCATTTATTCATCCATCCATTATTTCATCCATTAATTTATTCGTTTATTCTTCACCAAAATTCCACAGATTATATGTAATATTGAGCTTCGCAGTCTTCCGAGAAATCGCATTGTAGTTGTCTGTATGTATTTAAATAACTCGTGCATATGATCTGATGCTATTTTTTTTTCTTTTCTCTATTCAGTTCGGTTTGGTGTTTACTGCTTTGAAGGTATAGAGCCGATTCCTGCTTATCTGCGCTAGATCTTCCATTCACCTCCGTGTGCATCGGCATCATCTGTATATTTAGTCCGATAAACTGTTTTATTTAGTCATGGGAATTGACATAGCGTCTTATCGTCGAGCGATAAGCATTTTTCGGTGTAGGCCAATTACAAAGGCGAAACGGGCCAATAGCCACAATTCGATGAATCTCCACAAGTGTAATCCTTCTTCTCTGATATCAAGAAATGTAAAGACATCAAGAGAGGCGTGGTGAAAACAGACGTTACTTTTGAAGAGTATAAAGGTGATGTAAAGGTGATGTAAAGGTGATGAAATCGATTAACTCGATTCAAAGTCACAATCACAACCTCCACACGGACATACTAAACAAAATATTCCTCTCGGCCGACGGTGATAAAAGGATAAATCAAAGGATGGAATACGTTAGCTCATGGACATTATTTCCAGAAACCTCGATGGGAGTGTGCCATCACAATCGATATGCAAGTAGAAAGTTAATTAAAAAAAGTTTGCTTTTTAAAAAAAAAATAATAATCAGATTAGTAAAAAAAATTAAAATAGATCCAAATTTAAAATTACGAACATATCCGTAGAAGGTGCCATTCTACCTAATAAACCTCAGTCCAACATAGAGTTGAGAAAAGCTGTTTTATCTAGTAGCGATCCTCCACCAAACAAATGTGCCATTTTGAATCTGGACGATTCATTGAGTGAAGGCACACACTGGGTGGCGTGGTTCAAGAACAAAAACGACAATTATTATTTCGATTGCTTCAGGATCACACCTCCTGAAGAATTAACCCTTTACCCAACGAGGACGATATCAAAATTTATTATTTTAAATATCATTTGTTTTTCAAGTTTTCTAAAAATTTCAACAAAACCATATCATGTGACCCCTCGTTGGAACGAGCTGGACGAGCTCGTTCCAACGAGGGGTCACATGATATGGTTTTGTTGAATTTTTTTGAAAAATAATATTTTTTCAACTGCTGAATTTGCATATTACGCGAGTGAATGCGGGCGATTCGTTGGGTAAAGAGCTAAAGACCTATTTGAAGTCGAATAGCATCAATTATAACACAGAACGAATACAATCCCCTAAACAAGTCATCTGTAGACACTTGTGTCTGTACGTTCTCTAGAGATGGTCAATAGATGATCATTTTCAAGACATCCTGAATGATTTGCAGTAGACGCAGTATATATTATTAGGTGAAAAGGGAAAAATATATATTATAAATAGTTAAATAACAAATAATTAAATAACAAATAATAAAAAATATCAGTCGATAAATTTGGAAGAAGTGAAAATACTAACAATTCATCAAAAAAAGAGAAAGGTGAACTAACACGACGACGATGGTGGTGACGTTTCACTGAATATGGACGATCCCTTCGTCAGGAGGTTCGAACCGTGAAAAGAATCAGTGAACATGAATAATCAAAAACTTTACAATCTTCCCGAACCCATAGACCTTGCTGACGCGGTCACTAAAAAGTTTTCCGACCAGAAGAATGCGGATTTTGAGAGACAAATGAAAGATAACTACGTTAATAAAAACATGATGGGCGATCTAGATTTGAAATCTAAACAAATAGTGAATCTAGCAGACCCCAAAGATTCGAACAACAGAGTCACGAAAAATTATGCCCACGATTCCCACAGACGTTTCAGTGAGTATCTTAGAGAATGCTAAGACCATGAATTCGGATTTGAATGCTAACCAACACAAGATATCGAACCTGCCACAGCCCACGCATCCGGGGGATGCACCACAAAACTATATGCGGATATATCCGAGAGAAAAATAATCCACGCCAACAATGACAAAAACGAGCTGAATTGAATGCCAGATTTAATAAGATATCAATCTATCGAAAATTGATGAGAATGACTCAGAATCCATTGTCGTCAATAAAGTTTACGTGAAATCCATAATCGAAAAATCACAAACGCATCTCGAGAACCACGTAAACAACCTATATCTCAATAAAAAGGTGGGCGGGACCATGGAGGCCGGCATCAATCTGAATGGTTATAATTTATTCGGTCTCCATCCTCAACCTGATTTCAATACGCGTGCGTGCAGTCAGCAGGGAATACGTGAAAAGCATCACACTCCAGAAATCCGGCGATACCATGGAAGAAGATTTGGACATGGGTGTTTATCGAATCGCCAACACAGGTGATGAATTGAACGTGAATGGCAATCAAGTCATGAATATAGCAGACCCCATACACATGAACGTCGCCTGTAATCTGATAACGCTATTGAAAAAGATAAAATTTGCTAGACAATTCATCACGGTGTGGGCCGAAGAGCACGGCTCTTTGGACTGCGACGAATCCGAGAGGTCTTTTGACAATGGTAGAAGTGGACCCCTGCACGGTCAAACGGGTTATCTCATGCCCATAGAAGGGACAATCCTAAGAGCGTCACTGACTTCTAGCCCCATGTTGGATAAAGCAAATGTGTGTTTAGTAAAGAGTGGTGAAATATATCCTCCCTATTGCGTTGTGAAATCTTAAGGTCGGGCTTCCAGCACCACGATATTTTCCACTCCTTTGCAAGTGGAAATGGATGACAGAATTGATTTCAAGACCACCGAGTCCAATTCAAAAGCTGCCACTTCCGTCGTGGCAATTTTAATTGAATCCGATCCGCAAAATACTTTAACAAGGGAAGTAACTTTAACATAAACTGAACAGAATGATGTGTGTAGAGTTATCTCGCTTCAGTTTTGAAATCGAGAATGATTGAAAAGAAAGATTTATTTATTCAATGAATAACAGAAAAAAATATTATAATAAAAAAAAATAATTAATAAAAAAAATACATATAATACTTTAAAAAAATACATATAATAAAAAAAGAAAACAAATCGAGGGAAAATGTCATTTCTAAAAATCAAATACCCCAAGAAAAGGGAAGAGTTGGTCCATGAATTTCTCGAATCGAAGAAAAGCATTCAAGAAAGCGAAATGATTTGAAGAATGGGCGATATCAAACTAAAACGTGAAAAAACAAATTGTTCAAACCTGTGATGGAAATGCAGGAACAAATGAAGAAGGAAATCACGAAAGAATTGAAGCCGCTTAGGTCGACGACTCCTAGTGTATGGTCGCCGAGGAAGTCTGATTATCCTGGAAGGATCCATTAGGTTTAGAAACAAGTTTATCGCATCATCATCATCATAGCAGGAGGCTCGGTATAATTTTGATGGCTGACTTTAATGGAGGCATAGGTGATAATGAAGAAGGCACAGAGGGCGGGGAAAGAAAATCAACAGGAATGGAAGGATTGATTGATTGATTTTATTCAGTAATACAACATGTATACAGTTAATAACAAAAATATACATATAGGTAGCATACTTCAGAACTACATGATTGCACCACTGGGGGATGGCGTAGCCACTAGTTGCTGTCTTCCCGCCATTCCCGTTTAAAAAAAATGAAGAAGAAAAAGGAGAAAAAGCAGAGAAAAGAAGAGAAGAGAAAAATGAAAGAAGAGAAATGAATACGAGAAGCAACGTGACAATCGAGGCAATCCTGACAACAGCGTGTTCGAACGAAATGATTTTGCGCGCCGAAGGCGCGCAGGGACGGTATGGGGAACAAGCCCCTTTCGACCCTCGGTAACTATATATGATTGGCTGTCACGTGTCTAGGCGTGTTGAAGGAGGAAAAGGTTCCGGTACTCGGCAGGTATCTCCTGTTGCGGCGTGGCGATCTCGTTGACTGATGTCGGTTGAGCCCTCGGGTGAGGACCAGTGTGAGAGGTTGGGTCCTCTCACAAAGGTACTACCTCTCCCCGAGGGTGCAGTCGATCTATATTTTCGGGCAAGTATAGTCTGCCACTTCGGAGATAATTTGAAGTGAAGGCCATCACTGGCAAGTATAATCTGCCTCAGGCTGTCTCTGTTTGATAGGATGTCTTTGAAGGAAACAACAACGACCCCTTTCGGGGACCACCAAGAAGAAGACCCGAACTTCCCTGGTTCGGGGGCAGGCCTGCATTGTAATCCTAATGGGTTGGGACAAAAGGATGCGCAATGCGCTTACAAATAGGGGCAGAGGCGGGACGCAGAACCAACGCTCGCCTCCCTTAAAGTGGTCGACCACTTTTAGGGATGGAGTGGAGGATGTTCAGGAACCATGGGGGTTACCGTTTCTATAACGGTTGGACTTTTCATAGCGGTTATTGGGGTGCTGGTCAAAAAGCATCTTCTGTGTACCTGCTTAAAAGAAGAAGGCAGAATTAGTTTTCATTAGAATATGTCAAAAATAAAAAGATGAAAGTAGCTCATTATGTTTTAATTGTGATCACAGTTAAGCTGTTAATCTGCCTGTTAGATCACCTACATAGGGTGATAGTGAGTTTGTAGCGGGAGGGTAACAGGTTTAGACACTAAACCACACCCGAGGGTGTTTCTGTTATGCCCTTCGCTGGTTTCGACCATATTTAGATTAGTTTGAGTTTATTTAGGATCACGATTAAACACTGCAAATTCCACCTCCAGCCGGGGAGGCCCAGCCCACACAAAACGCTCTCGCCTGGTATCGCGAGCGTCCCGTGTGGGCCGAGCCCCCCCCCCCCCCCCCCCCGAGATCTACAGTATCCAATCGTGATGTAATTTTAGTTGAGTCGGTGAAGGCAGCCCTTTCTGGTAGAAGGCTACAATTAAGCTGTTTTTCTGCCTGTTTATTCACCTTCTGGTTCCATATTTATTTAGTTTTTTAACAATATTTAATCCTGATGTAATTTTAGTTAAGTCGGTGAAGGCAGCCCTTTCTGGTTGAAGGCCACAGTTAAGCTGTTTTCTGCCTGTTTATTCACCTTCTCGTTCCATATTTATTTAGTTTTTTAACAATATTTAATCCTGATGTAATTTTAGTTGAGTCGGTGAAGGCAGCCCTTTCTGGTAGAAGGCCACAGTTGAGCTGTTTTTCTGCCTGTTTGTTCACCTTCCAATTCCCTATTTATATCAGAAAATGCTGGAAAAATAACCACAAAATAATACAGACTATTTTTAATTTTCCTTTTGATGTTTTACAACCCATGTGGCGAAACATTTTGACCATGACCTTATCTACATATATAAACATGAAGCATTAAACAAGCATTTATGGAACATTGGACCCTGTGAAAATCAGCGGCCCAAATAATAGTCATTTAGTACGTGTTCGCCTAATCCGCCTGTAGAGGAAGGTCGCGTCGGTAGTCGTCTCTGATATCAACATGACACTTCACATGCACATCATACTGTGAGAAGACACCTCAAATCACAAACATCATTAGTCTGGCACAAGCTGAAAAACAAACAAAAAACCCGCAGCAGAAAAAGTCTAAACAGGGAGAGGGGGGTGGGAAATGATGATTTAAATTCACTGTCATTGTCCTGTAAAACAACATGTTGATGAATTGTTTCAGCAAAACAAATTCCCACCGTTCCGAAATTCTATGAAAATTAGGAATGAAAGCGTTGCATGTAAAGGGAAGTAACCTAAAATTGTTACCCGCTAACGGAACTGCCAATCAGATACACAAAGTTCGCATTCCGTGATATAACGTGGGTTTATGGTTTAATACATAAACCCTATTATATCAGAAAATGCTGGAAAAATAACCACAAAATAATACTGACTATTTTTAATTTTCCTTTTGATGTTTTACAATCCATGTGGCGAAACATTTTGACCACGACCTTATCTACATATATAAACATGAAGCATTAAACAAGCATTTATGGAAATTGGACCCTGTGAAAATCAGCGGCCCAAATAATAGTCATTTAGTACGTGTTCGCCTAATCCGCCACAAGATCAGTCAGACTGATCTCCGCCACAAAAGTGGAGGGGCGAACACCAACCACTAAGGCCGCAGTCAAAATGAACAAAATAACCACTAACGCAACGCTATCACCTACCCCCACCCAGACAAGGTACCCGAAATTCAGTAACAATGTTCACAAAAATACTCGGGCCAAAAAGTTGGCAATGTCTGATAAAAATGAGGCGTTACCCCGTTCCGACAGATGTACCCCGTCCGAACAAAAATACATGTGATCCAAAGTTATGCCTGGATGCTTCAAATACGCCCCTCCCGAAGCAATGACAAATTTGGCAACAGCTGAGTTAACGCGGACACGAGCCTGATTCAGTTTCCGAGAAGCCCTGCCAGACATATCTGACCGCCACGAAAACCTCGGTAACATTTGCGACCAAACCAACACGGTCGAAGGCAAAATAGTTTGCAACTCGAACACAATAGATTGCAATAGCTTTCTCAGATCCCAGGCAGGAATGTAACCAATGTCGTTGGCACCTACATGAATTACGGGAAACTTTGGTGCATTTTCATAACGAAGAAGTTGCCGAATTTTAGGCACCAGTTGCCTGCTAGCCATACCACGTTGCCCCTGCCACCATATGGACACCCCCTTTGTGCGCAAGTTCAAATGTAAACCTGATGGATTACTTCTGGCCGAAATGAAGGCGTACTTGATAATGGAGGAGCCAACAATCCAAACGTGTGTCTTGACATCTGTAATGGGATAACATATTTTAGGAATTAAAACGATTTAACGTCGTACCAATAAACTTGAAGGTATTCGAATGTACTGTTTTGACACGTTAGAAGACCACCGGCCAAGGTTTTTAATTTCCTCATCAGATATGCCCACCAAACTAGCAGTGGTCGCCGCTCCAATCCTGAAGGAATGAGATTTGAAAACCTTTTCATTTAAACCAATATGCCCAACTGCCTTACTTAAAACTGCTGAAAATTGAAAGCGAGTCAGTGGTTTACCTCCAAAATGACAGAACAATGGTCTCGGCAGTTGTGGACGCACAGAGAGATACGATTTCATCGTTTTGAACGGACAAATCGGCGAAGAAGTTGCCTGAATAACAAGAAGTTGACCCTTGCAACACTGATCCGTTTTAGAATGTGTCAAACATAAACTGAATTTGGATCCATCATCGTGCAGTACGATATCGTTGATGGTCAGAACATGACCACCGGGCACCGTGGGGTTTGTCGCTACTTCACCAACCCTCAAAAAACCAAAAAATGCAATAGAAAAGGCTGCTGCAAATAATTTGTTTTCAAACGTAGAATTGCAAATAAAAGGCAACGCGGAAATCAGTTTCTGTAAAATATCAAATGTAATGGGTAAACGACTATCTTTAGTACTTTTCAATCTATTTAACCCTTCCAACATTTTTGAGACTACGAAGCATTTTGTCGTATCATGAACATTAAGTATTTTACACTGGTAAGCCACGGAAGCAACGTAAAGACGAATCGTTTGTGCTGCTTTGCCTTCCAAAGACATGTGAGCAATAAACTTTGTTAGGTGATTAACTGGAGGTGGCCAGATAATACCAATCTTGTAAGCCTGCAGAAAAGTTTGGAACGCCGTAAGACCTCTATTGTATGCAATATGCGTGTTCGCTGCCATCGAAGCCTGGACTAATCTCTCTCGCTCACCTTCAAGAGTAGCTGCTGGAAAGACTGTGGTACGGGCGTGGAAATCTGGTCCGCGTCTGGTGCAAGGAGTCGAAATCGGTGCCAATCCTTCCTCGAAATAGAATCAGAAATCTGATTATGAAAACCAGGAATATGCTTAGATTTAAAACTGATATGCTTTTGCATGCAAATGAGGACTAAATGACGAACAAGGACCATAACAGACTGAGATTTACAGGTTTTCTTATTCAAAACTGTCACTAATGCTTTATTGTCGGTATAAAACAATATCTTTTTATTTTATCACCCCAAATGGTTATCCCTAAAACTATGGGAACAAGCTCCAAAAAGTAATGTCTCTTAAAAGTGACGAATCAGCCCAGGTTGGTGGCCATCCCCAAAATGCCCAATGTTTTCCAAAGCAACACCCACAACCAAGGGACGCACTGCCCGCGCTGTCGGTAAATAATTCAAGTACTGCATTGGTCGACCAAGTGCTGTCAGGAAAATAGCAAGTGCCATTAAATGTTTCTAAAAAATAAAGCCACATATGTAAGTCCTCGCGCATACCGCGATTAATACGAACAAAATGGTGAGGTCGTTTTGCCCCTTTCATGGCATCATAAAATCTCCTATTAAAAGCACGGCCGATCAGTATCACACGGGTACAAAAATTCAGAAGCCCTACTAACCACTGTAGTCGCTTCAAAGTGACGGATTTTCGAGCCAAAACACCAGCTAACAACTCACGTAATTCGTTGATTTTAGAGCAGGGTATGCGGATCTCCATTGACAAAGTATCAATTTCCAAACCTAAATATGTTAGCTTACACGAGGGGCCCGAATTTTTTTTCAGATGCAAGCGGAACACCGAGCCGAGAACACACAGTTTCACAAGATCGCATCCCGGTAACACAATCATTTGTATCAACCGCACCGGCAAAAAGAAAATCATCAAGATAATGTTTTACCCAGTCCAACCCACTCTCGCGCTTCACAGCCCATTCTAAAAAGCAGGCAAAAGATTCAAACAAAGAGCAAGAAATTTTACACCCCATTGGCAAGCATTTATCAACGAAATAACTATCGTCCACCTTGTAACCCAGTAAATTAAAATCCTGAGGGTGAATCGGCAGAAGTCTAAAGGCTGATTTGACGTCCATTTTTCCAAGAAGGGTTCCTCTCCCCAGACAAGCGATCATACTGGTCACAGAATCAAACGTTGAATATTGCACAGAGCAAATGTCGTCATCAATAAAATCATTTACACTGGAGTTCTCAGGGTAGGAAAGATGTGTGATTAATCGGAAACTTCCATCTGATTTTGGGACTAGGCCCAATGGCGATATTCGCAAATTATCAAAAGGTAGAGCAGAGAAAGGCCCAGAAATTCGTCCCAATTCAATTTCTTCGAACAATTTGCTTAGTAGGTCATTTTTATGATCGGAAGCAGATTTAAGATTCCGACTGGAGAAAAATACTCGGGGGCCCTTGTAATGTAATTTAAATCCCCCCGAAAAATCCAGCAAGGAGCTGATCAGCTGCACTTTTATTTGGATAATCCACCAACAAATCTCGCAAAACATTAAAGTCTACCGGACACGAACCGGGGTGAAGCAAATCGAGACTGGCCTGACTGGCGAAAAGCAGTCACCGAAGGCCTCTGAGGGCGTAATGAACTCTGAAAATTCCCACCTCCACTCAACTGGTTGGTGAAATACTGGGCAGCTGGCGCACGAGACTTTACACAAGACAAGAAGGGGTGGCCAGAATTACAATTCAGACAGGTATGCCTGTAATTACAAGGGTTGCGAGCACAGACCCCTTTATAGTTAAAATCAAAACATTTTCTACTTGTCAGGGACTCATTCGGGGGGGGGGGGGGGCAGCAGGAGTATTCATATAAGGCAGCCACAACTATGTGTCAACACTACTCCATGATAAATCTAAGCATCGTGAACGCTTTAATCTGAATTGCTCATCATAAGACTTCCAACCCAGACCTTGCATCCTACTTGCCCCAAGACGAACCATGGAAATATACTTTATCAGACCCTGTGTTTCATTGGGGTGAGCAGTCAAATAGATGGACGCGAAAACCAACATTGCATCTGTCCATTTATTGATATCTGTTAATGTTGGCCGCTTTTTACTCGAGCCAACTACGATTTTTCCATCTATAAGACGTAAACACTGCTCTTCGTGGTCAGCCTCTGCTGTCACGTTTAATAAATTGGACAATTCAATGTACTCTCCATTACAGATTTTCGTGCGTTGGTGGGCAGAAAGGTGAACCCCCAGTGAATCTGAAACAGAAGGTATCGCCAGATTATCATTTATGAAGTCAAACTCACCCAACCCACCTCTTTCATCAAACTGAGAATCTTGGTGAAGTGAACATCCTGCGGACAAAACATCTGTTTGAATGGCTACTGTGCTGGTGTCAACATCCTGCCGATGGATCGTATCCTGATCATGATCAGTTGTGGACGTACCACCGGAAACTACCCTACGGCCTCTCGCATACTGGCTGGTGCTCTTCCTCTTACTTCGTCGATCTTTAGGCATACTCAGTGATAAAACTGAAATGAAAACGTAATACAGATGAATGACGAGCCACCCCCCCCCCCCCCCCACCCACCTCCTAAAATACATAGACAGACGTGTCGTTAAATGACAGTCTAAATTCGAACTTGAATCATCATGTTATTTATGCTTTATAATCCAAAATCTTCCCATTGCAATTTTAGGCTGCGGCATTTACCAAGGCATTGTCCATTGCTATAGCTACCTCAACCCCACATCAGCAACAGGCAATGTCTTAGCATACGGGGCCACGGTTGTTATCATTGGCCAGAGGTTGCAGGCTCGAAACACAAATTAAAATTAAAACATGAATAAAATAAAACAACGAGCCGCCGACCATTACAATAGGTTAAAAATGGCAAGCTCAAAAATGTGGAGTCAACAACGAAATACACTAGACACACGGACACAACAAAAAAAAAATTTATTCACAAGACAACACACCGCCGACCATTACAATAGGCAAATTGGCGGACCAAAATTGACGAGACAGAGACAACACACCGAGCCGCCGGCCATACAATAAGCCACAATGGCGAGCCCACATCAACACAGACAATGAAACAATGTACAATGAAAGCCAATGCAATTTCAAAATGTGTTGAGCCGCCGGCCCTTACAATAAGCAGAATGGCAGGCCCAAATTAATTAACGAATAAAAATTAAAAAAACTAAAAGAAACATTTATACTGCTGAGCCGCCGCCCATTATACGAGGCAACCCGGCAAGCCCCAAACAAACAATAAACACAATGAAATTAAATAAACAGTGCTGCAATAACGGCCAGATAACAGAAAATGAGTCGTTGAACTGAGTGTGCAAACGCACAAAATCAAAAGATTTGGCCGCTAAACCGGAATGCAACACAAATCCGGAAAGTGCTACACAATTATTCCGGTTCCCGATTCCATTTTTTTTAAATGGCCTGAACCGAACGCGGCAAGCATGCTTGCCGAATCAAATCCATCCCAAATTAGAAACATCATAAAACATGTGAAAATATCAACCCCCACCTAGTCGAAAATAACAACCCATAAAATAAAATGATGATTTAAATTCACTGTCATTGCCCTGTAAAACAACATGTTGATGAATTGTTTCAGCAAAACAAATTCCCACCGTTCCGAAATTCTATGAAAATTAGGAATGAAAGCGTTGCATGTAAAGGGAAGTAACCTAAAATTGTTACCCGCTAACGGAACTGCCAATCAGATACACAAAGTTCGCATTCCGTGATATAACGTGGGTTTATGGTTTAATACATAAACCCTATTATTTAGTTTTTTAACAATATTTAATCCTGATGTAATTTTACTTGAGTCGGTGAAGGCAGCCATTTCTGGCAGAAGGCCACATTTAAGCTGTTTTTCTGCCTGTTAGTTCACCTTCTCGTTCCCTAGTTTTTTCGAGCGGTCTTAGTTTGGATTGCAATTTTTGGGCTTTTGTCGGCTTTCGCAAATGGCTCCAAGTTCGGGGATTAGTTCGCTGTCGGCTAACCGGTCGTGATTTTTCGCGGCCAGGGTGGCAAGGCGGTCTTTAATGGTGGGGATATCAGCCCTGTCGTGGAGTGTTTTGATGGGTGTGTCCCATGGTGCGCGGAGGGCAACTCTAAGCGCGTGATTTTGGACCTTCTGGAGTTTTCCCATATTAGTTTGATTGAGGTCAGTTAGTATGATTGCACCGTATTCGAGTACTGAACGCACAAAAGCTTTGTATAGTTTGAGTAGGGTGGACTGGTTGGCTCCCCATGAAGTTCCTTTAAGCATTTTCGGTAAGTTAATGCGTTTGGTGGCTTTTTTCGCAATGTCGTGGGTATTTTTGTTGAAGGACAGTTTTTGATCAATGGTGATGCCCAGGAATTTCGCTTCTTTGCATCCTGGGAGGGTGTTATCCATAAGTTTTAGGTCAAAATCCCGTTTACTTATCTTGCGAGTAAAGGTGATTCGTTGGGTTTTATTGGCGTTTAGCTTAATTCTCCATTTGGCACACCATTGTTCAAGCTCGTCGAGAGCGCGTTGCAGGGGTTTTTGAAGCAGATTGGCCGTATTGTTAGAGTCCCAGAGGCCCTTATCATCCGCGAATTGGGAAACCTGAACGCGATCCTCGGAGAAGCTAAGGTCATGTACGAAAAAGATGTAAAGGAGGGGGCTTAGGACGGATCCTTGGGGGTGCCTGCTTCGAGGGGGACACTGTCAGACATTTCATTGTTCACTCACTTTAATTTCGCGATCATTTAAGAAAGAGGATAGTAATCTGAGCAGTTTCATGGGGAGTCTCATTTTTGATAATTTGTAGCGCATTCCATTATGCTAAACAGAGTCGAATGCTTTTTCGACGTCTAACAGGACTGCCGTGCCTATTTGCTGATCGTTGATAGCGATTTTCATTTGGGTAACTAGTCAGTAGACACGTTCGATGCCTTCTTTACGGTTTCTGTAGGCTCTTTGCCATTTATTGAAGAAGTCGATGTCTTCAAGGTGCCCCTGGACCGATTGGTAAGGATTCGATCGAATGCCTTACCAATGCAGCTGAGCAGGCTGCTTGGGCGGTAGCTGGCTGGATTGGAGGGGTCCTTGTCGGGTTTTGGTATCATGACACCGATGGCTTTTTTCCAGCATTTGGGAAAGTAGCCATGGGTGAGGCATGCGTTGAATAGTTTGTTTAGTTTTTCGATTAGGGAGTTTGGGCTTTGTTTTAGAATTTTGTAGCTTACTTCGTCTTCGCCGGGTGAGGAGGAGTTTTTGCATTTTTTTTATGACATTAATGATTTCGTCATTGGTGATGGGGGTGACAAGGTCATCATCGTCCCCGTCTTCTGGCTCGTTATCGAAATTGGGGTCACGGTAGATATCAGGGTGTTCATTGATGAAGTCATCAATCGCGTTAATGAAGGCGTCATCATTGCCCGTGCCTTAATACGCGTGTTCACTAATAAGAATGAATTTTATAGCCATACTGCAAATGACATATTAGACTGATTCTTTCCGTCATGTGAGAAATCTATTCTGTTTTCTAGCATGTCATCCCCTGAGTTCCAATGCGTTCCATGTGTCAGCAGGCATAAATAACGCATTGGAACCCGGGGGACGACATGATGATGATGATTGAGTTGAAGAGAGAGGTAGCGATGAGATAAACAGAGCTACGACCTACAGTCGGGGCATACTGGATTGTTACAGTTTACATGTAGTGAATGTGAATTTAAAAATTGTTCAGTTATAGTCTTTTTGAATAGTGATCTTGGATAATGTTGAACGGATGGTTCAATATTGTTCTGCGTCCTAGGGAAAGTATGAATGGGAAGGTTAGCAGAGAACTGGGTCCTCGGTTTATATGTGCGCAATTTACCTGATTGTCTGGTGTCCATACCGGACGGGTTTGGGTATATTTTAAAGCTATTCTCAAAACTTTCAGGTAACATTTTATTATGCCAATCATGCATAAACAGCTGAACGTGAAGTTTATACAAGTCTGTGAATTTTAAGATACGGTGGTTTCTAAATAGTGGGTCGGTGAGTAGTATGTCATGTACCCGGACAGTCCTCATTGGCCGGACCTCGGTGCCGGACCTCGGAAGTGACGTCATGTCACGTGACGTAGTGGCGCCATGTTGTGTTGTCATGGTAACCCGCGTGAGCGGCCATGTTGTGACGCCATCCCCATAGTGATACGTGGTGTTAGTGCGCATGCGCAGCGCGTGTTGTTAGGGTGATACGCGTTTCCGTCGTCCATTTTGTATACTGGAGGCCGCCATCTTGGTTTCTATGGTAGCACGTGGTTGCTATGTTACCCAATTTTTCTGCAATGGGACGGGGTATGTTTGGAGGGTGTGTTCGATTGAATAGGAGTAAATCTAATTACCACAAACAACCCGACAATCCTTCCAAATCACCAAAATCCACCCGAAATCACCGAAATTGACTTTATTTGATACGGATTTCCCATTTTATCGGCTTAGCACGTAGTGCTATAGTACTAAGGGGTACAAGTGGGTGCATTCGACTGAAGTGGAGTAATTTTCTGGTTCGAATTTTCCCAGAATCCTCATTTAATTACCCAAATAAACCCGTCAAGTTGTATTATTTCGAATTCTTTAAGAATCCCTTTTTTGGATCCCATGACGTGTTATTTCCCTATTAAGAATAGCACGTAGTGCTATAGGACAAATTTACCCACAATCCATTATTTAAATTACAAGTAGGACCCATATGTGTACATGAAGGCCATGAAGCTAAGTTCCACCTTATACTCATATGAGGATCTACCCAACAGATGTGTCGTACGAGGTCTAATTTACTATCCCTCATTTTGATTTTTCTTTGTACTTCGATGGAAAGTTAAAAAAAATAACAACACTAAATATAAATTTAAATTTCTTTTATTCAACAACAAAAATACATCTTTTTATGGTATGTAGATTGTCAGATATTCATAAACAGTCTTTCTGCAGATTGGACATCTTCTGAGTGGTTTACAGCAGTCTTTGCACAGGCACAAATGGTTACATGGTCGCGGAGCGACATTCGCTTCAGCTAATAAACACACACTACATTTTGTCCTCCGTGAATCTTCTTCTTGAAATGATGTGTCCATTTCTTCTTCTTTGATGGCCATTTCTTCTTCTTTTTCAACGTCCATGAATTCAAGTGGTAAATTATGAATGTAATAACAGTCTGGAGAAAATTTTCTGTGTTCTTCTATAACATCATCTTCTGTTTCCCAGAAACGAACAATAATACCACAATGAAAACATTGAGTTCTTCCTCCAATGCATACTTGATGTGTTTTGGTGGTCTTTGTTCTGTTGTCTTTCTTATTTTTTCTTCTCCACGTAATAACTGTTCCAGTACTGGTGGCGGAACATCACGAAAATACGTTTCGAATGAAACGCTCATTCTCTCTACAAAGTCTCTTGGATTTCTTGTTTCTTGATTTCTTGATTGATAATCATTCAGTGCCATCCTGATCAAACATGGAATAGTGAACATTCTTCAATCTTTTTATCTTCATTCTTCTTTGGTTTTCTTTCTCTTTTTGGTTTGGGTTCTCCTATTTCAAGACTTCTTTTCTTTGCAATATCCACTGCTTTGGTCACTTGTTCCCAATCTCTGGTGGTAAACTGGAACCCAACGTCGTTCTTGAACAGTTGAATCTGTAAATCGTTGTTAAGTTTGAAGACGGTCACATTAGTAGACATCATTCTTTGGCTGTCGAAACAAAAATGAGCTGAACACCAAGTGCATCAGTTTTTATAGTTTTTCTTCAATGCAGCGACATCTAGTGGCTGGTTTCCTCTATGGCGTCATTAACCAACACATCATTATCCATTAGATCAGTGGTAAACATGTTGGATATGGTTTCCATCGGTACAGCGCGATAGCGATGTTTCAAGTAAAACAGACAGTGTTGTCCACACACTGGTAATGGTCCTTGAAGGCGTTTTGTATTATACTTCCAATATCTGGAATTCTTCTTCAGGAAATTCTCGAATGGTCTGTGTTGTGGTGGTAATCCACAGGAATCAAAGTATTCTGCGTTGTGGTGACTCACAAAGAGAGCCACCCAATGTTCTCCTTTTCTGTGGTCTGGATCCGTGTTGGCTATCAAAGCCACTGGTCTGTGATCTGGTAATCTTCTTGGTAATTTGTTTCTTGAAAATACACCCAAACATATTCTCTTCAAACAACTATCTGATCGAAGTGCATTCTCTAACTGCAACGTGTTCATGTTGAGTAATCGAAGATTACTTGTCTATTCTTATTCACTTCTATGATGTTCTGGAATTCTGCATACACCAGTACGTTGATTGTGGTTGGTAATGGGTTTTCGAAATGGACTTCTAGTCTCAAGTTTTCTCTCTTCACCAGATCGAAGTGTTGTCCATGTGATAGATCTGGAGTCAGGTCCAATACGAATAGGGTGTATCCATTTATGTACTCTTCTCGGCTGATGTGGTTCCTTCATTCTCATACATTTGTCCAGTTTCTTGGAACAGAGTTGCATAACATCTCGCCACTTCTTGTTGTTCGAATCTAGGTTGTAATGGTTTGGCTGGAATCTGCTGCCCATCCACGTACAATGCCAAGTAATTGATTTTGTAGTTCTTGAAATTATATGGATTCTTTGAAAAGTTTCCATTGAAAGCATCGTTGTCTACACATCCCACTACGATGCGTTTAGGTAGTTGGCCTAAAAACAAGTATTCTTGTGTAATGCTCAGATTTCCTTTCGGCACTGAAAACACCTTGGTTTCCACACGGTCGATAGGATATTTTGCAGTTGCTTTTGTTAGTGCTTTCTCGTGAGCCATTCTCACGAATGATTGGAGTCTCTCTTTGCGTACAAACATGGATACATCTAGAATTTTGATCTTGTATGTATCGGTATCGGCCATCAATGCGAAAGCACCTTTGGCTCTATTCATTTTAACATGAAAATTAACTCCATTCAGTAAGTAACAAGTTTGGAAAAACATGTCCAAATGCAATCTTCCAGTCATGTCCACGATTTTACTTTTCTCTATAAATTTCTTTCGAAGATAAAATCCATTGTTATCATCTGTCAAATCTTCCATGTGTCCGGCCGTATCCTTGTACCATACTGCATTAGTCAGTTGTGACTTCTTGGCAGCTGGTCCATAACTCAACAAAGTTTCTATGAAAGCTCTGTAGTGATAAGTGTTGTTGGAAGAAGATACCAGTTTTTCATTCAAGCTGATATCGATTTGATTAAATAAGGACTGCAATCATAAATTGACTGGGCCCACTTTGGCATCGGGTGCAATTGATGCCCCATTGGAATCTACAACTGTTGCTTTAACATACAAGTATGTCTGTGCCAAATTCAAATAATCATCTCCTAATCCTGCAATGTGGAATTATATTGGACCACTGTTTCCTATAGTCGCCAAAGGCCTGTGTTCTACCCATTGCCCATGTTCCACACTAGTCTGTGTTGGTGGTATGGAAAATAAGTCGAGTTCGCTGTTGACACACTCACAAGATTTTTCATTAATGAGAGACATCATGCACCGAGATGGTCTTGGTTCTGAACAGTTCTCCTTCTTTTTGTCGATTTGATAGTTTTGCGTGGTGCGGGCCTTTTTATACTTTTCCTGCCGGGTAGTTTTGAACCACCAACCACTTCATTCCAAGCTTCTGCACCAGCCTCTTTGACTCTTTTGACTGCTGCCTTTTTTACATTTTTCCCTTCAATGACATCTTCGGCAAAGGCTGCTCCTTTTCTCACGAGTTGTTTTCCCACGGTCCTGGCTGTAGTTTTCAATAAAGGTAACACCATATTCTTCAGTCCTCCCAATATACTTCCCAAACCATATCCTCTCTGTATTTGAGCTCCAGAAAAAGCCGGTAGACCGTTCCCAGCTTGTTTCGTGTAATATTCTTCATATAATTTGGACTTACAACAATAAGTCATGTTTATGTGAAATGAAAAGATCTACGATTTCTGAAATGAAGTGTCACTGTCACTTTCCCGAACTCGAATGGTACTATGGCTCCTGTGTCACCCCTTATATACACCTGGACGGCACTGAAATTTTTTCGTTCTACTGGTACATAATACACATTCTCAAATGTTTTAGAGTTGATATCCCCATATTTCCCACGCACGGGTACGATACGAAGAAGTGGTATTCTTGTATCTCCTACGACTTGGTCACGAACCAAGTCACAGTATACATAGAGTGAATAAAATCCTTGGTTGACATCGGCAACTCTGGAATAATTGTAAGTTCCTGATTTAAAAACACACTCATTAAATCACAAAATATTTTGAAGAGTAGGGCTCAATGTGACCACGACTCCATCACGTACCGTGATACGAACTTTACCAGTCACTTCATCCAGTTCAAAAGCTACCTTATCGTGACGAGGCAAGAGTAATTCTTCAACACCATTGATAGCTCGTATCACATCAATGGGATCCGAATAACGACCTTCCTTGAGAGTAAGTCGGTAATTCTTTTTCGAAGACCAGAACACTGTAACGAAAGCTTCTTCTCCACGAGTATTGAACCAAGTATTTGGATACTGAATCTCTGCCAGACCTACTTCCCATTCTCCCGTAAGATTCACTGGTTGTGATAACTGAGTGGTGTACGTAGTCAACGTGTTTTCTGGAAACACGTTCATAGAACTATTACTTGGTAGAGTCAAATAAAACATTACTTTTTCTTAATGGTTGGATTTGGTAACAAATATCCTATGCTACTACTCAAGAGAGCAGTCCACAACTTGCTGTCTGTGTTTTCGAGAGTGAGATTAACGACACTGGTAATGATGATGATATACAAAATGATTATTTGTGAAAAGTAAGTGATTTCGCTCCTTGGAATTCTTTTACCAAACAGAGGCCAAGAACCGTTCGATCCTTCTTCCATTTTGAAGAAACTTCAGAGGTTCACTTCCTTTTATAGGTGAGCTGACTTTGTTTGATCCACGAATTGAACGAAGTTGGATATCCCAACCTCTTTACGAACAATTCCCTTTTCTTACCTCGACCACGTTTCTTGAGTACGTGTTCAATTTTGTAAATAGTTTTATGTGAAACTTGCTGAAGCTCTTCAGACCCTTTCAATATTTCTCCATTATCATCTTGTAAGATGTATGTGATTAGATGTCCGTTCTTGATGGCTACTACTGTGAATAACTCTTCGGTCCAACTGGGCAAATAACCTTTCTCAAAAGTTTTCTTAACTTTATTGTTTCTCACTCTGTCTCCTACTTTGTACTTTGGTGTCTTGTGTTTTAAGGGTTGCCCATACAACCTTTGCCAAACCTCTTCTTGATTTTCAAAGTTCAGGGCAATGGGGGCTATACCTATACTACGATGATGAGAATGATTATATGATTTCACCAAGTTTTGGAGTGGAAAAGTTAGTGTATCATTCTTGGTAAAATATTTCCACATCTTGATTTTCAAAGTTCTGTTAAATCTCTCAACTATGGAACATTTTGTTTCCACATTTTGTGTAGTGAAAAATTCGACTTTGTGATCCTTGAGAAAATTCTGAAATTTTCTGTTTAGAAATTCTTTGCCTTGATCTGTTTGTAATTTTTCTGGTTTACGACCTTGTTTGAAAATTTTACTAAAAGCTTTCATGATGGAATCACCAAGTTTGTTTTGTAATGGCATCACCCAAGCATATTTTCTAAATACATCTATACATGTCAACAAACATTTTATGTTTTTGTTGAATTTACTTATGTTTGAAACATCTACCAAGTCAGCTTGCCATTGTGCATCTATACCACTAACTATTACTTTCCATCTAGGAAATGTACGACGAACAGGTTTGTGAAGAGTGTATGTGTCTTGAGTCTCTAACCATTTTACAACTTGTTTTGTTTTTTTCTTGGATGCTCTACGAAGAGCGTCTACACCACCAAAACCACCAGGCACTTCAGAATCATAGTACAATGCTTCCATGACTGCCTTGTTCAAGTGTCAACTCTATTTATACCCTTTTTTCAGTCCACTTTGGCGTTTCTGTTTTCTTTGGTTGTTTAGGTTTCGACTTTATCGGTGCCTGTTTCATAAAATCCCAACGTTCTTTATGACCAATTAATTCTTGGGGTATGTTACTATCTCTCAAAGCTTCGGCCAACACTTTCCATCCATTTGGTTGGAAAGGTTTTTGTCTTCTAAGTAAATCGTTTAAAAGATCTGTTACATTCGACCCTACCACTGTTTGATCTTTGTAGACTAATTCACCCTTCTCATTCCAAGATATATTTGGGTCACTTCTAATACGATTCAACAACAACTTTCCCTTTCTCTTCATTGTCATAGGTACGGAATCGAGAATGTCTTCCTCTTTATTATCTTTCGCGAATTCGACTTTAATTGGTCGAGGAGCCATTACCTTTTGTTAAAATGTCAAGTATCTTTGTAAAATTTGATTATATTGAGTCATCTTTTCATCAGCCGAAAGAAAAGGGGCATGGAGAATATCTCTTATTTCTCTATCCAGTGATGAAACAGCCAGTTCATTCGGTTGTCTTGGAGTCTCTTGTAGACGTTCCAATAACCTTGGTTCTACCAAAGCCATCTTCTTTGCATATTCCATCATCCAAATATACCTTTAACAGCATCCAATAGTACAGGAGGTAGCAATGCCCCCAAGAATCCCTCTTTCTGCAAGATTTGTCTCCTCCTTTTGTCAGAGGTACCTTTGTTTGCCACTGCCCTCACTAGTTGTTTCTGACGGACGAGTTTGTTTCTCTGAGCTTTGGCCAGAGGTACTGCTCCCTTCAGTATATTCGAGGCACAGTCACACAAACAAGTTATCAATTCTTTGTCTGCATGTTTTAGTATGGATTTGACGAGTGCGGGTTTTGATTTAATAAGAACCTTGAGAAGAGCGATGTTGCACTTGAGACGGTCAGACATGCTTCTGACTCGAGTCAGACTTGTTGCTCCCCTTTTATACTTTTCGGAGGTACACATATTGGGTTTCCCCGGGAAAAATTTGACTTCTTAATCTCATGTGTTCAGGAGTATCTTGTTTGAGATCTATTAAAAGGTAACCATATGGTGTCGAAGTGGCATCTTCGAAAACTTCTCTCAGAAACTTGGAATGACCAGGATACATCTGTGCTGCCAAGTGTGAGATCTGAGAACGATCCCTAGGATTTTTAAACATGTAATGACTAATGAGAGCTACAGTCCTATGGACTTTATTGTTATCGAATAAATTTTGAACAATGTAGATCACACTAATGTTACGGTGATGACTACCTTTAGTAAATAATCTAGACACTCGAACATCTGCATCGAGCATCAGATCATCCAATATGACTAAACTATCAGATTTTAATTCTTGAGGGAGACCCTCTATGAATTCTACTTGGGGTAAAGTATTGTATAATGATTGCCATTCACTATAACACCAAATGATGTGATTTGGAACAGGTGATATAATATTTTGAATGTTTTGAATAACCCGATTTACAAAGGATGATTTACCACTACCCGTGGGACCACACAATAAACAAGTGAATGGATGCTTCCAACGAGGATCCATCTTTGTTGTTCTATGTGGGTACTACTTCCCTTTTATACCTTTCGGGGAGGTGGCCCCCACTGAACGTGGGGACTACTCCCCCCTTTTATACCTTTTGGAGAGGTGGTCAATATGACCCGTCATCCAAAAAATATTTAAAATTGGTGGCCCTCTGACTTACTGGCTGGGGACAGTTTAAGTTTGTTTGATATTTGTCAAGAAGATAAACATCAAATAACTTAAGCGTCATTACCACCTTTTTTCTTGTTTCTTCATTTTATACTTTTTTTCTTCTTTTTTTTCTTTTTTTATAAAAATCATCTATTTACAACATCTATTTACATCTTCAATTAGAATCCAGTTGTAACAGGTTTCTTGATGGTCATAAATTCAATCACCAAATCCATAATACAACGTCTCTGTTCATTTGTGAGAGGTTTCTCGAACATATCTTCATATTCTTTCTGTACTGGTGGTGGATTCATTCCAGAAGAATTATGGTGCCACAGTAGATGAACATCATTCTTGTTAACTCTTTCGAGTGCGTCACTAAAACATGTTGTAATCTTCTCTTCTTCAGACATCATTAGGCATACATTATGCTGAATCTGACTTGGGTGATCGACTGTACATCCATAGCATTTTTCTTTCACTACAGCGTCAATGTTCTCTTCGACATAATGAGCATATGCCAAGCAAAGTTCATGCTGCAAGCGAACTTGCCTGAGTTCACTATCAATTTCATCAACGATCAATGGTCGTGGTTGGGTTATTCTCACTGTGATCTTCTTCTTCTTCAAAGGTGGTTCTTGATTTGGTTTTTTGAAGTCTTCATGGTTAGTAGGTTTAGTGTCTTCAGGAACTTCAGTTAAAGTTGTTTGTTGGGTTTTGATGGCTGCATCTACTTCTTCTATTTGAGATTTCAAGGCATTCCATTCTTCTAAAGATAGAGCAATACCAGTCTTCGTAGGATAAGGTTTTTGGTCTTTTCCCTCAAAGTATCTTCTGAGATGAATCTTCAGTTCACCCTGGTACTGGGTGACGTTAGCATAAGTCTGCTTGGTGCCAATTCAGAACATCTTTTCTGGTCAATGGTTCGATCGTGAATGATGCCAAGTCCATGCTTTGCCTAATCTTATATATCTTTGACGGACGTGATTGAAAACATCACACCAGTTCAACAAATGTTGATTGAGTTTTTGATTCTTGGTTGGGGTTTGTGTTTGTTTCCTATAGGATTATAGGTTAAAGTTGGAAAATTTAGAAAATTAGTATAGAAGTCAATGGGAAAGAAACACAATGGGAATACAGAAATTTGATTGGTTGATTAACTTTGATCTGATTGGTCAGTTTGGCGATCAAACTGCAATCTTGATCCTTAAACTGTAGGATATGGCCCTCTGCATTTTATACTGGCTTGGGACAGGTCAAGCTACAAACCTCTGTCTAATGGAGATAAGTCAAATAGCTCGTGTGCATTCCCACCCCCTACAGTTCATATCCTCTTTGAGGGAATTTTTTTTTTGTTCATCAAAAAAGAAAACGAAAACAACATGTCCAACTTAGCAATTCAGTTTTTCTATCATAAAAATTTTTCATTTCTTTTAAATATTCACAACAGACAAATTTCTTAGTAATGATGATGATAATGATTTATTCCTTTGGTTATACAACAGGGGTAGCCTAAAAGACACCAGGAATCAACTTTTAAAAAAATGAAATGAAACTAAAAAGTGTCATCTGGTTCCAATAGGTGTAACCTAAAAGATACCATGATTCACCATGTTTTTTAAAATAAATGGAACTAAAAAGTTTTGAATGAAACTAAGTTTTGAATGAAACTAAAAAAGTAAAGAAGTATCATCTGGTTCCAATAGGTGTAACCTAAAAGATACCATGAATCAACATGTTTTTAAAATAAATGGAACTAAAAAGTTTTGAATGAAACTAAAAAGTAAAGAAGTATCATCTGGTTCCAATAGGTGTAACCTAAAAGATACCATGAATCAACATTTTTTTAAAAATAAATGGAACTAAAAAGTTTTGAATGAAACTAAGTTTTAAATGAAACTAAAAAGTAAAGAAGTATCCTCCACTTCCAATAGGGTTAGCCTAAAGTATACCAGGAACATGATGATGATGATGATGATGATGATGAAAAAACTCTCTGTATTAGAATAAATAAAAAAAAATTGAAAAATCTTTGCACTTGTAAGCCTTGCCATTTAGAATTTTTTTTTAAGACTGCCATATAGGACTTTTTACTTAGAGAGAAAAAACTTGCCATAAAAGACTTTATGAGGACTGCCATAAAGGACTTTAGAGAATGCCATAAAGGACTTTTTACTTTGAGAAAAACTTGCCATGTAGGACTTTATGATGACTGCCATGAAGGACTTTAGAGAATGACATAAAGGACTTTAGAGAAAAACTGCCATAAAGGACTTTAGAGAATGCCATGTAGGACTTTATGAGGACTGCCATAAAGGACTTTAGAGAATGCCATAAAGGACTTTTTACTTTGAGATAAAAACTTGCCATATAGGACTTAATGAGGACTGCCATAAAGGACTTTAGAGAATGCCATAAAGGACTTTTTACTTTGAGAAAAACTTGCCATGTAGGACTTTATGAGGACTGCCATAAAGGACTTTAGAGAAAGCCATAAAAGACTTTTTACTTTGAGAAAAACTTGCCATATAGGACTTTATGAGGACTGCCATGTAGGACTTGAGAGAATGCCATAAAGGACTTTAGAGAAAAACTGCCATAAAGGACTTTAGAGAATGCCATGTAAGACTTTATGAGGACTGCCATAAAGAACTTTAGAGAAAAACTGCCATAAAGGACTTTATGAGGACTGCCATGTAGGACTTTATGAGGACTGCCATAAAGGACTTTAAAAATTTGATAAGCCTAATATGATTGAGTAGACCACCTAAAAACCATTTCGGTTTTTAGGAATTTTTCGGTCAACTAAATAGGACTTTTTGTAGGCAAAAGCTAGACTTGGTTCAGGTTGTAGAAAAATATGACACTCACTCAATTGTTTCTTCTTTAAATCTCTAGTGGTATGGTGCTAACTCCATCTTCTAAAACTCTTCGTTTTGGGTAGAAATATGATAGTCCATCTCTGCTCTGCTGGTAGGTATACACAGTGTTGTCATTCATCACAAATTCTCGGTTGAATCCAGATCCACTTTGTTGAGTCTTCAAAACTTGCAAATATCTGTCTTTCGTCAAATCATTGTGGCGTTTGCTGATTCCTTTACAACTGAATTTATTGGTGGCACCGAAACAATAATATGTTTTACTACACAGTCCAACAATGCCGGTTCCTTGCCATTCTACCTTGAACAAGCCTGGAGTTCTCCTGTCAAAACGCTTTCTTTCTTGGCAGCATGAGGGTGACAGCCATTCTTTGCCTTCTAATTTGGTTTTCACATAATCATCTCTGAGGAAATCACAACACTCTGATGGAAACCACTTGTGATTCTCTTTGTAAAATTCTACTCTCTTCTCTGGTTTCACTAATT
The DNA here is from genome assembly GCA_031216915.1 of Pictodentalium vernedei. Classification (NCBI taxonomy): domain Eukaryota; kingdom Metazoa; phylum Mollusca; class Scaphopoda; order Dentaliida; family Dentaliidae; genus Pictodentalium; species Pictodentalium vernedei. The sequence continues at coordinate 317,281,608 of CM062294.1, forward strand.
CATCTATGGATGGTGACGAGGTACATAGATATGCAGAATCTGTGTCCATTTCAGCATATTCGAAATCTTGGTGGTTGATAAAAGTATCGATGACATCATAATAGAACTGAAGCATCCGGAGTTTTGCATACTGGTAAACAAAGAATCCGATGTGAAGTGGCAGATCCAACTTGATGGTCTTCTTGTTGAGTTTGACTTCATATAATGTTTCATCTAATGGATTCAAGGCTCTGAAGGACATGTCATTTACAGCTTTGGTAACTTCTTCGTCATCGCAATAGCACACACGTCGATGCTTCTCTTTGTTGGTGACGGTTTTGCCATATCCAGAATTTCCCAACAGCTTCATGGTGTCGGCAACGATCGACTTGTCAGGGTCAACATCTCTTTGTCTTCTTGCTTCAGATACTTCATCTCCAAATTTTTCAAACATCTTCTTGGTTTATATTGGATAACTTGATAGACGTTATCAACTTCAATACCATGCTGAAGGTACCACTGCAGTAAAGGGGTTGCAAACAACATTTTTTCTGCTCCATAGCTTCCGATCAAACTTCTACAGGGTTTCTTCATGATTCCATTCTTCTCGGCAAAGGACTTCATGTGTTCACCAATATCATCTATGGAAATATCTGTATTCTTGAAGATAGGTGTCATCTCTTCAAAGTACTCTTTCAGGTGATCTGGTACATGTATATCACATTCGACCAAACTAAACAGTTCACCGGACTTCACTTTGTTCAGTATTTCTTCATCTGTCATCACACCATCTATTTTGTCTGAAAAGTTCTCTTTCAGGAAGGCTTTGAGTGTGGCATCGGTCTTCTTCATCTCTCTCCACTCACACTCCCAGATTTCAGTAAGTTTATAGCCCAAATCGGTGATGTACTTTGCATTGGTACGGGTGTCTTGTAGCAGTTCTTTCATCGGTTTATCTCTGACTTCATTATGGATGATATGAAGGCCATTCTTATCTTTCGTGTAGGTATGTCCGTGCCAGAAGCAGCCATGGAATTGGTATACAGTCTGTGTCTCTTTACACCAACCATCAACAGGCAACTGTCTTCGACCAATCAATTTTTCCGCTCCGTTAAACTGATGTCTGATGTGGATGTCATCTCTCATTGATGAAAACTCTAACCATTGTTCAGCCATTTTACCATACTTCATTGGATGTTCTGGTTTAAACTGGTTTTCTTCACAACGTCTAATACTCCAACCCGTTGGCAACTCTTGCATTAGGCACCAAAGATATAATGCATTCGCATCAAAGCCTATAATACTTCCACATGGTTTTGCTTCTTTGCCATATTTTGTTTCTCTGACTCGGGTAACATCTTTCTCGTGGTATCGCTTGAAGATAATTGAAGGTCCACCAACGATATTATCTTTCACGAAGTGATGCAGGTCTTTGATTTTCTGGTTAAATAATGTGAAGTAAGTGTCAGCATTCATGGTCTGGAACAGGTATTTCAACGTGAGGCCCGGAACACTGATACCATCTTTAAACATGTCGATGTGGCGTTCTAGGTAGAAAGTAAACTGCTTGTCAACTGCTTCAAGGAATGGCTTTACATCTCGGTTATTATACCAGATCAGAAAATCATGGAAAGTTGTCATCTCCAGGTCGTTCCATACATGCTGGCAGTACTGGTATTCTTCATTGGATATATTTTCTTTCTTGAGAGAACTGTAGAAGGCGTCATGGTCTGGTAGGTGGTCTTGATCCAATTTGTTCAAGCTGTCGATCCATTCATATGGTAAAAATCCCTTCGTCATGGAGCAGCCAAATGCTTTCAAAAACTTGTCATAGCTGAATCCTGGAGCGAGGGAGTTGCAAATATCAACAAACTTGAAAGATTCTGTCGAGACGCACATGTAGTTATTCGATTTCTTCACTGCAAACTTGAGTGGATTCTGTCTCTTCAGGTATGTCATCAGTTCACGCTTGACTACATTCATATCATATTTTCCAGAGTTGAATCCGATGACGGGCATCTCTTGCGGGTAGTCTTGAAATTTCTTCTCCAATTTTTGTAAAGGGTGCATTTTTGAGGTATCTTCTCCAGTAGCTCTGGCTTCCGCTTCCAGCGTTTCATCAATTTTCTGTCTGAGTTTAAACAAGGTCCAAGCATGATAGGTCTGCATCAGTTGGTAGCAATGAGATGAAATAGCTGTGAGGTATGTCATCATTTCTTCAACAAGTTCTTGAGAACTTCCATTTGTAATAAAACATTTCGGTTCTTGGTATTCTGGAACATTACTACATATGCTCACACTCAATGGTCGGTGTTCTGCTTCCCATATCAGTTTATCACTCTCAGCAGGTAGACTGGATTTGACAAAGTAACTTTCAAAATCGAACGTTGCATGGTATGGATAAAACTTCTTCTCTTCACGTACTTCTATACCTTCATCTTCTAACAGATCAAATATGGACTGGATGGATGGTATACACCGCCAACATACTGGTAATTTACTTCATCTGTACAGGTTTTCTCTTGACGATTTAATTTCTTCACAGTGTGCCATAATTTGCCGCATTTGTGGCATTCAAAGGATTTGCAGTATTGGTCTATATCGATGATGTAGCTAAAATGGTTCTTGTAAACGTTCACATACATGGTATCTTCATACTTTCTGTGAGATCTCTGTACTAATTTGGCAACAATTTGGTCATCATCATTCTTGACAAGTTCATATACTTGGATATTTACTTCAAAACATTTCTCCAAGTCAGGTAATTCGGCTAAACGGAATTTATTCTTTGGCTTCTCTGTATACTTGTTGTACATGGCATCTTTTGTAGTGTTCAAATTGTGTGCTGTGGAACCACTCCATAAAGCTAAACAGCGGAAAATACACAGGTTGTCTTCGTAGGTAAAATGGTGATTGTTATCTTTCACCAAAGCATTTACTGCTTTGTTCTGGAGAATGTAGTCAGGAAGATCTTCTGCCATTCCAATTGGGTGGTCTTTCAGCCTATTCACATAAAATGTGACGTTGGTAACTCTCTCCACAAGCCATTTGGCGTTGGGTCGTTTTAATTTGGCCCATTCCAGGATATCTTCTTCCATGACATCATCAAGGAATTCTTCAAAGTCTTCTTGGCAGCATACAAGTTGTGGAACATCAAGTACACGGGCGTTGTTTTGTGATGGATGGTAATACTTCAGTTCATTCGTTTCATTGTGTTGCAGGATAAAACCAAAACTCAGATTAATTTTAAATCTTAGCTGTTGTGGCAGAAATATGGTAGTCATCAATTCATCAGTCATTATCTTCAGGTTCACATCGTTGATCCGGTAGTTATATTGGTCCTGGACTCTTCTGTTCATCATGTGGCGAGTTCTAATAGAACTCCAGTTATCTTCGTACACGGTCAACATCTCATCTGGCTCTTCTTCAGACATCATATTCTTTTCAAACTCAATTGGGTCGACATCATAATGGGTGGTCGTCGTGGCCCGTGGTTGTTTAGGTGGTCCTCTCTTCGGTTCATCAGTTTTCCTTTTAGATGGGACGGGAACTGGTCGGTGGGCAACGCTCTTGTGTCGGTTAAAATGGAGTAGTTGGTTGAACTCCTGGCCGCATTCCATACATGTATAGGTCTCCAAACATTTCTTCAGATGGTTTACCAAATCTTCTTTCCTCGTAAAGGTCTTGTTGCAGTTGGTGCAATCGTGGGTCTTCTTCTCTCCGGCGGCGTGCTTGATACGCACATGGCGGTTTCGGTTGCAGCGGTCCGTAAAGGTCTTCCCACACTCTTCACAGGCATAAACATCAGGTCTGGTAACGTCAGTAGCAGCTTCAGACTCCATCTTCATAAAAGTTTTGCGAAGGCAAAATTGCTATAGAAAACTCTCTAGCGATGTGTTCAGTTCGAAGGATCGAAACAGAATGACGCGACGTTACTCTTCTCCGGAATTTATTGCGACGTGACGGACGTTTTTGAAAACGTCACAACGTTTTTTCATCGATATTTTCATTCTCGATGGGCGTTTGTGTTTGTTTCCTATAGGATTATAGGTTAAAGTTGGGAAATTTAGAAAATTAGTATAGAAGTCAATGGGAAAGAAACACAATGGGAATACAGAAATCTGATTAGTGGATTAACTTCGCTCTGATTGGTCAGTGTAAAAACATCTTGATCCTCATTAATTTTATTATTTAAAATCATGTAGTTAGGGGGGTCATTTAAAGAAATTGCTAAATATAGACCCTAACAATTAGTTAGGGGGGCAGTTAAGGATGTTACTAAAAATAGAGGGTAGGAATTTATAAAAATATAGTTCCAAGTAGAAGCAGAGGATTCTGGGTAAATTTGTCCCATAGCACTACGTGCTATTCTTAATAGGGAAATAAAACGTCACGGGATCCCCAAAAAGGGATTCTTAAAGAATTCGAAATAATACATCCTGATGGGTTTATTTGGGTACTTAAATGAGGATTCTGGGAAAATCCGAACCAGAAAATTACTCCACTTTAGTCGAATGCACCCCCTTGTACCCCTTAGTGCTATAGCACTACGTGCTAAGCCGATAAAATGGGAAATCCGTATCAAATAAAGTCAATTTCGGGTGGATTTCGGTGATTTGGAAGGATTGTCGGGTTGTTTGTGGTAATTAGATTTACTCCTATTCAATCGAACACACCCTCTAAACATACCCCGTCCCATTGCAGAAAAATTGGGTAACATAGCAACCACGTGCTATCATAGAAACCAAGATGGCGGCCTCCAGTATACAAAATGGACGACAGAAACACTATCACCCTAACAACACGCGCTGCGCACACGCACTAACACCACGTATCACTATGGGGATGACGTCACAACATGGCCGCTCACGCGGGTTACCATGACAACACAACATGGCGCCACTACGTCACGTGACATGACGTCACTTCCGAGGTCCGGCCAATGAGGACTGTCTGGGTACATGACATACTACTTCGGTGTGTGCATTGAATTTTTTGTTGGATATGATTCGGATGGCTCTCTTTTGCAGTTTTGTGGGTGCTCTTGTGGTGGGTGAGTGCCCCCAGACTTGGATACCGTACAGCATGTGACTGTGGATTAAAGAGTAATATAATGTTCTCAAGTATTTTTGTGGCAGAATTCTTTTCACTCTATTCATGGCATAAATAGCCCTTGAAATTTTGGAATAGAAAACCGAAAGATGGTGCCTGAAGTTGAGATTTTCATCCACAAAAATTCCTAAGAATTTGACAAATTTTTCTTCTTGATTATTTGCGATAGGAGTTATGGTTGAGTCGTTAAGCACGATTGTCCTACTTCCAATTGAGTAACTATCACCCTGTGGATGAAAGATGATAAATTTTGTCTTACTTTCGTTGAGGACGAGTTTTTTCGCCATACACTACCTCAAAATAAAAATAAATAAAACAAAGAAGCTTCTAGTTACATGAGATGAAAGCGAAAAGTATTTATGATTAGTTTGCCATCGGCTATATACTATATATGCTGCTCATTTTATATCCGTGTTCCATTCAAGTGTGATTCAATATAGGGTAAATTTACTTCCATTCTCTCATGCAACGAAGTCGGCTTCCGTCTCGCTTCTAATTAAAGGTGCATATGATGCTTACTCACGAGTGTGTGTCTTTTATGTGAAGGTAACGCATTATGCCTCAAGCTGGCTTCCCTTGTTCTTCTTTGCTCCCCTTCGTTTTACTCGCTTTCCATCTCCGTCTTCATTCGTATGCAAGGTTTAAATAATATCATGTGTCGTCGCTTGGTGGTTGGACTCCCCATGCCCACCCTTCTACGACTAGAGCTATCAACAGCTGTCTCCCCAGTTATGTGCCGAGCCGGGGCATCGGATCTTTTCACTTACAGTTACCTTGGTGTGTTGAGTTCAGTGTTATTAAATTAAATATGAACGATCACCCATGTATCTGCTACCAGGCTCTCCGAACACTCGGAGGCGAACCGCTTGGTGACATCCCTTGCCCCATTCTTCCCAATCTCTCAGATTAGCATATTAACCCTTTCCTTTGAGTCTCCCACTAACCACATGTCCTTCATTCTCCCATCCCACTTCCCCGTTATACTCCCGGTGAATCTTATTCCTTTAGACTGGTATTTTGGGCATTCTAGAAGAACGTGTTCCAGGGTCTACCTAACTCCACACAAGCAGGGTAGGCAATGGTTGAAGACAAGTGCACCATCGACACGCAGTACGCCTTAGTACACAACGCCACCGTGCCCCCACGTGGGCAATAGGGGTGAAGTGTCTTGCCCAAAGACACAAAGCGGTTGCCACAGGTGGCATTCGAACCGAGGACCCCTCGGACTGCAACCTGCGCCTCTACCTACTGAGCCACCGCGCCCCCATTCTTGTTTGGTCTTCGGCTAAATCTTAGAGAGCACAACATTAAAAACCTATTTTTTTCAAAATATACCCTGACAAATAAACTGCTATGAATTCTGAAATGGACATTCCGAGTATCATTATTTTGGAGGTACAAAATTACTTTTTTTAAGTGTTCGGAATGGTTTGGGATTCGAAATCTGTATCTGTATAATACATCCAAGTTGCCAATTTTAGGCTTTAACAAGACTTACAGGATGGGTATAGGAGGGCGAAACTTAAAAAAAAAACACTCTGGTACCAAATTGTTTGGGGTAATGGGTACGAAATTACATACACCAAATGACATCCTCTGTATATTTTTTTATTCAAATTTACAAAATAACTACGGTCGCATTTTAGGTAGCACGTATTTCATATTAAAGTCAACTCACGACCATCTGCGAATGAGGATAGATGTCTGGTTTTTGTGTTATCGATGAGTCCAGTTCCACATCCATATTAATTTTGCAATAGCCAATAGGTATTGAGCTTATAAAACTGTGTTCGGTTATTAAATTTAAAAGCAAACTGTTGATTGGTCAAATATGTTTGATTGAAGTTATCCCAGACTACAATGGCTGTGTATGGCAGCTGACAGAGGTCAGCAAACTGAAAACAAGTGTACATCATAACCATTTTTAGAAACTTGAATGTCTTGAATTGCAGCATCGACAAAATGGATTGACAATTTAAAATGTCTCATTCTCAACAGGACAGTTACCAGTGGCTTTCAGTATGTGAAGACACTTTGTTTTTACACGATGGTTTATTGAGAGTGACGGATCTTGTAGAACTGCCAAAAGATGTAAACAATGTCCAGGAAGGTGAACACGAAGTAGTATCTTTCGACTCAAAAAATCCAACCGAACTTTGCGAGAGATTGAGGAAAATATGCGGAACTCAGAACAATGCTTACTCGAGACTTTTAGAGTATAGACTGAATGCACTTCGTGGTTACTGGAATGCGCAGAGGCAGATTTCATTGGAAGAACAGAATGAGAGAGAATCGACAACCTATGATGAAACGATATCATTGCTAAAAAAACAAGGATTATGGAAGGAACCCGAACAAGCATCGTTTTCTACACGCATCAGTCTGTTGTTGGTGTTGCCCTTACTGCAATCACAGAGCAAAACAGATCCCTCGCTCTGTGGACTGACAGCATCTTTACTTCTCAATTGTCTTCAAGAATGTGCACCATTAAGCCTTTCTAAAGAACCTGGTGATTGTTTAAGAGGATTGGAGAGTTTACTGTGTAATTGGCTGGGTGAAAATGACTCTTCCCAAATAGTAACTGATCCAACACAACGCAATAATGCTGCATCAGCACTAGTTGCATTGGCCTGTGCCAGGTAAATATAGAGAGAAATGTGTCAATTTGTAACCAATGCAAACCATATTTGTAATTAGAGCTTCCACGACAATGCTACCTCTACCATGGAACCGGTCAGAAGGTCACACAACCAAAACATCACATTTCAAAATGGTCAAAACGTCACATACTTTTTAGTCAAAATGTCACATAGCAGACCTGTCATTTTGATGAGGGCAATCGCCTCGGCTCGCAGTGACCCGCCTGAACTTAAATTTCTGTGTGTGGTAATCGTCCGCCCGACACTTAGTTCGGTGGCCGAAAGAGGGGTCATATCACTTACAGTACGTGCCAAGTGTATTACGTCTCAAACACCCAATGCGGTGGTCGTTTTTTAAAAAATCACCGGCAGACACCGTGTCACATGGTGTAATTGTGAATGAACAAATCACCGTGTCCATACCGCGTTCAAGGGTGAAAAAGATTAGTGACTTTTTCTTTTACACTGGAAGTCTCGATTACCAATAAAACAATGTACTCCCGTAACTCTTTTGAAGTGCCGCCGAAGATAAAATAAACTTGAAAATTAAAACTTAAAATTAAAAGACACGTGGATATTGTTTCTGACACCCTTCCCTCCACCGACAGACGCCGTTGTCGCCCATTTGCAAACGTGGGAAACGCAAGTAAACTAGATTTCTGATCATATTGTAGGTTTCAGAAATTGGCTTTTGAGCGAGTTTGTGGGCCGGTTGAGTCTCATCAGCATTTAAAAAAACTTTAAAAGATTTTAAAAAAGCGATATTATTCAACCTCTAATGTGTGATCAGAATGAAAATACTCAGACTGAGGCAGTATAGGCAGCAATCTAACATGCAAGTGAAATTGGAAATAACAAATATCGTGACTGACACAATGTTGACATTTGACGTTGCGTGGATCTGAAAAGTTCCAATTTATCGAATGTTGGGCGACATTAAAGTTAACTTTACAGACGAAATGGAAACACAAGAACAAGGGTTAGATCCATAACCGTAATTCCAAAGAAAACACAGAGTAGGCTACATGTACTTAAAGGAACCAAATTTACCCCCCCCCCCCCCCCCAACCCCCCCCTTTTCAAATCGACAAAAGTAAAAAATTTGAAACAAGTGTGTGGAGATGTAAATGGATGTGAACAGATCAACACTTGCACAAGAATAGACCTGGTCTGTGCATGTAAATCCTCAGCGCATCAAACTGAGAACGAAAATTATTAAGCCTACAGTCTTAACTCCATCCGTCTTTTATTTTATGGAAATATAGCCTTTGGTATCTTGCGTTTGTGGCAGTAAAATTGACGAGCACTTTTACTCAGAAATCCCCCCACCCCACGTTTGGGTGTCGATAGAAATATTACTGTTAATTGGTAAAATTATTATAAAAAATAAAAAGGCAGCCATGTCCATCAGTGATATCCAAATTACTTCAAACAGAAGTTATTTTACCCAACATCAGAAATCAGTCAAAAGCCAGTTTCACGGTTGGGAGTTCTCTCACCACAAAGTCGGCTGTTTGGGGTGATTCGATATTCTGATCGGACATGCATTTCTGAGTTAAATGGTTAAAGAAATGCGCATTTGAAAGAAAGAAAAACAGTGATCGTATGTTTTGACTATTTATTCATCAATATCATATGAAACATCACACCAGAAAGTGTGTTTTTTTAAATACGAGGACATTATTTTTTCACAACTTCCAAACAGCACGTGCACGAGAAGTCTGCCATTTTATCGTCTGAATGCTTTTCGCTCCACTCAGTTCGCCCCGTCGGATTAAATTAAAGTAATATAACTTAGTATTTTAGTCTCCTGGCTTTGAAATCAACCAATACTTATCCCTCGTCTAATCCCAGCCACTCAGTGTGTACTATTGGCAAATTATGGATAACAGCCTTGCTTTGAAAACACAGACAGATGAAATTTAGAATCGGGTTTTTTTCTTCAACACGAGAAATAGTTCATTGAATTCGGACAGCTGATAATTTTGACACTTATTCCCAATTAATCGACTATGTATAGAGAAGTCACACCTCAACATCCTTATAGAGTTAGAACATATAACTATAATAAATAATTCTAGTAGTTTGTTCAGCAATTAAAACCAGTGGCAATAATCTCTTTTAATTAGACTGTCACCACAATAGCATTAATGATCAGAAGTTTAATCAAACAGCTACCGATTATTGTATAAACCTTATGTTATTCTTAATAGCCTAATAAGCCTATTGATATGGACGGTTTAGTTCGAATTTTGCTTCAAAACAGAACCGCTTGACAATAAGACTCTGGCATCCAAAAACGTTTGAGATGAAGGAAGAAAGATGAACTTATATCAGAACCGTGAAAACCCGTTTAATTAGAACCATGGAATACATATAGCTCGTTTATGATGGGTGGGGTTGTGTCATTTGTTTTCCCAAGAACCATAGGCATACGAGGCCGGGACGACTACAGCCCTCCGTTGCCGGAGAATTGATGTGGCGGGAGGGGGACGGGGCAGGGGGCATTGCACAGTGATGACCAATATAGAATATTGGAGGGATAGGAATAACCCATTATGTCCAGCCATTACGAGGCGACTCACAATGGGACCACCTCATATAAAAGAATTTGCTTGTACACTTATTTGTTATCAAGAGATGTCCAGCAACCTGGCAGCTCATAGATAGCCTACCATATGGCCTGTTATCTGAAAATTTGCTTGATGGTTCAACAAGCTTTTTGTCAAATCCCTCATTGTGGGGGGAGGGGGGGGGGGCTTGTGTCAAAATCGGAAAGTGGTCGGAAAATTGACCATGGCGAATGGAGAGTGGGGTTGGTGAACAAATTAATGGCGCCGATAGGGCAAGGTTTCCACCAATGAATATAATTTCTTCCCCCCCCCCCCCTCCCTTTCCCCACCAGCAGCACTCGATTGCAGAAAACCTAGCTAGATGCCCTTGACACAGGGTACAGACTAAGAATCTTAGTCGGGGTGAAATTTATTTATGGGGATTGGGGGGGGGGGTTGGCCTACGCACAAAAGTTTAAATTGGCCTACCGACGAGATCATTTTTCTGAGCCACTTTAAATAGGGCCTATTGATTTTACTTGACATTTTATGTTTAGACAAAGAGTTATTATTATTTAGGATCTAGACATGGAAGTGTTCATTCACATGAAGGGTCTACCATAAAATGGCGAAAAGAAAGACAGTGGCGCAAATAGGGACGCTCACAGTTCGCCGAGGGAACGGCACCGTGGTACCTACTCATCTCAACTCGCCTGTCGTTTGTTTCTGTTTCTGCCCTGTAACGGCTACAGATTGTTGGGATTTAAACAGAAAAAAATCTCCACGGTGCACCTTTCCCCTCGCACCGCCTGAATCACATTTTGAAACTGCAGTTGAGATAAGAGTCGAACCCAGAGTCCAGCTTGATTTAATAAATAAATTTTCGGTGGGTAAACTTACCAACTGCATAAATAATATTTAGGTAGGCTAGTCTGGGTTAGACAAACAGAATGTGTACACAGTTTTTGTACCAGGGAAAGAAAACATCGACTCTGGGTTAGTGCTTTGTTTTGAAGCATTTTCAATTTATTTTTTCTTCATGTGAGAAAATAACCATGTGTGAATTATTTTGTGAATTGCGAGTTGACAGAAGCACACACTCAAAGTGTCACGGTTGAACACCGGGTCACAACAATACCCATGTATAACTCCTTTGTTTTCTCAAATTTAATTAACTACTGTTTTGACGGAACAAAAATTTGATCTTCACAATCCTTTTCATGCCACACCACGGTGTCCAAAAATCATCACCGTGTGACACCGGCTGAAAAATGTGATTTTCACTCGTCACGGGGGTGGGTGATCGAGACGTAATACACTTGGCACGTACTATATGTCAGGTGAGGCCAAAAAAAATATATTACGCCTCGCTTATAAAATGTATGAGACCCGATGATGATGGTCGGGGAGGAGTTGGGCTATGCATGAAAGAAGGAATAACATATAAAGTCAGAAGAGACATCTCAGTCTTCATTCCTCATGTTTTCGAATCCCTATTTACAGAAATAAAAGATAAACATATCTTCAGAATTATTGGCATCATATATCGACCCAACACTCCATCTAAAGCCGACATCAACCTCTTCTTATCAAATTTAACTGAAATAATGGATGTTTTGAATTCCGAAAATAAAAAAGTTTATATTATGAGAGACTGACCTTTTGGCATCCACACACTCCAAGACAGAAGAATTTATTGATCTCCTATTTAGCCATTTTTTACCTTATATTACAAAGCCGACGAGAGTTTCTAGACATTCTGCTAGCCTGATAGACCATATCTTTACTAACAATACTTCACAAACAGCACTACCGGGAATAATTTTATCGGATGTATCCAACCAGTTTGGGTTTTTTTTTATGTGCACCCATACTATGTATGGTACACATAATGCCGGCATCCGGGGTGACCATCCGTCGTTCGTCCGTCCGTCTGTCCCTCTGTCTGTCAGTCCGGCTTCCGTATCCATTTCTTTGGCATTCGATAACTTGAAAAATATTGCTTGGATTGTCAAGTTACTTTATATTTGTGTTGAGGTTATTGATGTGCCGAACTGTATAGTTTTTGGTGTAAATCTGATAATTTGATCCTGAGATATTAACCCCTTACCTTCAAATTGAAAATTCCTCCAATCTCTTTGGCATTCGATAACTTGAAAAGTATTCCTTGGATTGTCTAGTTACTTTATATTTGTGTTCAGGTTACTGATGTGCCGAGCTGTATAGTTTTTGGTGTAAATCTGTTATTTTGATCCTGAGATATTAACCCTTTATTCTTCAAATTGAAAATTTCTCCAATCCCTTTGGCATTCGATAACTTGAAAAATATTGCTTGGATTGTCAAGTTACTTTATATTTGTGTTCAGGTTACTGATGTGCCAAGCTGTATAGTTTTTGGTGTAAATCTGATAATTTAATCCTGAAATATTAACCCTTTATCCTTCAAATTGAAAATTCCTCCAATCCCTTTGGCATTCGATAACTTGAAAAATATTGCTTGGATTGTCAAGTTACTTTATATTTGTGTTGAAGTTACTGATGTGCCGAGCTGTATAATTTTTGGTGTAAATCGGATAATTTGATCCTGAGATGTTAACCCTTTATCCTTCAAATTGAAAATTCCTCCAATCCCTTTGGCATTCGATAACTTGAAAAATATTGCTTGGATTGTCTAGTTACTTTAAATTTGTGTTCAGGTTACTGATGTGCCGAGCTGTCTAGTTTTTAGTGTAAATCTGATGATTTGATCCCGAGATATTAACCCTTTATCCTTCAAATTAAAAATTTCTCCAATCCCTTTGGCATTCGATAACTTGAAAAATATTGCTTGGATTGTCAGGTTACTTTATATTTGTGTTCAGGTTACTGATGTGCCAAGCTGTATAGTTTTTGGTGTAAATCGGATAATTTGATTTCTGAGATATTAACCCTTTATCCTTCAAATTGAAAATTCCTCCAATCCCTTTGGCATTCGATAACTTGAAAAATATTGCTTGGATTGTCAAGTTACTTTATTTTTGTGTTCAGGTTACTGATGTGCCGAGCTGTATAGCTTTTAGTGTAAATCTGATGATTTGATCCCCAGATATTATCCCTTTATCCTTCAAATTGAAAATTTCTCCAATCCCTTTGGCATTTGATAACTTGAAAAATATTACTTGGATTGTCAAGTTACTTTATATTTGTGTTCAGGTTACTGATGTGCCGTGCTGTATAGTTTTTGGTGTAAATCTTATTTTGATCCTGAGATATTAACCCTTTATCCTTCAAATTGAAAATTCCTCCAATCCCTTTGGCATTCGATAACTTGAAAAATATTGCTTGGATTGTCAAGTTACTTTACATTTGTGTTCAGGTTACTGATGTGCCGAGCTGTATAGTTTTTGGTGTAAATCTGATGATTTGATCCCGAGATATTAACCCTTTATTCTTCAAATTGAAAATTTCTCCAATCCCTTTGGCAGTCGATAACTTGAAAAATATTGCTTGGATTGTCAAGTTACTTTATATTTGTGTTCAGGTTACTGATGTGCCGAGCTGTATAGTTTTTGATGTAAATCTGTTATTTTGATCCTGAGATATTAACCCTTTATCCTTCAAATTGAAAATTCCTCCAATCCCTTTGGCATTCGATGACTTGAAAAATATTGCTTGGATTGTCAAGTTTAAATCTGTTATTTTAATCCTGAGATATTAACCCTTTATCCTTCAAATTGAAAATTCTTACAATCCCTTTGGCATTTGATAACTTGAAAAATATTGCTTGGATTGTCAAGTTACTTTATAATTGTGTTCAGATTACTCATGTGCTGAGCTGTATAGTTTTTGGTGTTAATCTGATAATTTGATCCGGAGATATTAACCCTTTATCCTTCAAATTGAAAATTCCTCCAATCCCTTTGGCAGGAGATAACTCAAAAAATATCAATCCGATTGTCATGTTACTTTATATATTTATTCAGGTTACTGATGTGCTGTGCTGTATAGTTTTTTATGTAACTCTGATAATTTGATCCGGAGATATTAACCCTTTATCCATCAAATTAGACACTCCTCCAATCCATTTCTATATGTACCCATACCTTGTATGGTGTACATAATGTTGGCATCTGTGGTGGCCCTCCGTCATACAGCTTTCTACTAGTTGCGCGTATGGGTACACATCTGACGATTTCATCGGCCTATTTTTACATTGAAGTTACACCCAAAACATGTAATGTACCACGGTTTACTGTGAAACAAATTATTAATGCAGAAAGAATCGCCGAATTCAAAACACTTCTCTCAGAGAGTGATTTTAACCCGGTTATGGAGTCGAATTGTCCCAACGAGTCATACGAAACCTTTCTTATCATCTATATGAAAGCCTACGATAAAGCTTTTCCGTACAAACATGTTCGTCAGAATAATAAATTTATTAAGAAGCAGCCTTGGATGACAAGGGGTCTTATCATATCTTCTATCAAGGGTGCAAGGCACTTCCCCCCCTAACAATTTCCCCCCCCCTCACTTCCTCCACAAATTGGTCATTCCCCCCCCCCCAAAAAAAAACCCCAGTCCCCCCCCCCCCCCCCCAAAGTAGTCATTTCCCCCCCCCAAAGAAAAAAATACAATTTCCAGTCTTTTATTCTCTTCAAAACAAGCTCAACATATAAAATAAACATCATAAAATGTAACACACTCACAAAAAAATAAAAAAAATAATACTCAGTAGAGGTGGGGTATGAATAAGAAGGGGAGGGCAGACTACTTTGATTTTTCAACTAAAATTACAGTAGACCTACACTGAAAAAAAAATGTTAAAAAAAGGAGAGGACTGAAAAAAAATGTTAAAAAAAAGTTGGAGGGGGTAAAAACCAAAAAATTAGATTTGTTTGTTTATTCATCTTATTGATATTTTAAACAGCCATTTAATTTGGGACTTCGTCAGTCCCAAATTAAATGGCTGTTTAAAATTCCAATTAGATGAACAAGCAAACAAATCCTATTTTTTTTGTTTTGGCATTTTTAGTGGCGAATTGGGGAGAGGCTAGGGAATCTGGTGCACGCGGTTAGAATTCCCGGCCGTTTGCATTGGAGTGATAGATTGTCAAAGATCAATCCCTCAACGCCATTAAGACTATTAGAGAGTGGGCTCTATTCGGTTCCAGTTTGGCGATGGTAGAGGTTTGAGTCCCACCATGTTGTGCGATGGCAATTTTAAGGGAAAAAAAAAAAAGATAACCAAACAGAAACGTCGGTTGACGATAGCGGTTACAAAAAAAGGAGTGGAGAAGGCTCCAACAGTTTAGTTTGAAAAAAAACGGGAGTCATCCATCAAGCCTTCTGGGAGATAGGATGCCGTATGTGATTTTGAGGTATCTGGTTATCCTTCGGGAATTCCAAATGACCTCCAACACCCCCCCCCCCC
The DNA here is from genome assembly GCA_031216915.1 of Pictodentalium vernedei. Taxonomy (NCBI): domain Eukaryota; kingdom Metazoa; phylum Mollusca; class Scaphopoda; order Dentaliida; family Dentaliidae; genus Pictodentalium; species Pictodentalium vernedei. The sequence continues at coordinate 317,297,300 of CM062294.1, forward strand.
CCCCCCCCCCCCCCCCCCCCCCCCACAAAAAAAAAAAAAACCTTAAAAGGGCTGTTTGCTGGCAAGATTGTTTCAATCCTTGCCTTGGTCTGTTTGGTTTTCTGCACATCTTTGCATGAGGATTGTTTCAATCCCTCATAGTTTGTCATTCAGTTCGGTCGTGTGTCTGATGAGATAGAGGAGGTAGAAAAGATAATAGAGAGCTGGAATTCAGAGCAATTCGGTTTTTAATTTACAACTGTTCCGTCTGTGACGACCAGTGACATGTGGATGGGGAAGCCAGCATTTTTTCCCCGAGATTTATATCTCAGGCAGGTGGAGATTTTTCTCGCTGTTTGCAACTCCCACTGGTAACAGAGGCAAGCTTTCGTGCGTATCGTGTCACCCGCAGCCAGTTCTAATTTAGGTCACAGAATGCCTGGCTCACCCCATCACAATGATGTAATCTTTAACCCTTTCAATAGACACGCCCCAGATTATTTAGTTTTCCTATTGAGGACACGATGCGCATTGAGTTCTATTATTAATTCGCTGTCTTGACGTCTATTTAGAGTTTTGCTTTGAAGATCTTTTAAGCGCATTGATATAGTGTCTGTTTTTGCTATCTCGTGAAGTTGTTTTATCGATGTCCACGTGGGCTTGCGCAGAGCCACGCGCAAGGCATGATTTTGGACCCATTGTAGTTTTTCAATGTTGGTTTTATTCAGGTCACTTGTCATTATGGCCCCATACTCTAGTACTGGGCGTATATATGATTTGTAAAGATTGAGGAGAATTTCTTTATTGGCTCCCCAATTTTTACCTCTAATCATTTTCAGGAAATTGATGCGTTTAATGGCTTTGACAGTGACTGAGTTTATGTGATTGTTTAGATTGAGACTGCTATCCAGATTGAATCCCAAAAACTTTGCCTCATTACTAGCTTCAAGTTTATGATCGTAAAGCTTAAGCTCAATATTAGGGACAGGCTTTTTCCTTTGTTTTTTATAGAATGTGATTCTTTGTGTTTTCGTGGCATTTAGCTTGATGCGCCACAGAGCGCACCAGTCTTGCAGGTCGCGGATGGTATCCTGCAGGCGGTTTTGTATTATGTTTCCAGACTTACTGGCCGTCCACATTCCTTTGTCGTCTGAGAATTGAGATAGTTCAACATGGTTCTTCCCTAGTTTGTCAATGTCATTCACATATATTATAAATAGAAGCGGGCTGAGGACCGAACCCTGTGGAGTGCCCGCTTCAAGTTTTACCTCGGCTGACACTTCGCGGTTGACCCTCACTTTGATTTTTCGATCAGATAAAAATGATGATATGATCCTTAGAATTTTGGTAGGTAGCCCCATTTTAGCTAGTTTGTATCTCATGCCATTGTGCCAGACAGAGTCAAACGCTTTTTCTACGTCGAGTAATAGCGCGGTTCCTATTTCATTTTGACTGAACGCCGTTTTCATATAATCTACCAGTCTATAAACATGCTCGATTCCCTCTCTTTGGCTTCTGTATGCCCTTTGCCACTTATTGAAAAAGCTGATTGATTCGAAATGGCTGCGGAGTCCAGTCGTGAGAATCCGTTCGAAAATTTTTCCAATACAGCTGAGTAGGCTGATTGGGCGGTAATTAGCTGGGTTGCTCAAATCCTTGTAGGGTTTGGGTATCATGACTCCTGTAGCTACTTTCCAACATTTTGGGAAGTATCCACTAGAGAGACAGCAATTTAGGAGGTTAGTGAGTCTACCGAAAAAAGTATTGGGACATTGTTTCAGGATTTTGTATGAGACCTCGTCCCCTCCTGGGGAAGAAGAAGACTTACATTTTTTAATTGTGTTAGCCACTTCTTCTTGGCTTATCGGTTCCGTGAGTTCATGGTCATCCCTGTCCTCGGGCGTTTGGCTGAAGTTGGCATCGTTAAACGTTGTCTTGTTGTCTTGAACAAATTTGTTTACTTTTTCTTTGAACTCGTCATCAAACCTATCACCGTCATGTGGACGATGATATTTCTTAAGGAGCTCAGCAAAGGCACTAACCTTCGCCTTGTCATCCAGGGCCATAGTTCCATCGCTGATCTTTAGAGCCTTACTGTTGGCGTCTTTATGTTTTTGTCCAGTAAGGGTTTTAAAAGTATCCCAAAGCTTTTTAGTCTCCCTGAGTCCATTTAGATTTTCCATTGCTTTTTCCCATCTCACGCGATTATCGTTTGCTATTGCTTTTTTAACTTCTCTGTGGAGGCGATTTTACATGGCTTTAAGTTCGACCTTTTTAGTTGGAAGTTTTTCTGATTTGTATGCACGGAAGGCCTTTCTTTTTTGTTTTATTATTTGGAGTGTGGTTTCAGTTTTTCTGTTGGCCCGCGGTTTAACTGTCTGTTTGGGACAAATCTCATCAAGAGTGTTGTTAATGACTTCACTGAGATTGGTACATGCTTGCTCGAGCTCGCAGATATTCATTGGGTCGTTTTTGTTTATTTTAACCTGAATTATTTTTCTGAAGAGGTCCCAGTCAATTTTGGATAGATTCCTCCTCCTCATTGTGGGGTATCTTGCGGGTCCACTGCAACCGTGTAATGTAGCATGAACAGGCAGGTGGTCGCTACCTAAATCATCGTCTCCCACAAATATGTATTGCATTTGATTAGTTAGTGATTTACTGGTTATAATTAGGTCAAGGATGTCGGATTGGTGGAGGGTGTTGTTACTGACGTGAGTAATGTCGAGGTCGTTATTTAATACAAAAAGATCAAATTGTTCGATGATATTGAAGAGAGCGTCGCCATTGGGCTCCGTTTTATTGCATCCGAAAACCTGATGTTTGGCATTGAAATCACCTAAGAAAATACAGTGTTTGTGATTTTTCACAAAGAATTCAAAGACTTCGCTGTCAACTGTTTTTTTCAGTTTATTATAATATGAGATTACGGCAACTTTTTTATGATCTAGTTCAATCTCAGCGGCAATCACCTCTGCGTTGAGATGATCGCTTGATATTGTTTTATATTTTAAGTCCTGCCTTATGAGGAGAGCGACTCTGCCGCCACGATGTGTGGGACGGTCTCGTCTAATGATGTTGAATCCACTTAGCAAAAATGTCTTACTTGGCTTTAACCATGTTTCGCTGATACCAATTACATCTACGTTTGTGAAGTAATCGGACATCTGTGAGCTTTTGCAGTTAATGCTTCGAGCGTTCCACTGAATTATTTTCAACTTATCCATAAGTGTTCAGTACCTGACGTCATTTTACTAGTTAACGTGTTGTGGGTGTGATTTATATTTTATTTATGGCGGCTTCTATTAGCGAGGAAGAGATTTGAGTTCGATATAATTTGGATGCTGTTTTCCCCACTTCTTTACATATGTCGGAAAGACTGACGTCGAAGTGTTTGTTCATTATATTAAAAATTGAACCAGCCATTAGGCTGCACATCGAATGTGGAGAGGTTGAGTTTTCTACGCTGTTGACATTAATAGCTTTCAGTTCTATGTCGGTTTTAACTTTTTTGTAGTGGGGACACCCCCGATAATTGCTTGGGTGTCGTCCGTTACAATTTGGGCTTCTGCTTGTAAAATGTGTGAAGAGTAATAGTTAGCTGACAGTATATGTTTTCAGAGCAATGGATGAACTGCAACAGTTTTTACAAACATCAAAGGATTATGTTGACTAGTTTCATGACAGTTTTCACAGTCAAATTGATGGTTTAGTGCTTTTACAGCAATAAGTCTACTAATGATGTGCATTCTCTCATTCCCACTAGAGGCTTTTCATGACCTTGTTTCATTCCTCCTTGAAAAAACAGGTCAGCAATGTTTGGCGGCAGCATGTAGATTCTAGATTTTTCAACTAAAATTACAGTACACTGAAAAAAAAATTTAAAAAAAAGGGGAGGACTGAAAAAAAATGTTAAAAAAAGTTGGAGGGGTAAAAACCCAAAAATTGGATTTGTTTGTTCATTTAGTTGGAATTTTAAACAGCCATTTAATTTGGGACTGATGGAGTCCCAAATTAAATGGCTGTTTAAAATTCCAACTGGATGAACAAACAAACAAATTCAAGGAGTGTTTAGGGAATGTAACAGTCTGTATACAGCTATATGTTATCTGTGTGCTATGTGCTATCTATGTAGTTATATGAATCGTAATTTTTCGAACCCCACCTCTACTGAGTATTATTTTTTTGTGAGTGTGTTACATTTTATGATGTTTATTTTATATGTTGAGCATGTTTTGAAGAGAATAAAAGACTGGAAATTGTATTTTTTTCACTTTTGAATGATCACCAACTTTGGGGGGGAAATGACTATTTTTTTTTGGGGGGGGGGGGGGGGAATTGTTAGGAGGGAAGTGTCTGACATTCACTATCAATAAAGAAAAATTCTACAACAAAAAACTTAATGCCCCCAACGAACAGAACGCATTAAATTACAAAAAACTATTGTAGAATCGTCAACAAGGTCAAAAAGCAGTGCAAAACCATTTATTGTAGAGACATCTTAAACGAAAATAGAAACAATATGCGAAGAACATGGTAAATCTTAAATGAAGCTATAAATACATGTAAGGGAAAGCGCTAAAGAGGGTTGCCGTCATTTTTTATACAGGATGATATAGAAATAAAAGAAGCCAATAACATAGCAAACAAATTCAACAATTTTTTTATCAGCATTGGAAAGGCTGTACTATACTAGCCGACCAGATTCAGAAACCAAACAAGTCCTATTTAGACTGCATGAACACCAATATCTCCAACAACTTTTATCTGTTACCCACAGATTCCACAGAAGTCAGCCGTATAGTAAATAAAATGAAGCCCATATTATCAAAAGACTGCGATGGTATAACTAGCAGTCTTCTTAAACAAACAATAAGTACTGGATCCCCTTACACATGTTATTAATAATTCTGTTATTAATGGCAAAGTACCTGATAGGATGAAGATTGCAAAAGTGACACCTATATTCAGAACAGACGACGTGCATAGATTTACCAATTACAGACCTGTTAGTATACCTCCGACATTTTAAAAAGTACTGGAAAAGCTAATGGAAACGAGACTTACAAATTTTCTAAATAGATTCAATATTTTATACCCCCACCAGTACGGATTTAGAAAATGCCATAGCACCATTCACACAATCCTCCAACTTCTGAAGAGAACAGCACTTTAGCTCTTTTCTTGGAATTGTCAAAGGCTTTCGACAAATCTCGAAATTCTATTATGTAAACTAGAAAAGTATGGTATCCGAAGCCTCACAAATAATTGGTTCAGAAGTTACCTGTCTGACAGGCTTCAGTATGTTATGTACGAAGAACACAAATCAGATTCAGTGAAACAAAGCTGTGGTGTCCCACAAGGCTCAATTCTGGGCCCTGTACTAGTATTCTTTCTCTTATATATCAACGATATTAGTAACTCAGCATCACTCAATTTATTATCGTTTGTGGATGATACCATGGTACACTGCTCCGGTTCAGACGGGAATGCCATAACACTCTATTTCAACAACGAACTTCAAAAAATATTTGAATGGTGCTCGGCGAACCAACTGCTGTTGAATGCTAAAAAAAAACACTTATATTATACTTAACCCAAATAAAAGTAAGAATAATAATTTCTGTCAAGAGATAAAAATAAATAATCAAAAGATAAGCAAAGTCGGGGGAAGTGAGACGGAAAAAAACTATAAAATTTCTTGGAATAAGCATTGATGAACACTTAATCTACAAAGCTCATATATCTAGGCTATGCTCGAAAATAGCAGACGTAAATTCTAGCCTCAACAAAATAAACATATTCTCCCACATAATGTCCTGAAAACATTGTACTACGCCCTGGTTCATAGCCATCTGGTATACAGGATTTTAGCATGGGGCAATTCAAGAGTTATTAATAAACTAGTTATCACACAAAAGCACTCATTACGAATAATAAATAACAAAAAATACAATTCCCACACAGACCCCTTATTTTGGGGAAAATAAAATACTCAAAGTAGATGATCTGTTCAAAATGCATGCATTACTGTTTGCACATGACTGGCAAAATGGCAGATTACGTCTTCTTTTAACGATACATTCAAGGTTACTGACAATTCACTTGATAGGAGAACCCGGCAGTCGGAACATCTATACATAGAAGTTTGTGTATGTGTTTTTTCTATGTATGGATGTCCCGACCGTGTCACAAACCCTAGATAAACTTCATCTATACGCCATCCCGAAACTATGGAACGCTTTAGACGACACAGTTCGAAATATCAGTAACGGGGGCTACATTTAAGAAAACATTGACTACAACATTCCTTTCGTCATATTCGACTTATGCCTGTTGCGATAATCTCTACTGCCCAGACTGTACTTCGTGAATTTTGATCATAGTGGCCCATTAGCAAATTAAACAAATCCGCAATACTAGTCGTGCAATATGTCCTAATCTTGCATCCTCGTCCAATGCAACCTGCAGCATTTTCCCTCTAGTTGCCCCACTAACCTCGCGTAATACCACACACGGTTAAGAAGCTGTAAACAATACTCTTGAGGGAAAAATTAGCGTTCGGGAACACGTATTTGAGCAAATGCTTGGTCAAGTCAGTTGGCTAATCGTGGGGAGTCACATGTGGTGAACTGGCCCACACCTAAATGATGCCAGCTAGTTTACGGCATTTGCCCCCCAAGCCCCCCCCCCCCCCCCCCCCACCCCCTCCATGGTGTGCCCGCCGATATAGACCCCTCGTCCAATTATAAAGATCATGATCTTCTCTAGTTGGAACGATATTAACCACTCGATTTGATTGATTGTGGCTCTTGAACTTTTTGGCAAGCAGGTTGCTCTCTGCCTGAACAGAAACACCACCCTCCCGCTGGCTCTTTATCCTGGCTTCTTACACTAGAACATAGTTTCGACCCGAGGAACGGAAAAACTGGCGTCCTTATCATAGATAAGATGGATCGCTTCATGTTTCCCCATCTAGTCAGTCTGTTTGTGCGTTCTCTTTTCTTTAGGGGGTGGCAGGTAGACAGCCATCTGGCTATGCCACTTCCCATGGTATGCTATTTGTTACTCTTGTATAATGTTTATTTTTGTTTACATCTTACATATATGTATACCGAGAATAAAGAATCTGAATCTGACAAGTTAAGCTAGTGTCATTGACACTTTCATTATTATTTTGTGTAGAGTATTGGTCTGTTGTCACTGCTGTAACTAATTTTATAGCACTTATATACTCCGGACCATTTAGAAGACTATTGTTGAACTTCCAGAGCCCCTTCCCTCTTGGTTGATCGATGAATGATAAATTGATAGTTATCGGGTTATGATCTGACTTGTATTTGAAGAGAATGTCTTCTTTATGGAAAAAGATTCGTAAATCGCAAGATATTAGAAAGTAATCCAGTCTTGCCATTTTATTACCTGCCCCCCTCCAGGTGTAATGTTTTGATTCTGGGTTTTCTATTCTCCAGACGTCTCATAGGTCTAGTTTTTCCATGAATTTCGGGATTGTTTTGTTTAATTTTGTATTATTATGTGTACCCATACTATGTATGGTACACATAATGCCGGCATCCGGGGTGACCATCCGTCGTTCGTCCATCCTTTGTCCATCCATCCGTCTGTCCGTCCGGGATCCGTATCCATTTCTTTGGCATTCGATAACTTGAAAAATATTGCTTGGATTGTCAAGTTACTTTATACTTGTGTTCAGGTTACTGATGTGCTGAGCTGTATAGTTTTTGGTGTAAATCGAATAATTTGATTCTGAGATATTAACCCTTTGTCCTTCAAATTGAAAATTCCTCCAATCCCTTTGGCATTCGATAACTTGAAAATTATTGCTTGGATTGTCTAGTTACCTTATATTTATGTTCAGGTTACTGATTTGCCGAGCTGTATAGTTTTTGGTGTAAATCTGATAATTTGATCCTGAGATATTAACCCTTTATCCTTCAAATTGAAAATTTCTCCAATCCCTTTGGCATTCGATAACTTGAAAAATATTGCTTGGATTGTCAAGTTACTTTATATTTGTGTTCAGGTTACTGATGTGCCAATCTGTATAGTTTTTTGATGTAAATCGGATAATTTGATCCTGAGATATTAACCCTTTATCCTTCAAATTGAAAATTCCTCCAATCCCTTTGGCATTCGATAACTAGAAAATTATTGCTTGGATTGTCTAGTTACTTTATATTTGTGTTCAGGTTACTGATTTGCTGAGCTGTATAGTTTTTGGTGTAAATCTGATAATTTGATCCTGAGATATTAACCCTTTGTCCTTCAAATTGAAAATTTCTCCAATCCCTTTGGCATTCGATAACTTGAAAAATATTGCTTGGATTGTCAAGTTACTTTATATTTGTGTTCAGGTTACTGATGTGCCGGGCTGTATAGTTTTTGGTGTAAATTTGATAATTTAATCCTGAGATATTAACCCTTTATCCTTCAAATTGAAAATTCCTCCAATCCCTTTGGCATTCGATAACTTGAAAAATATTGCGTGATTGTCTAGTTACTTTACATTTGTGTTCAGGTTACTGATGTGCCAAGCTGTCTAGTTTTTAGTGTAAATCTGATGATTTGATCCCGAGATATTAACCCTTTATCCTTCAAATTGAAAATTTCTCCAATCCCTTTGGCATTCGATAACTTGAAAAATATTGCTTGGATTGTCAGGTTACTTTATATTTGTGTTCAGGTTACTGATGTGCCAAGCTGTATAGTTTTTGGTGTAAATCGGATAATTTGATCCTGAGATATTAACCCTTTATCCTTCAAATTGAAAATTCCTCCAATCCCTTTGGCATTCGATAACTTGAAAAATATTGCTTGGATTGTCAAGTTACTTTATATTTGTGTTCAGGTTACTGATGTGCCGAGCTGTATAGTTTTTAGTGTAAATCTGATGATTTGATCCCCAGATATTAACCCTTTATCCTTCAAATTGAAAATTTCTCCAATCCCTTTGGCATTCGATAACTTGAAAAATATTACTTGGATTGTCAAGTTACTTTATATTTGTGTTCAGGTTACTGATGTGCCGAGCTGTATAGTTTTTGGTGTAAATCTTATTTTGATCCTGAGATATTAACCCTTTATCCTTCAAATTGAAAATTCCTCCAATCCCTTTGGCATTCGATAACTTGAAAAATATTGCTTGGATTGTCAAGTTACTTTACATTTGTGTTCAGGTTACTGATGTGCCGAGCTGTATAGTTTTTAGTGTAAATCTGATGATTTAATCCTGAGATATTAACCCTTTATCCTTCAAATTGAAAATTCCTCCAATCCCTTTGGCATTCGATAACTTGAAAAATATTGCTTGGATTGTCAAGTTACTTTATATTTGTGATCAGGTTACTGATGTACCGAGCTGTATAGTTTTTGGTGTAAATCTGTTATTTTAATCCTTAGATATTAACCCTTTATCCTTCAAATTGAAAATTCCTCCAATCCCTTTGGCATTTGATAACTTGAAAAATATTGCTTGGATTGTCAAGTTACTTTATAATTGTGTTCAGGTTACTGATGTGCTGAGCTGTATAGTTTTTGGTGTTAATCTGGTAATTTGATCCCGAGATATTAACCCTTTATCCTTCAAATTGAAAATTCTTCCAATTCCTTTGGCATGAGATAACTCAAAAAATATCAATCCGATTGTCATGTTACTTTATATATTTATTCAGGTTACTGGTGTGCTGTGCTGTATAGTTTTTTATGATAATTTGATCCGGAGATATTAACCCTTTATCCATCAAATTAGACACTCCTCCAATCCATTTCTATATGTACCCATACCTTGTATGGTGTACATAATGTCGGCATCCATGGTGGGCATTGGTGGCCCTCCATCATACAGCTTTCTACTAGTTGTACGTATGGGTACACATCTGACAATTTCATCAGCCTATTTTTTTTATGTGTATAGTTAACTGCTGTGTCGATTTTATAGTTCTGAGGTAGGTTCCAATCTCCTATTAATATAGAACTATTACCAATTTCCTCTAATTTTGAGAACAAGTTGTTGTAGAATTCGGGTCTATCTTCATTTGGCCCATACACCACAGCAAGAGAGAGTCTTTGGTCTTGAACTGTTATATCAAGAATTATATAGTTTCCCCCCTGTGTCCTTAACGGTTTTATGTATTGAAAACGCGAACAAATTTTTAAAGAGAATGGCTGTACCCCTGCTTGCACTTGAGTAAGAACAGCAGACTGCGTCAAAAACCCACTCGTTTTTCCAAGCATTTTCAACCTCTCTACATGAGTGTGTGTCTACCATGAGAGTGATATCAAACTTATCTCTGCAACATGAGAAAATGCCCTGTCTTTTTGTTTTGTCTGATGAGAGACCACAGCAGTTTAAACTTCCTATATTAATTGGAGTCATAAAGGAAGTCTAGTTAAAATGTAAATTCCTGCTTGAGCAACACCTTCGATCTTAAATATGCTTTTGTTGACAAACTTGATATGCCGAAAAACGATGCTTGGGTTTAAGCTGCAAATATATCTGAAAAAAGTTTTTTGTATAAACAAATAACAAAGATTTCCTTGGATACATGGATGTTCTGTTCCTCTACAAAAGTTGAGTTTCTGTACCATTAATTGACAACATAAAAGTTGTTACTTGTATTGTACAACTTCTTTTTAGGAGTATGACAAGAGAGAATGAGTGAGGGTTATTCTATATGCTGTATATATGTAATTGAGTGCATGTGTGTGTAGGGAGTGTGAATGTGGGCTAGAGATGTGTGATATATCAAATTTTCATTATGATATCGATATTGATCCCATATCGAATATCGTATCGAGTGCAACTGAAGAATATCGAACCGACGATATCAGTTTCCATTCCATAACAGTAGGGGAAGTTGGGAATCCCTGTATTACTTATGCATTCACTGTTATGGCGGAGCGAATTAAGAGTCTGTGGCAAATGTTTTTTGAAAGGCTGGATAAAAAAAACTTGCAAGTGCAAGTTTAATATGTGGCACGGTAACAGCAAATACTTCAAATCTCAGATCACATATTGAACATCACCATAAGAAAGAATCCGACGCCAATCCGTAAAAACAAGGAACGATATAAAAACTTGGAATTGGAAAATGGTAAGGTTCATAATCTATTTATATACAATAAATTGACAACATTGGGTTAATCCCATTGACAAGCCTAACTTAGATTTCAGTTGAGTTGTTTCTCTTATATCTCTATTTTAATTTTTTTCATTTGGAGCAAAAGCGAAATTCAGGAAACTTCCGTAATGTTTGTCAATCATTCTGTTTTTTTTTTTAATTTTTCATTGGCAGCAGAAATGAAATTCGGAAAACTTTGAGTTTGTCAATCACTTCGAAGTTTAATTCAGTTTTATTTTTAGAACATAAGGGAATGTCCTGGTATGCAACGTTCAAATAACATTAGTTATTTATTCATATTTACTGATATTTTATCAATTGCCTGGTAATATTTTTGTTGAAAGAAAGAAAGTGTGGAAAAGCAATTCCCATTTAGTACTTTCATATACACTATCAAGTAAAACTAGACAAGTCAAATGGAAACAATAAATCGAAGTCATGTTGTTGTGTTCAACTCAAATCGATTGGGGAGTAATTTTTATACATCAAGGCACCCCGATGAATATTTTCACATTTTGCTCTACTTCTGTGGTGTTGGAATGTTAGTCCTTGTGTGGACACATTTTTTATAAATTCCCCATACAAATAAAAATAACATTTCCATGTATTTTTGGCTGGGTGATGTGTTTACGCCTTTTTCAGAGATATAATGAATTTGTAATTTACTTTTGGTTTCCATATTTTACACTTTGACGTCTGTTACATTATTTTTTTCATTAAGATTTTAGTTCATCATACTAGTATTTTATGATTAAGAAGAGTAGCCTCCCCTGAGTGGAATCGTTCTGTCCATCTGATAGAGAAGCATGCTGTTTCTTGACAGAAGGCTTTCACAAATGGCTTATTCTTCAAAAAATAAGTCACCTAGGTTGTTAAAAAAATCAAAATAGGTATTTTCTGGCCTAAATTTCATAAATCTCAAGTTTGTTTGTTGCTTTATTTTAAGGTTTTTCAGTTATTAATAATACCTTGTTGCATTTTAATATTTTTTTCCTCTCAGTGCCAAGGGGTAGAAAGAAGGCTTGAAGCGAATAGTATCCACATTTATTTTACTTGTCAATTGTTACATTTATGTTTTTATTAAAATAAAAAATAATAATTAATAAAATATCAAGTCTAATTCTTATAATCTTACCATAGAAGCCTGCAAATGGGTATATTAGATGCTATGGCATTCTGTTCACTCATACCAAACTTTCTGCAGAAAACTAATCTAGGTGGAATGGAGTAATTTTGTGTTCATAATTAATATCGAATATCGTGATATTTGTAAGAAAAATATCGATATTGATATCGAAGTCAAAAATTCAATATTGCACAACTCTGATGTGAGCGTGCGTGTCTGAGGGTGTGTACATGCATGTATGTGTGATCGCCGATGTGAACAAGTTAGTCTGCTGGGGGAGGAATTGACGGGAAGGTTCACAACTATTATAAGGGTGTGTGGAGAAGGCAACCGAGCAAGTGAGTGTGCGTGAATGTTCATCTGGTGTAAGTAACTCGAAACTTGTGAAATCATGATAGAATAATTGTATATCATCTGCCCCTACTTCTCAACCCACAGCTAAAGTGCCCTCAATTTCGATGTGTTGGTAGACATGTGTGTGTGGGTGTGTGTAAGGGGGAGTGGATGCACATGTGTGCGAGTGAGCACGTGCCCATTCATTTCTTATCAACCTACGTTACAATTGTTTACTACAGGCACTGCAGTGGAAGACCGTCACTCGGAAAATATACTCTCTATTTTGACCTTTCCCAAGCGATTTGGGAAAGAAAAGTGGTGCAAAAGCACCAAGAAAAATAAGCCAAAACTGGGTCAAGGCCATCGGCACACACCCAGTAGTAGAGACTGGCATTTTTCTGTTTTTCAGTTTTGGTTCCGGTTTTTATGGAAACCGAAAAACCGGACCGAGATTTTCCTGGAAAACCTTCTTCACGGTTTTCTGTGAATTTCTGTCCACTGCAGCAATCGCCCAGAATACACCAAACAACGAACATTCTGGCTTGTACGGATCTTTGCCCTTTGGAATGCCTTTATGTTTGTGTCGATCGATTAATGTTCTTGACAATTGTTGATTTGTTATAGGGTTAGGTGACCACTCAGAGAGCTCACAAGGCCGGCTGAGCGACGTTGACCATACACATTCTCCTCCCCCCAAAAACGTGAATCTTTACATCAAAAATGCAAAAAGAAAAACTTAAATGTTCAGGTTGGTGACAATGTGTGCTGAAAATGAAAAAAATACTCACAAAATCATTTTAGGGAGTGTTTTTTTTAATTTATTCTATCCATTCGAGAAAGTGATAAAACTGGGAAACACGTTGATCAACGTTTTATGCATGAACACTTGCAATTGTGAACTCTGAACTTATGAATATTTACTCAATATTATTGACTGTTCAATGGCAATGATGAAATGGGTAAAACGTCCCTGTCACTTTCAGTACCATGTTTAAAAAATGATAAGAAGCAATCTCAAACTGATTTTTTAGCTCATCTTGACAAAGTCAAGCTGAGCTAATCTAATCGCTTCCCGTCTGTCGTCCGTCAACACCATGTTTTGGTCTTCTCCTCCAAAGCCTCTGGGCCAATTCAAGTGAAAGTTTGTGTGAGTGATGGTCCCAAAGGGGCATTTCATTTTTGTTCAACTCAGTATGCCCGGCCCCATAGGGAGGGAGTGGGGGAAAATGCTCCAAAATATTTTTAAAATCTTCTTCTCAAGAACCAGTGCGTACAATGGCTTGATATTTGCTATGGAGCTTCCATATGAGGTGTAGAATCAAGTTTGTTCAAACGAAGTTCGTAAAGTAATATTTGGCTTTGTAATAGGAGGGGTAAGATTTTTGGCCCCGCCCAAAATTTCTATTTTCTGAACCGATGGTCCGGTATGAACCAAATTTGGTTTGTGGTAGTATTGGGTCATAAGTACTTGACCCATGCAAAAAAAAAAATTCCTGCATCCCCATGGGAACCCTGGGAGCTAAAAATAGAAATATTTTCAAACGCCCATATTTCCCAAACCCCACGGAACAGAGAGCTTTTATTTGGTATGAAGTATCCTTATGACCAGTAGAATTGAATGGTAAAAAAAAATTGCCATCGGTTATGTTAGGGTGTTCTGTAATGGGCATCGAAAAAATGCCGAGTCAGCATATTTGCAAAAATTAAAAAAAATCTTTTCTCCAGAACCAATCATCAGAATCTTTTGATATTTGGTATACAGCATTCATAGGGGGGTCAGATAAAAGTTTGTTGAAATAAAGCTCATTGGTTCATATTTGGGCTCTCTACAGGAGCCCGAAGTTTTAACATAGGGTAATATGGGGAATATTCTTTAAAAATCTTCTTCTTCAGAACCACCAGTCAGAATCTTTTAATATTTGGTATACATCATTGTTATGAGGGTCAGATTGTAGATTGTTCAAACCAAGTCCCTAGGTTAATATTTGGGCTTCCTATGGAAGCCCAAATTTTATCTTTGTTCAATATGGAGGGAAATTTAAAAAAATCTTCTTCAGATCCATCAGTCAGAATGCTTTGATATTTGGTATGCAACATCTCTATGGGGGTCAGATTCAAGTTTGTTCAAATCAAATCCCTAGGTATATATTTGGGCTCACTAAGGTAGCCCAAATTTTTTCTTAGTGCAATATGAGAAAATTTCTTTAAAAATCTTCTTCTTCAGATCCACCAGTCGGAATGCTTTTATATTTGGTATACAACATCTCTAGGGGGGGGGGGGGGGGGAGGGCAGGGGGGGGGGGCAGATTCCAGGTTATTCAATTCGAGTGCCTAGGTTAATATTTGGGCTCCATATAGGAACATGAAATTTAACATAGTACAATACGAGGGAATTTCTTAAAAAATCTTCTTCTTCAGATTCACTTGTCAGAATGCTTTCACATTTGGTATACAACATCTCTAGGGGGGGTCAGATTCAAGTTTGTTCAAATCGGATCCATAGGTCAGTATTTGGGCTCGCTATGGTAGCCCAAATTTGAACTTAGTGCAATTCGAAGAAATTTCTTTACAATTTATCTTCTTCAGATCCAACAGTCAGAATGCTTTCATATTCGATAAATAACATCTCTGGGGAAGTCAGATTTAACTGTGTTCAAATCAAGAGCCTGGGTTAATATTTGGGCTCTCTATGGGAGCCGGAATTGGCCATTTTGCTGAAGAATTAAAAATTTTGTATTCAGTACCCTCTAGAGGTACTAAGATTAATCCACATAGGTTGTATAAAGGGGCTTCATAGAGGAGCTCTGCATTTTACTTATGATCAACTGAAGAAAAGGCATGATGCCCAGATTATTTTTGTCACTCCTGAGGGACTCAAGGATTGACAGTGTAGCCTATGGAGATGGCTTGCTTAATGTAGACTCATTCTTGGACTCTGTTTAAATTGTGTTCTGTACAAGATGAGCGCTTCAGGCCCCGTGGGGCCTCTTGTTTTTTCATCACTTCAGTTTTTTTCCACATATAATCCCAGAAAGAAACTAAGAATAAATTCAGATACACTTAATATTTATATCTTGAGTTCTTAACCCTCGAAGATGGTGTAGCCCCGCATCACAGGAGGTGCAGTTATGGTGTATGTGCATATGAATTACAGACAACTCAGACCAAAGACCACTCGGCTCAAGATCAGACAGACCTGTTTTGAAGACAACTCGGACCAGAGTTTAAGACAACTCGAACCTATTTTGAAGAAACCTCGGGTCAACATTAAAGACAGGTAGAAAGTGTTCCAGATCTCCAGTGCGCCTAGATTACACATTCGGCATGCATTTTCATTTTTAGCTTAACTTGACAAAGTCAAGATAAGCTATTGCCATCATGCGTGCGGAAGTCTGTTAGTCTGTGAGTCTGTTCACATTTTCCTTTAGCACAGGCTACACCCTGCAGTTCTTGTCTGATCATCACAAAATTTCATATGCAGGTTTGGGGTCATGTCTAGGTGAGAACGTCCCCTTTTGGTCACGATCGGTCAACCGGTATGGCTGGCCGAGTCCAAAACCTGCAAACCATTAGCACAGTCTACAGGTCGTATTTATGAAGGGATTTCATTGCAAATTGGTATGCTGCCTCTGTATGATGAGAACGTCCCCTTTTGGGCATGATCTGTCAACCGTGATGGCTGCCCAAGCCCGAAACCCAAAAACTTTTAGCACAGTCTGCAAGTCATGTTTAATATAGAGGGATTTCATTGTAACTTGGTAGGATGACTCCTTATGATGTCTAGATGAGAATTTCCCCATTTGGGCATGATCTACCAACTGTGACGACTGCCCGAGCCCTAAACCCGAAAACCTTTAGCACAGTCTACAGGTCATATTTATGAAGGAATTTCATTGTAACTTCGTAGGATCACTCCAGATGATGTCCAGATGAGATTGTCCCCTTTGGTTGCGATCATTTATCATTCAACCATGATGGCTGCCCAAGCCTGAAGCCCGATAAACTTTAGCACAGTCTACAAGTCATATTTATGAAGGGATTTCATTGTAACTTGGTAGGTTGACTTCATATAATGTCTAGATGAGAACGTCCCCTTTTGGACACGATTGGGCAACTGTGACGGTTACAGGGGCCTGAAGCCCAAAAACCTTTAGAACAGTCTACAGGTCATAATTATGAAGGGATTTCATTGTAGCTTGGTAGGATGACTCCAAATAATGTCTAGATGAGAACATCCCCTTTTGGTCGTGATCATTCAGCCTTTATGGCTGCCCGAGCCCAAAAACCTTTAGCGTAGTCTATAGGTCATATTTATGGAAGGATTTCATTGTAACTTGTTAGGTTGATTCCATATAATGCCTAAATGATGACATCCCCTTTTGGTCGTGATTGGTCAACTGTGATGGATACAGGTGCCCGAAACCCGAAAATCTTGAGCACAGTGTACAGGTCATATTTATGAAGGGATTTCATTGTAACTTCGTAGGATCACCCCAGATGATGCCCAGATGAGAATGTCCCATTTTGGTTACGATCATTCAACCATTATGGCTGCCCGAACCCGAAGCCCGAATACCTTTAGCACAGTCTACAGGTCATATTTATGAAGGGATCTCATTGTAACCTGGTAGGTTTGACTTCATATAATGTCTAGATGAGAAAGTCCCCTTTTGGACACGATTGGGCAACTGTGACCGCTACAGGGGCCCGGAGCCCAAAAACCTTTAGAACAGTCTACAGGTCATAATTATGAAGGGATTTCATTGTAGCTTGGTAGGATGACTCCAAATAATGTCTAGATGAGAACATCCCCTTTTGGTCGCGATCATTCAACCTTGATGGCTACCCAAGCCCAAAACCCCAAAACCTTTAGCATAGTCTCTAGGTCATATTTATGGAAGGATTTCATTGTAACCTGTTAGTTTGACTCCATATAATGCCCTTTTGGTCGTGATTGGTCAACTGTGACGGCTTCAGGGGCCCGAAAACCTTGAGCACAGTCTACAGGTCATATTTATGAAGGGATTTCATTGTAACTTCGTAGGATCACTCCAGATGATGCCCAGATGAGAATGTCCCCTTTTGGTTACGATCATTCAACCATGATGGCTGCCCGAGCCCAAAGCCCGAAAACCTTTAGCACAGTTTTCAGTTCATATTTATGAAGGGATTTCATTGTAACTTGGTAGGTTGACATCATATAATGTCTAGATGAGAACTGCCCCTTTTGGACACCATTAGGCAACTGTGAAGGCTAGAGGGGCCTGAAGCCCGAAAACCTTTAGCACAGTCTACAGGTGATATTTATGAAGGGATTTCATTGTAGCTTGGTAGGATGACTCCAAATAATGTCTAGGTGAGAATGTCCCCTTTTGGTCGCGATCATTCAGCCTTGATGGCTGCCCGAGCCCAAATCCCCAAAACCTTTAGCATAGTCTATAGGTCATATTTATGGAAGGATTTCATTGTAACCTGTTAGTTTGACTCCATATACATGTAATGCCTAGATGATGACATCTCCTTTTGGTCGTGATTGGTCAACTGTGACAGCTTCAGGGGACCGAAAACGTTGAGCACAGTCTACAGGTCATATTCCTTCGTAGGATCACTCCAGATGATGCCCAGTGAGAATGTCTCCTTTTGGTTGCGATCATTCAACCATGATGGCTGCTCGAGCCCAAAGCCCAAAAACCTTTAACACAGTCTACAGGTCATATTTATGAAGGGATTTCATTGTAACTTGGTAGGTTGACTTCATATAGTGTCTAGATGAGAACGTCCCCTTTGGACGCAATTGGGAAACTGACGGCTACAGGGGCCCGAAGCCCGAAAACCTTTAGCACAGTCTACATGCCATATTTATGAAGGGAATTCAATGTAACTTGATAGGATGACTCGTTCTGGAATAATTTCACTGTAACTTGGTAACTTTCATTGATTTACGTTAACTGTGAGGGCCACATACATTAACTGTGAGGCCATATTAACCCACCCCTCAGCTCTTTAGTACAGTGTACACCTCATATTATTTTTATCAAAAACATAGCGTACAGGGAACAGAAATGAACATATGCCCAATTATCACAATTCTTGTCTTATTTCATAATCCTTTCATAAACATTGAACATTATCTTTTTCATCAAACACAACACACAAGTTAAGCCACAGTGTCATCTTTCCAAGGTTTTCTCCTAAGCTCCAGCGACTTCGACCTCAGCTTGAACAACAGTGACACCCCACCCCCAACGTGACATCAAGGCACACTTCAAAACCTGGCTTCTCCTTCTGAGGCAGGCCCAAAAGGCCTCTTTGCTTTGATTCCCCCCCCCTCCCCCCCCCCCCTCCCCCATCCACTCGCCAGTTAATATTATAATCTGCCATGATCTTTCTCTAATGATTTTGGACAGACTTGTCTAAAAAAACTGGTCAGAGTTGTCTTCAACATTGGTCCAACTTGTCTTTAATGTAGGTCTGAGTTGTCTTAAAACTGGGTTCGAGTTGTCTTCAAAACAACTGGTCCGAGTTGTCTTCAAAACTGGTCAGAGTTGTCTTTAAAACAGGTCTGAGGAAAAACAGAAACAAAGATAAAAAGAAGCCTCCACAACACTTATCCATTAAGACATTAATAATGACAACTTAGCAAATATTAATAACAAAAACAAGCCACTGGGCATATCTATTAACACTAAAAATACAATAGCTCATGTTAGTCATGAATAAGAAGAACCACAGAATGGAGATCAAAACTCAGGGTACGAATCGCCCACATCCATAAGGCATAACAGCTGCATTAATTAATATTCATAAACAAATGAAACTCAGTGACGAATTGTGAGATGTTGTTTTCGAACTTCGAAGAAAAGGTCATGGTACTTAATTATTTGTCCATATCTTGTGATTTTAAATCAAAATAATAAAATAACACTGCATGCTTACAAAAACGATTGAAACGGGGGAGGCAGAAACAAGGGCATGCTTACAGGCAGTTGTGGGAGTCCGTTACATGACTTTTTGCGAAGAGAGAGTTAGGATGTCTCAAGAGCTAGTCTTGTGGCTGCATGTTTACCACTGCATGTTTAGTGCGAGACATTCGGTGGGTCCGACATAGTGTGTATGTGGGGAGGGTGGTACCCCTCCAATACTCTTAGAGTATGCAGTCACGGCTCTCTGCATGCTGAGTATATGGGCAGAGAATTGTTATAGATTGTGGTCCATGTTTTGGACACTCATGGGTGGACTTCCACCCGTGGAGTTATATAACTTTTCACTGCTTAGGAAAATGGATTGCGCTCCATCAGCTGTAGGCTGAGCTTAGGTACGGATTACTTATTTAGCTCATGATACAGCGTGTTGTTTGTGGTTTTTGAGTAACTGCTGCGTGTGAGAATACGTGTTTCACGAATTGGGTGCAGTTTGAATATACTACGTGTACACTGTTTTATTCGTGAGATCGTATCAGTATTTGGTATGCGTGAAGGTCGATGGCACTGGTGGAGGACCAAAGGTGGATGGCTTAGCTACCCGTTTCCTCCATTGACCCCTAGACCTCGCTCTAAGGCTCATCTATAATTGCATGCTATACTGTTGAATGCATGTGCTTTACATGATACGACGCCGAGGCCATCAGTGTTTCCAATAAAATGATCTGGCCCTATTTTTAGCGTGTAAGGCCGTATCAGTGTTGGCGCGCAATATTAAATATGGCCGTACCAAAAGGCTCATCAGCATGTGTGTGCTGTATTGTTGGAGGTAATGTGCTTTCCAACTATTAGGCTGAGTACACTGCCTGAGTAATTAATTGTCGACTTTTCAAAGGATATTGTCGATAGATTGAGAGCAAGTGCGCAGTGTATGCTATTATTTGTCAGTTCGTGCCCTTTATTTGCACTTAATTTGTGCTGAAAAATCATGTGGGTGGATTTCCACTCATTGGGATTATATAACCCTTTATTGCCATTAAGAACAGATTAGGCTGTATCACCCCCTTCGTGGGGGATGTGCAGTCTTTTCTGTGGTGGATACTGCTGGAGTTGTTGAGTTGTCTGGTGAAGAGATGCCTGGTTCCGGGACAATGGTCCCTCTCCAGTCGACATCTGAGGCTGTCACTAGGTTTGTGACTCCTTCTTTGGAGTCGAGCTCGGTTGCTCTCTCCCCTTTTCCACCAGTTTCAACAGCTCGTCGCATCTGCTGCTACTGCTGTTCCATCTGCAACGTCATCGGTCACCGCTTCAGCCGGCCTCGGCTTATCCCTGCAGTGGTCTGCAGCGATGTCTGGTAGTGTGGACGTGTACGTGGGGTATCGGCCTCAGCCTTCCCTGACTTCAACTCGGCAAAGTCGGAAGGGGCTGCCGACCGATCCCTCTGCTGTGGCCTCTCAGCCATTGAGCACAGCAGTTTTATCCCTGCAGGGGTCTGCAGAGATGTCTGGTAGTGTGGACATGGGGTATCCGCCTCAGCCTTCCCTGACTTCAACTCGGCGAAGTCGGAAGGGGCTGCCAGTCGAACCCTCTGCTGTGGTCTCTCAGCTGTCGAGCACCGCAGTTTTCTCTTTGGATTTGGATGTTCATGGTCGGGCCACCATGAACTCTGTGGCATTTCCTGACCCGGCACTCTGGTCCCATGGCCAGTTTTGCAGGACCAACACCTTTTGTACAGCCTGGACCTTGTGTCCCTCAGAGGTCCGCGGCGACTCTCCTGAGTTCCCGCTCTGTAGATCCTCGGGGTATGTCATATCCCTAGACACATCTGCCTTCAGATGTTTTGGCTCCCACCCGTCATCCCACGTCTGGTGTGTTTGAGGATCGTGACCCTTTCCTGGTTAAAAGGGTCAGGAGTGAAGCCACTTTGCCATTTCGTTCCCATGTCGAACCGGTCGACACGGTGGTGAGCTTAGGGAGGCCCTCTACTTGCTCACTCAGGTTCTTTCCAAGAGCCTTCCTGTTGCTTCCAGCGAGGCTACTAGTGGTTTTCAGGTGCCCCCCTGCAGCGCCGTCTCCCGGGATTGGAAGCGGGCCGCTTTCTGATCCCTCAGGTGTGCCTACACCATGGAAGGCATCGGCTGGTTTGTCCATGATACCTGACGTCGAGAGCCTACAGCCTTCTGACTTGGGAGCAGCTTTTGACTTTGTGTTTGGGTTCCTTCCAGATCGATCTCAAACCATCAAACCAGCCGACAGTGTCAGCCAGGCTGCGATCATCGGTCGCGTGCCTACAGCCTGTGGAGCAAACTGCTTCTGGGCGCCTTCGACTGTGCCAATCGGTACAGGTGGTTGAAGCGTTTTCAGCTTTGGACTCTAAGCTGAGTTCCAAGGCTATGAAGATTTCGTTCTTCACCAGGGTTGACACCTTTTTGTCTCCAGTGCGTTATCGTTCCTGCGATTCCGCCAATCCGTCAGTCTGCCAGACTTTGATCAGGACTCCAACTCCCTCGGGCTTTCCAAGCCCAAGTCGACCGTTATTCCTATGGCGACTCTGGAGTCCCTGTTGGGCTTATCGAGAGAGATGCTGGGCATGCTTTCTCTCTCGGATCATGTCGTATCTGCTTTAGCTGCCTCCAGATCAGTTTGACAATGTACAGGCTCCTTTGTGTGTGCTTTCCAAGGCCCTCATGCACATGCATGCCTGTAACATGGCTAACTTGGAATTAGTTCGCAGGGATGCTGTGTTGGACACACGCCATTCCCTTCCTGAAGGGCAGCGCGCTGCTCTTCGATCTTTTTCTTTGGCTGGTCCGCAACTATTTCATGGTTCCGTGGCGACAGTCCGGGATGAAGTCCTACGTCATTCCATAGACCAGCCGCTGCTTCGTCAGCTTGATCAGCCTTCTGTTGGAGGCAGGGGCCGTCCAAAGCCTAACATGCGCTCTTCTGCTTCCTCTGCGAAGCCAAGGGCTGACCCTCCTGCCGCCGCTTCTACTTACTCACGGGGTAAGGGTAAGCGTCGGCAAGCTAGAGGGAGGACTCCGGATTCTTCATATAGTAGAGGAGGTGGTTTCTTCTCTCATGGGCCTCGCCGAGGCTCAAAATGAAGGTCCTCACCTCGATTCATCCCAGGTTGGAGGAAGGATATCAGAATTCGCAGACAGTTGGGCTGCAATCACATCCGATCCTTGGATGTTAGATGTTGTTTGGTCCGGGCTGCGGATATCCTTCCAGAGGCATCCAACTCTGTTGAGAGTGCCTCTTCCAACACAAATTCCTTTAGACGTTACACAGCCCTTGCAATTGGCGTTGGCATTCGGCAGTGCCGAGGCAAAAGCCGAGGTGATTTTGTTTTGCGTCGGCAGAAATAATGCCGACGCCAAACAGTGTCCGTGTGCGTTAACCCTTTACCTAACATGAAAAGCAGACGACACTTGTAAAAAAAATTTTTTTAATTTTTTGTCTCAAAAACATAGGTTATGACCCCTCATTGGAACGAGCTCGACGAGCTCGTTCCAATGAGGGGGTCATAACCTATGTTTCTGAGACAAATAATGAAAATTAATGAGCGATTTTTGAGAATAGCGCTGGCCGGTTTTGACCGTTACGTTGGGTAAAGGGTTAAAAGTAAAACAGAGCATGAGCGAAAATTATCAGATCAGCAGATGCAGATTAAAAAGATTGTCTTTTTGACAAAACATCCTATTAATTCAGATTAATTTAGAAAAATATATCCCACCATTATCTAGACCAAACTCCATCTTAATAATAGAAAGAAACACGGATTGTGTCCGGAGCGGAACATCATTTTGTTGAAAAGGCAAAAGGCGTTTCCGTCAGAATTGATACGTTTACCTGGGAACAATTGGACCTAGGAGATTTCGGCCTTCTATTATTAAGAGGAATTTTGCAGTAAAAAATGAACAAATTATTCTTAGCAAAAGCCAATTAAGTATTTTAAAAATGTTAATTTGATTTATTCATCGGTGCAGATCTGTCGAATAAAATGAATGTGTGTCAGTTGTGGTGGTGAGGATTACGGTACATGTAACGATGTTGGGGAAATTCAGAATACAGGAGAAGTGACCCAAAACAAAGTCAGTCCATGCGAGAACTCGGTCCAACACAAATTCAGTTCATAAGAAAACTCGGTCCGCGTAATTATTCAAGTTAGCTCATACAAAATCGGCTTGTGCGAGAAAACCCTTTTGAGATCCCATGAGGGATATCTACTGAAAAAAGTCAACATCAGAGTTCCTTCTGCTTCTTGCTTCTGCAGTTTTAAGTAAACATGAGGCACCTTTCAAAACAAAACAAAAAAACATTGTCTCGAAATTGGAGTGTACAACGGATCAGGGACAACCCGCCCCAGGGACAACCTGCCCCAGGCCTATTTTTGGGGCGGGTTGTCCCGATTTTTTTTCTGATTTTTGAAAAAACTACGAAAATATGAAACAGAGGAATATTGTGTACTTTCGCAACCCGTTCAGCGTCACAAGTGTCAGAAATTTGGGCACTTGTCACACAAATGCATCGGGGAACAACAATGTATGAAATGCACCCACAAACACATTGTGAAGGCGTGCAATGCCCCAATTGCGAGGCAACACCCCAGCAATTATCGGGAGTGTAGCCACTTCAAAAAAGTAAAAATAAACATCCAGCTTAAAGCTCTAAATGTAAGTAGTGCCGAGAACTCGTCTTCACCTTATTCCACGTGCACCCTAATGGCTGGCTCTATTTTGTCCATTGGTATTTTGTCTACGCACCTCCAATATCATAGTCAAATAACTGATAACTGCGGCGCATGAAAAACTTGGGGCGGGTTGTCCTGGGCGGGTTGTCCCAGTCGGTTTGGGGCGGGTTGTCCCTGGGGTGGGTTGTCCCATTCCTTGTGTAAAACGGGATATGATTCGAATCAGAATTACAGGGTGGGAATGAATGCAGGAATGTTAAGGTGTGTGTGTAAGGGTGGGGTCAGGGTCGGCATCACTGATCTCCAATTTTGGAAGTGGGGTGGGCAATACAAATTAGTGGGTAGGATTGAATCTCGGAATGAAGGGGCGAGGGCAGTACACAAGTCAAAGTGGAAATGATAACAAACTTTGTTATTAGTTTCACTTTGACTTGTGTACCGCCCCCTTCCCTCCCCCCCCACGTTATATTATTTATTAATAAAACATATAACAATTTTTATATTGATAAAATTTTATTATCTTTTGTTTCAATCCGTTCATGACATAATGATAATAATATTATATATGATCAATAAGGAATACAATGAATTAACATCATGCGTGTCACATTTACTCAAGAACAATGTCAAATTAGGACCACTCAAACTTTGAAAGAATCCGGTGACAGATTTTTATACGCATAAATAATTTACAAACTGAAAGTGATGGAGTCGGCACTTTTCCTTGAAAAGGCCTAGGACTTTGCAGCTTACCCCAAGATGGAATCTTTCTTGGGTGCTGCTTTGCTTGGGGGAGGGGGGGGGGTTGCGCCGTTCGACCCTTTATCCAAGGTGGATATGCATTTTCTCACATACAAGACGGCTTTTCTGATGGCTTTTGCCTCAGCCAGATTGGTTAATGAACTTCACACCCTCTCAGTTGACCCAGCCTTTTTCAGGAGCTCTCCCCACAGTGTTACGTTTACCCCAATTGCTCCTTTCTGGCCAAGAATCAGATACCAGGAACTTCTCCAACTCCTATCTGTATCAGGGCTCTTCCTTCTGCAGAGGGTAACCGTCCTTTGCTCTGTCCAGTTCATGCAATTCGCATTTATCTCAATCAGACGCAGTTCATTAGGAAAGGCAGGAAACAATTTTTTCTGTCTCTTATTTCTGGTTGACAAAAAATCTCTTCTCAATCCATTTCTCGATGGATGTGTGTTGCTATTCGCACGGCTTACGCTTGTCTAGTGACTGACGATTGTATTACCAATCGTATTTCTACCCACAAGGTGCGTGCATTGTCTACCTCTTGGGCTTATACTAACTCTGTCATGTTGTCGGATGTTATGCAGGCAGCCTACTGGAGAAATGCTACTTTCTCCACCTATCTGCGTCAGTTACAGGAGCAGTCAGAGGACCTTTTTACTATGAGCCCTCTTTCTTCTGCTCAGGCTGTTGTCTACCCTAGCCTTTAGGCTTCTTACAAGGTCAGTTCCAGCTCAGTGCTGTTACTGCCCTTTCTGTCTGTGCGTCGCACAGAACCATTCACCTCATCTCTCATTGTCTTTTACTAATGATTGTGATGTTATGGTTTCATAGGCTAGGGACCTCTTCCTCTGTCCACGGTTCCAGTGCAATTGGGTTATGTGGAGGTTGGTTATGTGATTCCCTCCATCCTATTGTCTATTCAGCCTGCAGTAAACAGTTGTAAGGTAGGTTGATAAGAAATTAAAATTTTATTGTACATTTCCTTTCTTATTATACCTACCACAATTGTTTACATGGAGGCCCTCCCATCTTCTTATTCGGGTAAGAATCCTTCCTCCCCGCTGATCACATAACTCCAATGTTGGTGGATTCAAAAGAATGATTCATTAGTTACTGCCCGCGCACTGGTTTACAGAAGCTGTGGATTTGTACTAAGAGAAGAGCATCCCCTGCTGGGTGTGCGATTGTGGCACTCGTCCCAGTTTTGGCTTATTTTTAGCTCAACTTTGGCGAAGCCAAATTTGAGCTTTTGTCATGGCCCGTCGCCCGTCATCCGTCTGGCCGTCTGTCCGTACGTCAACAATTGGATACGGCTCGGGCTAGAGGCCGTATTTATGAACCGATCTTTACGAAACTTCTTGGGTACCTTTGTTATGACCGTGGGACGAAATCAATTAAGGAATTTTCTTTAAAAATCTTCTTCTTCACATTCAGCAGTCAGAATGTTTTGATATTTGGCATGCAGCATCCTTAGGGGGTGAGATTCAAGTTTGTTCAAGCCAAGTCCCTGGATTCATATTTGGGCTCACTGTGGGAGCCCGAATGATAACTTAGTTCAAAATGAAGAATTTTCTTAAAAAATCTTCTTCAGATCCAGCAGATGAATGCTTTTGATATTTGGTATGCAGCATCCTTAGGGGGGTAAGATTCAAGTTTGTTCAAGCCATGTCCCAAGTTCCATAAAATTTGTCTCTCATGACTTCATTCCTCTGTAGTGTTGATGAAGCATGTCTAACTGAATGTGACCCCAAATACTTCTTTGAACCACTTTGTTTGAATCACTTTGCCCGGTGAGCGATTAAGGCCCCTTGGGGCCTCATGTTGTGCAACTTGACAGTAGCGATGAGATCAAAATCAGAAAGAAACAAAATACTTACACAATCTGTAGTTTTGTTTACTTTACTTTCTTCCCAGGAAAATTGAAAATTTTCTGTGAGAAAACCGGAAACTATTTACAGAATTACCGCCCGAACTTAGGAGTGCGCACAAAATCGATGAGTAGTTCATTCACAGTGATATAGCTCACTGATTGTTTAAGTACATGTAGGTCACCTCTGTTTACTTGAAATTGGAATCATCTAGAAGCTTAATGGGGTGACTTTAATCAACCAATCAAAAATTAATAGAAAATAGAACAGTGGAGAAATTTCTTATTCTGGAACTTTCTATCTGAAGACTATATAAATTACCTCTGTCAACAGAATCAAGACATTCTATTTATCTCACATGGCATTTATTTCATACAGACAGCATTCAGAAGTCACTTGTTTGCATTCAGCGTTAATTGAATATTGAAGATTATTATTACAGGACAGTGCATTATTGAAGAAGCAGTTGAGAATTTATTGCATATTCTTTGGAATATTTTCTAGAATCTGTGCTTCTTTGTGTATTGGAAAAGTGTTTCCAAAAGAGAATTTATTTATGTAAAAGAGAATTTACTTTTGAGAAAAGCTAGGATCCTATTTTAAAACTACCTGTGGCACCAATACTTATTGGATATTTGAATTTTGCTGAATGCTTTATTGGAATTTATTGGAGACTGTTGTAAATTTTGAGTGAACATTTCATCACATTTATTGGAGACTGTTTCTGCATAGATAATCTTGGATGTTATAATAGCTGGAACGTTTCTTCATCACTGGATTCTTTTGAAGTTTATTTTGGGCAAATTGATAAGTATTTCTGTTTTTATTTTTCTGTAAACCAAACAGTGTAAAAGATTTTTGTATCATTAGCTCAACTTTGGCGAAGCCAAATTTGAGGTATTGCCATGGCCTGTCCGTCCGTCACGCCATACAGACGGCTCGCCTAGAGGCCGTGTTTATGAACCGATCTTTACGAAACTTCTTGGGTACCTTTGTTATCACCGTGAGATGAGAACAAGTGTTTTTGGGTCCAGTCCGAAGTTTAAGATGGCCGCTGACAGCCATTTTGTACCAAAATTAGGTGCAATCAGATTTTTGTGCAGAACTTCCATATGAAAGCTCCGATTTGAATAATTTTTTTGTATAAATGTTTAGTACCATGGGATACATCACATATAATACAGGTTTTTTTCTCATGCATAAATTATGCAAATTAGACTAACTCTGATTTATTTAGTGTTACTTTCAGCACTGTAAGTGCAAATGCCAATACGGCTCGGGCTAGAGGCCGTATTTATGAACTGATCTTTATGAAACTTCTTGGGTACCTTTGTTATCACCGTGGGACGAGAATGAGTGTTTTGGGGTCCGGTCTGAAATTCAAGATGGCCACTGGTGGCCATTTTGTACAAAATTAGGTGCAATCAGATGTTTGTGCAGAACTTCCATATGAAAGCACTGATTTGAATAATTTTCTGTGTGAATGTTTAGTACCATGGGATACATCACATATAATACAGGTTTTTTTCTCGTGCATAAATTATGCCAATTAGACTAACTTTGATCTATTTAATGTTACTTTCAGCACTGTAACTGCAAATGCCAATACGGCTCGGGCTAGAGGCTGTATTTATGAACTGATGTTTACGAAACTTCTTGGGCGCCTTTGTTATCACCTTGCGACGAGAACGAGTGTTTTTGGGTGCAGTCCGAAATTCAAGATGGCTGCCGGCGGACATTTTGTACCCAAATTGGTGCAATCAGTTTTTTGTACAGAACTTTTGTATGAAAGTTCTGATTTGAATAAATTTCTGTGTGATTGTTTAGTAACATGGAATACATCACATATAATACAGGTTTTTTTCTTGTGCAAAAATTATGCAAATTAGATGAACTTTGATTTATTCAGTGCTACTTATACACAGTAAGTGCACATGTCAATACGGCTCGGGCTAGAGTCTGTATTTATGAACTGATCTTCATGAAACTTCTTGGGCACCTTTGTTATCACCTTGGGATGAGAACGAGTGTTTCTGGGTGCGGTCCAAAATTCAAGATGGCTGCCAGTTGCCATTTTGTACCGAAATTAGGTCCAATCAGTTTTTTGTACACAACTTCTATACGGCTCAGGCTAAAGGCCGTTTTTATGAAGCAATCTTTACGAAACTTCTTGGGTACCTTTGTTATCACTGTGGGACGAGAATGAGTATTTTTGGGTGCGGTCCAAAATTCAAGATGGCCACCAGCAACCTTTTTGTACCAAAATTAGTGCAATCAGTTTTTTGTACACAACTTCTGTATGAAAGTTCTGATTTGAATACATTTTTGTAGGAATGTTTAGTAACATGGAATATATCACATATAATACAGGTTTTTTTCTCGTGCAGAAATTATGCAAATTAGATGAACTTTGATTTGTTCAGTGCTACTTATACATAGTAGGTGCACATGTCAATATGGCTCGGGCTAGAGTCTGTATTTATGAACTGATCTTCATGAAACTTCTTGGGGTACCTTTGTTATCACCTTGTGACAGGAACAAGTGTTTTGGGGTGCCTTTGTTATCACTGTGCTATGAGAACAAATATTTTGGGGTTCAGTCAGACCCACTCTGGGACTCAAAGATTTCTTTTCTAGTTTAGCATCTAACTGTCGCCCACCTTTACAATACTTTACCTACACATTTGTTACAGGCTACGGTCAGCATTTATGTACAGACCGTTACAATACTTTATATGTACCTTTGTTATCAGGTCTTTACCTAGATGTTTGTCATTGCTGTGTCACATACTATACATGTACATGTCTTAAACAAGTTGAGCTACAGTGTCATTGACACTTTCATTTTCTTTTCATATTAGTTTTTTAGCTCACCTGACTGAAAGTCGGGGAAGCTTAAGTGATCACTTTTTGTCTGTCGCCCGTCTATCTGTCATCTTTAACTTCACATCATCGACTTCTACTCAAAAAGCACAAGGCCGAATTAAACCAAATTTGAGGTGCATGTTCCTTATTATATGTCAATTCAAGTTTGTTCAAATAAAGTTGCCACACCTGCAGGGGGCACCACAAGGAGCATTTTCCTGACAGCACCCATAAATTGTTTTCCAAAATTAAAAAAATCTTCTCCAGAACCATCAATTAGAATCTTTTGATATTTGGTATATAACATATCTAGCGGTGGAGGGGGTGGGTGGGAGGGTGGGGGGGGAGGGGGGGTGGTTGGGCGGCCGGGCCCTCAGATTCAAGTTTGTTCAAATTGAGTTTCCTTCATATATGCAACTTCTCTTGGGGGTCAGATTCAACTTTGTTTAATTCGGGTCCCTGAGTTAGTATTTGGGCTCTCTATTGAAGCCCAAAGTTTAACCTGATGCAATTTGAGGAAATTAAAAAAAAAATCTTCTTCAGATCCACCAGTCAGAATCCTTTCATGTTTGGTATACAACATCTATGGGTGGGGGGGGGGGGGGCAGATTCAAATTTGTTCACATCGAGTCCCTGGGTTTATATTTGGGCTCCCCATGGGGGCCTGAATTTTAACTTAGTACCATATGAGAGAATTTCTTTAAAAATCATCTTCATATTCACCAGTCAGAATCCTTTCATGTTTGGTATACAACATCTTGAGGTGGGTCATTTTCAAGTTTGTTCAAATTGGTTACCTGGGTAAATATTTGGGCTCCCTGGAGCCCAATGCAATATGTGGAATTTGTTTTTAAAATCTTCTATTGACCCTTTGGTCAGAATGCTTTCATATTTGGTATACAACCTCTCTAGGAGGGTGAGATTCAGGTTTGTTCAAACCTACGTCTATTGATATTTGGGCTCCCATAGGGAGCCCAAATTTTAGCTTAGGGCAATATAAGGAAATTTCTTTAAAAATCTTCTTCGGATCCACCATGCTGTCAGAATCCTTTCATATTTGGTATACAACATCTCTGGGAGAGTCAGATTCAAGTTTGTTGATTTCGGATCCCTGGGTTGATATTTGGAGACCAAATTTTAACTTAGTGCAATATGAGGAAATTTCTTTTAAAATCTTCTTCTTCATATCCAATTGTCAGAATCCTTTCATATTTGGTATACAACATCTCTGGGTGGGTCAGATTCAAGTATGTTCAAATCAGGTCACTGGGTTAATATTTTGGCTCCCTATTTCAGAGGGAGAGTCAGATTCAAGTTTGTTGAATTCGGATCCCTGGGTTGATATTTGGGCTTGGAGCCCAAATTTTAACTTAGTGCAATATGAGGAAATTTCTTTTAAAATCTTATTCAGATCCAGTTGTCAGAATCCTTTCATATTTGGTATACAACATCTCTAGGTGGGTCAGATTCAAGTATGTTCAAATCAGGTCACTGGGTTAATATTTTGGCTCCCTATTTGAGCCCAAAGTTTAACTTAGTGCAATGTGAGGACATTTCTTTAAAAATCTACTTCTTGTGTTCTTCTGTTCCACTAGTCAGAATTCTTTTATGTTTGGTATATAACATCTCAAGGGGAATCAGATTCAAGTTTGTTCAGTTTGAGTCCCTGGCTTAATATTTGGGCTCTCTATGGATGGGGAGCATTTTAGGTTCAGGTTTGTTCAAATCCATTCCTTAGTGTTTTTCCATAAAATTTGCTTTTCATGACTTCATTCCTTTGTAGTGTTGATGTACCATGTCTAACTGAATGTGACCCCAAATACTTCTTTGAACCACTTTGTCAGGTGAGCGATTAAGGCCACTAGGTGCCTCTTGTTTTAATTAATTTCTGAATAGTTAAATTTGAGTTATTGTTGCTTATTCTCACATTTCTTTCTGTTACCATTATTTTTATTGTTACACCGTAACAACAATGAGCTGTCATAGGTAAGATAAGGCAAAAAAAAAATAATGATTTGGTTCCGGTTACCCAACTGACCCTAATTTTGAGCCCGAACCCTAATGATTTTTTTTATTGACATTGAAAAAGAAACAGAAAAAAACACACAAACGCAAACTTTTACAACAACGACATAAATAGTGTTGGGCATTTTTTTAGTATACGATTTATATATATAATCAGGACCATGTTCAAAACTGTCTTCAGCAAATTTAATCATAATTGGTAATTAGGTTTTTCCCTCTGGAAAAGACTATTGTTTTTCTACGGATTATTTTTTTTTTTTTTTTTTTTTCATTTTCGGACCGATTTTCACAAAATTTTGCACACTTATAGAGGA
Source organism: Pictodentalium vernedei (assembly GCA_031216915.1). NCBI lineage: Eukaryota > Metazoa > Mollusca > Scaphopoda > Dentaliida > Dentaliidae > Pictodentalium > Pictodentalium vernedei. The sequence continues at coordinate 317,329,320 of CM062294.1, forward strand.
GCACAAAATCTAAAAATGTACCGAAGCGGAATTTTCGATTTACCCCTTATTTCGTCAGAATTGGCAAAAAACTGACAAAATTGGGGTTTATAGGCACTTTCTCAAAACACGTCTTGTAGATTTTTTTCAAACATTCATCATTATTAGACAGGTCAATGACACGAAATTTGATACACACAACATATCAGGCGATGCATATGGTAACCCTCCACAGGCTGCCAAACATCGAAATTTTGATGAAATGGGCCAGTTTCAGGCACCCACAGCACCCAAGCGATACACAAAAGATAAACATAACTTCCTTTATTGGAAGTGTAATTCACCGAGGATCATTTTTGTAGGTAATAAGGGAGTTCAAAAAACCAAGCGTTAACCCGTTTTGGGCTGGTTAAACAGCAATACCCCCATAAAGCTCAAAAATTCATGTTTTCAGTAGATTTCTCTAAACGAGTATTGTAGATTTTCAAGAAAAATTTGTCACTCCCATGACTTGGTGTGACAATAGAAGTTGCATGGACAAAATACTGCAGTGAGCATTTGTTAACCCTCCACAGGCTACTAAAAGTCAAAATTGTGAAAAAATGGGCTGTTTTTGGACGCCAACAGCACCCAATGAGTATGCCACAAAGAAAAATGTCTTCTTTTATCAAGCGCACAATCTGTACGAAAACATTTTTGTAAGCAGTAAGGGTATTCAAAAGTCGAAGTCTTAACCCATTTGGGGCAGGCTAAAGAGAGAGACCCCTTAAAATAAAAAAAATCCCATTTTCTGTGGATTTCTCTAAAAACATCTAAGGCTGTCACGAATGATCGAAAAATCGATCAACCGTCGATTGAGGTCATAATCAACGTTTTTTTTCAATGATCGATTATTTGACTGGACATGTGCTGTCATACCTTTTTGTTAAACAAAGGGGAAATATTGATTCACAAGCTATTGTTTCACATAAAGGACCTATTTCGACAACAAATGTGTGTGTGAACGGGGTTAAAACATAAAACCAATAATATAGCTTCAAGTCGCGGCATCACGCGAGTTAAAGTTAGCCGAAACCCAGTCATCATCGTATGCGTGATCACTCAGTTCCCAATACTTCTCATTCTTTTGATGTGAGTCATGTGACCCGCCAAAAAAACATCAACGTTGTTACGAGGTTGTATTCTTCTGCCGAGTATCAAGCCCCCAAAGGGAAAGCATTTTCACACTGAACAGGGGCTGAATCATTATCATTCATGGGCCGAACTTTCCGGTTCCAGCATCGCTGGCTCACTGCCATTAGCGGTGATAACAATTTAACAAAAATAATATAACACTCGATGATGCCTTACTGTCAATGGCTACATTGTATTCCTTACCAATAAGACATCGTCGAGTGTTGACTGTTGAGTTGTTTTTGTTTTTATCAATTTGAAACTTGATAAGCAATTTTAACATACGGAAAGTAAAGAGGGAAAAACTTCGAAATGCCATGTTATTTTTAAAGTATGATGATTTTTAGCTCAACTTGACAAAGTCAAGCTGAGCTATTGCCATCACTTCTCGTCCGTCGGCGTACGTACGTACGTACGTATGTACGTACGTACGTACGTTAGTACGTACGTCCACAATTTCCTTTGGCACACCTCACAGGTCACATTTATGATTTGATTGCTTTGAAACCTTGTATGCTTGTTTGGGTAGACCTCTAGATGGGAGCTATCGATTTTCTTCAATTTCTGTCAAAAAATGTTGCCGCGGCCAACGTTCTTAGAACTTAGTTTAGTCAGAAGACTCAATATTTCCCTTTGGCACACCCTACAGGGTACATTTATGATCGGATTGCTTTGAAACCTGGCATGCTTGTTTGGGGTGACCTCTAGATGGGAGCTATCGATTTTCTTCAATTTTCGTCAAAAAATGTTGCCGCGGCCAATGTTCTTAGAACTTAGTTTAGTCAAACCACAATATTTCCCTTTGGCACACCCTACAGGGCACATTTATGATTTGATTGCTTTGAAATGTGGTATTCTTATTTAGGGTGACCTCTAGATGGGAGCTATCGATTTCCTTCAATTTCTGGCAATAAATGTTGCCACGGCCAACATTCGTAGAACTTAGTTTAGTCAGACCTCAATATTTCCCTTTGGCACACCCGACAGGGCCCATTTATGATCAGATTGCTTTGAAACCTGGTATGCTTGTTTGGGGATACCTCTAGATGGGAGCTATCGATTTTCTTCAATTTCCGTCAAAAAATGTTGCCGCGGCCAACATTCTTAGAACTTAGTTTAGTCAGAAGACTCAATATTTCCCATTGGCACACCCTACAGGGTACATTTATGATCGGATTGCTTTGAAACCTGGCATGCTTGTTTGGGGTGACCTCCAGATGGGAGCTATCGATTTTCTTCAATTTCTGTCAAAAAATGTTGCCGTGGCCAACGTTTTTAGAACTCAGTTTAGTCAGACCACAATATTTCCCTTTGGCACACCCTACAGGGCACATTTATGATTTGATTGCTTTGAAACCTGGTATGCTTGTTTGGGGAGACCTCTAGATGGGAGCTATCGATTTTCTTCAATTTCCGTCAAAAAATGTTGCCACGGCCAACGTTCTTAGAATTTAGTCGAGTCAGACCACAATATTTCCCTTTTGTACACCCTACAGGGCACATTTATGATCGGATTGCTTTGAAACCTGGCATGCTTGTTTGGGAAGGCCTCTAGATGGGAGCTATCGATCGAGCTTTCTTCGGTTTCTGTCAAAAAATGTTGCCACTGGCAAAAAAAAATGACGCTGGTACCAATGATCTTCAATTTTGCCATTTCATTTATAACTTACCAAGTTCAAGTTTGTCAAGTTGAGCTACAGTGTCATTGACACTTTCATTTTGTTCTCCGACGTACCGCAACCGGAAGTTTCATTTACGCGTGTAAAGCTTTGTTGACTTGACATTCCCTAAGGCTAAATTCATAATCATTACGCATTGAGCGCAGATGGGGCCATTAGTGAGTTTAGTATGCATTTTTCTATGATTTGAAGTTTGAATCTATGCGATGTAGATTCTGTTTTGTCAAATTTTTCAAGGTTTGGTGTTCGTTTGCTTCATTTATGATTAGGATATTTTAATTTTTAACGCCTCCCAAGTTATTTCATAGACAAAGTTCTAGGAAACGAGACAGAAATATTAACCATAAATAATTGAATAACCGTCGATTTTTATGACAAAATAATCGATTATGAAAATTCATAATCGTGACAGCCTTAAAAACATCCTGCAGGTTTTCAAGAAAAATTGACCACTCGCAGGTCTTTGTGAGACAGTACAAGTTGCATGGACAAAATATTCCGGTGAGCATTTATTAACCCTCTACAGGGTGCCAAGCATCATAATTTTGTTGAAATGGGCTGTTTTCGGACACACACAACACCCAACCTGTAGCTGAGAAATAAACATAATCTGCTTTGTTGGAAGTGGAATTCACCGAGGACCAGTTTTGTAAGTAATAAGAGTATTCAAAAAACCAAGCGTTAACCCCTTTCGTGGTTGTTAATAGTGATACCCATCAAAAGCATAAAAATTTATGTTTTCCCTGGATTTCTTTACAAACATCTGGTAGGGTTTTCAAGAAAAAATGGCCGTTGATAGGTCTTGGTGTCACATTACCAGTTGATTGGATAAATTATTCCGGTAAGCATTTGTTAACCCCTCATGGACTGCTAAATGTCAAAATTTTGAAAAAAATAGTCTGTTTTTGGACACCCACAACATCAAATGGGAATGCAACAGAGAAACATAACTTCTTTTACCGGACGCAAAACTGACAGGGAAACATTTAGTTTCGCAGTTCTTGGTGTGACATTACAAGTTGCATGAATTAATATTCCTGTTAGCACTTCTTAACCCTCTACAAGCTGCCAGTCATCAATATTTTGGATACATTGGAGATAAAACAGACCATTTTCAGATAGACACAGCACTCAGTGGGCATGTGTCAAACAAACATAACTCCTTTTATTGTCATTGACTTGTTGGATGACGATATTGACATTAACCCACTCCACCGTTAATGATGGTTTTTACCTAAACAATTTGTTTATCAAATTGAGTCATCTGAGATTACTATACTCACCTTTCTCATAACATCAATGAAGGAACTTCAGTGAGACAGTTAAAAACCATTCATCAGACACTGTGGGGTCATGAAGAATCATGGAATCTCATCGGGAAAACCATGATTCTCCAGAATCATAAAGTCTAGTTATATACCGAAGTTGTTTTAACTCCCTATCCAAATTTCAACTTGTTTATCACGGTTTGCAAGAAGTGAATTTACCTCACTGGTGCAGATTACTGATGGTTTAAATTTGGATCTTTCCCTTTATACCACCCTGTCTAACCTCGTAGACAATGGGACCTTTCTTTATTACTTTTCGTTCCAAACTGTTCAAGTCGTTTGTTTCGACAATCACCATTATTACGAAAACAATAGAACATTGTTTACCTCTAATTTATCATAAACAAGTTGAGGTGAAAAGTAACAACCATGTTTACTGCATTACACAAAGGTTGCGTAGTCTGTCACATTGAACAATCAACCAGTTGCATTCCTGTTATTTAAAACCAAGAAATTTTTCTTGGGATTCTCCAAGGGATTCCCTGTAGTTTTACACTTGTCCATCAAAGTGATTGGCTGATTGCACACGGTGGCGTCATGATAGCATCTCGCCTTCAAAACAGTGTGCACGCAAGTGTTTGATACAAGACCGACGCAAGATACATTGTTTTCAAATAAACAAAAGCAAGTCATTTGTGCTTCCCATGCCAAGATAAATATGATGATACTCAACCAGTCCATTACCACAATCACTTAAAATGTCAATTTATTTCATGTGCTGAAGTGCGTTAATTTTAACACATCCCGTGATAAAATGAGACGTGCGAATGCACACTTCACTTTAGAATCTGAGGACAGTTGATGATAATATTATCAATACACCTCCGAGTCAGTTTCATTTTGAAGTTGCAGAATTACACACGAAATGTCTGCTGCAATCGTGAAGAAAGCATCTGCCGATAAACTGCCATTTTGGGTGTCATTTTGCAATTCAGACTCAACAGAATATCAAAGCAGTGTATTTCAGTCACAACTGTTAGAAGAATTTGGTCCTAAAAATTAACTCAAGCACAAATTTAAAGGAAAAAAAAATTTAAAAAATATCCCGACTTACCGACCCTATTGTTTTCTGCTTTGTAACTGGAACCAGACCATTCATTTTTTAGGGCCTAAGAGAGACTTCCATGTCAACAAAACTGTTCTCATTCAATTGAGCATTAGAGTGTCATGATGCAACAACGAAAATGAACATAAGCTGCTTGTTACATAAAATCCCTGTTAATAACTTTAAAACTGCCACCATGTCGTGTTTGTTTTTTTAAATAAATCAACTGATATCACATAATGGTGGTTATTGGAGCATAGGATTCGTGAAACATGGTTGTAAAGTTGCTCTTCTACATACACCCAGTGTGTGAATCATTGAAACTTGAAAGTGATTCACAAACCAGAAATATGCTGAAGATTTGCTTTCCTATGGTGTTTTATTACTCATGTTTCTGTGTTTTGATTGCTATTTGTTGTGAAACATATTACAGGCAGAGCTTGCTTTGCATCTTCAATGAAAAGTTTGTTTGCTCAAATGCTAGTGTGGGGTTTTTTGTGAACAGCATTTACATGTAACTTTGGGGGAATTTTAAGGCCTGCTCTTTGCCAAACATCTTGAAGTGAAGATGATTGACTTAGCATTGCAAAATGTGATTGAGTGTTTTGTTATTGTGTTGCAGCAGACTAATCGTGTTTCACAGATTATGATGCAAAACTGAACAAAACACACCTTTTTCTCATATTACTGATGTTTCATTTTGTCTATCCATTCCAGAGGCCACTTGAAAACTTTTATTCATACAGTACATCTACTACAAAATATAAAAGAAATCAAAACATTACCAGTAGCAGATATTCTTAAGAAATTGCAGGAGACAGAAGGAGGCCAGGGTCAACCAACATCACTTCTTGGCAACAAACATGTACTTTGCTGGGGATTTGAAGATTTACTCAGTGGAAACGAGAAGGAGCCCGTTGAGAAGGAAAAGGAGAAAGAAAAAGGGAAGGAAAAAGGTAGGAAATCTTTTCGGCTCAAATAACTTGACAATGTCAAGTATGAGCTTCTTGAATGGGTTGTGATCTGTTGTCTGTCGGTATGTCTGTATCCACCCATACCTCTGTCCATCCACAATTCCTTTAGCACATCCTACAGGCTTTGGGGTAATGTCCAGATGGGAGCTATCAATTTTTTACTCATTTTGTTGAAAAATGTGAATGCCGGTGGCCATCTTGGATTTGGCTTATAAATTCTCAACAATTCCCTTACCACACCCTACAGGCCTCATCTCCCACCCGATCTTTTTAAAATTTCATGTGTCGCTTTGATATGATGTTCAGATGGGAGCTAGCACATTTTTCCAAATTTCATGTAAAAATATGGCTGGCAGTGGCCATCTTTTATTTGGCACATAAATTGTCTATAAATCAATTAGCATAACCATCTCTCACCTGATCTTTTTCAAATTTTATATGTAGCTTTGTTATATCTGGATGGGAGCTATCAAATTTTTCTGAATTTCTTTTAAAAACGTGGCCTCCAGTGGCCATCTTGGCTTTTGCATATAAATTGTCAACAATTCCGTTAGTACACCCTATTGGCTGCATCCCTCGCACTGGTTGAAGTCCTGTGCACCATTGACGTGTAGTATGCCTTAGTACACATCACCACCGTGTCCCCACATGGGCAATTGGGATTGAGTGCCTTGCTCAAGTACACAGCGCAGTTACCCATGGATCTTTTGGTTTGAATTTTAATGCCACTGAATTTTACCTCACTGAGGTAAACTACACTACAAGTCGGAAATAGCTGTAGGTAAACCGCAATTATCAAAAATTCAAAATATGTTGTTGGCATTTGCAATGCTCAAGTCATGCAATCAAAAATTTAGAACATCATTCCATTCAAACTATTGTCCATTGTCTGCCTCTTAGGGATAAAATTTCCAATTCGGCATATAATAGTGAAGACTGTCAAATAATAAATAACGCCGTGGATCTAATCACCACGACATCGAGTGGTCGAGAGGATCTTTAAAAATCATCTGATGTGAATATAATGCATAATCCATTCTATATTTGAAGAATTTGAAAGTCAAGTTAAAAAAAGTTTTTTCAGTGTTATTGTCGGTTGCAAGTTTTTAAGTAGGCCCACCAAAGGCAAAGAAAGCCTTCAAAATTTCAATACCGCTGCATCTGATGTCAAAGACATTTTTACAGATCACAACAAACTACAAATTCAACAAGACACTGTTGGACTTTATTTCTTAATGAAAAAAATTCCTATTCGACATTTATGAAGAAATAATATGCCCTAAGTTAGTTTGGTTTCGCCAGTCGTCATATAAGCAAAAATTGTGCAGCTCTAATAAAAGTGTTGGGGGTGTGATTCAATTTCACGGCTCTAGAGCACAAAAAATTTTAAGAATTAGGCTAATCATACACCGTATGCCTGTATCTACATATACCAACTAAAATTAATGACGGCACTTGGAAGTCTTTTCATATATTCAGCGCCCTTGTGAAGACTCAATTGAGCCTTTCTCTTTGAAAAATAAGCTGTTACTGTATGTACAATAAGCCTATTTGTTTACATCAGATATGAACCCCCACCAGGAGAGGGAAGCTTGGGCAGGAAAAGAAGCAAGGAAGCAGAATATTAAATAAAGGGTAACAGACACTGTTGTGGACCACTTTCAAAACTGATGAAATTTCCCGGACTGCCCCCCTCCCACCTTCCACATGTACCAACAGTTAGGCCTACACACTGCCAACATTCTGTCCCACTACCCAGTATTCTTAGCCTCCCAGGTCCAATAATCTGTCACAGTTTAATGGAAGAAAATAACACGTTTTTCCAACACAGGTAAACAATTATCCTCTATCAAAACACCACTTTCACTTTCCATAGCTTACCTGAGCAACTGATGAGTCATCCAACAATTTAAAGATATTAACAACACCTAGCTATAGGCAGAAAGCAGAAGTAATATGTTTCATATTTTTTTACTGCCCACCCAGTGTTACCATACTAACCTGCACACATCTACTATCAGAACCGCATCCAAGAAAAATACAGAACTCCAAAATTAAACCGGCATGTAGGCCTACAGTTACTCAACTATGAGTTTCCCAGGCGTGGGTTAAATTCACTGATGCATTGGTAGCGAATTTCCACAACACAAGCGAAATGTTTACTAATACCTTAATTAGCATGCCAGGTAACAAGGAAATTCAAATGAATAACGTGTAGGCTACTGTGATTTTCAGCAGTGCAAAAGCCCAAAACTGGAATGAAATGTTTATGTGAGGCGGTTGTTTTGTGGTGAATAAACATTTGAAGAAATATGCGAATGGGCATTTAATCTAATGAAATATGTTTTGTTGGGATAATGTACGTTAAAATTTTCATCGAACAAAAAACAACGAAGAATGGTTCTGGACTTATTTTGTTTATTTGTATGCTAAACACGAAAATGTTAATTCTTGTCTGAACATGTGCTCTGTACAAAACACGAGGTACCTTCTGCCCACCCAAGTTCGGACCTGCATGGAGTTGAAACCAAGTTCCATTTAAAATTCACGATACCAAGAGAAATCTTAGAGGAGTACATACACACACCGTGATTTAAATAAATGCACATCCTTGTCGGGAACCTTTGGAAGCAAAGAGTGCTGATCTACAGATGTAGACATTTATCTACTGCAACAAAGAGATTGTGGGGGTGGGCATACTTAAACTTGCTCAACAGGCTCATTGGCGAGAAAGATGCAGTATTTTTTTCTCAGTAAACGTAGCCTCCCATTTCAATTCAATTAACTTGGGCTGTTAAAAGAGTTTATTTTACCCTTAGCGGCTTTGCCTGACATCATCTTGGCATGCTGGGGTGGATATGGCCCTCTCATTGGGGGGTTTTTGAGACCCTTATTTGTTTCATATATATATATATATATTTATATGAAATAATTTAAAAAAATATATTGTGAGGGCATTGGGGGGGTGGGGGCAGGGTACATACCCCCCCCCCCCCTTTCAGTTATGCCCCCACCCCTAGTGATGTGGCCTAATTATTGATGCCTTTCTCAACTTATAAGTTATGGACACAAGCAGAGTCAAGGTCAAGTAAATTGCCTTTTTTTTGTCTCGAATTTCACAATTTTTTCCGGGGCCATTAAAGCCATTCTCAAAATATTTAATTCAATTGCATGAATACTTAATTACTTTTCGGGGTGCATTGTCAGATCCAGAGCATTGTTTCTTGTAAACAATAACTTCAGAAGGCCTGCATAATAAAAGGAAGCTGATTGATTTGTACGCCCGGCACTTAATCCAATTTTGGTGAGTGTCTAATTGCCACAGTTTAATTACAAAACAAACTACTGTAATTATTAACCACCTGTGAAAACACGAAAGGGGGGATGGTTACTGCTATTCTAAGAGGGCTTTTTTTTTCATTGGGTGTTTTCTTTTTATCTGAACTACCCACTATTTGAATGGCAGGAGGGGATTTGCTGCATTTAAATGATTCACATTTTTAAAAATGTTGACGTCAAAATGTAAATGCACAACAACAAAAGACTCGGCAATCACCCACAACCACTCCAGACTCGGCTAGGACCAGACCCTACAAAACTCAGCAACCACCATCAGGCAGCCCACCAACAACACCAACTACCACTGTCTCTCCTTCCAAACCTCCACCTCTGAAAAAGAAGCAGAAAAGACACAAGCGCTACTAACAACCCACAACTTCTCCTCCTTTACCACGGTCTGACACTATCAAATTCTACAGCTAATGAGGGTCGAAAGGGGCTTGCTCCCCAAATCGTCCCTGCATGCCTTCGGCATGCAAAACCATTTGATTCGTAAATGCACCCACAGACATTGAAACATTTTGTAATGTACAATGGAAGCATGAGGAAAAGGTCGAGTCTCAGTAGCAACACACAAGAAAATAATATTACATAGTTTAAAAGGAAAAAGTTATTCGCAAATTGTTCTTTTGCTTGCCGAGGAGGATGATTCCAAAGTAGATGCTCAGACTTTTGGGGGGATAATAAAGAAATACCAAAATACTGGGATGATAGTGGATGAAAAAAGGATCGGAAGACCAAGCTTTCTGAATGACAGGTCTGTGCCACTATGCTCACAATATTGAATGGCAAAATTTTCAGGGAGTGTGGGAGGAGAAGACAAGTTCTCTAGATGAAGAAACTCAGTTTGCTTCATTATTTCAAACGAAAAATTCAAGTGGAAGCCATGCAGAATATGGATCAAACTGAATAGGGACGTATTGTCTTGGTACCTGACGCATGTGTTGAGCAACTATCTTGTCACATACAATCGGCATGTGTGTTTGTTTTTTTTTGACAATCTCTTCCCTTAGAAATCGGTGCATTTTTTTTAATATTATGGCGAATAAATAACTAAAACTCATTCTGTTGTTTTTTATATCACATGAACATTTCTTATCAACCTACCTCAATTGTTTACTACAGGCTTACTCTACAGTGGAAGAACCTAACTCGGATAAAATGCTCTCTATTTTAATCTTTCCCAAGATTTGGGAAAGAAAAGTGGTGTAAAAACACCACGAAAAAATAAGCCAAAACTGGGCCGAGCGCCATCGACGCACACCCAGTATGGGACGCTCTTCCATAGTACAAATCCATGACTTCCGTAACAGTGCGCAATGCGTCAATTTGTCATTCTTTTTCTATCCGAGGCACGAGCAGGATGTGTTTCTGCCATTTGCATTATGAAACAGTGATAATTCAACTCGTGGATAATGGTTTTCCTGTGACTGGAATTATGGATCTGAAGATCGTATAATAACAGGACTGTGTTTTATATATTCTCGTTTATATTTTCAACCACATTCTCATTGTTTATTTTTTACTATTCTGTTTTCGCGAATGTTTTGTTTGCGACATCGTGTCATCGCGATTCGACAATGAATTTTTTGGTTGATAAAAATTTGTTATTGGAGTAGGTGTCGGCCGTCTGGTTCTGCCACCTTCTCTTGTAGTTGAGGGTGTTTTTCTACTTCCTGTTTCTGTTGAGTTCACCTTTTTCTTCTACTGCTCTCACCTCTGTTCTTTCCGGTTCGGTTCCTTTAGGGCAATTCCTTTTGCCCTCGCCATTGGTGCGTTCTCGTGTCCATTTCGTCCGCACCCGCGGGTGGTGTGGAATGCTGTCGACTCGACCACGTCTGATGTGAGTTTACCCCCTCCGTGGGGGGATGTGCAGCTTCTCCCACCCCTGTGGGGGGGGGGGGGGGGGGTACTGTCGTTTTGGGGCCCCCCGACTTGACCACGTCTGGTGTGAGTTTGACCCCCTCCGTGGGGGATGTGCAGCTCCTCCCGCTCCCGCGGGGGGATGGTGAACGCTATCATTTCGGGTCACCTGATTCGACCACGTCTGATGAGAATTGCTCCCCCTCCGTGGGGGATGTGCAGCTCCTCCCACACCAGCGGGGGTGGGGACCGCTGTCGTTTCGGGGCTTCCCGATTCGACCATGTCTGGTGAGAGTTATTCCCCTTCCGTGGGGAATGTGCAGTGTTTTACCGTGGTGGATACTGCGGGAGCTGTTGGTTTTCTGGTGTAGAGATGCCTGGTTCCGGGACTATGCGCCCTCTCCAGTCGACATCTGAGGCTGTCACTAGTGTTGTGACTCCTCCTTTGGAGGCCGAGCTTGGTGGCGCTTTCCGCTTTTCCGCCAGTTCCAACAGCTCCCGTCGTATCTGCTGCTACTGCTGTTCCGTCTACAACGTCATTGGGCACCGTTTTTAGCCGGCCTCGGCTTCTCCCTGCCAGGGTCTGCAGGGATGTCTGTAGTGTGGTTGTGGGGTTTCGGCCTCAGCCTTCCCAGACTTCCACTCGGCGAAGTCATATGGGGCTGCCGACTGAACCCCCTACTGTGTCCTCTCAGCCATTGAGCACAGTAGTTTTATACCTGCAGTGGTCTGCGGTGTCTGGTTGTGTAGACGTGGGGGTATCGGCCTCAGCTTTCCCTGACTTCAACGCGGCGAAGCTGGAAGTGGCTGCCGGCTGGACCCTCTCCTGTGGTCTCTGCGCCGTCGAGCACCACAGTTGTCATTGAATTCGGTTGTTCTTAGTGGGACACTATGAACTCCGTGGCGTTTCCGTCCACTCATTCTGGCCACACGACCAGTTTTTGGGGGTCCAACGTCTTTTGTGCAGCCTGGACCTTCTGCCCTGCAGAGGTCAGCGGTGACTCATGAGTTCCTGCTATGTTGATCCTCGGGGTGTGTCACACCCCTATACACGTCTGCCTTCAGACGTTTTCGGCTGCCGCCCGTCGTCCCACGGCGGGTCTTTTGGAGGATCGTGACCCTTCGCTGGTTAAGAGGGTCAGAGGTGAAGCCACTTTGCCAGTTTGTTCCCCTGTCGAACCGGCCAGTACGGGCAATGAGCTTAGGGAGGCCCTCTCCTTACTCACTCAGGTTCTGTCAAAGAGCCTTCCCATTGCTTCCAGCGTGGCAGCGAGTGGTCTCCAGGCACCCCCTATGGCGCCGCCTCCCAGGATTAGAAACAGGCCGCTTTCTGATCCCCCCTGGTGTTCCGACACCATGGGAGGCGTCGGCTGGTTTGCCCACGATGGGCTATGTGTCTTCCGACTAAGGGGAAGGGTCAGACATGCTTGATGTCGAGAGCTCGCAGTCTTCGGACTTGGGGGCAGCTCTTGATTTTGTGTTTGGGTTCCTTCCAGATCTCAAACCATCTAACCAGTCGACAGTGTCAGCCAGGCCGCGATCATCGGTCGCGCGCCAACAGTCTATGGAGCAACCTGCTTCTGGGCGTCTTCGACCGTGCCCGTCGGTACAGTTGGTTGAAGCATTTTTAGCCTGGACTCCAAGCTTAGTTCCAAGGCTATGAAGGCTCCGTTCTTCACCAGGGTTGAAACCTTTTTGCCTCCGGCGCGTTATCGTTCCTACGATTCCGCCAGTCCGTCGGTCTACCAGACTTTGACGGTTTTGGATCAGGACTCCAATTCCCTCGGGCTTTTCAAGTCCAAGTCTGCCGTCATTCCGATGACGACTCTGGAGTCCACATTGGGCTTATCGAGAGAGATGCTTGGTATGCTTTCTCTCTCCGATCACGTCGTCTCAGCTTTAGCTGCTTATCTGCCTTCAGATAAGTTTGACGAGGTACAGGCTCCTTTGCGTGTGCTGTCCAAGGCGCTCATGCATCTTACTCACATACATGCCTGTCACACGGCTAATCTGGAATTAGTTCAAAGGGACTCTGTGCTGGACACAGGCCGATCCCTTCCTGAGGAGCAGTGCGCTACTCTTCGATCTGCTTTTTTGGCAGGTCCGCAACTTTTCCATGGTTCTGTGTTGACGGTCCGGGATGACGTCCTACGTCATTCCAACGATCAGCTGCTGTTTCTTCAGCTTGATCAGCCTTCTAGGGTAGGCACGGGCCGTTCCAAGCCTAACAAGTACCCTCTGCTTCCTCTGCGAAGCAAAGGGGCTGATCCTTCTGCCACCGCTTCTACTTCTTACTCAAGGGGTAAGGGTAAGCGTTGGCAGTCTTGAGGGAAGTCCCAGGATTCTTCATTCAGTGGAGGAGGTGTTTTCTCCTCTCGCGAGCCTCGTCGGGGTTCGCAATGAAGGTCCTCACGTCGACTCGTCCCAGGTTGGAGGAAGGATAGCAGAGTTCGCAGATCGTTGGACCACCATCACATCTGATCCTTGGATGTTAGATGTTGTTTGGTCCGGGCTGCGAATATCCTTCCGACGGCACTCCTCTCTGTCCAGGGTGCCTTTTCCAACCACAGTTCCTTCAGACATTTTACGTCGGGAACTTTTGTCCACGGAAGATAGACAATCTCCTGACAAAGAGGGCGATTGAGGTCATCAAGAACATTAGGTCAGTGGTTTCTATTCCCGCCTGTTCTTGGTGCCGAAGAAGGACGACCGACTCCGACCGGTTCTCGATCTGAGCTTCCTGAACCAGTCTATCATTGCTCCCAAGTTCAGCATGGAGACTTTCAGGTCGGTCCTCCGTTCAATTCACCAGGGAGATTTCGCTTCCAGCTTCGACCTGCGAGACGCTTACTTTCATGTTTCGATTCATTGGACGTTACGGAAGTATCTCAGGTTCGTTTTTCTGGGACGAGTTTACCAGTTCAAGGCCATGCCTTTCGGCCTCAACCTGGTTCCTTGGGCCTTCACCAGATTGATGTCGCATGTGATAGCTTTCCATCGCACACAGTCCAGGGTGACTACTTCGGCATATCTGGACGATATCCTCCAGGGGCATTCCAATGCTGCCTTACTGGAGTCGGATGTCGCCACTCTGTTGAGCTTGCTCACGTCGCTACGTTTCAGAGTCAACGAGGAGAAGTCGGACCTGGTCCCTTCTCAGTCGTTTTATCATCTGGGGATGGCTTTCTGCACACAATTCAATTTGGTGGCGGTTCCCCAGGCCAAGGCTGTGATTCTCTCAGCTTTTGCTCCGACTCTGTCCCAGTCCACTTCCGCGACGGCTCGGAGTTTTCTCCGGCTCATCGGTCTCTGCTGTTCCGTGACGGATTTCATTCCTCTAGGTCGGCTGCGTGTCAGACCTCTCCAACACTTTCTGCTCAGTTGTTGGAGGCCGAATGTAGATTTTCTGGATCTGGTGCTTCAGTTTCCAGAATATCTTTATCCTCACCTTTCTCCTCAGGGCGCATGTCCAGTGGCTTTCGCAGGGTGTTCTGTTGGACTTACCCACGTCCGATCGCGTTCTGACGGCAGATGCCAGCGATCTCGGATGGGGTGTGACATTGGATCCTCTAGGTCTTTCCATTCACGGGATGTGGGACCAGGATCATGCAGCTCTACACATCAACCAGAAGGAGCTTCTTGCTCTTCTTCTGCGTTTCAGGCAGTGGATCCCTCACCTGTCAAATCGCCAGGTCCTTCTGTTGTCCGACCATTCGACGGTGGTTGCTTACATTCGGAACCAGGGCGGCACGCACTCTGTTCCAATGTACGAATTGGCTTGGGATCTTATACTGCTCGCTCAGGATGTCCACGCCGGGTGGCTGTTCGTCACATTCCCGGTCGCCTGAACGTCCTAGCCGACTCCCTGTCCCGTCGGGGCAGGGTCATTTCCACCCGGAGGATGCTCCACATGGCGGGTTTCATCGATCTCTTGTGACTCGTTGGAACCATCCGGTGGACACTTTCGTGTCCCCGTGTCCAGATGCTCTGGCTTTCGCCGTGGACGCTCTGGTCCTCCTTTGGGATGGTCTTGCCGGCTACGCCTTCCTACCGGTTCCGATTCCACCTCAGGTTCTCACCCAGATATGAACCTGCAGTCATCGAATCCTTTCGATCACACCCGTCGCTTCGGTGGGTGTGGATCAATCTGCTCCGCTCTCTGTTAGCGGCAGTTCCGGCATGTCTCCCTCTACCTCGCGACTTTCTTTGCCAAAGTCGCCCAAGGAGGTTTTCAAGTTGACCCGACTTCATTGTGCCTTCGCACATGTCTTTTATCGGGTCCTGTCTCCTCCATAGTGGTTTTTCGAGACACGCAGTGGAGTTGCTTTTCTTCAAGGAGGCACTCACTCCACTGGTTTAGCCTCTGTGGCTAAGTGGAAGATTCTTCTGTCGATGGTGTGCGATCACTCTGTTGCTTCTGTCACTCCTTTGATCACACCGCTTGTGGAGTTTCTGGTATATGTTTGTTTCTGGGGGTCTCCAGCAATGGGTACATGTCCATGCTTCAGAGACATTTTTTTCCTATGTGATACCGCATTGTTTCGACACTGATCCTTGCCTCTCCAAGCTTGTTCAGCTCTTTTCCTTGAAAAGGCCTAGGACTTTGCAGTTTACTCCAAGATGGTCACTTTCTTTGGCGCTGCTCTGCTTGGGGGTGGGGGGTGTTCACGCCTTTATCCTGGATGAATATGCGTTTTCCCACATGCCAGATCTCTCCTGCATCCATTTCTTGATGGACTTGTCTTGCTATTCGTGCAGCGTCCGCTCGTCTAGCTACTGGTGATTGTATTACCAATTGTTTTTTCTGCCACGAGGTGCGTGCATTGTCTTCCTCTTTTAATAACTCTCATGTTGTCGGATAACTGATGTTATACTGGCAGCCTTCTGGAGAAATGCTACATTCTCCTTTTATCTGCGACAGCTTGCCGGAGCCGACAGAGAACCTTGGGGCCCTCTTTCTTTGGCTCAGGATGTTGTCTATCCAAGCTTTTCAGCTTTTTTCAGGGTCAGTTCCAGCTTTGTGCTGTTACTGCCCTTTCTGTCTGTGCGTCACACTTCACCATACGCCTCATCTTTCATTGGCTTTTCTAATGTTTGTGATGCTATGGTTTGATAGGCCTAGGGATCTCTTCCTCTGTCCACGGTCCCAGTGCTATTGAGTTATGTGTGGGTTGGTTATGTGATTCCCTCCAGCCTTTTGTCTATTCAGCCTGTAGTAAACAATTGAGGTAGGTTGATAAGAAGTATAAATTTTATAGTAAATTTCCTTTCTTATTATACCGACCGAAATTGTTTACATGGAGGCCCCCCCGTCTTCTTATTCGGGTAAGAATCCTTCCTCCCCACTGATCACATAACTCCTGTGTTGTTCGGAATCAAAAGAATGACGCATTGCGCACTGTTACGGAAGTCGTGGATTTGTACTATGGAAGAGCGTCCCATACTGGGTGTGCGCCGATGGCGCTCGGCCCAGTTTTGGCTTATTTTTTCGTGGTGTTTTTACACCACTTTTCTTTCCCAAATCTTGGGAAAGATTAAAATAGAGAGTATTTTATCCGAGTTAGGTTCTTCCACTGTAGTGCAAGCTTGTAGTAAACAATTTCGGTAGGTATAATAAGAAAGGAAATTTACTATAAAATTTATACATTCATCCAATGAAGAAAAGCAAACAGTAAATCAATTTACCCCAAAGTGACTAGGGCTTCACGGTATTGGAGATTGCAATACTGGTAACGGTATTGAAAAAAATACCGCGGTATACCGGTATATCGTCAACACTAACGAGAAGTAAGTTTCAGTTTTGAATTGAAAACAAGTCTTGTGTCACGATAAAATTAAATTCTTTTAAATGACAAAATAATTGGTATACAACATCCTTAGGGAAGGGAGATTCCGGTTTGTTCAAGCCAAGTCCCTGGGTTCATATTTCGGCTCCCTATGGGAGCCCAAATTGTAACTTTGTTCAATATGAGGAATATTCTTTAAAAATCTCTTTCTTCCGATCCAGCAGTCAGAATCTTTTGATATTTGGTGTATATTTCCTTAGGGAGGTGTGATTCAAGTTTGTTCAGGGGGCATTTTTTGTGCCCAGTGGGAACCTCAGGAGCCAAAAATAGAAACAAATTCAAATACCCATAGCCTTCCCATTCCCCATTTATTCTCAAATTACAAAACACTAAAAAATTATATTTAGTATCTAAAATTATTAGGGTTAACACGAATTGTAACTTTGTTCAATATGAGGAATATTCTGTAAAAATCTCTTTGTTCAGATCCAGCAGTCAGAATCTTTTTATATTTGGTGTATATCATTCATAGGGAGGTGTGATTCAAGTTTGTTCAGGGGGCAGTTTTTGTGCCCAGTAGGAACCCAAGGAGCAAAAAATAAAAACAAATTCAATACCCATTGAACCATTGAGCCTTCCCATTCCCCATTTATTCTCAAATCACAGAACACTAAAAAATTATATTTAGTATCCAAAATTATTAGGATTAATATACACTTTTACTCCCCCGTGGGAACTCTGAAAGTGCAGCAGTGCTTGTTTACTGTGGTAAACAAGTTCCGTTACACTGGTAAAATAGGACCCAGTCACCAATGTTGGTGGTGGAAGTCCTCTAAAATGGGCAACATGGGTATAAACGATTTACAAAACCTTATCTCCATGTTGTGGTCACGATTAGAATATGTGACCTTAAACACCAATAAATAGGGGAGCTTTACTAATCGCTTTCCGTCCGTCGTCTGGCGACCGTCGTCATCCGGCGTAAACATTACAAAACCAACTTCTCCGAAGAAACCACTGGCCCAGTATTTTTCAAATGTTGGGTAAATGTTTATTACCTAATGTCAATTCAGATTTGTTCAAATGAAGTTGTCTCTCCTCCTGCGTGGGGCCACGCCCCCAAGGGAGACTTGATATTTGGTATGCAGCTTCCTTTTGAGGTGTAGAATCAAGTTTGTTCAAGAGAAGTTTGTCGGGCGTTATTTGCCTTCGTTATGGGAGGGGCAAAAATTTTGGCCACGCCTAAAATTTCTATTTTCTGAACCGTGAGGTCGATTTGAACCAAATTTGGTATGAGATGATAATGGGTCATAAGTAGTTGATTGATGCAAAAAAAATTTTCTCATTGCCCCGTAGGAACCTCAGGAGCTAAAAATAGGAAAAACCTTAAAACTGCCATATCTGCAAAACTACACGGCACAGAGAATTCTTATTTTGTATAAAGCTTACTTTTATCCAGTAGAATAGAATGGTTAAAAGAAATCCCTATCGGTTTGATCACAAGGTACTTTTTTCAGGACTTTGAAAAAAGTGCTGAGTCAGCACTTTTTAACACTGTAGGCAATGGGAAAAACATTAAAAAATCTTCTTCTCCAGATCCAGCAGGCAGAATCTTTTGATATTTGGTATGCAACATTGTAGGGTGGATCTGATTCAAGTTTGTTCAAATCGGCCCCCTGGGTTCATATTTGGGCTCAGTATAGGAGCCCGATTTCGAACTTAGTGCATTTCAGGCAAATTTCTTAAAAAATCTTCTCCAGATCAAGCAGGCAGAATCTTTTGATATTTGGTATGCAACATTGTGGGGTGGATCTGATTCAAGTTTGTTCAAATCGGCTCCCTAAATTCATATTTGGGCTCACTATAGAAGCTTGAATTCGAACTTAGTGCATTTCAGGAAAATTTCTTCAAAAAATCTTCTTCTCCAGATCCAGCAGGCAGAATCTTTTCATATTTGATATGCAACATTGTGGGGTGGATCTGATTCAAGTTTGTTCAAGTCGGTTCCCTAGATTCATATTTGGGCTCACTATAGAAGCTCAAATTCGAACTTAGTGCATTTCAGGCAAATTTCTTCAAAAATCTTCTTCTCCAGATCCAGCAGGCAGAATCTTTTGATATTTCGTATGCAACATTGTGGGGTGGATCTGATTCAAGTTTATTCAAATCGGCCCCCCCTGGATTCATATTTGGGCTCAGTATAGAAGCCCAAATTCGAACTTAGTGCATTTCAGGCAAAAGTTTTTTAAAAAATCTTCTTCTCCAGATCCAGCAGGCAGAATATTTTGATATTTGGTATGCAACATTGTGGGGTGGATCTGATTCAAGTTTGTTCAAATCGGCTCCCTAGATTCATATTTGGGCTCACTATAGAAGCTCGAATTCAGGTAAATTTCTAAAAAAAATCTTCTCCAGATCCAGCAGGCAGAATCTTTTCATATTTGGTAAGCAACATTGTGGGGTGGATCTGATTCAAGTTTGTTCAAATCGCCCCCCCCCTCCCCCCCCCCCTGGGTTTATATTTGGGCCCAGTATAGGAGCCCAAATTTGAACTTAGTGCATTTCAGACAAATTTCTTAAAAAATCTTCTCCAAATCCAGCAGGCAGAATCTTTTGATATTTGGTATGCAACATTGTGGGGTGGATCTGATTCAAGTTTGTTCAAATCGGCCCCCTGGGTTTATATTAGGGCTCAGTATAGGAGCCCAAATTTGAACTTAGTGCATTTCAGGCAAATTTCTTTGAAAATCTTCTTCTCAAGATTCAGCAGGCAGAATCTTTTGATATTGGGTATGCACCATGCTTAGGGGGGTGAGATTCAAGTTTGTTCAAGCCAAGTCCCTGGGTTCATATTTGGGCTCACTGTGGTAGCCCAAATTATAACTTAGTTCAAAATGAGGAATTTTCTTTAAAAAATCTTCTTCAGAATGTTTTCATATTTGGGTTCACTATAGAAGCTCGAATTCGAACTTAGTGCATTTCAGGCAAATTTCTTCAAAAATCTTCTTCTCCAGATCCAGCAGTCAGAATCTTTTGATATTTGGTATGCAACATTGTGGGGTGGATCTGATTCAAGTTTGTTCAAATCGGCCCCCTGGGTTAATATTAGGGCTCAGTATAGGAGCCCAAATTTGAACTTAGTGCATTTCAGGCAAATTTCTTTGAAAATCTTCTTCTCAAGATTCAGCAGGCAGAATCTTTTGATATTGGGTATGCACCATCCTTAGGGGGTGAGATTCAAGTTTGTTCAAGCCACGTCCCTAGGTCCATATTTGGACTCACTGTGGGAGCTTGAATTGTAACTTAGTTCAAAATGATGAATTTTCTTTGAAAAATCTTCTTCTTCAGATCCAGCAGTCGGAATGTTTTGATATTTGGTGTGCAGCATCCTTAGGGGGGTGGGGGGGGGGGGGTGGGGGGAGGGTGAGATTCAAGTTTGTTAAAGCCAAGTCCCTGAGTTCATATATCGGCTCCCTGTGGGAGCCTGAATTATAACTTAGTTCAATATGAGGAATATTCTTTAAAAATCTTCTTTTTTTAGATCCACTGGTTAGAATCTTTGGATATTTGGTATAAGCTTTTCTTAGGAGGAGCAGATGCAACATGTTGAAATCAATTCTCTGGGTTGATATTTAGGCTACCATGTCAAGTGAGCACCCTCAGGCCCCTTGGGGCCTCTTGTTTATCTCTGTGGTTCTGATCCCTGATGCCTAAATACCTGCATTCCTTTTGTACAACTTGTTTTCCTTAACCACAGATCAGAGTGCTTTGATATTTGATATGCAACCTCTTTTGGTACCCAAAATTCCAATTTGTCCAACGAAACTTTCTAGGTCAATATTTGAACTCACTATAGGAAGCTCCAAATTTTGTGTCCCACACAAAATTTTTATTTCCCGAATTGAGAGGCCAATGTGAAAAACAATCTTCTCCTCACAAATCAATGGCCCAAATTGAAACATATATGGGCCACATCATCTTGGTGGTATTCTGTTTTAGTTTTGTTGAAATGGGGTCTCCGCCCTTTTTGGGTGTGGTCTTATGCTGACTATGATGAAATTCTTTAAAAAAATCATCTTCTCATGAACCGCAAGTGGGAATGCTTTGATATTTGGTATGAAACTTCCTCTGGTGTTCAAGATTAAAAGTTGTTCAAAGAAAGTTGATAGGTACATATTTGGGCTCTCCAGGGGATGGGCTCACTTTTGAGCTCCCCTGAAAATTTCTATTTCAAGAACCAGTGGAGCGATTTGAACCCAATTTTATATGTGGCATTAGTTGACCCTAAGTACTTCATTCATGCCCCCCAAAATTTTTGCTTGGGAACATCTGGCGCTAAAATTAGAAAAAAAATGAAATGTCCAATATTTCCCAAACTGCATGGACTAAAGATTATGTATTTGGTATGAAGCTTTCTTCTGAGCAGTTGAAACAATTGGATAAAAAAATTGCTGGCGAATCTGTCGTATGGTTCTTTCAGATTACATTTTCTCCATACCCATAACCCTTACTGTTTAGGACAACTTGGTCCAGGTGAGCGTTTTTAGGCTCTCTTGAGCCTCTAGTTTTCTATCAAATTGGAAACTTCTGGACATTTAATCACCCGAGTTTTGTTGAATCGCGCAATAGAGGGTGGAGAAGTGAAACAGGGTATTTGAAGTTAGTGGGAGGGACCATTGATGCTTATGCTTAACTATGTTGATGTTGTTTTTCTCTTCATAACTCCAATGTGGGCTTTACCTGAGGGGGCTGGGGTGGGGTGGTGTTGGTATGAAACAGCGGTTGAGAAATAGAAATATAACTGACCAGTACATATTTACAGACCTTCCTCTGTCGATCTGTAACTTGTCCTGTACCAATATATTGTTTTTCAGGCTCGTTTATATTATTTATTTTTAATACTATGGAGTTGGGCAATGGATGTATTCTCAATTGTATTTGCCGAATTAAAAGGTCAAGCGAGTGAGCCGCCAAACATTTATCATCATTTATAAACGGGACTAGAAACGAAAGGATAAACAATTTTCCCATAGAGTAACCTTGAAAAAAACGATAAACTTGTTTTTTGAACGTTTACAACTGCGTTACTATTCCTGATTATACCGCGGTTGTTACTACAACTACTTCTGTCTTGTAGTGTATATGCATGTAACATTACAGCATACTCCAAAAAACTGCTTGCTTCAATTCAAAATAGAGAATATACTAGCATAAATTTTAAATTCACGTGGTATTGATTCCAATATGGCTTTTGATACTGACTGTATTAAAGGACCGATCTACAACCCAGAACTAATGTAGTTTTGCTACAGTCTTCCATTATATATTGTAACAAAACAATTATTGATGGACAAATTGGCTGCTCTTGCCATTAAATACTACCCAATTTGGATTATGTGAATAATTTTTAGCTCAACTTTGGCGAAGCCAAATTTGAGCTTATGCCATGGCCAGTCGTCCATCCGTCCGTCTGTCTGTCAGCAATTCAATATGGCTCGGGCTAGAGGCCGTATTTATGATCCGATCTTGACGAAACTTCTTGGGTACCTTTGTTGTGACCGTGGGACGAGAACGAGTGTTTTGGAGTCTGATCCGAAATTCAAGTTGGCTGCTGGCAGCCATTTTGTACAAACTTAGGTGCAATCAGATTTTTGCGCAGAACTTCCATATGAAAGCGCTGATTTGAATAATATTTTGTATGAATGTTTAGTACCATGGAATACATCACATATAATACGGGTTTTTTTCTTGTGCGTAAATTATGCAAATTAGACTAACTTTGATGTATTTAGTGTTACTTTCAGCACTGTAAGTGCAAATGCCAATACGGCTCGGGCTAGAGGCCGTATTTATGAACCGATCTTTACGAAACTTCTTGGGTACCTTTGGTATCACCGTGGGATGAGAACGAGTGTTTGTGGGTCCGGTCTGAAATTCAATATGGCTGATGGCAGCCATTTTGTACAAAATTAGGTGCAATCAGATTTTTGCACAGAACTTCCATATGAAAGCACTGATTTGAATATTTTTTTGTGTGAATGTTTAGTACCAAGGGATACATCACATATAATACGGGTAACTTTTTTTCTCATGCAGAAATTATGCAAATTAGATGAACTTTGATTTTTTCAGTGCTACTTACACACAGTAAGTACACAAGTCAGTACGGCTTGGGCTAGAGTCTGTATTTATGAACCGATCTTCATGAAACGTCTTGGATACCTTTGTTATCACCTTGGGATGAGAACGAGTGTTTCTGGGTGCGGTCCAAAATTCAAGATGACTGCCAGTGGCCATTTTGTACCGAAATTAGGTCTAATCAGTTTTTTGTACACAACTTCCATACGGCTCAGACTAGAGGCCGTATTTATGAACCGATCTTTACGAAACTTCTTGGGTACCTTTGTTATCACCGTGGGATGAGAACGAGTGTTTTTGGGTGTGGTCCAGAATTCAAGATGGCCACCAGCAGCCATTTTGTACAAAAATTAGTGCAATCAGTCTTTTGTACTGAACTTCTGTATGAAAGTTCTGATTTGAATAAATTTTTGTATGAATGTTTAGTAACATGGAATACATCACATATAGTACGGGTTTTTTTCTCGTGCAGAAATTATGCAAATTAGATTAACTTTGATTTATTTAGTGATACTTATACACTGTAAGTGCACATGTCAATACGGCTCGGGCTAGAGGCTGTATTTATCAACCGATCTTCACGAAACTTCTTGGGTACCTTTGTTATCACCTTGGGACGAGAACGAGTGTTTCTGGGTGCGGTCCAAAATTCAAGATGGCTGCCAGTGGCCATTTTGTACCAAAATTAGGTCCAGTCAGTTTTTTGTCACAACTTCTTGGGTACATTTGTTTTCACCTTGGGACAGGAACGAGTGTGTTTTTGGGTGCCTTTGTTATCACTGTGCTATGAGAACAAATATTTTGGGGTTCAGTCAGACCCACTCTGGGACTCAAAGATTTCTTTTCTAGTTTAACATCTGACTGTCACCCACCTTTATAATACTTTACCTATACATTTGTTACAGGCTACGGTCAGTATTTATGTACAGACCATTACAATACTTTATATGTATCTTTGTTATCAGGTCATTACCTAGATGTTTGTCATTGCTGTGTCACATACTATACATGTACATGTCTTAACAAGTTGAGCTACAGTGTCATTGACACTTTCATTTAAGTCAAAAATGGATAGTAACTCTGATGAAAATTGCAAAATCTCGCAAAGTTTTGGTTCAGGAAATATGTTCTTTCAGTGTACTCTCAAACCAATAAATGTCCTCATACATGTCTCTAAGTGATTAACAAATCTGATTTTTCTCTTTCATCACAGTGAAGTGGGTGCCATTTAATTGGATATTGCCTAAGAGAATAACCCTGTTAACTGCATCTGGCTTTCAAACCAAACTATTTGCTATACATTTAGTACAAATTTGACCTGTTAATGGAGTATAGGTTATAGAGAAAATCCTTTTTAATTGAATAAAGAAAAATTGTGGTCTTTCAGAACATTATTCTGACAATTGGTTTAACACCCTTTAGTCTCAGTTCCTCAAAACAGGTATCTGTTCTGCTTTACAAAACTGTGGTCACAAAAGGAGACAAAAATTTCAGCCGGATCATGACAGTCATGATCTTTTTGACATTCACTGTCTATTTCCTTCCTTCAAGACTGTAGAATCTTTTCTGCCAGAGAAAAGTGAGAACACTGAATCTGAGATACAATTTTTGTTTGTTTTTCTCCATTTGGTCTTGATTTCGCAGTATTTTATTTACAAACTCTTAACCCACTAAAGGTAGCGTGACATGATTGAAGTGGGATCTGATCAAGAATGCGACATGGGTATAAATGATTGATTACACTTGACTTCATTTCCAATATATAAATAATCTAATTTAATCGCAAAAGATACAGCTTTTGTGATCACAGTACAGTGGAACCTTGTTAGTTGAATGGCCAATTTGCCAGTGACAGTTATTCAATTAACAGGAGTATTCAGTTAACAGGGATTAGGTAGGAGTATTCAGTTAACAGGGTTTAAGTAACTTTCCTGGATTCTAGTGATAATCTGAGTATTCTATTATATCTTATTTGCCAGAGTTCATGGAGCTCTGTCAAACACGATGTAATAGATGAAATGCCTAAATTCGACATACTGAGGCCAAATAGGTCTAAACATGGAGAATTCAGTGGTTATCAGAGTAATTCTTTAATAAATTATTTTTAGCTGAACTTGACAAAGTCAAACTGAGCTATTGCTGTCACTTTTTGTCCGTCAGTATACGCACATATGTGTATGTGTGTACGTATGTGCGTACGTCCACAATTTCGTTTGGTACACCACACAGATCTCATTTATGATCAGATCGCTTTGAAACTTGGTATGCTTGTTTGGAGTGACCTCTAGATGGGAGCCATCGATTTTCTTCCATTTCCATCAAAAAATATTTCTGCTGGCAACGACCCTTGAACTTAATTTAGTTAAGCATCATTATTTCCCTTTGGCACACCCTATAGGGCACATTTATGATCGGATTGCTTTGAAACCTGGTATGCTTGTTTGGGGTGACCTCCAGGTTGGAGCTTTCAATTTTCTTCCATTTCCATCAAAAAATGTTGCTGCTGACAACAACCATTGAACTTAATTTAGTCAGGCATCAATATATTCCTTTGGCATGCCCTACAGAGCACATTTATGATCAGATCGGTTTAAAACTTGGTATGCCTGTTTTTGGTTACCTCCAGATGGGAGCAATCGATTTTCTTCCTTTTCCATCAAAAAATGTTGCTGCTGGCAGCAACCATTGAACTAAGTTTAGTCAGGCATCAATATATTCCTTTGGCATGCCCTACACGGGGCATATTTAAGGGGAGCTATCAATTTTCTTTGATTTCCGTAAAAAAATGTTGCCGCTGGCAATGACCTTCGATGCAGTTATAGATCAATATTTTCCTTTGGCACACCCTACAGGTCACATTTATGATCAAATTGCTTTGAAACCTGGTATGGTTGTTTTGGGTGACCTCTGGATGGGAGCTGTCAATTATCTTCCATTTCCATCAGAAAGTGTTGCCGCTGTCAATGTTCTTTGACTTTAGTTGAGTCAGTCCTCAATATTTTCCTTTGGCACACTCTACAGGGCACATTTCTGATTGGATTGCTTTGAAACCTGGTATGCTTGATTGGGGTGACCTCTAGATGGGAGATATCGATTTTCTTCCATAAAAAATGTGGCTGCTGGCAACAACTATTGAACTTAGTTTAGTCAGGCATCAATATATTCCTTTGGAATGCCCTGCACAGGGCACATTTATGATCAGATCGGGGAGTTATCGATTTTTTTCGATTTCCGTGGCTCTGAGAAGTGTGCCAAAGGAAATTTTGGACGTACATATGTACGTACATACAGACATGTATGGATGTACGTATGCCAACTGACGGGAAGTGACAGCAATAGCTCAGCTTGACTTTGTGAAGTTGAGCTAAAAATCGAGCAGTTGAAAAAAAATTTTTTTCAAAAGATTCTAACATGGCCTTGTCATGTGAACCCTCATTGGAATGAGCTCATTCAGCTCTCTACAATGAGCCATTTAGAAGTCATGATATGGTTTTGTTAAAACGTTCTGAAATTTTTTTTTGTAAAAGTATAAACAAATGTTGATACCATGTGCATTGGGTTTAGGGTTAAACTAAATTCATTCTGATTGTTATATGTGAATATTACCAAGTTTTTATGAGATATGCAACTCCAGTGTCCTTTTAATAGATAATGTGATTAAATTTTTATTGTAGATACTGGTGATATTGGGAGAAGTATAGGTGCAGACGGTACCTTTTTGTACATAACAAATACAGTTGGAAAAGGTCTGGCTAAATTAGGAACAGGGATGTGTGGATCACTAAGGTTAGTTTCTATTACTAGAAATTAAGAAGATAATCCACTGTAACTCCAGAATAGCAAAGTGAACTTCTGAAATGAAAAGCAAAATACCTGGATTTTTAGCTCACCTGACTGAAAGTCAGGGTGAGCTATTGTGATCACTCACCATCCGCCATCTGTCATTTTGCATCCGTGACTATAGACTATGCTAAAGGTTTTGGGGATTTGGGCTCGGGCAGCCATCAAGGCTGAATGATCGCGACCAAAAGGGGACATTCTCACCTAGACATTATTTGGAGTCATCCTACCAAGCTACAATGAAATCCCTTCATAAATATCACCTGTAGACTGTGCTAAAGGTTTTCGGGCTTCAGGCCCCTCTAGCCTTCACAGTTGCCTAATGGTGTCCAAAAGGGGCAGTTCTCATCTAGACATTATATGATGTCAACCTACCAAGTTACAATGAAATCCCTTCATAAATATGAACTGAAAACTGTGCTAAAGGTTTTCGGGCTTTGGGCTCGGGCAGCCATCATGGTTGAATGATCGTAACCAAAAGGGGACGGGGCAAAATTTGTGTTTGGCCCTATATTTTAAGAGTTAGCACCAGCTATGTCTGGGTCATTGGTACGTATAAAAAATATATAAATTACTATAAATTTTTTAACTTTTAAAAAAAATCTTCTTCTTCAGATCCAGCAGTCGGAATGTTTTGATATTTGGTATACAGCATCCCTTGGGGGGGGGGGGGGGGATTGAAGTTTGTTCAAGCCAAGTCCCTAGGTTCAGATTTGAGCTCACTGTGGGAGCTCGAATTGTAACTTAGTTTAAAATGAGCAATTTTCTTTAAAAATCTTCTTCCGATCCAGCAGGCGGAATGTTTTGATATTTTGTATGCAGCATCCTTAGGGGGTGAGATTCAAGTTCGTTCAAGCCAAGTCCTCAGGTTGGTTTTTGGGCTCACTGTGGGAGCCCGAATTGTAACTGAGTTCAGTATGAGGAATATTCTTCAAAAATCTTCTTCACATCCACCAGTCAGAATCTTTTGATATTTGGTGTACAGAATCCTTATGGAGGTGAGATTCACATTTGTTCAAGCCAAGTCCCTGGGTTCATATTTGGGCTCCCGAATTATTACTTAGTTCAATATGAGGAATATTCTTTAAAAATCCTTTTTTTTTAGATCCACTGGTCAGAATCTTTGGATATTTGGTTTTAGCTTTTCTTAGGAGGGCCAGATGCAACTTGTTGAAATCAATTCCCTGGGTTGATATTTGGGCTACCATGTTAAGTGAGCGCCCTCAGGCTCCCTGGGGACTATTGTTTAACTCTGTGGGTAATGTGGAAAACATTTAAGACTCTTCTTCTCCCAAACCACTGCTCCCAAAGCTCTTTCAGATTTCACATAAAACATCTTTGGAAGATTGTTTCCCATGTTTATTGAAATCAAATCCTTGGGTCCATATTTGGGCCCTATGATAGCCCAAATGTTTAAATTAGTGCAGGATGAGCAATATTCTTTAAAAATCTTCTTCAGATCCACCAATCTGAATCTATTGAAATTTGGTATGCAGCATCCTTGGGGGTGGGAATAAAGTTTGTTCAAGCCAAGTTCCTGGATTCATATTTGGGCTCACTGTGGGAGGCCGAATTATAACTTAGTTCAAAATGAGGAATTATAACTTAGTTCAAAATGAGTAATTTTCTTTAAAAATCTTCTTCATCAGATCCAGCAGTCAGAATGTTTTGATATTTGGTATCCTGCATCCTTAGGGAGGTGAGATTCAAGTTTGTTCAAGCCAAGTGCCCTGGTTTCATATTTGGCCCAAATTATAACTTAGTTCAGTATGAGGAATATTCTTCAAAAATCTTCTTCACATCCACCAGTCAGAATCTTTTGACATTTGGTTTACAGTATCCTTAGGGAGGTGAGATATTGGTTTGTTAAAGCCAAGTCCCTGGGTTCAGATTTGGGCTTCCTGTGGCTGTGGGAGCCCGAATTGTACCAAGATTTCTATATTTTTATACTGTACCAATGACCCAGACATAGCTGGTGCTAACTCTTAAAAATCTAGGGCCAAACACAAATTTTGCCCCCCAATCCCCAAAATTTGCATCTAAAACCAAAGAAATCATGTCCTGAATAGCCCTCCATACTTCGCCTCTACTGCGCATGCGCAGTGTCAAGGAGGTCCCGAAATTGGCGCCATTTTTCATTCTTTGTTTGGCCCTTCATCAGTTCACATCTGACTGATCTTTGTGCTTGTAAATCTGAGTTTAAATGATGCCAGACACATAAATATTAGAGAAATGGTGGATCTAAAGAGGAAATAGAAGGAGGAGAGGAAAAATGAGTGACAGAAAATAATCAGGGCTGTAACTTAAAAATTTTTAATGAAATTATGTTAAGTTACCTATTTTCGAGGCATGGGCCTGTTGTGGTCATTCATGCTATAAAGTTACACTGCTTGTTCAGTGTTTTCCTCTCTCCCTTTCCTTTAAGTCCCCCCATTCTTTTGGCATATTTTCTGTAATATTATTACTAAAATTTCTTGGGAGTTTTATCTGGGTAACAGAATGAATTCTGTTCTTTTCCCCATGTTTACGTCCTCACCCATGGGTGTTTAGGCGTAGTGTTCTGCATCTACCGTCTGATGTTCTGCAGTTTCTTCCTTGGAAGTCTCTGTTTTGCATCAGATAGTGTATTATTGGTAACTGATTTCGGGCCATGGTTATCAGTGCCTGGAGTCATGTTTCTGGTGTTTTTACACTTCTTGTTTAGATTGACAACAGTCTCTGTGGAGAGGGATTTCTTGTCTTTGTGTTAGTTTATTCATAACAAGATACATTATTATTATTCGTAAGTGTTGCATTAATTTTTAAAAATAGTTTTAAAATTTTTGTCCACACTTAGGCTTGGGATCCATTGGGGCTCAACGATTACTTTTCAGAAACTTGGGCTTTTCTGAAAAAATATTTTTTCAAAAAATTTTTGTTTGATTTCAATTATTTTTTCTATGTTAATGGATCATGTTATTATGTATCTTTGTTTTCAGGGGTTGGTGCGAGTACTAGGACTTTTTGTATTCTTTTCACAATGAAAGGATATTGTTCAATTGTAATAAGAGGAAATCTTCCTCTGACTTTCATAATCATTGTATTAATTGTAGTCAGTGTACTCGCACTAACTCCTGTTCAGTACGTGTCAATTGGGATGACAAACATGGGAAGCGTGTGTCACGGTATGTTAGCGGGGAAATGGCCATGCCGGTCCGTTCTCCGCAAGGTCACTCTAGTTTATCAATCTCTATTTCAGACGAACAAGAACAGGGTGATGTATCCGTGATGTCTTCCAAAAGTGTGCCTCCGTCGTCACAATTAAATGAAGAGCTAGCGGCAAAGTGCTCATGGAAATACGTCAATTGCCTAAGAGGTCCCTAGTAGGATTGACGTCCGCTAGCTCGCCCGGTGTAGCGTCCATTCATCGAATGGTTCGGCAGCCGGGTTCGTCCGTTGCGGTCCAGAAAGGAGTTTTGGGTGATGCGAGCACTATAAATCAACTAAGTGCACACCCAGTGACGACGGATCAGAGGAGAGATCGGAGGAAGCCTCTTAGTCCGATTCCTAGCTCGTCCAGGTCCATCCGGGCTGCGAGCGAGAGAGGTCCCTCTCTCATACAACAACATCTGGGACCAGTTGTTGTGGTACAAACATTTCGCATTCGGAGCATTTGTCCGCCGCTCGGGATGCTCCGTTATATAGACAGTCCGAGAGACTGTCGATAAGGCTTCCTCATCCTCACGGCAGCGCACATGACCGCACCTTGGCTACATGACCTCGAATATCCTGCCAGCTTCGCCAATCAGGGATTCCACGGCGAACAGGTCATGCCATCCGGTAGCCAAGGGACACGAGGCCTGTAGACTCCGGACGCTCGCATAATAGAAGTATGCATGGGGCAACGTACACGGAGCTTCCAGCGGCAAAGCAACGTAAGACCGCTTCTCCACAGGCCTTAGTGACGGACGTGCTATCCAAAATAGCACAACTTATCGCAGCATCCCAGCAAACGACAGAATCTCTGTCGGATCAGGAATAATCCGACGACGCTGGGTCGGTTCGCTCTGCTGAAGCATCAGGTACGGACGACCGAGCACTTCATAGGGTCCGACAGGATGGCGAAAGGGATTTGGAGGATTCGAGCTTTCCATTTCGGAACAACAGAAGCTGCCATAGATTATAGGCATTATCTTCCAGAGGTTGTTCCGTTGGACTAGAATGCTGCGATGCTGAATAAGAGACTAATAGCATCATTGGACACAGAGTTTTTGATCGGTTCAGGGACATCGTCCCTGAGTTGCCGACACAGTCCAATAATGTCACAAGAACATTTGAATTATTGAACGACGCTATATATAAGCTTGCTACCAAAACAGGCAAGTCTAGTTTCTTGTCCGCAAATGCTCTAATTCTGCCTTTCATCAATTCAAGGAATAAATTTGAAATGGCAGGACAGGGCATACCGAGAGTTTCTCTGCGTCTAGACGACGAGGCTGAAGACTGGGAATTGTCTATATCGCCATCTATGTCAATTCCAACCACGACGTTGGAAACGACAATAATGTCTAACAGACTTAACTTAGACGCTTTATCATACGCAGACCACCTTACTAAGGCGTTATCATTATGTCTTCAAGGGAAAGAATTCCAGGATATGATCCTCAATGAGATTTCTTTCAAGGGCAGTAGCTTTTCCACGTATAACTCCACCCTTCAGTGGCAAACCTGGAGTTGGTTAGACGTGACGCAGCCCTAGCTACATCGACGCGCATGGATAGTAAGGTGAAGAACTCTCTCAGAGTCGCTTCGGTCTCAGAGAAGCTTCTCTTCGACGGGAACCTTTCAGCAATCTATGAATTGCTCGATATAGACATTCTCTTGTCAATCAAGTGTAACAAGAGATTCAGACTTGGGCAAACATTCAGTGGTTGACTCAGGGAGTTCCACTGCAGTTGCCGGATCCGAGTTTTACGATTATGACGGATGCCAGTCAAACAGGTTGGTGTACAACATTGATCCCAACGGATTCGAAGTGCCAGGGTCTTTGGGTTCCGCAGTTTCTAGGCAAGCACATAATCATCCAAGAAAAGATGTCAGTTTGGCTTGCACTACGTCATTGGAGGAACATTATTCAGAAAGCGCATGTCCAAATCCTGTCCGACAATACGACAGTAGTTGCGTATATCCGGAACCAGGGAGGCACTCATTCCGTTCCGTTATTCAATTTAACGGAAAGAATCCTTCTGTTTGTTCTAGAAGACCAAGTTCTACTTTCGGTCCGTCATATTCCGGGTCGTCTGAATGTATTAGCAGACTCCCTTTCACGGAAGGGTCGCTTGTTGCCGTCAGAATGGACTCTCAACAAACAGGTATTCAATCAGATTTGCTACCAATGGGAGCGGCCAATGATAGACTTATTTGCGACACAACTCAACAATCAATTGCAGACGTATGTGTCACCATGTCCGGATCCCCGAGCATATGCAGTAAACGCTCTATCGATCTCGTGGGACGGAATGATAGGATATGCGTATCCTCCAGCGCCGTTGATTCTGCAAATATTGCTAAGATAAAACTATCACAATACAATTCTGTTGGTAGCATCACTGTCTCCACAGAGACCATGAGTAAATTTACTCAGGTGTCTGCTGTGGGACTTACCGCGAAAACTTCCTCCACGAGAGGATCTTCTTTCGCTGGGGAAATCGTGTCAACTTCATAACAACCCGCAAGGTCTCAACCTTCACGTATTCCGTTGTGCGGCCCTTCTTGCACGGCAAGCATTGTACAGGACGAGCAGTGGACACGATTTCTAACTGTAGGAGGACCTTCTCTTCGCTATACTATACGGCTAAAGTGGAAGGTCTTTCGTCGTTGGTGTAGGGATCATTATGTTGATATTTTTGATCCCTCCATTCCAGACATTGCAAACTTTCTAGTATACTTGTTTGACAAGATCAACTGCAGCCTGTTACTATTAAAGGTTATAGGTCTATGTTATCTGATACCTATGCACACCATGATAGTTTACAATTGGATCTCATGTCTCTTTATCTAAATTAGTTAGAAACTTTTCGATAAATAGACCTAGAACCCTTAGATTAATTCCTATATGGAATTTAGCTTGGGTTCTTCTTAAACTAAAAGAAAACCATTTGAGCCTCTTGAGACAGTAGATTTCAAATTCTGGTCTTATAAGACAGCATTTCTCTTAGCTTTCTCTTCTGCTGAAGAGTCAGTGAGCTTCATGCACTATCGGTGGACGATTCTCACTTTCGTAGTATCGGGAACACTATTACCTTTACTACTAATGTTGGATTTTTGGTTAAGAATCAGGCTCCTAATAAATATCCGGAACCTATTGTTATTAAGGTCCTTCCGTCTTCGAACGGGCATAGGCCTTTACTCTGTCCGGTTAGAGCTTTATGTATTTATAAACAAGATCTCAGTTTATCAGAAAGGACGTAAAAGCTTCTTCTGTCTCTGATGCCTAATAGAAAGGACATTACGGTCCATTCTATTGCTAGATGGATTCAATTAACTATCTGTACTGCTTATGATAATCTATCTTTAACTCAGCAGTCTGTGCTTAAGATTTCGGCTCATGAAGTAATATCTCTTTCTACATCCTGGGCTTCTGCAAATAGTGTTGCTATTACAGGTTTAATGAAGGCTGCATATTGGTCTCAGCCATCCACATTCACGAATTTTTTATCTCAGAAATATTGAGTCCATTTCTGGAGACCTGCATTGTTTAGGTCCATTATCTGCTGCTCAGAATGTCGTTCACTAAACAGTTGCAACTATAGTTATGTAGGCTTTCTGTTCAGGCAGTGACTCCGTCTTGTTGCCCTCTTTGCTCTGGGCTATTTGACCCAGGGCAAGGGGAAGGATGGGGGGGGGTTCTCTTGGGTCACCTGTTTTATAATGAAAACAAGGGGATACCTCCTCCGGAGTCAGTAATTCTGAGCTGTTACTGGGATGGTTTTAAAGTGAAAAGTTAATGTTTAAAAAATTCATTCATGTCATATTTTTAAAGTGTAGCATTTGAATAAGTCACATGTCAAACGGGCGTTAATATACAATCCTCGGACACTTTTATAAGAGTATAAAGAGTCTCAATTCTCTGGACTAACTTTATTTATTGGCTTAC